>CM076575.1:322215561-322815561 GCA_034641835.2 Pinus albicaulis
ATGGCTGACGGTGCCTGCGCCAAATCTTCTACAATATTGTAGTTTTGGGCTGCACATGCAGAGGTGTTATGAGTCGTGCGTTGGAGTGTCCCTTTGGGGGACGAATTACGTGGTCAGCATTAGGCCGTTCGATATGCAAATCGTTTGGCGGCGGTGGGTTCGAACTAGTACCAGGTTCTTGAGCCTCAAAGGTAGGATTTCCATAAAGCTTAGCTCGAGTTTGAAGGTCAACACTCTCAATGCCATAAATGGCAGATGGTCCTTCGCCGGAAGGATGCGAACCGCCATTGCCCCGTTGATGGGGTTGTGGCGGATTGTCAACCATGTGTTGATGTTGCTGCTATTTATTGGGGAAAGGATTATGAAGAACGGCAGGTGTTCGCCCAGAATCCTTGTTTGCAATAAAATCGGTGCATTCCTGCAGCCGAGGACATTTGTAGGTCAAGTGGTCCTCCGCACAGATCTTGCAAGGAAATTTCATGGGTTATCCTTCCCTTTGTCATTTCTGGCAGCATTTTTCTGATTAGGGTTATTCTGATTATCCGACTGCTCTTCCGAAGAAGACGTCTTTTTCTTGTTCTTCTTATTTTTCCCGCTAGGTTTTTGTGAGGTTTGCACCGAATTTACCTCAGCGGGAGGAAGAGGAGTCGTTTGGTGGGGGGCGGTGGCAACCGAGGATGGCTGGGAGGTTTTCCCTCGAGACTTTTTGGTGGCTACACCAGAGATCGCGCCAACGAGACCGTCGGCATGAGCTCCGGTTTTCTGAGTAGCCGGAGGATTTGGGTTACCAGGGGCATGGGGGAGCAGATCGTAAAGCGTGCCGGATTGTGAATAGATTAAATCCAGGTGTTGGGCACGACGAATACATTGATCTTCTGTCACTGCACCAGAAAGGCCAATGTCTTTAGAGATGTGGGGTAAAAGAGACTTGCAAAACCAATTGGCCAAGAGATGGTCCGGTATTGGCGCTTTGACGAGCCTCCTCCTATGTCTCCATTCATGAATATGGTTGGAGATGTGGGTGGCGGTGTCTTGGCGCAGCGATGTTAACAATTCTGTTCCGGTTTCCACTCTAATTGGTAGTTGGAAGTTCTTTAAGAACTCCGTCGCTAAAGCGCCAAACGTATTGATGGCGGCGCGTGGCAATTCAATGTACCACTTGGCGGCATTGCCTGTAAGGGTGCGAGGAAACAGTCGAAGCCGGACACTATCATCTACCATGGAATTGGATATGGACCATAAATTAAAGGTAGTGATGTGTGCGGTCGGGTCATCCCCATGTTTCCCATCGAACTTCGGGATGTCGGAAGGAATCTTATGCGGAACTGGAGGCCAAAGCGGGTTGTGGTTAATGGGGTCGTTCGTCAGTTTATGGATATCGGGTATGTCCAAAGCTGCCAAGAATGGAAATTGTGGATTTGCCCCCGAATCTAACCAAGGCAGTATGGGCTGACTACTTAGACCATAGGGTCCCCCCATCAACGTGTTACCAGGGGGGTAAGTGGGACTTTGATAAAAACCTCCCATAGGTGGAGGAGTAGGAACATACGGTTGCTGTCCATAGGGCATAGTGTATTGCGGGGCAAGCGGTTGGTTGCCCCCAGTATAAAAGTGCCCTCCCATTCCAGATGGAGGTTGGGGTTGGTTAGTCCAAATGGATGCAATAGAGTTTCCCGGAGGCATACTAGTACTTGCATAATTTGGCAACGGTATAGGTCCTACACCTATGTTTGAACCACTTAAGGGGATAGTATTTACAATGGGTTGTCCCATTTGTCCTAAGGATTGCATAGGAAGAGAAATATTCCCTGCTACCTGTGTACTGATAACACTGCCCCCTGGTATAGTGGCCAAGGGGTTTGAACTCAACAGAGGGTTCCAACCGAAAGGGTTGCTAAAGCGCACCGAAGTAGTCGTGCTCGTGGGAGGAGCTACCATGGTCCCCAACGTGGTCACGGTAGGAGTAGATGCCGAAGGGTTCGGTAAACTACTGACAGTTGTGTTGACCATAGGGTTGGGGGTAGGCATATGTTGACTACCGGGGTTACCCAGTAATGACATAGAACTGACCACCGGCGGGGAGGATGATGGCGAACCAGGAATGGTTGCCATTGGTATCGACCCTGTGGATACCGGTGGTGAAATAGATGTTGGTGTTGCCGCAGACATATCTTGGCGCGGTGGAATCTGGATTATCACCGGTCCTAACGGATCAGTGAGCGGAGGATTGTAATTAGGTACAACGCCTTCAGTGAAAGGGTCCTCCGGGAGTTCCGGCTGATAAGGGTCTATGTGATAATCAAGATTAGTCAGAGGAGACTGCTCTTCCGTAGAAGGCCCGGGTTCACCAAGGTTCAGTTCTTCCTCAAGAGTGAGAGGAGGTAGACCTTGCTGTCGTCGAGACAGACGGCGTGGGTCAGGGGATGCCACGGTGACCGGTTTAATTTTAACAAATTTTATTAAATTGTGATGTATTATAAAGTCTCAAATGACAGTAACCACACACCTAACAAAAAGAAAAAGGACTCTCTAAAATCAATCAGCAAGCATCCAGAATAGGGTGCCCTGTCTGAGTACTACCATTCACTGGTGATGAAATCCAGTATCACAATAGTATACAGAGAGGGTTGGTCGAAAGTACAGTTACGGTCACTCTAGAGCTTCGCCCGAACCTCAGACGATAGGTGTAAGCACTCTCGTGAAGACGAGTACCCTCCTAAAGACCGAAGACAGAGTGGGTCCGTCTATTTCAGGTACTAGGATAGCCCGTCCCAGTCACCTTGTGTAAGTCCCTAAAAGTATGGCCACTAAGGATACCTCAAATCACAGACATCATCAGGGGGGTCCACGGTCAAGGACAGTGTGCTATATGGGCATAATACCTAGATCCCCGATCTAGTTTCGACATCCCCGAAGGGAACCCCAATATATAACACACCCATAGGATGCAGTCGAAGGCGGGCTACCTTCTAGTGCACCCAAGTGTTGTCTCGCGCTGAGCTCCGGTAAAGGAACGGTCCCGATAATATGAGTGCAGCAAGATTTCACTCGTTAATGACTCTAGTTTTCAAGTTTTGAGATCTTGGGTAGTTTTCTCACTTTCCTAACCCAAGATCCTAGCCTGAACTACTGTTTGTGTGAGCTCAAAAAGAGTAATTAGATTGATTTTATTATCGCTTTATTTTTAGTGTACTTTATTATTAGTCTTGCGGAGGGGGAGTGGACGTATGAAGTATAGTGAGACTCTGACTCAAGAAACCATGAAAAACATGCTCTAAATATTAAATTCAATGAAGAGTGTTTCTACAGGGAGAGGTTTCTTTTTCAATCATCCATGCACCAACATGTAAATAACACAGCTCAAATTTTAAAGATTCAGACTTCTATCTACCTCTTTCAACAGTCTATGAACTAAAACTTTCAGAATAAACACAGCTAGATGCAGAAAAATAATAAAAAAACAAATTTTCTCTTAAAAAGTAAATGCTTTGAACACTAACTAAACAAGAGAAACAAATAAAAATGCCAGCTTAGCAGACAAGCACAGGGATTCAGTCAGTGAAAGGTACTGATGGCCAAAAAACTCTACAGCTAAAACACAGTCACAGCAGTGAACAACAAGGTTTTTGGCTGAGTAACGCTCTGTCTGTGAGAAAATACAGCGTTATAACGCACTGTATTTAAGCATAGACCACGTTATAACGCACTGGATAGCCTGCATAGGTCGCGTTAACCAGGGAAAAGCTCTTCAGTTGGCCAGACAGGAACAGGATTGAACTCTGCAAGCGTTTGGTATGTCTACTGGGCATAAAAAATGGTCGGAAGGATCTTTGAACAGAGAAGAAGAGAAGAAAGGAAGGAATAAATAGTCCGGAAACTATGGGGGAAAACTCCCCAGCGGAGTCGCCAATTCTGCTATAGGGTAAACTGCTTGGGTGGTTGGTTTTCGAATATCCCTCTCAGGGCTTTCCGGTGCCCGAGGCAGACAGTAAGATTAGCTATGTTGTTCACAAAGATGGCATGAGCATGTTCATATTAACTTGAAATAACTTGAAGGAATACAATAGAGAATTACCTCTTTGACAGTCTTGGAGTCCCTTGGAGAGCGCTACGCAGTGAAGCAAGAGTCCTTCTTCACCGGCTCCAAATCTTAGTCCTGCAATCAGTCAAAGCACCCGCGTAATTTCTAACATAACATGTATCCTATCAATTAAATCAATACATAATAAACATCTAGATTATACACATCTGAGCCATTCATATCATACTATGTAAATGTTCAAACAATAATGACAATATTAAGCATTGAATGGACAAAACGAACACAGTTCTATTGATTTTGAAAGAAGGAGGATTACAACCATCGGTTGTACCAAGCCCTCCTTAGTCTCCCAATCTCTTTTATCTCTCAAGTGAAGAAGTCCAAGTCAACAAGCTCTCTAGGAACCTCTTTGACTCTTGGCCTTCACAATGTAACACTATTCTCTATTCCACAAGTATACAAGAACCTTGAGCAATCCTTCGACCTTCAATTAAGAGCCTTCAACTCCTTCTTATAGGAGAGGGAGAAGGCCATTGTTTCCCTTCTCTTTCCACTAGTTTGGAATGGAAAAAACTTAGATGTTTCTTTGATCTCTATGCTTTTGCCTCCTTTGGAGTTCAGTCTTCTATGGAAATGACCAATAATGAACTGGTGCTTCTGCAGTTTCCTTTGTGAACTGACTCCTTTGTGAGGGAAAGTCGGAGATTCAAATCATTCTCCGCGCTCTTTTCCCAATTCAAACTTAAAACATGGGTAACGCTTCCCTCCAGTGTAAACAGAGCGTTGCCCTAGCCACTAACGCGGCCAATGCACTGATTGCCTGCGTTATAACGCTCTTGTTCTATTCTATATAGGCGTTACCCTGGCAGAAATAGGTTTAATTCAGGTCTTTGTACTTCTTCCATATTTGTCTTCCCCTCTGAGTTGATGAGGAGGTATTTTGACCTATAATGTACAATCTCAGACAACTTTGAGATTTAGTTCTAAATAGGTTTCTTCTATGGTGTAATTCAAATTGGATATCTTGCAAATATGTGAGGTTTTCAAGGACATAACTCGTTTGCGAATGGGTCTAACAATAGTTGAATATTCAGTCTTAGAATTTTTTCTTAAGATTCATTCTGGGTCATCAACTATGGTAGAAAGGTTTGGGTCAGGGTGAGATCTTGTGCTAATTATTTGTGAAGCCAGATTTCAGACCTACCAAATAGAGAGGCTGAAAGTTTATGAGAGGTTTGGAAAACATACCTATCTGTAAAAGTACTAAATTCACACAGTATGTGACTGGGCTTTATGCTCTTAGGATTTATTTATACATTCCCAGGGGAGTCTGTGAAAATAGTCGTGTCAACAAGGCTACTGAAGACCAGTGGAGTCACCAGGTGGATGATGCTAACTGTTTTGAGGATTTTTTTATTGTCCACCATCAACAATTAGATACCAATCTAAAGATATTTTTGGGTTTTATGAGTTCTTTATGTAACACTAAGATTTTCAATAAGTGTTCTCCAGTATGGTCACCATTGTGTTAGTATGGTGAATCAAACAGATCTCATTCTTGGCTAACACTTCATTTATCTAGGTTTGACAGGGGATTTGTGAGTTCTTAAGGAATATTTAGGTTGTTACTTACTCAGGTCCCCACTGGAGTTGCCATTATGTTAGGTCCCTGTAATTTGTCAGATTGGAAAGACCAAATTGAACAAGGGTAACATCAAACCAATATTTGGAGCCTTAGGGCCTAGCCTTCCTGGACTCAGAGAGGGCTCTCTCTATATTTGTGTAAAATATGTAACTTGATTGATTTTAGGTTTTTGATTTTAGGCTAGTTATAATGATAGGGTTTGTTTGTTTTGTTTTGTTTTGTTGGGCTATGGGGTCTGTGAAATTATTGAAAAGTAGAATAATGAATCAAGGGTGTTTCATAGGGCAAGTTTACGAAGCCAAATGGATATTAAAGGCTTAGGTGAGTGTGAAATGAACATCAAATGGTGAATGTAGTAGGTTTAAAGGGTAGTTAAGAATCCTTTAACATATACTATAACAAGAAGAATTTTTAAGAGTACTATGCATTAGAAATAATCAAAGGACATGGCACAATATAAACTTCTTTGACCTAGCTCTACCAATTAAACTTAAAAACAACAATCCAACAAACCCTAGAGAGAAGGGAAATCCTAAATTCTCTAGTCATTCGCCTTCATAGAAAGAAAACATTCAAGATAACACATAAGTGATGATCAAAGAGTAGGGAACTCCTAAGTTTATTCAATCAGACTATAATGACCTTCAAAATGACCATTCAAGGTAGGCTAAAGGACAGGGAAAACAATAGACTAAACCTTAATAAGAAAACTCCAAAGAAAATACCTTTAAAACATTTTTTTGAGCTACACCAAAGGACAGGGCATACCATAAATTTTTTTGGCTTGGCTCCATTAAATTGTTTCTAAGGTAAACAAGCATAAGTGGAATCAAAGAGAAATTAAGAATTCTTCAATCAGACCTAGCAAAGGAAAACATATAAACAATAGAGAATAGATAGAATTAAGGTGCCTCTCAACAACATATCTCAATCTAAATTTTCTACTCCGTTATAAGGGAAATATGAAACAAGATGGAAAAAATAAGAAGTCAATAAATAAATTGGAATAACATCACCATTTGAAAAATTCCATGAATCCTGCAAATGTGCTTGCTCCATTATCATTCAATCCAAAACAATTACAAAGCTCCAAAGCCAAAAAACTCTTCACCACTCAAAGGCTATGTGATTTTCTCTTCAACAATCAACCAACCTCACAATGAATCTTACATGCAATATTTAACTGCCAAATGATGAAATAAACCCTAGATAGGGTTTTAGGATTCATCAATTACATCTTAAATGCATTTGACCTTAGAGACCATGCAAGGCCCAAGGCACAAATATCTTAAACTCATTAAATGCAAGAATAACTTCTAACATAAATTCTAAGCTAACTTTGGAATTTTTTGTCTTCAAAGGCTTCAAAATATATTTTTCAATAAATTTTGATGTGTTTTGTTGACTTTCAGGCAAGGGTGCAGTGCCAAGGTACAAGGGCGCAGTGCCAAAACTGGAAAAATAGCTTGAGTTGCAACTGTGTTTTGGAGGCCTTCCCGGTGTCCAAATGAGCTCCATGATAGCTCATTGGAAAACATGTATTGTCTAGTTTTCATATCTTCATTTATTTTTGAGATTGGTTTCCATTTTCCTAGTCAAAACCCACTTTTCCCAAGACTGATAAGGGCGCAATGCCAATGCTGAAAAGAGGGCAGAAAGGTGTTTTAGGTGGTTTTTGGCCCTTTTGAGGGACCAGTTCTGCTCCAAATGACCTGAAATTTTCTAAGGATGATGTCCTTGCAAGAGGAACATGAAAATGTAAACATTTTCTCAATTGAGTGCCCTAAAAAATAGCGCATCACCATTGGCACTACGTGTTTGGCCCTTTTTTCTGCAAGCCAAATAGTCAAAAAATCAAAATTTGCAAAAATGTGCAAAAAATTGGGATTTACCTTTATGATCATGTTTTGGATGATTGGAGGGTGTTAGGGTCTCGTGATTTAGTAGATTGGAAGACCAAATGCATAGAGTAACATCAGACCAGTCTTTGGAGTCCTGGGACCTAGCCTTCCTGGACTCAGAGAGGGCTCTCTCTATTATGTGCGAAGGATGTAAACTTGTTCACTTTAGATGGTTGATTTTAGGCTAGTTGTTAAGTGTAGGGTTTGTTTGTTTGTTTGATTGGGTAAATCAAGTAGGATAGGTGGAATGAGAGGTTATCAAACATTGGGCTACGGAGTCTATGAAGTCATTGATATCTCAATAGTGAATCGGGGTACATCATAGGGAAAATCTAGTGTAGTCAATGGATCTTTAAATTTTATGGGTGAGATGAGATGGACATTAAGTTGGGGAAATAAGTTAGGGAAAAGGGAAGTTAAGAATCCTTTGTCAAATACCTATGAAACAAGAATATCTTAAATACTGATAAGCAAAGATACTAATCATGAGATAGGGCACACCATTTACTTAATGACAATACTTAAACTAATAAACATCCAAGATACACAATTCCAATGAAATATAGAAGGTGAGAAACTCACTTAACTTCTAGTGATTCCACCTTCAAGATTTAGAAAACATTTAAGATCACAACAAATTTAATCCATGAAGAGGGAACTCCTAAACATCATAATCAAGTTATAAAGAACCCTTAGGCAAACTGATAAGCATGTACAAAGGGCAAGATCGAAACAAGACCTCTTTGGCTTAACCTAACAATCAATACATCAAAGAGAGATTTCAAGACGGAGTTTAGATAACATCAAATAAGAAGGGCTTACCATAAATCATATTTGTAAAGTAGCATATAAATTCAATGATGAAATAAACAAGCTTAGGTGGGCCTAAGGAGCAACTAAGAATTCCTTAAACCAACCCAGCAGAGGAAAACATAAAGACGATAACAAACAAGAGGATTGAGATGCCTCAAACAGCATTTCTCAACCTATACTTTTCTGAGATATTGCAACATAGAAAGATGGAAAAAATGATAGACAAGGAAACATGAAAAAACCTAGAGAGACATCACCATTAACTAAACTCAGGGATCCTGCAAGAAAGCCTTCATCATCATCAATCATGACAAATCATCCACAAGTTCCACAACACCAAATTGCTCTTCAACCTCAAAGAACCATGTATTGATCTCAAAACTCATCAAATGACCACATTTACAATGAAACCTCATGCTTTATATAACAAGGAAGGAGGAGGAAAACCTAATAGAGTATCTAGAAGTCTATTGGCTAATCAGAAATATCTCTATTGTCCTTGAGGCTTTGCAAGGTCCAAGGCACAAAAATATCTAAAATAAATATATTTTCGGCCATTTTTAGCAAAGAAATTGACCTTTAGGCTCTGAAAAGCCTCTTAAAACTTTCCAAATGCACCTTTTTAATTTTCAACCATAGGGGCATAGCACGTGTTTTAAAATGAAATTTCATGCCAGGAGTGTAGCACACGAGCAGGAAAAATGGGTCTTCTTGCAGTAGTGTTTTGAAGGCCTTTCCAATGTCGGAAAGGGCTCTTTGATGGCTCGTTAGAAAGCCCTTGAAGTATAATTTCCAGATCTACCCTTGGTTCTCTGATATGACCTTTGAAACCTATTCAAAAAGTGAAAATTCCAATATTTGTAGGAGTGCATCACATGTCCGGAAAACAGGCAGAATGATGAAAAAATGGGTGTTTTTGACCCTTTTGGAGGACCAAAAAAACTCCAATTGATCTAAAATTTTTTGAGAATGTTATATGACCGATGAGAAACCAAAAAATGCAAGCCTTTCCTCCTGAGGATGATCTGAAAAAGAGCATAGCACCAGGTATGCTGCGCTCCTCACCTCAAAATTTGCAAAAAACAAAAACTTATAAAAAATCTCCCAAATTTGGTGGAAGTATGCCTCATGGGTTTTGGAAGACTTGTAGAGAAGCTTGAGCCAAAATACCAAGGTTAGTTGGGCTCTCTTCCTCTTTTAGTGCTTGGATCTCATTTTGGGCCCTTTTGAGTTTTACCCTTGCAAATTGGTTTCTTTGGGCATAATGCTTAGTCATTCTTCTTTGTAAATCCACGTATTTGTTAGCTTTCTCTTGGCTTCAAGGTGTATGTTGGCCCTCTCAAGCCATGATTCCCTATTATGTTCAATTTCCATTGCAAGGAATTCATTGAGAGAAAGTTGTTTTGCATGGGCTGATTCTTCTTCCCTCTACTTTGCCAATGCTTTCTTTAGACCCATAGTTCTAGGTCTCCTTCTAGTTTGACCTTCTTCATCCTCACTTTCTTCATAAGTGCCCACGAACTCTTCCAACTTCACCTGTGCCCTTTGAGACTCTTTCTGGTACTTGAGTGCTCTTATTTCATAGATGGCATGTTGGCCACTCATTTGTTTGTTTTGCATCTGATAGAAGCATCAAGGGAATTTTGAGGTTTAAAATAGGCCTCCTAAGAAAAATGTACAACCAAAATAGCCTTTATAAGAACCAATAGGATTCAAGATGATGATTTCAACCATGGGGGGTGATTCACCATTTTTTAAGTAAAAGGGTAAAAATATTAAAAAATAATAAAACAATAAAACTACTTTTTCAACTCGTATTTTCAACTTATCTCCCAAAGTGTTTACTCAAATTTAGAGTGGGAGTACTATTTGGATGCAAAATTTAATTCCTCATCCAAGGAGTACCCACGTTGCATACTTTCGATGGATCCTGCTACACGAAAAATGAGAAATACTTGAAAAAACGTTATTGCAATCTCATTTTTCATGTATTTCTCATTTTTCGTGTTGTAGGGTCCATCGAAAATATGCAACATGGGTACTCCTTGGATGAGGAATTAAATTTTTTATCCAACAAGTAATCCCGCTCAAAATTTGAGTAAAATTATTGGGAGATAAGTTGAAATAGTAGTTTTTTGTTTTTTCCCTCTAAAATTTGATGATGTCATCAAATCTTATTTTATGATTTCCACTATTATTTTATAATTTCCTTAGGGGGGCCATTTTAGACCTCAAAATCCCCCTAATGTGAATGACATCTTTTTCCCTTTCTAATTCAGCTTCCAACTCCTTGATTTGTGCACTCCTGTCTTTGAGAAGGGAGTTTGTAATTCTTGTTTCATTTTCCTCATCACTGTCTATGTGAATAAGTTCAAACTCTCTTTCCTCTTCATTATTTTCCTCTTCTTCTTTCACTTTTTGCTTACCTTTGTCAATATTTTGATTTGAGGAAGATGGTGTGGCCCCTTTCCCTTTGGAGGCAGCAAACACATGCCTCTCTTCTCTTTGATAGGTAAGAGGGAAAGGTGCAATGAGTTTCATTTGGATATCTTCATCATTGGTGACCTTAGGACTTCTTTTCTTCTCATTAATGATCCCTGCATGTGTGTCTTCTTATTTTTGTTCTTGATTGCCTTCTTGAGAGGCACCTTCATTTCCTCCCATGCTAGCATCACTGCCCTAATCTTCATCAGTGTTATCTTCTTCCATGTCCTCAGCATTGTCATCCTCTATGTTTGCAAAATTATCATTTACATTGTCATTTTCTTTGTTGTCATGGTTAGAGGTGTCCTCATCACTGCTTGGTGCATTTTCATCCTCTTGGCTTCCCTTTGATTTCATGGGATCATTGCTATCACTATTGTTAGGGCTATTAGTCATTAGGTTTTCTTCATTATTACTGTCATTATCCCCTTCACTGTTTGGCCCAATGTCTTCATTATTTGGCCCATTGTCTTCACTTTCAAACTCTGCCTCTGTCTCTTCATCTTCATTGTTTTCATAATTTGACTCCTCATTATCACTGCTTTCATCTGCCTTTTCTTCACTACTATCTTTGTCTTCATATTCTACCTCTGTTTTTCCATCATCTTCAATCTCTGTATCATTGCTTGCATTTTCTGTGGGGTCATTGTTAGAGGCATATTCATTAGTTTCTCCTTCATTTTGACTGTCATTTTCTTCTTCATGTCTATCACTTGTCTTAGTTTGTTCTTCATATGTTTCTCCCTCAATATTTGGCTCACTACCTTTGTCACTTCCCTCTTCCTTATCACTGTCTTCTTTGTCCTTTTCTCCACTATCTAGATCACTATTTTCATCTTTGTCATCACTATTTTTTTCATCAAATCTACCTCTGTCCCTGGACTATCATTGGTTTCTTCTCCATCATTAGGCTCACTGCTTTTGTTATTGACCTCTTCCTTATCACTGTATTCTTTGTCTTGACTGTGATTTTCCCTTTTGTCACTACTTTCTTCCTCATCATAACCACTTTCTTCACTTTCATTTTCCTCTCCCTCATTACTTGTTTCTTCCTCTTGACTGTAATTTTCTTCTTGAATACCATGTTCCTCTTTGCCACTGCTTTGTTCCTCTTTGTCACTACTTTCTTCATGTTCTTCAACACTTTGTTCTTGTTCTGAGGCTTTAGGAGAAGGTGAAGAAGGGATGTTTTTTTGGGGAGAGGATTCATGTGAAGAGGATGAATCATGGTCGGTGGGGGGTGATGGAGGAGTGGAGGAAGGTGGATGGGATGATGATGGTAAAATTTGCAGAGGAAGAGGCTGTGTATTTGTGAAAACACCATGGGCAATGAAAACTTCCCATGGGATACCCTGTTGCTCTAATGGATGCAAAACAATCATTTTGATGAGGGAATGGTGGAAAAGACTTTTCATTTGCTATGAAGGATGTCTCCTTTGCACAATGGATCACATTTTATCAATACTTTTATAAAGGTAGTAGGGAAAATGTAGCAACTTGGCCCTAGTGAAATGCATGAGTAGTCTTATGTGGTAGGAATAGATCCTGGAAAACCTACCCTCATAAGTGAAGCACTTCATGATGAATTTCATTAGAGGGGAATATATTTCCAAGAGATGGGAGAAGGGAAAAATAGTTTTGCAATCAACTTGGTATCTTGGTTTCAAGAATGGATGGTAATGTCTTAAGTACAAATTCACCTGGTTGAAACATTTTTCTCCCATGCAAGGTATCCTAGTAGCCATGGCAATTTTATTGGGGGATAACTCAAAATTTACTCCAGCTAGATGTACTTGGTGACCATGGAGGTTTAGAATGAAAAGTCTGGTCAACTCTGGGTGACTTTTGACTCTTTATACTTTTTCAAAAAAGTCATGGCATCCTACCTCTTGGAAATATGAAACTATAGTAGAAGCAATTATTTAGTGTTTATAGGCTCAAGCCTATTTTCTTTCCCACCCTTCCTCTATTTTTCTCTAGGCCTTTGGCCTCTCTCGCCACTATCAACGATGTCTTCTCTAGGCATTTTGTCCTTTACTCTTGCCTTTGAAAACAAACCCTGCAAACTGTTTGTGAAAGGATATGGATAGGGCAAGTGAGAGGTTAATGAGGAAGTAATGATCTGCAAATTTGGAGGGGAAAAGAGGAGTGAAGAAGGACACCATTAGCCTCGATGTGTTTTTAGTGTGTAGATGGATGGGTGCTTTTCAATCAGCAATGCTTGTAAACATGAGGACCTAACCTTTCTTCCTTTAGGGTTTTTTCCTCTTTCTTTAAGTTCACCCTTCACATTTATTTATAATTTTTCCTTTAGATAATAGGAAAAGATAGAAAATGTCTAAATACCTCTCAAAAATCTCACAAATGAAGCCACAATACACAGGAACGCAACATGGTCTAGTCGAGTGGCTTCTACACGACCTGTTGGGTTTTCCTTGAACGCAGTGCAGGAGCATAGCACGGGCGAGGCCTAAACGGGTAGGCGGGTCCTCCTAGGTAGCCCTGAACGAACAGGAGCACATCGTAGGCTATCAAGTAGGGTGGCCTCTGCACAAGGTGTCGGGCGGATGGAGTTTCGGGCGGTTATGCATGCCATTGAATGGACCAACACACAGCTTTAGGCTATTGGTTAGTTGATGCACACCCATGCGCGTAGCACCCGGGCTATCAGGTCAGCTCCTGCACGCAAAAGAGTGCAGCGTCGGGTAGTCATGCACACATTTGGGTTGAGCTATGGCCCTACACACAACGTTCCTTTGAAAAATACACAGGCAGTGTGCACAGGCAAGTAGCGTAGCCTTTCAGGAGCGTAGCGCAAAGGCTTTTTGCCCAAATATCTGCCAGAAAACGTCGAAAATCCTAAAATCCTTCCACTCATTTTGTAGATGAAAAAAATGGTGTTGAGTGATGATACTTGTGATGCTTTTATACCCTTGAAAAATAAAATAAAAACCCACCTTGACTAATGTTTACTTTTGATCCTTCATCTATTTTGTTGATATTTTCCTTTTCTTTGGCAGGTGATGACCCAAGCACAAAAATGTATATATGGTGGGTGTTTTTTGAAAAGGAAACTTTCTACTTCTTCCTGCTGCTTTTGAAAATCCTTTAAATGTAATTGAAAAATGTAAGTAGCCTTCACTGATATTCTTGAAATTTTTCCCTTGGTGCAGTGGAAACTGTTGTTTTGACAAGACATAGAGGTGACCATCTAACATCATCCTTCAAACCTATGCTTTCCATCATTAAGAAGGTATCTCAAAATAAATCTTCAATTATGTTATGTGATGTTGTTGTATATTTTTCTTTGTAATATTTTGCATGGATTCCTTACTGGGAAACACCTGTTGTGCCAATTAGTTACAAAAAACCACTGATACTCTTTGTTTACTTAGGCATGTTGTTTCTCTTTTTTTGTGACTGTCCTTGAGGAGTTTGGATTCTCACCTTGCCTTTCTTCTGCTAATAACCATTATAAACCATTCCTTCATAAATGCTTTAAGATAGGAAACTGTCTTTTTTGCAGACTTTATGCTCTGAACTAGGAGGTCCTTCCTTGAAGGATTTTTGAGACCCTTTGGACAATCATGAGCTCACCTTATTTTTCATTTGATTTCATCTTTGGGCACCTGTAAAATAGTGAGTTGTGATAAAAAAAAATAATGAATAACCTAGGAGACCTTAAATGACCTACTTGGAGGCCTTATGGACTTGGTCTTTGGCTGAATACTTGAATCAGGGTTTGAAGGTGTAAAATAGAGTTTTGACCAACTTTTATGCATTACAACCCTAGAAGATGATAACTTTGATTTATCTAAAGAGCCTAGAAAGGTAGTTCGAAATCACCACTGCTTGAGGCAGTTGATGAATAGGGGAAAAGGTTTAGCTACTTGGTAATCCAAGGTGTAGGTAGAAGGGTTAGTCCATTCAAAATAGAGTGGTAAGGTCAGAGGTAGAAAACATAGTGAGAATGAGTGACATAAGTCCATGATTTGGTCTTCTAGGAGTGATAGAATGAACATGCCTTGATAGAGTGGTGAAGCAGTGAAAAATTTATCCTAAGGATAATGAAGGTAGTGAGATTTCTAGAACTCGCGAGATTCTTGAATTTTGTTTCTAGAAATCTAGGATAAGAATTTAGTCATCTACAAAGGAAAAAATTACTGATGACTAATAGAGGGATACATCAGCAAGGATTTTCATTTTTTCCTTCTCCTTTGCCTCATTTAGGGCTTGCATCGTTGTAAGGGGTGTTTTGAGCTTCACCCTTGCAATCATGTTCCTCATGGAATAATGCTTTGCCGTATTCTTCTACATGTAAATGTCTCTTTTTGCCATCCCAAGTTGATCTTCTAGGTGCAAGTTTGCCCTCTCTAACCAAGAATCTCTATCATAACTGATTTCCATGGAAAGAAACTCACTTGGAGTGAGCTGATCTGCCAAATCTGTCTTTCTTTGTCTTTCTTGGGCTAAGGCATTCTTCAACCCAATTGCCCTTGGCCTCCTCCTAGGAAGCTATTCTTCCTCATCCTCATTGTCATCAAGAGTGCCCAAGGCCTCATCTAGCATAACCTTTGCCTTTCCAGCTTATTTCCGAGCTCTTATAGATTTGACCTCACATATGGATTTCTCTGTCTCTAACTGTTGGTTTTCTACATCAAAGAAGTTTATTACATTATTTTCCCTACCAATATTGGCTTGTAGCTACCTAATATGGTCATCCTTGCTCTTGAGTAGCATGTTTGTAATCCTCTCCTCATCCTCACTCTCAAGGTCAATAATTTGAAACTCTTGTTCAGTTTCATACTCATCCTCTTTTTCAACCATGACCTGCTCTGCGACCTTTTCCTTACCTTTATCAAGCTATTTTTTTGATGATGAAGGAAGGGCCCCTCCCACAATATGTGGAGGAAACAACTACCTATGAACTCTTTGATAGGTCAAAGGAAAAGGCTCTATGTCAACCATCTCAGTGTCATCTATCTCACTGTCATCTGCCTCATTGCCATCTGCCTCAATGCCATCTGCCTCACTACCATCTGCCTCATTGCCATTTGTTCACTGCTCTCTTCACTGTTTGATGCTTTGCTATCAGGAGATGAGCATGAAGAATTGTGGAAAGGTGATGAAGTAGTGTCATAATGGGGTGAAGGAATTTGAGTGGATGGTGATGCATGAGTAGTGGGATGTGATGGAGAAGGAGGAATGGGAGGATGAGAATATGAAGGAATATCTTCCTGATGATGGGTTGGTGGAGTAGTGAAAACTTCATGGGCAATGAAGGTATCCCATGGAATGCCTTTCTATTGTAGTTGGTGCATAACCACCATATTGATAAGTGAGTGATGGAATAGGCTCTGCATTTGCTAAGGATAATCTCTCTTTTGCACTATGTAGGACATTTTTTTAATGCTCTGGAAGAGGTAATATGGTATATGCAGCATCCTCACTCTGGTGAAATGCATAAGAAGCCGGATGTGATATGAGTAAAGATGGAAAAACCTTCCCTCACATGTGAAATACTTCATGATTATCCTCATAATGGGTGCATATATATCAAGCAGATGTGAAAAAGGAAATATGGACTTGTGATGATCTTTATACCTATGCTTTAGATATGGCTCAAAGTAACTCATGTCTAGGTTTGCTTTCTTGAACCATTTCTCCCCCACACTAGGTATTCTTGTATAATTTTCAATGGCATCTGTAGACAACAAAAATGTAACCCCAGCAAGATTGAATTTCTTGTCATGCAAATTGATAATAAAAATTCTTGTTAGCTCAGAAAACCCACTTTTCCCAAGCGCGTAGTGCCAATTCTGAGGGTGCAACGCCATGGCTGAGCACGCAATGCCAGTTCTGAGTGCGCAACACCAAGGCAATCTTCACTAGTGTCTGTCAGGAAAGAGCGCAGTGCCTCTCCCATTGCGCAACAGCCACTTCCAAGCGTGCAGCGCCTTCAGAATATCAACGGGGAAAAAATGTCAAGGGCGTAATGCCCAATCCCAGGCGCGCAGTGCCAAAAACATTTCCTATCTTCACTTAGAAAACTCACAAATTTTCCTCTCCTCAGCTCTCCTAATCTTTTGAAAGGTAACAATGAGGATTTTAAAGTGTTCAATGGGATTTATAGGCAAATGGAATTTTGATTTAATCTTTGAAAACCCACTTTCTAATGTTTAAAACCTTTTTTCCTTTTTTCACTGATATTCTTTAAAAATTTTCCTATAGGTTTCCAGAGTCGTGAAATTTTATTTTCTTTTTATCATTAAGACTTGACATGTTCATTTTGGCACCTTTGGGATCCAAACACAAAGCAGCATCTTCAAAATCTTCTGTAGTTTTCACCTTTAAAACTCAACCTCTTCACCTTCTCTGGCCATATTTTCCAAAACCTTAAGTGTCTGTAGTCTTCACATAAATCATCAATCTTGTCTTCTAAGTTCTCTATATCCCTTTCAATTTCATTCACTTCTGTCCAGTTCACCTCACCTTTTTCCATATTTCATCAATATTTTCTGATAGACTTTCTTCATGTTTGGCCGTATGTGCTTCCTCCATTTCTTTTCTGCAAGTGATCACTGTTTTGGCACTCAACTAGACCATCAATTTCATAACCCTAGTAATCTACAAGAAAAAGTGTTTCCTTCTTTTCTTGTTGTAAGTTTTTTTCATTCAGGAGTAGACAATCTATCTTATCAGTACCTTTTACTGACACAACTTTCAACACTCCTGGATAAGTGCTGAAATTTGTCCATTTTCCTCATGTACAGACTCTGCACTGAAAAGATAATCTTCCTTAGAAATCGTTTAGGCACTTCTTGAATAACCATGTCTTGACATTCTATTACATCTGAGCCAGATTCTAGCAAAGGAAAAGAAGTTCCTAAAACATCCAATGATGACCTTAAACAATGTAAAAACCCTAATGACCTAAAGGGGGTGTCCTTTTGACCTAATATTGGCTTAGATTTTACCTGGAGATGTTCAAGTGAAAAAAAAAATTGTTACAGCTTATCATGCCCAAAGGGACATTGGAAGGAGTCATCACTAGGAAACCCTAGATGGAGGAGGGAGTCTATTTGACAAGGGAAACATGGTAATGAGGTTATAGGCAGGAAATAAGGATGAGTATGAGGGGTATAAGCTCATAAGGATTTTTTAGGAGCACAAGGTGACTTTGAGATGGTAAAATTGATAAAAAAGTGAAAAAAATTCTTATAAGGACACTGAAGGCAGTGAGATTTCTAAAACTCACAATATTCAAGGAGTGTTGTTTTTAGAAAACTAGAACCATCCTATAGTCATATAAAAATAGTGAAAAATACTGATGATTAACAGATACATTCAGAGTAAGCAAATTGAAGAATGATATTTTGAAGAACAGTACATACAATCAATTCTGGAAGAAAACTTCTAGTTCTCATAGTAGGTTTCTATCAGCTTTGACTCTAAGAAAGTTAAAATGAAAATGGCATTTCTTGAGGCACAAATTTCATAGCCTAAGACAATAGCCAATTATAAGAAGACTTCATTTTAGTTTTACATCAAAGATATTCATCCCATTGATCAAATGGAGATGCACAAGAAAACATGTGAAGTGATTTCCTCTACTAAACTAAATTGCAGGTTTCCTTGGCAAACATTGAGTCACAGCTAAAGATGGAGAAAATATCCTCTTTTGCAAAGTATACAAGGATATAATATTTAGAGGACTTGGTAGTTAAGATATGATATGATGCCTCGAACATGAATTCTACAGTGGATATAATAAAGAAGAAGAATGATGACATATCAAAATTGAGGAAACAACTGAAGTTTTCAGCAATAGAAGAACCCCTCACCAAAGACATTGAAGAAACATATTCTCAAAAGACTGATATGATGAAGCTCATCATGGAGAAAAATTCACAGTTGAGAAAAATGGGAACAAAAATGGAAAACATGATCAAAGAAAGGGAGAAGACTGCAAAAATTTTAATGGTTATGTTGGATTGTGTACCTATTATAGCCATCCCCACAACTACAAATTCTACAACAAAAAAAATAAATGGTGAAGAACAGTTGACAAAGGAAATAGAGCATCTTTCTATCCAGACAGAGGAAATCAAGAAGATGGAGGATCAATTCAAAGTGTTACTAGATCATAGATCAAGGACTGAAGCCTCACATTCATCAAAGACTCAGAGAGGACATAAATTAATAGAGATATTACAGAAGTCAAAGAGAGATTCATCCATTGAAATACCTTGGCCCAAGCTAAGGAAATCATCTGGGTAGATATTATGAACTCTATTAATTAAATATGGACTTGCACCCAAATTATTTTTGATCAAAAGGAATTAATTAAAAAGGAAAATGATGCTATCACAACTATCAAAGAAGAACTTGGAGATATGCTTGTTATAGAAAATAACATCATCAAGTTCCTAAACTCTAAGAACATATATGAGATAGATGAATTGGGAGTGGATGAAAAAACAAAGACCATCTTAGAAGTGAAGAGGGTTCTTACCAAGAAGAATCTGGTTAGTCAGTTAGAAGAGAAATTCCATAGTTTAGAGATAACAATAAATACATTCTTCAACAGGATTAAGCCTCTAACACATAAGGGTCTGCCTTCTATGTTTGTTATTAATGATAAATTAATAGCTCAAGAATATTATGTGAATAAATTGAAATAAATTTCTAGGGACAACACTGAATTTTCCAGCATTAAATGCAGCGTGACAGGCAGATCATTCTTGGAAGCAATCAACAATGAGTTTTTTTTCCACATGAGGTAAATCACATCTTTGTGGTAAAACCTACCTTCACCAGATATACTGAGGTTGATGATATTTACCGAAAGGTAATCAAATTAACCATCCCAGATGAAGATCGATGGGATAAATTATGTGAACTACACGAGTGAAAATTAATTGAGAAAGGTCAGTTGCAGCCAACACATCTGCCAACACAATAGCTAGCGCAACCCACAAATAGTTCCACTCAGCAAATGTTTCCTCTAAAATAGTGCCAGCGTTCCAGATCACCTCCACCAAGCCTATTTTTTTGTCACAGTTAGATTTTATTATTCAATTTTTTCTAATAATACTCTATTTGTGGAGATAGCATTAATGTAATTGGTTTTTTAAAATATTAGTATAAATACTTCACTGTTCAAAGTATTCTAGGTTGATTTATGAGTATATTTTTCCCACTGAGAAATTGTAATTTTCAAGTTTTTCTGGAGCATCAATAATACAAGGACTTATTACAGGATTCATGTGGTATACTCATTGGTGAAGTTTCTTCTTTTGTAACTGTGTTTTTCATTGTTTTTCCTTTCTCTGTAAATCTGAAAAATCTTAATTGTAAAATAGAAAGTGTGATGAATAGGACATGTTAATAAGAACACCTTATTATGGTTTCTTTTGCAATTCATATATTTTCCACTAAAGTCAGATTGAAGAATACTTAATTTCTTTTCAATCTCGATTGCATTTCACTTTTCTTCCACCTCCATAATCCATTTAAAATCTTAAAATATCCAGTTAATGAAACCTAGCTTTCCCTGTAACAAATATTTTAAATATTGATGCAAACCAATTATATTTTTGACTCCATAGCCCAATGGAAATATAGTCATTTAATCAACCAAACAAATCAAACAAATAATCAAGCATAATCATAACTAGCCTAAAATTTATTTAAAAAAAAGTTAAATTTTATAGAGAGATCCCTCTTTGAAGCTGGTAGGGCTAGATCCCAGCTTCCAAAGTGGTTTTGATGATTTCCTCTTTTTTTATTCTTACAATCTCATAAATTATAGAACGATAACATAGTGGCGACCATACTGGGGAATAATTGAAAATATGTAAATTTTCTTTGAATTCATAAACCCGGTAAAAGTGTATGATAGGAACATTTCCAGAGATTGTTTCCTTCCCATTTTTGTGAATAATTGTGTGTGTGCTTTAGTTTTCAACTATGGCGCCCAAAAGAGCCTACACTAGATCTCATCCTGATCCAAAGCTCGCGGTGATTGTTGATGACCCTAAAAAGTTGCTGAGAAGAAAAAGTATAGAAAAAATCCAAGGAAGTAGTAGCCCTCCCTATAGATCAGATTCACTCCCAAAAGATTTTGTTACTTTACAAGACATTGAGTTCAACTTACGTTTTGAAAAAAAATTATTTAGGACTAAGTCAGCCAATTGGGTAGATCAAATAGTGGTAGGGAAAGCTACATTAAGAAGACATTCATTGGAAGCACAATCTTCTCCTTCTAATATAGACCTTCAAATTATCCAAGATTTTGATAAATTGCAAGGTTTAGTTTCAAGTCTTGACCTTTCTATTCATGAGTATTATTTCTAGCAGTCGGTAGAACTCTCTACTCTCACTTATTTTGCATAATCATCCACCTCATCACAATCTGTACATCCTAGATCATCTAGTCCTTCTCCTTTATTAGTTTCCACTAATATTCTAGTAGTTTCTCATCAAGCTACTCAAACCCCATCCTCTCCCCAATCTTCATCCAAAATCCAACTATCATCCTCACCAAAACCTCAACCTTCAATTCAGCTTTCACCTCTGATTCAGCCTTCGCCTTTCATCCAATAACCACCTTTGATCAATCCTCATATTTTCCATCCTCATATCACTATAATGGCAGCTTGATATGCTCCCCTTGTCCTTCAAGCTACTTTGGTAGACATGCCACAGGATTATCAAAAAATAATTCCTCAATTTGATGTAACTAGACCTATCACTACCCAACAACAAGTAGATAGGATGAATGATAGCTTTGACCTTCAGGAGGTAGATGAAGAAAATATAAAAATGAGTTTATTTTCACAAAGTCTCACTAGAGAGGTTAGGAAATGGTTTAAATATTTTCCTGGTGCTAAAATAAATGATCTCTCTGCATTCCATCATAAATTCCTTAATAGGTGGGAAATTAAAAAGAACCCTCTTTATATTTTATCTGAGTATGAAAGGATTGGGAGGGCACCAAGGGAAAGTGTGCAAGATTATTTCACTATATTTAACAATGTATACAATGCATTTTTTTCCAACATTAAACCACCACAAGGTTTGGCCTTAATTAAATTCCCAGGTGGCTTTAAGGCAGACATGTCTTACAAGCTTAGAGAAAGAAATTCATCAACATTAGAATAAATGCAAAGAGATGCAGTGAGTGTAGAAGAAAATCTGTTAGCAAAAAGAGATAGAGTTAGAAATGAAAGGAGAGTGACCATAAAAGAAGAACCCTCTACTTCTTCTGTTGATGCAAAAATTGATTCATTAGTCAGAACAATAGAAAGAATGATGGAAATGATTAATCTAAATGTGAGGGATACTCCTAGAGAAAATCAACCTGCACCCCAAAATCGTAATCAAAATCCTAGAATAAATCCTCCCCAAATCAAATAGAGGGAAAAAAGGGGTCATGATCAAAAACTTTGACCTTCATTTTAGGATAACTATGTTGATGATGATGGGGAAATAGTAGAAGAAGTAGAAGACAACTAGATCAATTTAATGGGCATTAATGATGATGAAATTTTTTTTCTTACTCAAGAAGAACAAGAGATTTTTCAACTTTCCCAAACTGAATTGGATTTAGAAGAATCGAATGATTACAAGAAGGGATTTGAAATGATATTATGGAAGTCCATAGGCAATATAATCTTAGAAGAAAGAAAACATCAGATTCCCCAAAAAAAAAAAAAATTGAAAATACTGTCAAGAAAACTTCTGATACCATTGGAAAGAACACTTTAGAAAATGTTAATAAGGAAACTGTTGATAGTTCTAGCAAAAAGACAGTATAAATTCCTGCCAAAAAGATTGTTGAGATTACCTCCAAAACTACTCAAACTTATATTCCAACCACCAGTCACCAAAAGGAGCCTGTGACAAAATAAATTGCTGATAAATATGGCCCTATTAATTTAAATATATTTCAAACATCATTCAACATTGAAAATGAACTAGAAAAGTTGAAAATTCCCATCCCCTTAACAGAGTTAATAAACAAAAACTTGTATAGAACTCAAGTTATGAATGATCTAAACATAGGGGAAAACATTGGCACTGTCAATTTGAATGATGATCATCCTAAACTTTTATTTCTTCCAGAGGTAGGTGGTAGACCATGGGAAGGTGGAGTTCCTCATTCTATGTCAGTCTCAATGTTCATGATAAGATTCTTCATAATGGTATGTTAGATTCAGGTGCTTTGCACAATTTGATGCCAAAAGATGTTATGGAGAAGCTTGGTATTGACATTACCATACCTTAAAATACTTATATTCCTTCGATTCTAACAAAGTAACATTTTAATGTCTCATTAAGGACCTATGTGTTACTTTAGCCCAAATCCCAGCTAAGAGTCTAGTAATGGATATAGTGGTTGTTGATATACCCCGTAAGTATGGCATGATGCTGTCACACTCACGAGGAAAACATTGACACTGTCAATTTCAATGATGATCAGCCTGAACTCTTATTTGGTCCAAAGGTATATGGTAAACCACAGGAAGGAGGAGGTCCTCCATTCTTTGTCAGTCTCAACATTCATGATAAGATTCTTCATAATGCTATGTTAGATTCAAGTTCTTCGCAAAATCTGATGCCAAAATTTGTTGCAGAGAAGCTTGGTCTTGACATTACCAGGCCTTACAAAGACTTATATTCATTCCATTTTAGAAAAGTAATATTTTTAGGTCTCATTAAGGACCTATGTGTTACTTTAGCCCAAATCCAAGCTAATAGTATAGTAATGGATATAGTGGTTGCTGATATACCCCCTAAGTATGGCATGTTGTTTTCATGCTCATGGGGAGAAAAATTACAAGGGACTCTAAAAATGGACATGACTTATGCTACCATACCAGTGTTTGGTCAGCAGAGAAGACTATACAGGTAAAATTTAATGAAATTCATGGTGATTAGTCAGGATAAACCTCATAACTATCCCCTTTACTCTGTCCACTCAGATTTAGACTCTTTCATTCTTTATAATGATGGAGATATCAATACTCAACTTACCAATGCAGAAAATGATATTCGTGAAACACATGAAAATCAAACACAAATAATTGAACAAAACACTAAAATCGAACCTATTTGGAATATGATTTCTGATGGATCTTGTAGTAGAGAGGGTTCTGGAGCAGGCATGTGGGTCTCAAACTCAGGAAACAACCATGTAGAAGGTCATTCATATAAGCTAAATTTTCAATGTACCAATAACAAATCCGGATATGAAGCACTTCTGTTAGGATTGAAACTGTTAAAAATATTAGGTGCTAATAGAATTTCAATTCATGGAGATTCTGAATTAATTATAAAGAAGATTAAAGGATAATACTCTACAAAGCATCCTAGGCTGAGAGCATACATAAATGTTGTCCTTGATTTTCTAGAAACTTTTGTAGAATACGATCTTGCTACTATTCCTAGAAATCAGAATGTCTTAGAAAATGGTCTGCCTTTTTCAGCTAGCACATGTAAAATGCCTCACCCACATAGACAATATAAAGAGGAAGTGAAACATCGACCAGCTGTACGAGATAATATGAGGTTTTGGAAAGTGTTTGGAAATGAAAAAAATATTGAATTTTTTTTGCAATATAAGGATGAGTATGAAGAAAATAGCATAGACTCAGAGTGTGTTAGTAATCAATAATTTTTTCTTCTCATGAATGACTAAATACTTATCCTAGATTTCTAGAAACAAAGTTCATGAACATTGTGAGCTCTAGAAATCTCACTGCCTTCATTATCCTTAGGATAATTTTTCACTATTTCATCATCCCATCATGTCAAGGTCAGCTCACTACTCCCAAAGGAACCATCATGGGCTCATGCCACTCACTATCACCACGTTTTTCCAGCTTTGGCCTCAACCCTCTATTTTGTTTTTCGTAACTCCTCCATTGTCCATCTAAGGGTTTTTAAGGGAATTTTTCTTGGTTTCATGAACTCCATGGTTAATAATCAACAAGGCTAGTATCATGATGCTCTTGCACCTCATCCTATCCTTAATATACATTCATAAACACTTCCCATCACTCCTATCTCTCAAACTCATCATTTTTCTACAAAACCTAGCCTATTGCTACAATTTGACACTCTTTGAGACTAGGCCTATTTTTTGCCCCTTTGGACCCTTTCCCCTCACTCAATTCTTGAGATTACACATTCCCCTACTCTCTAAAATCTATCCCTATCCCCATAAATTTCCCCAAGAGTTTATACAATTCTTAACCCCTTCATTCCCCTCCCTCTACATGGCAGTCCTAAATCCCCTACACCAAACCCTAATTTCCTCTTCCAACTAAGCTAGGGTTTGATATGAAAAGGAGGCATAAGAGAAAAGGATTCATTTTATATATCATGTCATCAATAATAATTCCATACCAACTCATAAACATCATGCCTCCATCATTTTCCAAGAATTCATTCCAAGAGACAAGCCATGTGTCACGCCTAGGGCCAGTTTTTCTTCAAAATGTGTTTCTGACCAAAAAGAGACGAATTTGAAAAAATTAAGAGAGGTTTTTGTATAGGCCCAAGAAGATAAAAATCCTTCATTTTTTGCACAGGTATCATGGTTTGGGAGAAATATAAAAGATACAGGTGTCCTAGGAGAATTTCTACACTGCTGGAGTGACCTTGGGAAAATAAGGTTTTCTCACAGCTGGAGTGTCCAAATGACTTTCTTGATGAGTCAAAAGATAAACATACTTGAATTTATTTCAAATGAGCTATCATGAGCTCAATTTTGAGTTAAGGAAGGCCTCCAAACGTTTTCTGCACCAGCACTCTACATTTCTACACCATCACTCAACACTTTTTGACTAGTCTTGGGAGACACAACTTTTAATAAGGAAAGTCAACTCCAATTAGGGAAAAAATGGTATATTTTGAAGTTAGAAAGGTTAATATTTCAAACGAGCTATCACAGGCCAAAATATGACTTCAATAAGGTCTTCAAAACTTGTCTGCAAGTTGACCCTTTTTGGCGCTGCGGAAATAAGTGGTGCTGCGCTAATCCATGGGCAGGACTACTCGGCATTGTGCTAATGCACAAGCTCCTTAAACAAGGAAATAAATTTCCCTGAGGCTAAAATTAATCCTCCAAGCTGCATTCAAAGAAGAAGAAGGTCAAGTAACTTGTCTAAAACTGATCAAAATCCATTCAAGAAAGACCTCCTTTGCCAAAGCACAAATTCTACAAGAAATAACTGCCCTTGATCACATTTCTGCAAGAAAGGCCAAGATGGCCATCAGCCTAAAAATACGTAAGGTAGGAGGGTGAAATCAGCACAAGAAGACATCCACAAAAAAAAAGAAGGCATCAGGCCTATGTTTAAAGAGAATCATAGTTTTTATGATTGGTTTACAAAATAGTGCTGCCAAACGAGGAACCATCACAAGGACCACAAGGACAGAAGACACCTCAAAAAAATCAAGAACACATTGAAGATTTTCAAAAATCATGAATGAATAAGGGAAAAAGGTGAGGTGAACTGAACAAAAATTAATGAACTTGAAATGGCTATTGAGAACTTAGAAGACAATGCTATTTATTTTTCTCTAACAACCCTAAAACCTAAGAGTTTGGAAAGATGGATAGAACAGGTCAAGTGAAGATGATAAGTCCCCCTTCATAAACAAGAAAATTTAATTCAAAGGATATCTAAGGTGTTCCCTAGGGTTTGTACAAACAACACTACTTCACTACACCAAAGGAAAAAAGTTGAAAATAGTATGAGTATAAGGGACCTAAGCTTTCCAAGTATAGTCAAAGTCCTCCAAAATAATCAAAATAAAGGCAACCATGAGGTTGAGTATCAAAAGGAAAAAAATCATGCTAAGCACAGGTTCACTGTTGAAGGAATGAGACGTCAAACTCCAAAAGAGAATAAGAAGACCAAAGGCAAATGTTTTGTAGACACCTGCACAAAAATTAGAAGTGGCCAAGACAACACATGGCATGGTATGGTGGCTTAAATTTATTTGTCAAAACAAATATGTTATTGCCTAGAAAAATCAGTTAGAAGGTAAAGGGACATGTTTTAGGTCACCTGCAGCCAGGAAGGCCAAAAGGATAAAAACAAGTGTTTTTCAGTTTGTCAAAAGCATGCCAAAGAAAGTTTGAACAGTGACCAAGTTTGAAAAAGGTTAAATAGGTGTCTCAATCTTCATTTCAATCTCATTTTCACTTGGTGGAGACAAGAAAGTTTCAACAGAAAAAGCAGAATGTTTTAACCATTTTCTAGGCAAGTTTTGCTGGCACTAAAAAAATCACTGGCACTATGCAAATGCGGACTGGCATTGTGCTAATCTTGCATCCTCTCATTTAAAAATACATGGCGCTGTGAAAATAGGCCCTGGTGCAATGCAAATGTTGGGCGCTATGCAAATGCAGGCCCCACTCACCCGGAGGTTAGACTTTCTGCAGGAATGCACGGGCGCTGCGCAAACACAGTCCACCTGACTCACCTAGTGGCCAGCCGACACCCCTATGCACATCTGCTCGGGCACTACACAAACACTCAACTCGACAACTCTACACTGCCTGGGTGCTGCGCTAACAAGCCACCCGACACCTCTGAACGGGTCACCCGACACCACCCTGCACCATTGCCTAGGCGTTGCACAAACGCCACTCGACTCACCGAGGAAACCGACAGACACTGCCTCCCGCTCGACGCTGCACTGACTGCCATGCAAACCTTGCGGGAACTGTGCAAAAAACCCGACCCAAAAACCCGGGCAAGGCGCTGTGCAAACGCAAAAAGCCTTCAAGAGGAAAAATCTCTTGCCCGTGTTCAAAATTTCACCCTCTAAACTGCCTCCAACATCTGTACAAAAGCCAAGAATTGTAATGAACAAGAAGATGATAGTGGAGATGATGAAATCAGTAAGGCAGAGGCAAAGAATTATAAGGATGAGCTAGCAGAGAGTGAGCAAGAGGAAAATTCCATAGAAATAGATAAACAGAATAAAGATGAAGAAGAGGACAGTGCACATGGCAGTGGTGAAGATAAAGAAATTGGCAGTCAAAGGGACAATGAGCTTGGTCATGAAGATAGTATGCAAAATCATGGTGAAAATGGTGGAAATATGGAAGAATATGA
This sequence comes from Pinus albicaulis, assembly GCA_034641835.2. Lineage (NCBI taxonomy): Eukaryota > Viridiplantae > Streptophyta > Pinopsida > Pinales > Pinaceae > Pinus > Pinus albicaulis. The sequence goes on from CM076575.1 coordinate 322,243,588, forward strand.
TGAACATGAAGATGTTAGCAGTGCAGAAGATAAAAAGGTTTATAACTGTAATGATGATAACAACAGTAAAGAGGCTAGAAACTCAAAGGAAGGGCAAAAAAGGGACAATGTAATTTTATGTGAAGAGGTTGAAAATAATAAAGGTTGAAGACAAAGAGTGTAGTGTTGAAACAAAAAACATGATGACTAGTGATGGAAATAATGAAAATGAAAGCGGTAATGATAGCAACAAAGGTCACAATCATGCCAAATACACCAACAAGGCCACCATCAATCCTCTTGCATTAAAGCTATCAAACAGGTTCTAGGGTAGTGTTTGTTTCCTCCAAAAGGCAAGAGACCTTCTCATCATCTTCAACCCAAAACTAAAAGAGGCGAAAAATCATGAAAATATCAGAGTTTAGCTTCATCTTCTCAACATTTTTTCAAAATCCTTTAAGGTGGCTCTCCACCAATTTTGAGAGGATTTGCCACATTTTTGGCTTTTTGAGATTTTTAGGCTCATTTGCGCAGCGGCAGTGGCACTAAGCTAACACATGGAGCATCCCCAAGAGAAAAAATTAACATTTTTATAATTCTCTCAACCTACAGATCATCCTCATCGAATTTTAGAAGTTTTGAAGAAAGTTTGACGCCTCAAAAGCTCAAAAAACCTCTCTTTTTTCACCTTTCTCCCACTGTTTTGGGCATGGTGCTGCGCAAATGACAGTCTAGATGTTTTGGCATTTTTTACTAGGCTACATGAGCTGGATCAGGAAAACACAAGTATTTCTATAAAGTAGACTCATCAGGCTTTTCAATGAGCCATCACAGAGCCAAATCCGACATTGAGAAGAGGTCCATAACTTGGTTGCAAAACACCCTATTTTCTACTGAAGTGGCGTTGTACAAATGGACTGTTTAAGTGTGTTTTGGACCAAAAGTCAACAAAACAAACTCATTTATTGAAAAATTATATTTTTGAGTTTTTTGAGGCAAAACACTCTAGAATTAGGTGCAAGAAGCTATTTTGGAATTTATTTATTAGAATATTATGTACCTTGGGCCTTGCATGGTCTCTTGGCCATAAATGACATTTATGGGTGAAATTGACATTTTCCTACCATATTTAGGGTTTTTTCCCTCTCTTGCTAAGATAAATAGAGCATGAGGTCTTCATTGTAAATGTTGGCATTTGACGAGCTTTGAGAGCAATACATGGTTATTATGAGCTTGGAGAAGAAATTGGTGTTGTGAAGTTGATGAATGGCTTGTTTGGATTGATGATGGAGAAGCTTGTTTGCAGGATTCCTTAGCTTGATTAATATCGATTTACTCTTAATTTGTTCATGTTTTCTTGTTGTCATTATGTTTCATCCTTATTTATTGCTATAAATCAGAAAAATATAGGTTGAGAAATTCTCCTTGAGGCACCTTAGTCCTCCTGTTTGTTATAGCCTTAACGTTTTCCTCTGCTGGGTGTGTTTGAAGAATTATTAGCTTCTCTTCAAGCCTCCTTATGCTTGTTTCGTTTCATGTATGGATTAGTATGCTAGTTGACAAGTATGATTCACGGTATGCCCTGCTTATTTGAAGTTGTCCAAACTCTGCCTTGAAACCTCTCTTTGGAATATTGTTTTATAGGTTAAGTAAAAGAGGTCTTGTTCGATATTTCCCTTTTTCCATGCCTACCAACTTGTTCCAGAGTTATTTATGGCTTGATTTATGACGTTTAGGAGTTCCCTCTTCATAGATTAAGCTATTTGTGATCTTAAATGTTTTCTAATTCTGAAGCTGAATTTACTAAAGTTAGAGAAGCTCGTATGTTTTCTATGTTTCACTGGAATGTTTATCTTGGATATTTATCATTTTAAGTATTGTTCATTGAACTTAATGGTTTTCCCTACCTCATGAGTTATATATTTTTCTTATCAGTATTTAAGACCTCATTTTTATACGTATTTGACAAAGGATTCTTGATTGCACTTTGCTCTACTTTATTCACAAACTTGATGTCCATCCCACTTCACTCATAACCTTAAAGGATCCATTAACCTTGCTAGATTGGCCTTGCACTGCACTCTGATTCATCATTGAGAAACCCTTGAATTTTATTGACTCCATAGCCTAATGATTTGAATACCTCTCACTCCACCTATTCTACCAGTCCATCTCACCCAACCAAAACAATCAAAAAAACCCTACACTTAACAACTAGCCTAAAATCAAAACCCTAAAGAAAAAATAACACATCCTTTGAACCCAATAGAGAGAGCCCTCTCTGAGTCTAGGAAGGCTAGGTCATAGGACTCCAAATATTGGTCTGATGTTACCTTGTCATTTGGTTTACCAATATGCCAAATCACGGGATGCTAACATAATGGAGATCACAGTGGGACCTTCTGAGTTAGTGACAAACTAAGTATTCCTTAAATCTCAGAAAACTCACAAACATCCTTAGATTGATATTTAGTTGTTGATGGTGGACAACAAGAACATCCTTAAAACAGTAAAAATCAATCACTCGGTCACTCCACTGGTCTTCAGTAGCCCTGTTGACCCTACTAGTTCTTATAAACTCCCCTAGGAATGCATTAAGCAATCCCAATCATGTCGATGGTGGACAACAAAGTTGAAATCTTCCACCTGGCGACTCCACAACCCTCAATAGACCTAATGACTCCACTGGTAGAGAAATCTAGACTGGTTGAAAAGATGCAGTGACCTCTTTCTGATAAAAAAAGATGAATCCAAGTATGAACAAAGAGGAAAAGCTAGAGATGTTGATAGATACATTCAGCAAACTGAGGCATCTACTTGATAATAAAGGAGAAAAACACAAGGTTAAGGTTGGTGCTGCTTGTTCAAAACAACCTACACTTTTTCCTTGGGAAGAACAAACTCAATCACTACAAGACAACTACAACAAACAAAATGTGCATAATGAACAAGACTGCGAAGAAGAGAGTGAAGAAGCTTGTCAAGTAGGTACTAGATACCTTCCTATATCTTGTTCTTCATTACTAAGAAAATACTACAAAAAAGTTCAAAATAGAAACAAGGTGGAATGCTCTAAAAAATCAATCAAGGACAAGATGGATGATGCAAACCTTTTGCATATCCAGAACTCTTTCCCTCAAGCCATCTTGAAATCAAAAAATCTAAAATGTAGGAGGAGTCAAAACTTTTAGGATATATACCCTTATGCTTTAATTCATTTCAGATTTTGGAAGGAAATTTGCATCCTGAAGATCTCTTAGCGGTTATTCATGAAACCCATGCTCAAGTTAACTCTCACAAAAATCAAGAAAAATTGGTTGAGGATGAAATTAATCAGGGAATGAAAGATAACCCACAGGATCTCTCTAAAAACACAAGTGATGATTCATCATCTCTTCTAGGTGAGGCTCAAGAAGACATTCATCCTCTCAATCAACTTTCACAAGAGAAAGAGAATTGTTGTAGTTATTTCCAAAAAAAAAGAAAAATGCCTCCTTTTTTTTTTGAAGAAGGAATAAATAAGCTTCTAAACAAGCAGAAAGCCTCTAAGACTGCATATGAACAGAAAAATTTTGTTCATTCTCCTGCTAATCCTGTCTACCATAGGTCAGAAAGTGAACTTGTAGATCAATTCAAAGAAGAACAAACTGGTAATCCAATATGTTTTATTGATGAAATTATTTATGTTGATGATTCTCCAATTTTTTATCAGTCTGATGATGATGATGTTCTCCAAAAAGAAGCTAACCTTGCAGAGCCATCAACAGTTGATTTGTGGGATGAAGTTCACTATCATCAGATTGAAAGTACTAATCAGCTAGGACAGGTCACCTATGACATTGATGAGGAAAGCCTTGAAAGTTTAGAAGTAAGTGAAGAGTCTCTGACTCTTTTCTCTACTGCACTTCAGTCCATCAGAAATAACTTTCACATAATTCAAAATCAACAGTCTTTCATCTTTTATGTTGAGGTTGAGGAGGATGATGAAATTCTTGAGAAAATTGTTAATCATAAGCCTTCTCTTGAAATGTTTGAGGATATCATTTGGAACATGGAATCCTCCTTAGCTCCAGATCTGCACCCACCAAGTTCCATTGAATTACAAATTGCAGATGAAGTCTTAGAAGTTGATAACCACATTAGAGTTGTTACACTACCTTCTTGGGAAGATTTATTGTCAAAGAATGCTCCTACTCTTCAACATGATGACCTTCACACAGATTTCAACCCACTCTATCAGAACATATCAAGTGTGCTAGAGGGCAACATTGCAATCCATGATGAATCTACCAGTTCAGATGATCATGAGGAAGAGGAAGATTTTCTTTCCCAAAAGAGTCCTAAGCTCAGCCAAGTGGAGGAATAAGTAGTCCTAGATCAAACTTATTTTCCAAATCTTCACATTCAGGTATTTTTTCAAGATCCCTTTGCTGATTTGTTAAAGACATTTGAAGAGGGAGTAAATCATGTCAAGAGGAGTTTGTTGCAAAGTGTACGAAAAATTTTAGGCACTACTGTTCAAACACAAGTAAGGTGGGAGTGGCCTTTTAATTTTGTTACCACCCTCAAATATTTGAACAAAGATACCTCATGTAGTCATCTGCTTGATTGGTTGTATTGGAAAAGAGAGTTCACCAGCTAAATGTATATCATGTAAAAATTAGATTAGGATAGATAGGCATGAAAATAAGCTCAACCTTTGAGCATCTTTTAGTTATAGATTGTTTTGAAAATGAAAACACAAAAGTAGAGAAAAGGTGAAAAAAGAGGGCAGATTTGAAAATAGGTACAGCCCCATACCCAAAAAAATAGTAATGTTGAAAGTGTGCAAGCCTAAATGGCACTACTTGTGGCAAAAATTCTTGTTCAATCATCTAGCCTAATCATGAATGAACATGTTTTCAATTATTTTCAATAATTTAGTGAAAGAGAGCTTGTCAAATCATTCAAACTTGACTTTTCAAAAAGGATAGATTAGGAATGAAAGATACTGGTTCCACATGCTCAAAACTAAGTGAAAGAGAAAGATGGGGAGGCATACCAAATGATAAATCACAACCCTTGTTTTTCTAGTTTTGTTTGTACAAAAATAATGTTTGTGTGCGGCTTTTCCTAATGCCACGACTCATGGTAAGTCAGATTGCCTAATCCTAATTTAAACCATGTTTTCAATTTCATGTCAATATCTTAGAGAATGAAGTCTATCATACAACTTAATCTTGACAGTAAAATAGTCTAGGTAGAGAATAAAAAGAGTTCACTAGCCTAATCTGAACTCTTGGAAGTGATAAGAGTAGAAGTAGATAGTTTTTTTTTTCTTTTGAAAGAAGAAAATGTCAAGGGTTTGATAGTCCAAGTGCACCCAAGGAATAAAAATGGTTAGGAAATTAGGTTGGGTAGGTAGAGATGAAGCTAAGCTAATCATGTTTTTTTTTTTTTTTTTTTTTTTTTTCAGATTATTGAGATCACAACTTCAAAGAAGCCTCAAAAAATGAGAAGAAGTAAAAATATGCCCAATGGATGAGACACTGTTCTTCATAAAACCAAGAGATCTGAAGTTATGGACACCTCCTGAAAAGGAGCTGCCCTCCCCAAGTGGAGCCACTGTTAGTCATCGGCAATTTTTTCTTCTCATGGATGACTAAATACTTATCCTAGATTTCTAGAAACAAAGTTCATGAACATTATGAGTTCTATAAATCTCACTGCCTTCATTATCCTTAGGATAAATTTTCACTATTTCATCATCCCATCATGTCAAGGTTATCTCACTACTCCCAAAGGACCCATCATGGGCTCATGCCACTCATTATCACTATGTTTTGCCACCTTTGGCCTCAGCCCTCTATTTTGTTTTGCCCAACTCCTCCATTGTCCATGTAAGGGTTTCTAAGGAAATTTTTCTTGGTTTCATGACCTCCATGGTTAAAAATCAACAAGGCTTGTATCATGATGCTCTTACACCTCCTCCTATCCTTAATATACATTCATAAACACTTCCCATCACTCCTATCCCTCAAACTCATCATTTTTCTACAAAACCTAGCCTATTGCTACAATCTGACACTTTTCCATACTAGGCATGTTTTTTTCCCTTTTGGACCCTTTCCCCTCCCTCAATTATTGAAATTACATGCTCCCCTACTCTCTAACATCTATCCCTATCCCCCGAAATTTCCCCAAGAGTTTAGACAACCCTAAATCCCCTACACAAAACCCTAATTTCCTCTTCCAACTAAGCTAGTGTTTGATATGAAAAGGAGGCATAAGAGAAAAGGATTCATTTTATAGATCATGTCTAAAAGAATAAGTCCATACCAACTCATAAACATCATGCCTCCATCATTTTCCAAGAATTCATTCAAAGAGATAAGCCATGTGTCACGACTAGGGCCAGTTTTGCTTCAAATTGTATTTCTGACCAAACAGAGATGAATTTTACAAAATTAAGAGAGGTTTTTGTCAAATATAGGCCCACGAAGATAAAAATCCTTCAGTTTTTACACAGGTATCATGGTTTGGGAGAAATATCAAAAATACAAGTGTACTAGGAGAATTTCTGCACTGCTGGAGTGACCTTGGGAAAATTAGGTTTTCTCATTGCTGGATTATCCAAATGAGTTGATTTATGAGTTAAAATACAAACATACTTGAATATATTTCCAATGAGATATCATGAGCTCAATGTGGAGTTAATGAAGGCCTCCAAAAGTTGTCTGCACCAGCACTCTGCATTTTCCAACCATCACTCAACACTTTTTGACCAGTCTTTGGAAACTCAACCTTTAATAGGGAAAATAAACTCCAATCATAGAAAAAATGGTATATTTCGAAATTAGACAGTTTAAGCTTTCCAATGAACTATCACAGAACCAAATCAAACTTCAGTAAGGTCCTCAAAACTTGTCTGCAATTTGACCATGTTTGGCGCTACGAAAATAAGTGGCATTGCGCTAATCCATGGGTAGGACTACTTGGCGTTGCGCTAATGCAGAAGCCCCTCAAACAAGGAAATAACTTGCCTTGAGGCTAAAATTAATCCTCTAGGCTACATTCAAAGAAGAATAAGGCCAAGTAACTTGTCCAAAACTGATCAAAATCCATTCAAGAAAGACCTCCTTGGCCAAAGCACAAATTCTGCAAGAAACAGCTGCCCTTGCTCACATTTCTGCAAGCAAGGCCAAGATGGCCATTAACCTAAAAAGAGGTAAGGTAGGAGGGTGAAATAATCACAAGAAGAAATCCATAGCAAAGAAGAAGGCAGTAGGCCTATGTTTAAAGAGAATCAGGGCTTTTATGATTGGTTGACAAAACAGTGCTGCCAAACGAGGAACCATCACAAGGACCACAAGGACAGAAGACACCTCAACACAATTAAGAACACATTGAATATTTTTAGAAATCATGAATAAATAAGGGGAAAATGTGAGGTGAACTGAACAGAAATGAATGAACTTGAAAGGGCTATAAAGAACTTAGAAGACAACACTACTTATTTTTCTCTAATAGCCCTAAAAGCTAAGAGTTTGGAAAGATGGACAGAATAGGTCAAGTGAATATGATAAGTCCTCCTTCATAAACAAGAATATGGCATTCAAAGGATATCCAAGGTGTTCTCTAGGGTTTGTATAAACAACACTACTTCACTACACCAAACGAAAAAAGTTGAAAAGAGTATCAGTATAAGGGGCCTAAGCTTTCCAAGTACAGTCAAAGGCCTCCAAAATATTAAAAAGAAAGGAAAGCATGAGGTTGATTATCAAAAGGAAAAAATCATGCTAAGCATAGGTTCATTGTTGAAGGAATGAGACGTCAAACTCCAAAAGAGACTAAGAAGACCAAAGGGAAATGTTTTGTAGGCACCTGCACAAAAATTAGAAGTGGCCAAGACAACACATGGAATGGTATGGTGGCTTAAATTTCTTTGTCAAAACAAACATGTTACTACCTAGAAAAATTAGTTAAAAGGTAAAGGGACATGTTTTAGGTCACCTGCAGCTAGGAAGGCCAAAAGGATAAAAACAAGTGTTTTTATTTTTTCAAAAGCATGCCAATTAAAGTTTGAATAGTGCCCAAGTTTGCAAAAGGATAAAGAGGTGTCTCAATATTCATTTCACACTCATTTGCACTTGGTGGAGACAAGAAAGTTTCAACAAAAAAAGCAGAATATTTTAACCATTTTCTGGGCAAGTTTTGTTGGCGCTGCACAAATCACTAGCACTATGCAAATGCGGACTGGTGCTGCGCTAATATTTCATCCTCCCGTTCAAAAATAAATGGTGCTGGGTAAATAATCCCTGGTGCTACACAAATGTTGGGCGCTGTGCAAATTCAGGCCCGAATCACCCGAAAGTCATACTTTCTGTAGGAATGCACGGGCGCTACACAAACGTAGTCCACCTTACTCACCCAGAAGCCACCGAACACCCTTGTGCACAGCTGTTTTGGTGCTACAAAAACACTCCACCCGTCAACTCTACACTGCCCAGGCACTGCGCTAAGAAGCCGCCCGACACCTCTGAACGGGTCACCCAACACCGCCCTACACCATTGCTCAGGCACTGCGCTAACACCACCCGACTTGCCCAGGAAACCGGTAGACACTCCCTCCCACCCGACACTACGTTGAATACCATGCAGACCTTGCCAGTTGTAATATTCCCGATTAGCCACTGCTAGTTGGAATATTATAATTGCTCCATTTTTGCAGTAGAAGAGTAAAAGGACAATAAAAAAAATCCCAGTGTGAAAAGGGATCAAATTAGGAGGGAAAATAAAGCCACCTTGGTGTGAAAGAGGGACAACGTAGGTAAACTAGATCTAGTTTACCAAGTCAACAATGCTGCTACAAGAGGAGGGAAACTAACAAGGACAACATAGTTTTGAAAGAGGAATCTTTTCTAGGAAGTCACTTCAACAATGAGTGGGGGTCCGGGGTGAGGAGTCTCACCAAGGATAAGAAGAAGGAGATAGCAGCAAGGAAGGAATTCAATATTCATCTGTGTTTGGTCTTTTGACTACTTGCAAGATTTAGTTGTTTAGTTGTAGTTACAGCATTGTTTAGTGCAAAGGATTCTCATGCGGGAATTCCATCTTCACCTTTGGTTCAGCTTGTTTAAGAGATAAAAAGGGAAGGTACTGAGCTAATTTTCTACCATTTGAATTGAGGTCATTCAGTCATCAAAATATATAGTACAGTCACTTCTAGCAACTGCGTCTTTTCTGCAGGAGCAGCAGTAGTAGGGTTAAACCCCTTGATTTTGTGCTTGTATGGGAGGAGGAGATGTCTATTTCTCTCCGGAAAGTATATTGAGGAGGGCCTTTGTCCATTTTCTATATTGATCATATATTTCATATAATATTTAGTCTTATTTAACACAGAGTTGCAGTGGACTGTGTTATTTTCTACAATACTGCATTTTATATTGGTGTTTTGCCGGAAACCCCTATCGGGGTGTTCTAATGTTCATGCAAAAGAGGTCAAACCTCCCATTTTTTATTCTATGATTAATGAAATCTACATATATGTATTGAATCATATTTTTCTATAGAAACCCTAATGACAACTATGCTATTGCAGTCTTCAGAATTCTATTGTGTGAAGTCATGGGATTGGAATGCTTTTGAGCACATATGAGCTAGGGAGATCTGTTTAATGTATCTAGAATGATTTTTTTCTGATGAAATTTCATATTTAAGATACATACATCATATATAAGAGGATCCAAGTCCTGTTTTTTATTTTTGTTGCATGGTTTTTCTTATACAATGTCTCCATTGAACATATTGTAGAGATTCCTGAAAAGGAATATTACAGTGGTATCAAAACTCTGATCTTGGCTCATATTTTGGGGATAATATATCTTCATCATGGAGGATGAATATATTTTATAACTCCTACTTCAAACCCTGCTAAACATTGCAAGGGACCTCGAGGAGATGAGGCATAAAGAGGATTCTGTAGGGTTTTTCCATGAGGCAAGCACCATCAATTCATATGGCATGGAACATTTAGCTACACCACAACGCTCTACCATGCCTTCATTTATATCTAGAAAATATAAGGAGGAAACCTTGGGAAATTATTTTGAGGAATATGAGTCCCAACCTCAAAGGTTCAGAGAACACTTGAGTTTTCAGGAGTTTTGCCGGATCAAGGATGGAAGGAGGATTAATCCTCATCAAAAGGAGGAGAATTTTATTCAAGGGTCAGACCTACAACACAGTATGGGAAGGTTCTTATTACCCACTTATGATGGAACACCTAAGTGTACAACCAAGGCTTGGGTGGAGAAGATGGACACTTAATTTCATCTGAACAAGGTTTCTGAAATAGAAGCCATCAAGATAGATGTGTTGCACTTGGAGGGGGGGCTCATGAATGGTGGTTTCATGGATTGACCACACTTGGGAATCATCATATCACTTCATAATTAGTATTCACCAAAAGGTTAGTGGAAATATTTGATCCAAGAGATCCGGAAGCCCATTTTGTCAAGTTAACCAAGCTCAAACATGAGGAATATCTTGAAGACTATATTGCTGAATATTTGCAGCTCTCAGTGATGGTATCCAACCTCACTATGAGTAGGAAGGTATGCATGTTTATTAATGGGGTAGTTGAACCATTGTAGGGGTTGGTCAAGTCTACTAAAACAACCACTCTCCTTGAAGCTATGGAGAAAGATAGAGACTTACAGCACACCTTGCCCACGGAAAGAACATTATTGCGATAAGAGACCTCTTCAGGGCCAAAGAAGACAAGCCTTGTTTAGGATTTGAAGGAATAATGTGTTGCAGGAGAAGCACATTGTGTTAAGACGTTCTCTAAGGAAGGGGAAGAGGCCAGCATTGTACCATCCATAGAAGACTTTGCTCCAAGAAGAGGATCTATTGCAGCGTTAAGAGGGGTCCCAAAATATCTAACCTTGAGGGTAAGAGGTATTATTATGGGGAAAATAGTGTCTATACTAATAGATAGTGGAGAAAGTCATAATTTTATTGATACAGAACTGGTACAAAGGAGAGGGATCCACATGGAGGAGTTTGAGGGTGTTAGCCCCCCCTATAAATTTTTTGGCAAGAAAACGGGGGCTAAATTGTTTTTGAGCCTTCAAGGAATGAATTTCCTCTGAAAACATACTCTCCTTGAAGCCTCCATGTGTCTTTTATCCTTTGATAAATTCCCCTCTGCTGATTCCTATTATAAAGCCTCTCTGTTTGTGAAGAAACTCCCAAAGGCCCCCTTTTCCCTCTTATTTCAACCCCCACTTAGCTTCTACTTGTTTCCCCTTCTATCTCCCTTCTTACCTTTTTGAATTCCCTTTAATTTCTTCCCTTACCCTTTGTTGGCCATAATTTCCCTTTATTCCTCTATCGTACCCCTTCTTGCCTTTAAATCCATTGAAATGGGCTTAAAACCCACTTTTAACTTTACCATAGGCCTAAACCACTTCCCCTTTTTCTATACCCCACAAATACATTCCATATAGAACTTTATTATAATTTTTTTATATATTAACCCGCCGCTTATAGCGCAGATCACAAATCGCATTTTCATTGTTTGTGCTCGATTGATCCATCGCAAATATTTGCGATGCGATCGCCCATCGCAAGTTCTCGCATCGCAACTCCACCCGATCGCATCCATCGCATATCGCATTTTCGTGTGTTATGCTCGTTAGATCCATCCAAATATTTTCGATCCGATCTGATCGTGTCACAAATATTTGCGATGCGATCGTCTGATTGCGCCATCGCATTTTTCCACCCATCGCAACCCCGCTCGATCGCATATGTCTCCGTCGCATATTCCCCCGATCGCACTTTCCGCCCATCGCATTTTCCTCATCGCACTTTCCGCCAGTCACATTTTCACCCATCGCACTTTCTCCATTTGCGATTTTGCGATCAGACCCCCGGGTCCCACATCCATGGCTCCCCTCATTACATTTTGTTCATTTCCTTTGTATTTCCTCTGTTAGTTAAACCTTTGCATTTTACATTAAAGTTTGATGAATCGCCCTCTACCATGACCGGGTCCCGCCATTTCGAATGCATTTCATGTTTTTGACCTTTCCCCTTTGTAGCTCAGCCAACGGTTAAACCTTAGTGTTTAGCACTAAAGGCAATCTCCACCATTGTTCCATGTGTTCGCCGTTTCCACAGTCGCCACTGCCTTTCCACCACGGGCCCCCAAAGCATTTCTCCACCACCACTACCCGAGTTTGTAATAATTTTATTTGACTATTCAGTTAGCACAGAGAGGCCACTTTAACGGCCAAATGAAACAACAGAGACGGATTTGAGGGATTCAAACCAGTTAATTGAAGATTAACAATTATAATGCTACATTCAAAGGGGAAAGGCATGGTTTGAAGATCCAAGCACATTGTTAAAGTCTTATCTGTGTTTAATATCAGCAGGGTACTCTTCTCCAAACGTACACCTTCCTACAAGAAATCTCCATGCCTCCTCGAGCCCTGAAATGACTAATTACACTGACTAAAGCTCATTTAAGACAGTCAGGTGGTAGTTATTGAGGTATGGAGAGGCCTTGCAGACTTTCATCCAGTTTGTTTATTCCAGAATGGAAGCACAGAGCCCCAGACGCCATAAGAACTTGAATAACATATCAGAGGTCAATCTCGACCTAACAGAGGCTACCAAACAGTCTACAAAGTACACACAGTGACGCAGATTTCCATTAAGCAGAGTGGGCATGAAATCTTTCTCCAGTCTGTCTTAATGGGACTCATTTAATTGTTCACCCACTTCTATTTCTTCCTCTTCTCCTATAAGAACCCCCGGGAACATATTGTAAAAGGTTGTTGTTTAGTTGTTCGGCAGTTGCTGTTAGAGGGATTCATTCTTGACTATTAGAACACTCGTGGGAGGGAGTAGCAGAGTAGTTGTATGTAATAGGCTGGGAGGAGAAATTCTGGACTGTATTAGCCATTGAGCTTAGTGTACATGACTGGTTTTGCATCAATCAATTAAAGCACATTTCACAGGATCCTAGTCTATTACTATTGGTGATGTTTTTCTAACTCTGTATATCACATTTTCATATTGTTTCATGTTCTTCTGGTAGGCAACAGAATTATAACATAGGATTCACCCTTGTTAGGTGCCCTATGTTTCCTGCTCTCCCTACCTTTAATTTTTTCTGCCTTATGTGCTATCTAAGAGTTGATTTCAGTTGATTTAACCAGTGTAGTGGATGTTATTGCCTACTCTCTGATGTATGAATTGGTTGAATCAGTTCTTATATGTTCTTGCTGGGTTTAAGATGGAAGGTTTTGGAACACTGGGGATGAGTGTTAGCCCTGTTCACTAGGATCCTTGCGCGACCAACTGGCCTTTCTAAGATCCCTTCTGTTTAACTTATCTCTGTTTTTCCTCTAGAGTTGCTAAAGCAGACCTGGAGTTAAATGACCTCTGGTCTGATCTATAAGCAGCCCCTTTGTCCCCCTTTGAGAGCTACCTTTGAGTATGTCCAAGCAGGTCTAGAGTTAAATTACCTCTGACCTGATCTATAGACAGAAACTTGGTTGTTTTCCTTCTCCCATTTTCTCTCCTTAATGTTCCATTCCACCATCTGCCTAAAAGATCCTTTAGTGTAGATGAATTACCCTTTGAAAGCCTTTGCTTGTGGATGCAAGTAATTTCCTTTCATGACTCCATAGCCCAATGGATGGCACTATCTTGGCCTATCCTCTTTGCTGAAGCCTCCTGCTATTTTGTTTCCTTTCTCCCATTACTTTCTCAGTCTATGATCTCCTGACCAACCCAAAAACCAACCAACCAAATCATTTTAAAACCTCCTTTGTGCTTCATAACTAGCCTAATATCTCATTTCGAGCTTCAAAGATATATCATTCTTTGATCTATTTGGAGAGATCCCTCTCCGGGTCCAGGAGGGCTAGAACCTAGGGCCCAAAAGTGGTTTTGATGTTGTCTCATCTTTTGGTCTTGCCAATCTGGCCAAAACATGGGAACCCCAACATAATGGCGACTCCGCTGGGGAATTCTGAGTACATTTCACCTTAAACATTCGTAAAAACCTCAGAAACTTAGAACTCTAGTTAGGCTGACAATAAGTCACCCCTTTCTTGAATCAACCTCCATTATTGAATATCCACCATACTCTTAGACAGAGTCTGGAAAGGGCCAGGTAGCCTCTAGATCTCATCCTTTTTTCAGAGGTGACATATCTGGTAAATGCCCTCCCATTCAATCTCTGGTTGGAGCTTGCTGATTCAGAGGAGATTCCTGAAAGGTGATAGTGCCTGAGCAATGTGGTGGACAGTGTACTCCCTAGAAACATCCTAAAACTTCCACCTGGCGACTCCATAGCTCCTAAATGTTAAAATACTCCACTGGTGATCAGTAGGCCTGCTGATCATCTTGGTTTCACATCAGACTCCACTGGGAGACCAGACCCGAAACATAATGAAGACTCCACTAGGAGACCAGCCCTGAGACAATATCAACCACAATAGAAGTAACAAGTAGGGTTAAGCTGCTTAGTTCAAGAACATCATTCTGGCTCACAGAACCATCCACACAAGAGCTTATCCCAACCCTGACCCACCGGAAATAGTTGAAAATCCAGAGAGTATCCTCAAGGGAGCTCCTACGCCTAAAAGACCAACCATTTCTAGCCACATTCTTAGAGCTAATTCTGCACCAGAAAACATAACAGCTCTATCACATTTCCTCCCTGACCTAGACATACCTAATAGACTACCGAGAACTAGGTCATTCAATCATCTAGACCAGAAAGACCTCGAAGTTTACAATACACCATCTAACAGTGGTCAAAACACTAGGGACAGTGAAACCCCTCCATCTACACCACCTGATATACACTTTGTCCAAAACTTGGGGCTCTCTCACCCTAGATCTGCTCAATAGACTTCTGCTGGTCCAAACATCCTTGTCATCCAAATACCAGCTGCTCAAGCTAACCCTTTACCCCATCAGAAAATCATTATAGAAGCCTGGTATGTGCCTTTGCTTTTACCTCAATCCCTGTTACCCTTGCCCAATGATTATCAGTCAAAAATCCCACACTTCATTGCTAAAGAGTCCATAACAGCTCAGCAACATGTGGATAAGATGGAGGATTCTTTTGATTATATGGAGATTGATGATGAAACAATCAAAATGAGAATCTTTGCCCAAAGCTTAGGAGGTGAGATGAAGAAATGGTTTAAAGGTTTACCTCCTGGCAGTATTCAAGATCTCCCTGCATTATACCAAACCTTCATAAACAAATGGGAGGTTAGAGCAAACCCTCGCCAGCTCCTAGCAGAATACATGTCCCTTAAGAGGAATGTAGGAGAGAGTGTTCACAATTACACCACTAGATTCAACATCATTTATAATGCTCTCCCTCCACACATGAAACCTCCACAAGGAATGGCCCTAGCTAAATAACCTGATGGATTTGATGCTGACATGGCCTATGAGCTTAGGGATAAAGAGTACACCACCCTGGAAGACATGAAAAAAGGAGCTATAACCATAGAAGCAAACCTAATGGAAAAAAGGGCAAGACTAAAGGCTGAAAAGAGGGTAACATATAGGGATGACAACGTAGCTTCCACATCTGATCCCAAATATGACAGACTTTCAAAAAATGCGGAAGAACTTCAACAAATGATAAAGAGGATGGTTGTCCAAAGAAACAACCAAAACAGAAACCAGAACCAAAATATTAGAAGAAACAATGTTGCTCCCAACAGACAAAGAGAGTCAGATCAACAAATTATTCCCCCATTTCAAGAAAAAAATTTAGATGAAGACGAGGGAATCATTGAAGAGTCTAAAGGGAATACCATAAACATGTTTGAAGCAGAGGACTCAGTCCTTAACTGTGATTCAGAAGAAGATTAACCCTCACCTTCATGTTGGAGCGAGGAATGGTTAGAAATTGAGGATTATAGATTAGGATTTGAAAATGACATGATGCAGGTCAGGGAATAATATGAACTTAGGAGAAAAAGGGACCAAGAAAATCCCAAAACAAAGACTCCTGAGGTAACCATCAAGAAAATACCTGATAAATCCTCTAAAGCATCTGCTGCAGACAACACAACAGCAGCTGAAAGTTCTGGTAAACATAAGGTGAAGGACAACCAAAACAGTCAAAAACGAAGTCAACCAACCAGCAGTACTAGCACTTCAGTTAGTACTCCTGATACAACTGTTCCAAACCTTGTACATAGTGAGAAATCACAAATTGATTCAGCTACTAAAGCAGTAGCAAATAAAACAGAATTGAACATTACAAAGGTCCAGTCCACTTTCAATCTAGAGAGTGAGATTGCAAAAATCAAAATCTCTGTACCACTATCTGAGCTGGCCTCTTAGGATGTATATAAAGGCCAAATTTTGAAAGCATTAAATCTGGGAGAAGTGAATGATTCTGTAAATTTGAATGATGATCAACCAACCCTAATCTTTGGTCCCAAAATTGAAGGAAAGTTTCAGGAAGGGGCAGTTCCACCTTTTTATATCAGTCTTAACATTCATGAAAAGATACTCCACAATGCCATGCATCATTCTAATGCGTCACACAATCTAATGCCTAAGGTAGTGATGGAGAGGCTAGGCCTATAAATCACCAGACCCTACAAAGACTTATATTCATTTGACTCTAGCAGAGTAAAATGCCTAGGCCTTATCAAAGACTTATGTGTGAGTTTAACCTAGATTCCTGCTAAATGTATGGTCATGGATGTTGTGGTGGCAGATGTGCCACCAAAGTATGGCATGCTATTGTCAAGATCATGGGGAGCCAAACTGCAAGGAACAATGCAGATGGATGGCTCCTATGCCACTATCCTTATATTTGGCCAACTTAAAAGACTGTATTGAGAGTCTCAGATGAAATTTTTAGTCAGTAGCCCTGAGAAGCCTGAAAAATCACCATTATACTCTGTACATACAGATCTAGACTCTTTTATCCTCTACAATGACCAATCCTCAGAAGAGCCCAGATCAGATAATGGAAATACAAACATACAGCCCATGGATTTCAACATAATGGCTACTCTAGAAGAATACGATGAAGAGGACCATGGGAAAAATACTGAAAACATAACTCTGAATGAAACAGAAACAGAAAAAAAATAGCAAGTTAGCCACCTCCCTAATCTCCATGCCCATAATGAACCACAAAATGACCCCCCTCCTAGCACAAACCTCACAACTCAACATAATGGCGACTCCACTGGGGAACGAATCTGAGAGTCCAAAACAGCTAATATTTGGTCTATTTCCCATTGTCGTCACCAACATAATGGGGACTCCGCTGGGGATAGAACATTGTGCTTTTAGATTGGCTTTTCATTGCTTATGGTGGACAGCATCCCATTTCAAACATTCATATACATCCACCTGGCGACTCCACACTCCCCACGATCCAAAGACCCAATGACTCCACTGGTGAAGGACAATGGACTGGTTGAGAAGAAGTAGTAACCTTCTTTGCATAAGCATGAATCCAAACATGGATAGAGATACAAAGTACGACGCTTTGTGCGATCAATTAATTGAATTAACAAAAAAATTTGGTGAAGTGCTGAAGATGTACATGGCTAATACGAATGCAGATGATGGTTATTTCGAGCAGCCCATGCATCTTTCAAAGCAAGAACAAAATAAGACCTAGACAGTGAGGGGGATATGTATGATATTCAAGAATCTATAGGAGATGAAGAGGAATGTAATCAGGAACTTCCTGATTGCTTACCTATGCCTTGTGTTATGCTGACCAAAGAACATCAAGACCTATTAGCAAAGGCTGATAAGGAAAGCTGCCTTGAGGAAGCAGAAGACTACATGGAAGAGGCAGAATCTGGTGTGGAAGATGAGGCTCAAGAAAGCATCCAGCCTCCAAATTAGTTAATACAATAGAAAGAGGAATGTTTTGCTTCTGTCCATGATGAAATGGAAACCCCTTTTTTGACAGAAGAAGAGGTTGAGCAGATATTAAATCAACATTCCACCTCCGAGGCCTTCTATAGAACACACGCTCCTGCTCAGTCATTATTTGAGTTTGATGATTCAGATTTAGAAGACTCCTCTATGGATCAGAATGAAGAATGACTTGTTGAGCGTCCAGAATGGTTGACTTGGTCAAGTCCGCCTATTTACGACACTGATGGCGAGGGCCACGACAGTATAATGGCAGATGAAGATTCTTTGAATCTTCATTCTTCTCTTCCACACATCATCAGTGAGACTGGAAACTAGCAGTTGTTCTTTTCAGAAGACGAGGAGGAAAGCAAAGAAGAGATTCTGGAGCAGAATTCAAGCAAAGAGCTTTCTCTTGAAAAAGAGGAAGCAATGGACCAAAACCCTGCTCACGAATACATATATCTTCTCACAGAGCTCAGCACCTCAGAGAAAAATATATCAGAGCTCCAGGAGGACAACACTACCATATATGATGAGTCCTCTAGTTCAGAAGATGAAGAAGATTCTCTTTTTCAAGAGAGTCTTACCCTTGATCCAGTGGAAGAAGAGGAAGTCCTGGTTGAAGCCTGCTTGCCAGATATTCATAACCAAGTATCATTTCATGATCCTTATGCACATTTCCTGCGTACACTTGAAGAAGGATCAAGGGTCTTTTTGAGCAGCATGTTGCAAATAAAGAGAACATTTTTCAAGGCTGTTGTTATGGAACAAGAAGAGTGGGAGCTACCCTACCTATCCAGCATGCTCAAGGAATTGAGCAAGAAGGACCAGCCATGGGATCATTTGATGGAATGGTTACATTCGAAGACAATGTTTGTAAGCTAGACTTGTAAATATTTTAGTAGAGTAGGGTAGGTAGGAGAAGCTCAATAAAGCTCAGCCTATGAGCACATAGTTAGTTGTTTTCTGTCTTAGAATGTAGGTGAAGAAACCTGCTAGATAGTTTAATCCCAGCAGGTATTAGATTAGGTAGAGAAATAGATGAGGCCAACAGTTTAATCTGGTCTCATGGAGTAATAAGGGTAGACTTAGAATAGGTTTATTTTCTATTTATAAAAATAAAATAATGTAAAGGGTCTGCAAGCCCAAATGCACCCAAAAGAAAAATGTTAGGACTATAGTGTGGGTAGGTAGTTGTTTGGGAGAATTTTACTGCTGATATGTTGTCTTCATAGCTTGTGGTAGCTGATCAAAGAAAGAAATGGATGGTTCAAGCAGCAGGCACCTGGCCTACACCAAGAGATCATTTTTTGAATTCTTGACTCCTTCAAGAAAAAGCCATCCCCATGTGGAGCCACTGTTAGCCCCCCCTATAAATTTTTTGGCAAGAAAACGGGGGCTAAATTGTTTTTGAGCCTTCAAGGAATGCATTTCCTCTGAAAACACAGTCTCCTTGAAGCCTCCATGTGTCTTTTATCCTTTGATAAATTCCCCTCTGCTGATTCCTATTATAAAGCCTCTCTGTTTGTGAAGAAATGCCCAAAGGCCCCCTTTTCCCTCTTATTTCAACCCCCACTTAGCTTCTACTTGTTTCCCCTTCTATCTCCCTTCTTACCTTTTCGAATTCCCTTTAATTTCTTCCCTTACCCTTTGTTGGCCATCATTCCCCTTTATTCCTCTATCGTACCCCTTCTTGCCTTTAAATCCGTTGAAATGGGCTTAAAACCCACTTTTATCTTTACCATAGGCCTAAACCACTTCCCCTTTTTCTATACCCCGCAAATACATTCCATATAGAACTTTATTATAAATTTTTTATATATTAACCCGCCGCTTATAGCGCAGATCGCAAATTGCATTTTCATTGTTTATGTTCGATTGATCCATCGCAAATATTTGCGATGCGATCGCCCGTCGCAAGTTCTCGGATCGCAACTCCGCCCAATCGCATCCATCGCAGATCGCATTTTCGTGTGTTATGCTCGTTAGATCCATCGCAAATATTTTCGATGTGATCTGATCGCGTCGCAAATATTTGCGATGCGATCGTCTGATCGTGCCATCGCATTTTTCCACCCATCGCAACCCCGCCCGATCGCATATGTCTCCGTCGCATATTCCCCCAATCGCACTTTCCGCCCATTGCATTTTCCTCATCGCACTTTCTGCTGGTTGCATTTTCACCCATCACACTTTCTCCATTTGCGATTTTGCGATCAGACCCCCGGGTCCCACATCCACAGCTCCCCTCATTGCATTTTTTTCATTTCCTTTGTATTTCCTTCGTTAGTTAAACCTTTACATTTTACATTAAAGCTTGATGAATCGCCCTCCACCATGACCGGGTCCCGCCATTTCGAATGCATTTCATGTGTTTGACCTTTCCCCTTTGTAGCTCGGCCAACGGTTAAACCTTAGTGTTTAGCACTAAAGGCAGTCTCCGCCATTGTTCCATGTGTTCACCGTTTCCACAGTCGCCACCGCCTTTCCACCACGGGCCCCCAAAGCATTTCTCCACCACCACTGCCCAAGTTTGTAGTAATTTTATTTGACTGTTCAGTTAGCACAGAGAGGCCAGTTCAGCAGCCAAACGAAACAGCAGAGACAGATTTGAGGGATTCAAACCGGTTAATTGAAGATTAACAATTATAATCCTGCATTCAAAGGGGAAAGGCGCAGTTTGAAGATCCAAGCACATTGTTAAAGTCTTATCTGTGTTTAATATCAGCAGGGTACTATTCTCCAAACGTACACCTTCCTACAAGAAATCTCCATGCCTCCTCGAGCCCTGAAACGACTAATTACACTGACTAAAGCTCATTTAAGACAGTCAGGCAGCAGTTATTGAGGTATGGAGCGGCCTTGCAGACTTTCATCCAGTTCGTTTATTCCAGAATGGCAGCACAGATCCCTAGACGCCATAAGAACTTGAAGAACATATCAGAGGTCAATCTCGACCTGACAGAGGCTACCAAACAGTCTAAAAAGTACACACAGCATCGCAGTTTGCCATTAAGCAGAGTGGGCATGAACTCTTTCTCCACTCTGTCTTAATGGGACTCATTTAATTGTTCACCGACTTCTGTTTCTTCCTCTTCTCCTATAAGAACCCCCGGGAACATATTGTAAAAGGTTGTTGTTCAGTTGTTGGCCGACAAAGAAGGGAGGATTCATTCTTGACAATTAGAGCGATTGGCGGAGAATTAGCAGGTAGTTATGTAATAGGTAGGAGGAGAAATGCGGACTATATTAGCCATTAATTTCAGTGTACATATTTGGTTTTTCATCAATCAATCAAAGCAAATTTCATAGGATCTGGTACTAATATTGGTGATGTTTTATAACTTCGTATATACATTTCATCTTGTTCATGTTCTTGGTATACAACAGTACAACATAGGATTCCCCACTTGTTAGGTGCCTATATTTCTTGCTCTCCCTACCTTTATGTTTTCTGCTCTATGTGCTATCTAAGAGCTGGTTTCAGTTGATTTAACCAGCGCAGCGGATGTTATTGCCTGCTGGCTGATGTATGAATTGGTTGAATTGGTTCTTAGATGTTCTTGTTAGGTTCGAGCTGGAAGGTTTGAATTCTTTGGTATAGATGTAATACATCACCGGTGTAATGTGGTAGCTTCCGTCCATACCTTTAGCATCTGTTTTCCTCCTGGGTTATAAAGCGGACATGGAGTTAAATGACCCTCTGGTTGATCTATAGCTGACCTTTATTATTTGAAGTACCTTTGAGTATTTCAAATGAGATGCAGGTTAAATGACCTTTGACACGATCTATAGGCGAAGCTTGGTTGTTTCCCTTCTCCCTTTCTCTCCTTAATTTCCGATCCATATCGCCTAAAATCCTTAGAGCTAGATAGCCCTTTTAAAATAACCAGCTGGTAGATTAAGTAATTTCATTTCGCAACTCCATAGCCCATCCGATGTACGTAGCACCTATCCTGCGGTAAACCTCTGCAAATTTTCACTACTCCCCGTACTATTCAAATTTTGATCGACCAGCCCGGCAACAACCGTCATTTTAAAACCTCCTTTGTGCTTCATAACTAGCCTAATATCTCATTTCGAGCTTCAAATACATATCATTCTTTGATCTATCTAGATCCTAGGGCCCAAAAGTGGTTCTGATGTTGTCTCATCTTTTGGTCTTGCCAATCTGGCCAAAACATGGGAACCCCAACAAAGGGATTCTTAGTCTTGGTCCTAGGATCTATGACCCTATAGTGTGCCAAGTATGTTCTGGCACTATCCATTACCATGCGGACCTATACCCTGATAGATAATTTCTTCGTAGTAGATATTCCAGACACCAATTTCATATTGGGAGTCCAGTGGTTGATCACTCTTGGGAGAGTTACCACTAATTGGAAAACTTTGGAGATGGAATGGAAAAAAGAGAAGAGTGGTCAGTATCAGAAGATCAAGGGCATAAACACATACCCCCCCAGGTTGTCTCTGCACACAGGATGGAAGCAGATCTGTGCAGAGGAGATGTAGAATGGGTAGTGGAGCTGCATATATCAGAAGTAGGGGGAAAGGATTCACCAGTGCATCCAGATGTTCAGTCTCTTTTGGATCAGTATTTTATAGTATTTGGAGATATCCCACCAAGGAGACCTCCTGACCGAGGGTTTGAACACACTATTGTGTTGGAGCAAGGGATATAATTAGTAATCACCACTCCTTATAGGAACCCCAAGGCTTATAGGGATGAGATTGAGAGGGCTATCCAAGAGTTGCTAGCTCTAGGACACATCCGGCATAGTACTAGTCCTTTTTCTTCTTCAGTGGTCTTGGTAAAGGAGAAGGATGGCACATTGAGGATGTGCAATGATTATAGAGCCTTGAACAAGAAGACCATGAACAAAAGGTACCCTATACCCAGGATTAATGAACTCATGGATGAGTTTAGGGGATCTAAATACTTCTCCAATATTGATTTGAGATCCGGGTATCATCAAATCAAGGTAAGGGAGCAAGATATCCCCAAGACAATGTTCAGTTGTCACTATGCGAATTTTGAGTTTCTGGTGATGCCCTTTGGATTGACCAATGCCCCAGCAACTTTCCAATCTTGCATGAACCACATCTTCCGTGGTCATTTGAGAAATTTTGTATTGGTCTTCCTTGATGATATTCTTATCTACAGCCACACTTGGGAAGAGCACCTGCAGCATATTGGGATGGTGTTACATATCCTAAAGGAGAAGCAATTCTATGCCAAGCTCTCCAAATGTGAATTTGGCCTCACAGAGATGTTGTATTTGGGGCACATCATAGGAGTGGATGGGGTGAGGGTATATTAGGAAAAGATCCAGGCTATTAGAGATTGGCCTGAGCCAAAAAATGTCACAGAACTCCGGGGTTTTGTGGGCATATGCACTTATTACCAGAAGTTTTTGAAAATGTTTTCACAACTAGCTGCACCACTCACAAACTTGAAAAATAAGGGAGCTTTCCATTGGACACCTATAGCGCAGAGGGATTTTGATAATATCAAAGAGGTAATGAGTAGTTGTCCTGTTTTGGTTTTGCCTGAATTTTCTCAACCTTTTGTTCAAGAATGTGATGCATCATGTGAAGGGATTGGAGCAGTCTTGATGCAAGGAGGGCATCCTATAGCCTTTGAGAGCATGAAGCTGCTTCCTCATGAAATTTTATACCCCATATATGATAAATAAATTTAGGCTATCATGCATGCATTAGCCAAATTCTGACAATACGCGGTGTAGAATAAATTCAAGGTGAAGACTGACCATAACAGTCTTAGATTCTTCCTTTAACAGAGGAAACTCTAGGAGAGACAATAGAAGTGGGTGATAAAAGTCCAAGCATATGACTTTTACATAGAGTATGTCAAGGGGAAGAGAAATGTGGTAGCTGATGCTCTATCCGGGAGGCCTACAACGTTGTCTTTGAGGGGCATGGACGCAGATTGGAAGGCTAAAATTTTAGTTGAGTATTCCAAAGATGACTTTGCATGTGAGATACCTGATGGGGTGGTATCGGATGAGAGGTATAGGGTGATGTATGAGATCATATATTACCAAGATTGGATCTTCTTGGCTAAGAATTCCAAGCTCAAGGAGAAGATCTTACTAGCATCACATGATTCCCCACTTGCAGGGCATCAAGGTTTCACAAAGACTTATAGGGCCATAAGAGAGAGATTCTCATGGAAGGGTCTCAAAGAGGATGTGCTCCAACATGTCAAAGGGTGCTCAATTTATTAGTAGAAGAAGGGAGAACACACCCACCCTACTGGGTTATTGTAGCCACTACCTATTCCAGATGGGAAGTGGGAAAGCATCTCTATGGACTTCATCACCGGCCTACCGACAGTACAGGGTAAGGATCGTATCTTTGTAGTTGTTGATAGACTAACAATGTACTCTCATTTATTTTCCATTTCTGCATATTATACTGCTTCATAGGTAGCTGAGCTCTTCTTCAGAGATGTATTTAGACTCCATGGTCTCCCAAGGACCATACTGAGTGATCAGGATAGCCGCTTCATGGGTGGCTTTTGGAAATAAATTTTATAGTTAGTGGGGACAGATTTGACTCCAAGCACTAGCTATCACCCAAAAACTGATGGAAAAGCCGAGATAGTGAACAAGTGGCTAGAAGGCTACTTGAGGAACTATGTAGCAGGGCATCAGAGGGCTTGGCTACATTGGCTCCACTTGGGAGAGTATTGTTACAACACTACTCACCATATGTCTATTGGCATGACTCCATTCCGAGCCTTATATGGGTATGAGGCACTCTCATTTTATGATGTTATTTTTGGGTCAATTAAGGCTCCAAGAGAAAAGGAATGGATTCAGGAGAATCAAGACATACTCAGAGCACTCAAAGACAACATTGCTACTACCCAGAACCAGCAGAAGATATATGCAGACCGTGGTCAAATAGAGACAATTTGAGGTGGGATATCTAGTCTATCTACGTCTTTATCCTTATAAACAGTCCACACTCAAGGAGAAGGGAGCTGAGAAGCTCAAACCACGTTTCTATGGGCCATACAAGGTGATCAAGTGTGTCGATAAGGTAGCATATGAGCTGGATCTTCCTAAGGGAAGCAAGATCCACAATATCTTCCATGTCTCTTGCCTTTAAAAGGCCATTGGGAGGAATGTAGTTGCCAACATGGATCTCCCCCCCCATTGATGATGAGGGCCACCTAATTTTGCAGCCAGAAGCAATCTTAGACATAAGAGAGAGGCAGCTAAGAAACAAAGTCATCAAGGAATATATGATTCGATGGAGGAATCTACCAGATGAGGATGCCACTTGGGAGGGAGAGGATATCTTGCAGCATCCTTCTTTACTATTGCTTGTGGGTAAGAAAATTTTGAGTAGGGAGGGCTGTAATGTTCCCAATTAGCCACTACTAGTTGGAATATTATAATTTCTCCATTTTTGCAATAGAAGAGTAAAAGAACAATAAAACAAATCCCACTGTAAAAAGGGATCAGATTAGGAGGGAAAATAAAGCCACCTTGGTGTGAAAGAGTGACAATGTAGGTGAACTAGATCCAGTTGACCAAGTCAATAGTGCTGCTACAAGAGGAGGGAAACCTACAAGGACAACACAGTTTTGAAAGAGGAATATTTTCTAGGAAGTCACCTCAATAATGAGTGGGGTCTGGGGTGAGGAGGCTCACCAAGGATAAGAAGAAGGAGATAGCAGCAAGGAAGGAATTAAATATTCATCTATGTTTGGTCTTTTGACTACTTGCAAGCTTCGGCTATTTAGCTGTAGTTTCAACACTGTTTAGTGCAAAGGATTCTCATGCGGGAATTCCATTTTCACCTTTGGTTCAACTTGTTTAAGAGATCAAAAGGGAAGGTCCTGAGCTAATTTTCCATCATCTAACTTGATTTCATTCATTCATCAACATTTACAGTGCATTCACTTCCATTAACTACATATTTTCTGTAGGAGTAGCAATAGCAGGGTTAAACCCCTTGATTTTGTGCTTGTATGGGAGGAGGAGATGTTTATTTCTCTCCGGAAAGTCTATTAAGGAGGGCCTTTTTCCATTTTCTGTATTTATCATCTATTTCATATAATATTCAATCTTATTTAATACAAATTTGCAGTGGACTACGTTATTTTCTGCAGTACTGCATTTTATATTGGTATTTTGCTGGAAACCCCTGCCGAGGTGTTCTAATGTTCATGTAAAAGAGGTCAAACCTCCCATTTTTTATTCTATGATTAATGAAAGCTCCAAATCTGTGTTGAATCATATTTTTCTATAGAAACCCTAATGAAAATTATGATATTGCAGTCTTAAGAAATTCTATTGTGTGAAGTCATGGGATTGGAATGCTTTTGAGCACATATGAGCTAGGAAGATCTGTTTAATGTAGCTATCTAGAATGATTTGTTTCTGATATCATTTTATATTTAAGATAAATACAGCATATGTAAGAGGATCCAAGTCCTGTTTTGTGTTTCTATTGCATGTTTTTCCTTATACAATGTCTCCATTGAACATATTGCAGAAATTCCTGAAAAGAAATTTTACACCAGCGCTGGGTAAAAAATCCAACCTGAAAGCCCGGGTTGGGCGCTGTGCAAATGCAGAAATCCTTCAAGAGGAAAAATCTCTTGCCCTTGTTAAAAAAATTTCCCTCTAAACTGCCTCCAAGATCTATACAAAAGCCAAGAATTGTAATGAACAGGGAGATGATAGTGGAGATGATGAATTCAGTGAGGCAGAGGCAAAGAATTATAAGGATGAGCTAGCAGACAGTGAGAAAGAGGAAAAGTCCATAGAAATAGATAAAGAGAATAAATATGAAGAAGAGGACAATTCACATGGCAGTGGTGAAGATAAAGAAATTGGCAGTCAAAGGGACAATGAGATTGGTCATGAATATAGTATGCAAAATCATGGTGAAAATAGTGGCACTATGGAAGAAGATGATGAACATGAAGATGTTGGCAGTGTAGAAGATAAAAAGGGTGATAACCTTAATGATGATAACATCAATAAAGAGGCTAGAAGCTCAAAGGAAGGGCAAAAAAGGTACAATGAAATTTTTTGTGAAGAGGTTGAAAATAATAAAGGTTGAAGACAAAGAGTGTAGTGTTGAAACAAAAAACATGATGACTAGTGATGCCAATAATGAAAATGAAAGGGGTAATGATAGCAACAAAGGTCACAACCATGCCAAATACACCAAAAATGCCACCATCACTCCTCTTGCATTAAACCTATCAAACAGGTCCTAGGCTAGTGTTTGCTACCTCCAAAAGGAAGGAGACCTTCTCATTTATTGCAAAATTATATTTTTGACTTTTTTGAGGCAAAACACTCTAGAAATAGGTGCAAGAAGTTATTTTGGCATTTATTTATTAATATATTATGTGCCTTGGGCCTTGCATGGTATCTTGGCCATAAATGAAATTTATGGGTGAAATTGACATTTTCCTACCATATTTAGGGTTTTTTTTCCTCTCTTTATAAGATAAATAGAGCATGAGGGCTTCATTGTAAATGTTGGCATTTGATGAGCTTTGAGAGAAATACATGGTTTTTATGAGCTTGGAGAAGAAATTGGTGTTGTGAAGTTGATGAATGGCTTGTTTGGATTGATGATGGAGAAGCTTGTTTGCAGGATTCCTTAGCTTGATTAATGGTGATGTACTCTTAATTTTTTCATGTTTTCTTTTTGTCATTATGTTTCATCCTTCTTTGTTACTATAAATCATAAAAGTATACATTGATAAATGCTCCTTGAGGCACCTTCGTCCTCCTGTTTGTCATAGCCTTAATGTTTTCCTCTGCTGGGTGCGTTTGAAGAATTCTTAGCTGCTTTTCAAGCCTCCTTATGCTTGTTTCATTTAATGTATGGATTAGTATGCTAGTTGACAAGTATGATTCACGGTATGCCCTGCTTATTTGAATCTGTCCAAACTATGTCTTGAAACCTCTCTTTGCAATATTGTTTTCTAGGTTAAGTCAAATATGTCTAATTTGATCTTTCCCTTTTTCCATGCCTACCAACTTGTTTCAGAGTTATTTATAGCTTGATTTATGATGTTTAGGAGTTCCCTCTTGATAGATTAAGTTATTTGTGATCTTAAATGTTTTCTAATTTTGAAGGTGAATATACTAAAGTTAGATAAGCTTGTATGCTTTCTATGTTTCACTGGAATGTTTATCTTGGATATTTATCAGTTTAAGTATTGTTCAATGAGCTTAATGGTTTTCCCTACCTCATGATTTATAGCTTTTTCTTATCAGTATTTAAGACCTCCTTGTTATAGGTATTTGACAAAGGATTCTCGATTTCTCTTTTCCCTACCTTATTCACAAACTTGATGTCCATCCCACTTCACTCATAACCTTATAGGATCCATTAACTTTGCTAGATTGGCCTTTCACTGCACTCTGATTCATCATTGAGACACCCTTTACTTTTATTGTCTCCATAGCCCAATTATTTGAAGACCTCTCACTCCACCTATTCTACCAGTCCATCTCACCCAACCAAAAGAATCAATAAAACCCTACACTTAGCAACTAGCCTAAAATCAAAACCCTAGAGCAAAAAGAACACATCCTTTGCACCTAATAGAGAGATCCCTCTCTGAATCCAGGAAGGCTAGGTCCTAGGACTCCAAAGGTTGGTCTAATGTTGTTATAATAAAAACTGTCACCTTGATATTCTACTGACTGTATGAGCTAATTAACACTCATACATACCTCCTCTGCAAGTATTACAACCTTTACTCCTCATGTCAAGCCCTGAAACAAGAAGAAAAACCCTAAAAACCTCTGAAAGAATGGGTACGCATGTAACATGAAGCATGCCTACATTCCTGGCTTGGGTACGCAGGTAATGCATGGCTTACCTGCGTTCCAGAATGCATTTTTCCTTAAGAATTCCTACGTACCCCCTCTAAACTTAAAAAAGCGAGAAAGTAAAGTTAAAAAGTTGGTTTGAGGTCAATTCTAGAAGGTTCTAGATGAGATTTTTTTGGGATGAGTACACTTTCATAAGGTTCATGTATCCCTCACCTTAAGGAACTAATCCCTTGATGTGAGGAGTCTATCCCTTTGAAGGAGGATTCTATCCCTTAAAATGTGGAATCCTAACCTCCTCATCTGCTCTATAAAAGGAGGCATTGGGTAGCCTCAAATGGTTAGTTTTTGGAGATTGAGAATTAGATTTCAAGCTTTATGTGTGATTGAGTTGAAGTGTTGTTGAGATTTAGTCTTCTTTCTGTTGAGATTTTGAGAGGAAAGATCACATACCTCTTTATGCTCCTGGAGGAAGAGTGCAAGACTTATCAAAATAGATAAGACTCCTACTTCGGACCCCGGGAAGGCCTTTCAAACATCAAGGCTAAGGTTGTAAGGTTCTTCTGTTATTTTAAGATTAATACAATCAAGTTTTGTTTTTCTCAATAAATTGTTGTTCGATTGTTTATTTCAATAAACTGTAGTTTGATCATTTATTTCATAGATTCCTTGCTCACTATGATAGGTATGTTTTATGATTATTTGTTATACAGGTGCTATTAATATTTTATTGCTTTTGATTGCAGGTCGACAAAAGAACTCTTGTTGCGACAGAAGGATTATTGTTGTGATGAAAGAACTCTTGTTGCGGCGGAAGGATTCTTGTTGCAACGAAAGAACTCTTGTTGCAACAAAAGGATTATCGATGTGATGGAAGCACAACGACTACAAATAAGCATTTGGATCTAAGGTAGGATCGACACCTTCATAGCATTTACTTGTAAAACGAATATATTTAGAGAAAGACAAAATTAGTTGTTCGTTTGTTGCTAGATTGTCTTCTGACACTAGGGAGATCGATCTTGTCTACAAGAATAATTAATATGTACAACAGATGTTACCCTGTCATTTGGTTTACCAATCTGCCAAATCACGGGACACTAACAGAGTGTGAAGTAGAAAATCAAATAGTTGTACATACTAATGTAGGAAAATAGTTTGATAATTCAGATGTAAATATTCATGTAGATGAAGTTGTTAATAAATTAGAATTACATGAAATTAATCTAGAAAAATAAGAGTTTGAAATACTTCAGTTAAAAGACAATGTTATAACTAGAGTTTGGGTTCCACTAGAAGAATTATTTGATTTCAACGATGTATCTAGAAAGCCAAAAATAGAGTCCAAAAGGGCAGATGTAGAAGATTGTAATATAGGTAGTGAACAAAACCATAAAATGATAAAACTCTCAAAATCATTTCTTGCTGCTCAAAAACAAAAATACATAGCTTTATTAAAATAATTTATTGATGTATTTTCCTGGAGCTATGATGATCTCAAAGCATATGACATTGGTATCATACAACATAAAATCCCAATCAAGGAAGATCAAAAACCATTCAAACAAAAACTTCGTAGAATAAATCTAGTTTTGAAGCCTCCGATTGAGAAAGAAGTTAAAAATATGTATTATGATAAAATAATAGTTCCTCTCAGATACTCTAAATGGTTGTCTAACATAGTGCCTACTAGGAAGAAAACATGAGAAATCAGATTATGCATTGATTTCAGAAATCTTAACAAGGTATCCCTAAAAGACAACTACCCTTTGCTAAAAATGGATCATATATTACAAAAGGTAATAGGGTCTAGTAGGATTTCCTTATTAGATGGTTTCTCAGGTTATAACCAGGTCTTAGTGCATCCTAATGATCAGGATAAAACAAATTTCACTACTCCATGGGGGACCTTCATGTATGCGAAAATGCCTTTTGGGTTAATAAATGTTGGGGCCACATTTCAAATTGAAATGGATATTGCCTTTATTGATGAGATTGGTGTATTTATTGTGATTTATTTAGATGATATTACTGTCTATTCAAAAAATGATGATGAACATTTGTTACATCTGAGAAGAGTCTTTTAAAAATGTATAAGGTTTGGAATTTCATTAAATCCTAAGAAAACACTTTTTGGCCTTGAAGAAGGAAATTTTCTTGGTCATAGTATTTCTAAACATGGTATTAGGATTGATATACGTAGAATTGAAGCTATATTAAAAATCATTCACCCTAGAAACATTAAGGAGCTTCAATATTTTATTGGCAAGATTAATTTCCTAAGGAGACTCATTCATAACCTTGCAAAACTTCTCAGAAATATAGAAAATATGCTGAAAAAGGATTCAGAAATTAGATGGAGTATTGAGGCTACAATATTTTGATTTAGTTAAACAAGAATTGACAAAAGCACCAGTGTTTATTAGTCCACATTTTACTAAAGATTTCATTATCTTATCTTTTGCTTCTGAACACACTGTCACAGTTGTCTTGTTGCAGAAAAATGATGAAGGATTTGAACAACCCATTGCATTTTTCAGTAAGGATTTAAGAGATGCATCTTTGAAGTATAACATAATGGAAAAACAAGCCTTTGCATTGATTAAAGAAATTAAATACTGTAGAGTATATATTTTTCATTCCCATATAATTTCTTATGTACCCAATTTAGTGGTCAAGGATATTTTAACGCATAATGGACTCGATGGTAAACAAGGTAAATGGATTTTTTTCATTCTTGAGTATGACTTAGAAATAAAACCCACCAAGTCAATCAAAGGACAAGGAGTGGCCAAATTAATGGTTGAGTCAAATTTCAATGCATTGGATGTCAACTTTGTTCGTGCATTGGATGATCAAGAGGAACGGGCAACTCCACAGATTGATGAAGCATTTATGAACTCACCCTGGTATGCAGACCTGTTATATGTTTTATTCAACCTAAATGCTCCTCCTGGTCTAACAAAAAAAAAGGAAAGAATTCTAAAGTTAAAAGCAGTTAATTTTTTCATCATAGATAATGTTTTATATTAGAAATATGATAATGGTATTTTACTTAAGTTCTTGTTGAAAGATGATGTAGAAATAACCATGCAAGAGTTCCATGAAGGTGATTGGGGTGGACATCTATACTGGAAAAACACTGCTAACAAAATACTCAGACTTGGTTTCTACTGGCCTACCCTTTTCCCTCATTTTCACAAGAAAGTAACCTCATGCCATAAATTCCAGATAATTTAAGGAAAAAGGAAGCTTTTACCCCTTCCATTAAAACCTATATCAGTTGAAATCCCTTTCCAATGGTTGGGATTAGATTTCATTGGTGAAATCCATCCACCTTCCTCTACCCAACATAAGTGGATTCTTAGAGCCACTGATTACTTTACTAAGTGGATTGAAGCCACACCTTCCAGATCAGCCACTGATGTTGCCACCATTAAATTCCTTGAAACCATTATCCTCTCTAGATTTGGATGTCATAGAATTTTTTTTACTGATAATGCTGCAGCCTTATATCTAAGAAAATGATTGAATTTTGTAGTAAATACCACATTAATCTGGAACATTCAACAAATTATTACCCTCAGTGTAATGGGTTGGCTGAATCCTCAAGTAATAGCTTGGTAAATATCATTAAAAATTTGTTAGAGGATAAAAAAAATTCATGGCACAACAAATTAATTAATGCACTTTGGGCTGACAGATTAACTACAAAGAAGTCAATTGGCATATCACCATACAAATTGGTTTATGGGATGGATGTTTTTTTCCATCTTCTTTGGGAGTTGCGGTGATGAAGATAATTCAAGAATTGTAGGTTGAGCCAAATGACACACATAGGAGGATTAATTAGACTATTCAATTGCAGCAATCAAGGGAATAATTCTACAATAAAAATAAACTCATCCAAGAGAATGTCCAAAATATTTTTGACAGGAGAACTAAAGCTGGTGATTTTAATTTGGGTGACATAGTTTTGAAGTGGGATTTTAGGAGAGAAGACAAAGGAAAACATGGGAAATTTGAAAACCTTTGGAAAGGACCTTACATCATTTATGCTTTCAGAGGACACAATGGATCCTTTCTCAAATATCTAGATGGATTTGAAATAACTAGTGGTCTTTTCAATGGCAAGATGCTGACACACTACTTTTCTTAGCATAAGGGTTTTTCTTACATCATTGTAAATATCATAGTCTTCATTGTTTTGATTGGGTAACTTATTGACTGAATTTGAAGCCCATAGAGAAGGCCCTATGCTTTGATTAATATGCTACCATAAGTATTTTAACCGCAAAAGAAATTAGATGTAGACATTGCTAAAATAAAGACACTCAAGGCCACTGACCATGAGTTCTTGACACTTCACATGGAGAAGTGCCATCCCCAGCCGGAGCCACTATTAGGGTCCTATAAATTATAGGATCTCAAGGTGATTGATTATTTTCTTTTACAAATATTACATTGTAAATAATTTTCAATATCCAAATTATTTCCAAGAAATATATCTATAAAATAAAATAAAAAGAGGGTATATCAAAAACAAAGAAATTTGAAAAGAATAAAAAGAAAATAAGAACCCTACAAAAGAAAAAATATAAATAACACTAAAAGTGCTGCAATTTCAAATTCCACTACGGATAGATTAGTTTTCTTTATTTTATCATCAAATAAGATTGTGTGCAGCCTGTTTAAAAATGGCACTATGACTATATTTTTGTTCAAATCATACAACATAATCATGATTGAACAGCTGTGAATTTATGTTAATTAGGCTAGTTAATAAATATTTTCCAAACAATTTAATCTTGGAAAATTAGTACTTAGGTAGAAAATGAAATCGATTCAACTACTTAATCTGAATCAATAGGAGAAATAAGTGATAGAGTAGATTATATTTTTTCATATAAAAAATTATGTGGGTTGCTAGCCTAAATGCACCCTTAGAAGGAAGAAGAAAAAGTGTTAGTCTAGAAAAAAAAAATTCAATGGGTAGGTAGAAGTGTATTTGGAGCTTTAGAAAGGATTAAAATGGTTATCCTAAGGTTTGATTTTCAAATGTATTTATGCATATAAAAGGAAAAAGGTGGTACCATTAATTTATCCTAACTTTAAGTATTTGGGCACATAAACAAAAATCTTGGCATATTAACCATATATCGTAAGTTTTTACTTTCATTAAAACTTGCTGCTACCCAAAAACTCATCAAGTCATATCACTTAAAACTTCATCCATCTATCCACCCTTCATCTTACCTGCTCTTGATCTAACGGCCTATGATAATCTTCGGCCCTCCCTCTCTATCTGAGATTTACCGTCAGGGGAGGGGGGGGTCTAAACATTTTTTTTTTTTAGCTTTCAGGGCCACAGAGACATGGTGGCTCCTCTGCATTTCGCACCCCCCTCCACTCATACTACTTACCACTTCAAACCACTTCACATACCCCCCCCCGAAAACTACTTTCTTCTCCCTTCCTAAACCACTCACTTATCCATTGCGCCTGTCAGTCCCTTCGCACCAGATCAAACATTTTCCCATTTGCAATCACATCCCTTCCCGCAGAAATCAGACTGTTAATGCATTTAATTAAACAAATGACTGTTAATATAATAGATTTGTGCCATAATAAATGGAAAAAATCCAACTATGTATAAAAACAGGCACTGTAAACCACTTTAACCTTTACTCTGCTCATTTTTCTGCCATTTCCATTGTTTTTGACAGGTTTTACAACGCTCTTATTCGATTCATCCATTCATCACTGACATTAGCATTATATTCGCTGCACTTTCTTCAACCAATCCACAGAATTACACACTCCCGGTAAACTCGTTCCCTACTAAATTCCTTTGAATTTCTATAAAACTAATGCATAATGCCTCCTAAGAAGAAAATCCAGGAGAAGCTATTTAACCCTTTTGTCCATCCTCTTCTTGATTTCGACCACGTCCCTCTAGCTGACAAAGACTATGAAATCTATGAAACTCTCTGTGAATTTGAAATATTCGAGATGTATTTCTGGTTAGAGTACAAATACATAAATAAGTCAGATGACATTCGATTGTGGGAGTCAAAATTGCCACACTATATTTCCCCCCATACCCACAGTGCCCATAAACTCATCCGAAAATGGTACGCTTGCTACATACCTAGCCAAAGAGATATAATTTCTCCCACAGGTGAGATTATCTTCACCAACACTACAAAGTCCATCAATCAAATGATGCAGGCCCCCACTGTGGAAAATGGCACCCCTTTCTCCCTAGAAGCCCTGAATGAATTTTATCAAAAGCTAAATTTTCCCAAAAGGGCTAAAACCTTTGAACTTTTTCTACCAGAAGATACTCAATTTCCTAAAAAGAATCCTCCATACTCTTCCTCCATATTCCCTGACAAAGCCAAGAAAATCATCATAGTCATTTCATACCTCCTTGGCTACTATTCTGACCAATGGATATATGAGCCAATCATAGGTTTCCTCTCCATATTTTCCACAGATTCTAAACCAACTATCATTTTCAATTTCAGCCAATTTCTTGCAGATAGTATTCATAACCAATTTGAAAAAAATTTAGAAAGAAGAGGTGTTCAAATATTCTTCTGTTCTAGTCTACATGTTTCTATATTTCCAAGTAGATAGGTTTAAATTTGCAATTAAGAAATTGGATGAAGATGGAAATTAGAAGTTAGTTATCTTCTGGACCACAATGGTGATGAAAGAGAAAAAGTAGTATTCATACGAACAATTCATTGAGACTTTTGTACATCCAGAAATGAGCCTTCTTAGGAGTATATATGAGCCAATAATTAGTGAAGATGTCAAAAGTATTATACATCTATCGAATCAAGAAAAGATAGGTGACTAGTATTTATACCAGAACTACACAGATTTGAGACTTTATGGTTGTGAGCTTGCTCCTTACAAGCTTCCAAAATTCCTCCCAAAGAGGATTTTTTCTTTAGAGTACATCAAGAAGATGTTTAATGTTGATGAAATCCACTTCCTATCAACAAAGAATGAGTCATAGTTTAGGATTAAAAAATAGATTGGGCCATTTATTTGCAACAGTAGGTCAATAGGGGAGGAAGAAGATAGGATCTTGAAGGAAATTAACTTCAGTCTCAACTTTACCTGGTCTTATGATCCATTGGGAACCATTTCAAAATTAAGAATAGAAAACAAGATACTCCTTATATACATACTCATAGGCCAGAAATAAAGAAGTACATGAACCAGTTGGAGTGGGTTGAAAACACTTTGCAGGAGGCTAAGGAGCAGCTAGTCTCAACATCAACCTCATAGATTCCTATTCCACAGTAAAAAGTAGGAAAAAGGTAGAGAGAAGAAGATTCACCTTCATTTACTGATACTACAAGTAAGGAGTTTAATATAATGTACAGGAAAATAACCAAACTCAATCCTAAAGTCAATCTAGGTAAAGCTTCAGAGCAGGAAGTCGTAATAATCACTAAGGAGAAACCCACATCCTCTCAAGTTGGCATCCAATCCACTCTTTCTCCTACTACTTCTATAGCTTCACAAGACCGACAAAAAGCTATTCAGACAACCAAGGTTGTCTCAGGGGAAAAATAAAAGATAATGTTTGATACATTCAAAGAAATTAAATTGAAGAATGAGATTTTGAAGAACAATACATACAGTCAATTCTGGAAGCAGACTTCTAGTTCTCAGAGTAGATTGGTGTCATATTTTGACTCTGAGAAAGCTAAAATAAAAATGACCTTTCTTGAGGCATATATTTCATAGCCTAAGACATCAGCCGATTATAAGAAGACTCCATTTGAGTTTGACATCAAAGAAATTCATCCCATTGATCAAATGGAGATGCACAAGAAAACAGGTGAAATGATTTCCTCTACTTCAACTAATACAACCAAGAGTTTATCTAAATTTATGGTTTCCTTGGAAAACATTCAATCACATATAAATATGAAGAAAATCTCCTCTCTTTCCAAGGATACATGGATAAAATTTTTGGAGGACTTGGTAGTTAATATAGTATATGATCCCTCCAACATGAATGTTGCAGAGGAGATAATAAATAAGAATAATATCGACATAGCAGCATTGAGGAAATAAATGAATTTGTGAGCAATAGAAGACCCCCTCACCAAATACATTGAAGAAACAGAGTCTCAAAAGACTAACATGATGAAGCTCATCATGGAGAAAAATGCATAGTTGAGGCAAATGGAAACATAAATGGAAAAACTGATCAAAGAGAGGGAGCATACTTGTTGGCTTGAGGGGTCCTGAGCCAGGTTTAGAGGTTAAGGTTTGCCAAGAAACCCCTATAATACTAGCCCTTTCGGTAGTGACCTACTTATGTAGGCCAAAGTTTCACCCGAAGCAGTATGGTAGAGTGCTGGAACCAAGTTTCCGCACCCTGAGAGAGAGCAGGTAAGTCAAGCAGGTCTGTGTTCCAAACTTATCGAGTTCATATTTAACAAATCTATTTGCAGAATTATATAACAAAGATATGATCAGGCACAAATCTAGTAATTATCTTCGCATCAACGTGCGTAATACCAATCTATCAACACAACAAACTATAATCACAACAATTACAGTTCACAAATTCATATAACAGAAATACAGATATTTTCGCAGCTATTAAACATATATTTTCGCAACCCAATAATTCACATTAATCATAACAACATAGATCCATATAAAATCATATGTCCAACAATACTTTGCATATATATTAATACCAAAATCCTCTTACATGCCCAAAATACCGCCTGCGCACACAGCCAGCAGGGTCCGCACACAACAAGACTGAGGATCTCCATGCACAAAGACAACAGGAGTCCTTACCTAACAACCCAACTACATATCTAACAATTCGTGCTTCACATCAATCTCTATTCTTTTCTTACCTAAGACTAAAAAAAGGTTCATCTATTTATACCGATTTTAGCCTACGCATCTAATGGTGTGAAAACCATGGTTTGTGGACTCTTGGTCTACCATTGACCCATTTACAATGTGTTAGGGGCTTTGACCCACCCCAAAACCCCTGCGTTAGACTAAAAAATACAAAAATATACAAAAATGGACAAACTTCATAGCTTTTTAGGAGACCCTACTCCAACAGTCCCCCAGTACAATCTTGTGACTTTTCTCGAGTCACTGTGCTGGTGGGGTCTTGACCTGTGCCTACAACAATATGATTGCCTCGGCCAATGGGGGCAACACACCTTCACTCTGAGTAGCATAATCTTTTGCAATTTCGACCAACTTCTATGAAATTGAACCTTTTGTTGCAGTGGTGACACTCTCCAGAGTCTGGTTTAGCTGCTTAACAGCAACATCAGCATCCTGCGAACGTTTGAGGGCTTCGACAACCCAAGGCTTCAGGCGGTCACTAAATACCTTCTTCTTATGTTGGAGCTCATCAATATCAACCAGGAGGGTGTGGCTGGCTCGTAGCCATGTCAAGTGCTGAGTAGGAACTAAAGTGGGTAGGGTGGCCTCTAACTTCTTTAACTCTTCCTCTTTTTGTTGCAGGTCCTAGTTTATTCTTCGCAGGATTGGGTCATGCTGGAACTTGGTCCATAGTTGCATGGTTGTTTCCAATAATTGGGCACCTTGTACAATCTTCCCTGTAATGACGTTCGTAGCCGCGGTGACCAGCATAGTTGGTTGGGCCCGTACCTCCAAAGGTGTTTTGGGCTCCAACTTAGCCTGTGGATTGGTGATCTGCTGCTCCATCCATGTCTTGACAACCGGAAATCCCACCCTGGAGGCTTTCAGTTCTGCGACCAAAATTTCAACCTTAGCCTGAGGGGTGTGTAATATTCCTTTTCAGGAATTTCTGCAATATCTCCAATGAGGACGCTGTATAAGGAAACCAATGCAAAAATAAAATAGACCAAGAATTGGATCCTCTAATATATGTTGTATGTAGCTTAAATATAGAATGGAATCAGAAAAAAATCATTCTAGCTACTCTAAAAAAATCTCCGCAACTCATATTTGCATAAAAGCACCCCAATCCCACTGCTTCATAAAATAGAAATGTCAGAGACTGCAACATCGTTATTTTTATTACGGAATATACAAAAAAAGACATTTTTATATAGATCTAGAGCTTTCATTAAGCATGGAATCATAAATGAGAAGGTATACCTCTTTTACAAGCACGTTGGAATGCCCCGGCAAGGGTTTCCAGCAAAACATAAACATAAAGTAGCTCTGCAGGAAATAACATTGTACCCAGCAACACTGTATAAATAAAGACCAAATATGATCTGAAATGGACAAAAAATACAATAATTTTCCCAAGGCCTTCCTCAATAGATCTCCTAGAGTGAAATAGACTCCTTCTCCTCTGAAACAAGCACAAATGGAAAGATGCAACCCCAGCTACTGCAGGAATAGCGCAATCCCTGGAAGTGACTGCACTGTCTAGGATGAAGAATGGTTTACCTCAAGATAAATGAAGATAATTGTACTCAGGACCTCCTCCTTAGATCTCCTAATAAGCTATACCAATGGTGAAGATAGAATTTCTGCATGAGAATCCCTTTGTACTAAGCAGTGTTGCAACTCCGGCCAAAAAACTGAAGCTTGAAATCAGTCATTTGCCTGAGACAATATGAATGAATGAATGAATCCTTGACTGCTATCTCCTCCTTCTTATCCTTGGTGATATTTCCCATCTCGGGCCCAACTCATGGGTGATGTGACTTCCTTGAGAAGTTTCCTCCTTAAAAACTACACTGCCCTAGTAGCTTTCCCTCCTCTTGTGATAGCGCTGTTGACTTGGTCAACCATAGCTAGATCATTTCTTTGCCCCTCTTTCACACCAAAGAGGCTTTATTTTTTCCTCCTACTTCAATTCCTTTTCACACTAGGATATGTTTTATTGTCTTTCCTACTTCTTATTGCAAAAATGTAGTTACAATATTCCAAGTAGCTGTGGCTAATTGGGAATATTACAGTCCTCCCCGCTCAAAATTTGCTTGCCCACAAGCAACAGTAAAGAAGGATGCTACAAGATCTTCTCTCCCTCCCAAGTGGCATCCTCATGTGGTAGATTCCTCCATCGAATCAGTTATTCCTTGATGACTCTGTTTCTCAGTTGTCTCTCCCTTGTGTCTAAGATTTCTTCTAGCTGCAAGATTAAGTGACCCTCATCATCCATAAGGGGGAGATCCATGTTGGAAACTACATTCCTCCCAATGGCCTTCTTGAGGCAAGAGACATGGAATATATTGTGGATCTTGCTCCCCTTAGGAAGCTCCAACTCATATGATACCTTACCGATACACTTGACCACCCTTTATGGCCCATAGAAACGTGGTTTGAGCTTCTCAACCCCATTCTCCTTGAGTGTGGACTGTTTGTAAGGCTGAAGACGCAGGTAGACAAGATCATCCACCTCAAACTATCTCTCTATTTGACCACGGTCTACATACATATTTTTCTGGTTTTGGGTAGTGGAAATTTTGTCTTTGAGTGCCCTCAGTATGTATTGGTTCTCCTGAATCCAATCCTTTTCCCTTGGAGCTTTAATTGCCCCAAACATAACATCAGAAAATGAGAGTGCCTCATACCCATATAAGGCTCGAAATGGAGTCATGCTAATGGAAGTATGGTGAGTAGTGTTGTAACAATACTTTCCCAAGTGGAGCCAACGCAACCAAGCTTTCTGCTTCCCTGCCACATAGTTCCTCAAGTAGCCTTCTAGCCACTTGTTCACTATCTCAGTCTGTCCATCGGTTTGGGGATGATAGCTAGTGCTTGAAGTCAAATCAGTCCCCACTAACCAGAAAAGTTCCTGCCAAAAGCCACCCATGAGGTGGCTATCCCGATCACTCACTATGGTACTTGGGAGACCATGGAGTCTAAATACATCTCTGAAGAAGAGATTAGCTACATGTGAAGTAGTATAATGTGTATAAATGGCAAAGAAATGAGAGTAATTTGTTAGTCTATCAACAACAACAAAGATACAGTCCTTACCCTGCACTGTTGGTAAGCCAGTGATGAAGTCCATAGAGATACTTTCCCACTTCCAATCTGGAATAGGTAGTGGCTGCAACAATTCAGTAGGGTGAGTGTGTTCTCCCTTACTCTATTGGAAAATGGTGCATTCCCAGACATGCCGAAGCACATCCTCTTTGAGACCCTTCCATGAGAATCTCTCTCTAATAGATCTATAAGTCTTTGTGAAACCTTGATGCCCGGCAAGTGGTGAATCATGTGATGCCAAGAAGATCTTCTCCTTGAGCTTAGAATTATTAGCCAAGAATATTTGGTCCTGCTAATAGATAACCTCATCCATCACTCTGAACCCCTCATCCGATACCACCCCATCAAGTATCTCGTGTTAGCCCCTATGGATTCCTTAACAAGCAAGCAAGGGGCTAGTTTGTTTTATGAGCCTTCAAGGAATGAATTTCCCTTGAAAACACATCATCCTTGAAGCCTTTTACGTTCCCTGTCTTTGACGATTTCCCTCTGATGTTATGGAGTCAAATAGCCTCATTGATTGCAAGAATATGTGTTCCAAAAGGCCTTTATTTTCCCTTTTCATCCATGCAGAATGTCCCATTTTTTCCCCTTTTCCCCCTTTGTCAAAGTTCCCCTTCTTCCCTCTAATTCCCCCTTCCTCCCTAAATTCCCCAAAAATCCCCTTTAAAATTCCACCCTTACCCTTTGTTGTGCCAAATTCCCCTTAGTTTCCTCTATCGTTACCCCTTTCCTGGCTTTAAATACTTTGAAAATGGGCAAAAACCCACTTTTTAACCTTATAATAGGGCCTAGCCCCTTTCCCACCAGCCCCCTTAAACCACCTCCCCACTTATACCCTTTTCACTAAGACCAACCGCTTAAAGCCTTGGGATCTAATCGCAATCGGAGTGTCGGGCGGGTGCATTCCTTTGTAACATCGAAAAAGTCTGATGCGATTGGGTTTTAACACCAAGTCCCACGATAGGTTATACATCGTCGATCTACTATTCCGATCCGATGGTGGAGCGCCAATCACACCCCCTGCCTAATCGCAATCACAAGTTTCTCATGTCACCCCTTCTGTTCCTTCCGATTGCGATGCTTTGATCACATTTGGACCGTCGATCTTCCCACCGGATCGAACGGTCC
The DNA here is from genome assembly GCA_034641835.2 of Pinus albicaulis. NCBI lineage: Eukaryota > Viridiplantae > Streptophyta > Pinopsida > Pinales > Pinaceae > Pinus > Pinus albicaulis. Next base: position 322,285,476 of record CM076575.1, read on the forward strand.
AGTGCTAATCGCTCTCCCCGCTCTAATCACAATCGCATTTTCTATTCGGTGCCACTTTCCACCTTTGCGATTGCGATCACCCCGATTACATCCCAGCTTTCCATCCCCCCCGCTCATCCAACAGTCATCGCTTTCCCATTTCAATCGCATCGCAACTTTCATTGTGTCATCCCTTTCGCTCCTCCCGATTGTGACTTTCCGATCTCATCCTAGCCATCCATCTCCCCGCTAATCCAACAGCTATCGCACTCTCCGCCCAATCGCAATTGAAAGTTATATGGTGTCGCCCCTTTGTGTCCCCTCCGATCGCGATCCCCCGATCACATTCTCCACTGTTGATTTCTCTCGTTGATCCGACGGTCTGCGCACTCCTGCTCCAATCGCAATCCAATTTTTAATTGCAACCACCTCTTGTCCATTGCGATTTTGATTATTCTGATTAAATCATGGCTTTTGATCTTCCTCTGAGATCCGACGGTCCAAAGTAAATCGCCCTCCACCACGCTGGGTCCCACCTCGTACGATCATTCCCATCGCATTTCATAGCATTTCATTACATTTCCTTTTTATTTCCGTTCATATCCAAAGTTTCGTATTTGACACTAAATTCTTATGTTTCATATTTATTCCACCCCATGCTCATAAATAATTCCATGGATCAATCTCTGTTGTCGATCTACACCTCCAGATCATGATCAAATGGCCCACGCCCATTTCTCCACCATAACCCTATAGGTCATAGTTTACGCCATATCAATGCATTTTTCACATTTATTTCGTCCAAGAACACTGTTTCACCACCGCTACGCTATTGTTCTCCCGTCCTCCATATTCACTCCCCCTATGCATGGATTTCATAACTCAGTCCCGTGTTTTGCAGGGTTATCAGGTGGGAAAGGCCGCCATGATTACACAGTCCTTATCACAGCGGCAAGATTTCACCGACAGAGGTATAAATGAAGTGGCAGAGAGTTACAGGCACCAAAACGAAGATCTTTGAGCCTTAAACCAAGTTTTTCAAGGCAAGCTACCAAGTCAAAGATATCATAGACCACACAGAGGATACAGATGTGCAAAAATTAATATATAGTAGGTTTTCTACATCAGCAGAATGTTTTTCTCCAGAAAAGGACGGGTTGCCCATACTACTTTTATTCTATGCCATGTTAAAGGGAAGATTTCTGCCTTAACCACAGTCCAAAGCCATCAGAACATTTTTTATGTGGTATGGTGGAATTCTCCACCATTTACTCACCCTTTGCTCTTTCTCCAAAGGTACTACAGGGTGCTGCAAGCCAATGTACATCAAGGTCATATCAGAGTAATTGGAAGCCTAAAGAGGATCATTCGTTCACCCAAAGAATGCCAGAGGTAAATTCACAGAAGTTAAAATAGAATGGGCTTCAGGCCTTATTTCTTTTATGAGTTTAATGCTTCATTTAGTATTGCACCTACCTCCTCGGCTCATCTTCTGCTATAAAACTCATGAGAAATTTTTTGTAAAGTTGTTGATGAGATATCTGAGAATTGCAAGCTTTCTCTTGAGGCATGCTCACTGTGTAAATTTGTAAGATAGGTTGAGGAGTATGTTTTCAAACTGAATTTCAAGCTATTGGAAAATGCTGTACCTAATTGGTGTTGCTCTTAATATGACAATCACATTTCTTCGGATCCTGATCTAAAGCTGTGGTGATTTTTTTATGTCTCTGTGTTTTATTTCATTCCATTTCAGTTCTTCTGGCTTGAATCAGAAATCTAGCATAGGATTTTCCCTTGTTAGGCACCCTATGCTTCTACTCTCCTTGCCTTAATGTTTTCTGCTAAATGTGTTATCTAAGAATTAGTTTCAGTTAATTTAACCAGTGTAGTGGATGTTATTGCCTACTAGTTGATGTATGAGTTAATGAATCTGCTTCTTATATGTTCTTTTTAGAGTTTAATTGAATGAACTGGGAACACTGGGAGTGTGTAACTCTATCTCTGTCTCACTAGGATCCTTTTCAGTTAATTAAACCTATCAAAGTTTCCCTCAGGTTGTTCCTTGCCCTTCTTCGAGAGTTTCCTAAGAGTATGTCCAAGCAGGTTTGGAGTGTAATGACCTCTGACTAATCTATAGACAGAAATTGGTTTACCCTCGTCCTTTCACTTTCTTTCCTAATTGTTTCACTCCACCTATAATTTTAGGATCCAATGCTTTAGATGACTAGCCCAACTGAAAGCCTGCATATTGAATAGCAAGTAAACCCTTTCCTAACTCCATTTTCCCAATGGTCTTGAATACTATCTAAATTTATCTCTCTTTGCCTAAAATCTTCTTTGCCTTGCCTTGTCTTATATTGAATCCTTCATTCTTGATTCCCAACATCCAAATCAAAACAAATCAAAAAAACAAAACCTTGTGCCTATAACTAGCCTAACATATTAAATTTGAGCCTCAAAGACATATATACTTTGACTATTATAGAGAGATCCATCTCTAGACCTAGGAGGGCTAGATCCTAAGGTCTGAAAGTAGTTTGATGTTGTCTCATCTTTTGGTCCGGCCAATCTGGCCAAAACATGGGAACCTCGACATAATGGCGACTCCACTGGGGAAAATCTGAGCACCATCCATCTTACTACATCATAATAACCTCATAAACCTACAATCTCTAGTTAGGTTGGCAGTTAAACACTCTTATTCACACATCAACCTCTATACCATTTGTTGTGTTTCCCCCATACTCTTGGATAGAGTCTGGAAGGGGCCAGGTAGCCTCCATATCTCACACTCTTTCAGAGGTGACACATCTGGTAAAAGCCCTCCCAGTCAATCTTTGGTTTGAGTTTGTTGTGTTTTCGAGATATCCTTGAAAACAAACATCTCATAAGCATTGTGGTGGACAATGTACCCTCTAGAAACACCCTAAAACCCTCCACCTGGAGACTCCATAGTTCCTAAAGGATTAAAAGACTCCACTGGTGATTAGTAGGCCTTTTGATCATCTTGGTTTCACCAAAGACTCCACTCGGAGACCAAATCCATTACAACATCAGCCTCAGTAGAAGTAACAAGTAGGGTTAAGCTGCTTGGTCAGGAAACAACATTATGGCTTCAAGAACCATTCATAGAAGAGCTTATCCTAACCTAGACCCACCTGAAATAGTTGATAACCCTGAAAGAATCCTCAAGAGATCTCCTACACCTAAACAATAAACTATTTCCAACCACATCCATAGAGCTAATTCTACACCAGGAGAATTTACAACTCTATCAGATACATTCGTTGACCTAGGCACTCAAATCAGTTTACCAAGAACTAGGTCATTTAGTGTCCTAGACCAGCCAGATTTTGGGCTCCCTGTTTCACCACCTCAAAGTGGTAAACACATTAGGAACAAAGAAACCCCTCCATCTACACCTCTTGATATTCATTTCATTCAAAACTTGGGGCTCTCCCACCCTAAATCTGCTCAACAAATCTCTTCTGGTCCTAGTATCCCTACCATCCATATACCATCCACTCAAGTTAACCCTTTACCTCATAAAAATATCATCATGACAGCCAGGTGTGCACCTTTGATGTTACCTCAGCCTCTAGTGCCCTTACCAAATGATTATCAATCAAAGATCCCACATTTCATTGCCAAAGAGTCCACCACAGCCCAACACCATGTAGATAGGATGGAAGATTCTTTTGACTACATGGAGATAGATGATGATACAGTCAAAATGAGAATATTTTCCCAGAGCTTAGGGGGTGATGTGAAGAAATGTTTTAAGGGCCTACCTCCGGGTAGCATTAATGATCTTCCATCTCTATATCAGACTTTCATAAGAAAATGGGAAGCTAAGGCCGACCCTCACCAACTCCTAGCAGAATATATGAGCCTTAAAAGAAATGTGGGGGAGAGTGTCCATGATTACACAACAAGATTTAACAGCATTTACAACGCTCTTCCTCCACACATGAAACCTCCCCAGGGCATGGCTCTGACAAAGTACCCTAAGGGCTTTGATGCTGATATGGCCTACCAGCTTATGGAGAGAGATTACAACACGTTGGAAGACATGCAAAAAGGAACAGTGAGTGTAGAGGCTAATCTGATTGAGAAAAGAGCAAGATTGCGAGCTGAGAAGAGGGTAACATATAGAGATGACGTTGTAGCTTCCACATCTTATCCCAAATATGACCGTTTATCAAAAAACGTGGAAATACTACAGAAAATAATGGAAAAAATGGTCGTCACAGTTAGCAATCATAACAAAAACCAAAACCAAAACTTTAGAAGAAACAATAACACTCCCAATAGACAAAGAGAATCAAATCAGCAAGTTATTCCCCCATTTCAAGAGAAATTTCTTGATGAAGACTAGGGAATCATAGAAGAGTCTAAGGGGAATACAATAAACATGTTTGAAATAGAGGATTCAATCCATAACTGTTACACAGAAGAAGATCAGCCCTCACCCTCTGGTTGGGATGAGGAATGGTTAGAAACTGAGGATTACAGGTTGGGATTTGAAAATGCCATGATGCAGGTTAGAGAAAAATATGAACTTAGAAGTAAAAATATCCAAGAAACTACCAAACCAAAAGCTTTTGAGGTCACCATCAAGAAAATACCTGGGAAAACTTCTAAAGCAACTGCTGAAAGTAACAAATCAGCAGCTGAGAGTTCTGGAAAAAACAAAGAAAAGGACAACCAAAACACTGACACACAAGGTAAACCAACTAGCAGCACTATCACTGCAGTTAGTGCTCCTGATAAAACTGTCACAAACACTGTACATAATGAGAATAAGCACACTGATTCAGCCACTAAGGCAGTGACTAACAAAATAGAGTTGAACATTCCAAAGAGTCAGTCCGCCTTCAATTTGGAGAGTGAGATTGCAAAAATTAAAATCTCTGAGAGTGAGATTGCAAAAATTAAAATCTCTATCCCACTCTCTGAGCTGGCCACTCAGGATGTATATAAGGGCCAAATTTTGAAAGCATTAAATTTAGGTGAGAACAGTGACACTGTAAATCTAAGTGATGATCAACCTGCCCTTCTGTTTGGTCCCAATATTGAAGGGAAGTTTCAGGAGGGGGTAGTTCCACCATTTTATATCAGTCTCAACATTCATGACAAGATTCTTCATAATGCAATGCATGATTCTGGAGCATCACATAACCTGATGCCTAAGGTAGTCATGGAAAGGCTAGGCCTGGAGATAAAATGACCTTACAAAGACCTATATTCATTCGACTCTAGCAGGGTAAAGTGCCTTGGCCTGATGAAAGATTTATGTGTGAGCTTGACCCAAATCCCAGCTAAATGTATGGTCATGGATGTTGTGGTGGCATATGTGCCACCTAAGTATGGCATGTTATTATCTAAATCGTGGGGAGCCAAGCTGCAAGGAAAAATGCAGATGGATGGGGCTTATACCACAATCCCAATCTTTGGCCAACTTAGAAGACTGTACATGGAGGAATAAATGAAATTTCTGGTTAGTAGCCCTAAAAAACCTGAGAATTCTCCTTTATACTCTGTGCACACAGATATGGACTCTTTCATCTTCTGCAACGATGAATCCTTGGGAGAGCCAGCACCAGAAAGCATAGATACAAACAGAGGAGTTGAGACCATATATTTTAACATAATGGCCACCCTGGATTTAGAGGAAAACGAAGAAGGAAACCCTATACAGTGCACTAAAATGGAAGCTCAAAGTAAGAGAAAAACAGAAGGTAAACAACTAGCTAGTCATCCCTCACAAACTCATACATCACACGAAGAACTAAACCGCCCACAACCTAGTGCAGCTCCTATAATGCAACATAATGGTGAACCCAGCTGTAGGGAAAGAAATGATAACAAAACCGAGAGTGAACCCCTGTGGGAGATGAGTTTCGATGGGTCCTACACAAGAAGAACTGCCGGAGCTGGGGTATGGCTACGTAACACGGAGAGAGACTATGCAGAGAGCCATGCATGCAATCTACATTTCAAATGTACCAATAATATTGCAGAGTATGAGGCCCTTATCCTGGGTTTAAATCTGTTGAAGAAAATAGGAGCCCATAGAATAGCCGTGTAGGGAGACTCTGAATTTGTTATCAAACAGGTGAATGGTGAATACACGGCCAAACACCCTAGGTTGAGAGCATATAGGAACGATGTTGTGGATATATTGAAAACATTTGTTGAATACAAATTAGTGTTTGTTCCTAGAAATCAGAATGCCATTGCAAATGAATTAGCTTTCCTAGCCAGTTCATACCCTAAGACTCCAAGCGACCAACAAATCATCATTCAGACCAAATTCAGACCTGTAGTGCCGGATAATGAAAAATATTGGCAGGTCTTTGAGGGGGATAAACAAATTGAAAATTTTTTGATGGGAAGGAACGCGTTTGAGTTTTCCGATTCAGACTCTATGTCTAGTGATAGCTGCCTAAGTGAGGAACCCTTAGATGAGGAAGAAACTACACCCTACAACGTAGAAATAAACTCTTTAAATGAAGAAACTGTAAATTCAACCACAGAGTGTGAAAACGCAAACAGTGAAGAAGTAGAGGTGTTGCAGGCCAAAGATAAGAACATACCTCGAGGTCTGGCGCCGTTAGAAGACCTTTTTGACTTTGATGATGTGGCAAAAAATCCCACCATTGAGCACGCGGACTGTGACGTAGAAGAATGCAATATAGGCACAGAAGATAAGCCCAAAATGATTAAATTGGCTAAGTCTCTTCCTACAAACATGAAAAATAAATACATCGAACTTTTCAAGGAATTTGTAGACGTGTTTTCTTGGGGCTACGAAGACTTAAAGGCCTATGACACAAACATCATACAACATAAAATACCTTTGAAAGAAAATCAGAATCCCTTCAGACAAAAAATACGCAGAATAAACCCAAAGCAATTGCCTGCAATTGAAAAATAAATTAAAAAGATGTATGAGGCAGGCATAATTGTACCTGTAAGGTTCTCTAATTGGGTATCCAACCTAGTGGCTGTGAGAAAGAAAACAGGGGAGATCAGGCTGTGCATTGATTTCAGGAATCTTAATAGAGCCTCACTCAAAGAAAATTACCCTTTGCCAAAAATGGAACACATCCTTCAGAGGGTAGTAGGCTCAAAAAGGATCTCCCTACTAGATGGGTTTTCAGGTTACAATCAAGTCTTAGTAATCCCAGAAGACCAACTCAAGACAACTTTTACCACTCCATGGGGCACCTTTATGTATGTAAAAATGCCCTTTGGACTGATGAATGCTGGTGCAACCTTCCAAAGAGCAATGGATATAGATTTTTCAGATGATTTAGGACACTTCATTGTTATTTACTTGGATGACATAACAATCTATTCTAAGACTGAAGAAGAACACCTAAAACATCTGAGAAAAGTGTTTGAAAAATGTAGAAGGTTTGGTCTGTCATTGAATCCTAAGAACACTGTATTCGGGCTGCAAGAAGGAAAACTTCTTGGCCACATTATATCTGAAAAGGGAATTAGGATAGACCCACAAAGATTTGAGGGAATACTACAAATCACACACCCAAGAAACATCAAGGAATTATAGTCCTTCATTGGGAAGATTAACTTCCTTAGGAGGTCTATTCCCAATCTAGCTGAACACCTTAGGAATATGACTAACATGCTGAAGAAAGGTGTAGGAGTTAAATGGACTGTTGGAGCTAAACAATCTTTTGAATCTGTAAAACTTGCACTCACCCAAGCCCCTGTTCTGATTAGCCCTGATTTCTCAAAATATTTCCTGATTTTTTCATTTTCCTCTGAGAATATTGTGGTTGCAGTCCTACTGCAGAAAAATCCAGAGCAAATGGAACAGCCAATTGCCTTTTTCAGCAAAGCACTAAGAGATGCACCCTTGAAATACAACATAATGGAAAAACAGGCTTATGCCTTAGTCAATACCTTAAAGGACTTTAGGGTGTACATATTGCATTCCCACACCATGGATTATGTGCCTAACATAGTAGTCAAAGATATATTGTCCCAAGACCCAGATGGGAAAAGGGGAAAATGGATTGCTGTGATTTTAGAATATGATCTTGAGATAAAACCCACAAAACTGATCGAAGGGTAGGGCTTAGCTAAGTTAATCGCTGAATCAAATCTACAAGCCCTTGAAATTAACATGGTGAATGCCTCGGATGAGTAGGAACTTCCCACTTGGTCCCCATGTTTGACTTGGTGGGTGGGGATGATTCTAGACCTTCTCTATTATTTCATTCCTATATTCCTTTCTCACCTTGATTCTTCACCAGGAACCATCCTTCCAAGAAGCATTAAGGCCACCTTTAGACAAGTAAGGCCACCTTCCTGAAAGTCATAGATCTTGATTCCAATAGCCGATTTGTCCATTATGATCATTGCAAGCTTGGTACTCTGATATCCTTTATGTTCTCACCAACCTAAATGCTCCACCTGAACTGTCAAAGACCAAGGCTAGATTCCTGAAACTAAAAGCCAGAAGCTATTGCATCCTGAATGAAAACTTATACTAGAAAAATCCAAATGGCCTATTGCTTAAATTTTTGCTTGAAAGTGAGGTAGAGAGGATTAAACAAGAATTCCATGCAGGAGAGTGTGGAGGGCACCTGAGCTGGAAGGCCACTACAAAAAAAATACTCAGGGCTGGTTACTACTGGCCCACACTCTTTAACGACATCCATAAGATGATAATTGCTTGCCACAAATGCCAGATTTTTGAAGGCAAAAGAAAGCTACTCCCCTTACCTCTACAACCCACACTGTTGAAGGTCCCTTTATGCAATGGGGCCTAGATTTCATAGGAGATATTCATCCCACTTCTTCTGCACAACACAAATGGATCTTAACAGCCACAGACTACTTCACTAAGTGGATAGAGGCCATACCTACTAGGAATGCCATAAATTCAGTCATCATTAGGTTCCTGGAAGGTCATATCCTCTCTCATTTTGGCTGCCGAAGAAAAATAATCACTGATAATGCTGCTGCTTTTGGATCCAATAAAATGGTTGAGTTTTTTTATAGGTATCAAATAACACTTGGTCATTCAACTGCCTATTATCCTCAAGGTAATGGCTTAGCTGAATCATCAAACAAAAGCCTGGTGACCATCATCAAAAAGCTGCTGGAAGAGAACAAAAAGTCATGGCATAACAAGTTAGTACATGCCTTGTGGGTTGACAGGCTTACAACAAAGAAATCCATCGGCATGTCACCATATCAGTTTGTCTATGGTACAGAAGCAGTATTTCCCACTAGCCTTGGAGTACCAGTTATCAAACTTGTCCAAGAGATTCATACAGAAGAAGACAGTATGGTAAGAAGGATAAACCAAACATTTCACCTCCAGCAAACAAGGGAAGAGGTCTATAACAGAGCTGTCAAAGTTCAGAAAAACATAAATAATTTTTTTGACAAGAGAACCAAAGCTGCTGATTTCAAAATTGGAGATAAGGTTATGAAGTGGGACTCAAGGAGAGAGGATAAAGGAAAGCATGGCAAGTTTGACAGTTTGTGGCAAGGTCCATACATCATCCAGGCCACGGTGGGTCCAAATGATTTCTTCCTATAGGAATTAGATGGTACAGAGTTGTTTGGGGGTCCTGTCAATGGCAGGATGCTCAAACACTACTTCTGTTTATTTTCAATTTCTAGTTTTCATTTCCATTGTACATACCATTGCAGTTTTTGTTTTCAAGAAAAAGAGAAAAATGTTTCAAAAAATAGAGAGAAAGGAGAGGTTCAGACATGCTCAAAACATGAACCTCTGTAGTGCAAAGAATTGGCTCTAATATGATCAAAACCTGAGCCAAAAGAAGCAAAGTAGCTGGTCCATACATGCTCAAAATTTGGACCAGCAAAGAAGAAATAAGAATTAGCTCTAACATGCCCAAAACCAGAGCTGAAATGAAGAAAAAGAGTGACTCTAACAAGCTCAAAAATTGAGTCACAAAGAGAAGAAGGATACTCCAAGCTTCAGATTTCAAGCCTTCAAAGTTTTGTTTTTAATTTTCAGCAATTTTCTGTCCATGTGCAACTGTCTTTATGCCTTGGATCTACAACAAACTAGACAGTCTAATCCTAGTTTGACTGTTTTTAAATTTCTATTGTAGAATGTAGAGAAGAAATATGCTGGACAGTTTAATCCCAACAGATATTAGATTAGGTAGAGAAACATGTGAGACCAACAGTCTAATCTGGTCTCATGGAGAAATAAGGGTAGATGTAGAATAGGTTTATTTTCTGTTATAAAAATAAATGATGTAAAGGGTCTACTAGTCTAAATGCACCCTAGAAGAAAAAATGCTAGGATTGTAGGATGGGTAGGTAGATTGTTTGGGAATTTTTCTGCTGATCTATCATATTTGTGGCAGCTGAAAATCAAAGAATAAAGGTGGCTTAAGCAGTAGGCATCTGGCCTACACCAAAGATCATTTTCTGAATTCTTGACTCCTTCAAGAAGAAGCCATCCCCTTGTGGAGCCACTATTAGCCCCTATGGATTCCTTGACAAGCAAGCAAGGGGCTAGTTTGTCTTATGAGCCTTCAAGGAATGCATTTCCCTTGAAAACACATCATCATTGAAGCCTTTTATGTTCCCTGCCTTTGACGGTTTCCCTCTGCTGTTATGGAGTCAAATAGCCTCATTGATTGCAAGAATATATGTTCCAAAAGGCCTTTATCTTCCCTTTGCATCCCTGCAGAATGTCCCATTTTTTCCCCTTTTCCCCCCTTTGTCAAATTTCCCCTTCTTCCCTCTAAGTCCCCCTTCCTCCCTAAATTCCCCAAAAATCCCCTTTAAAATTCCACCCTTACCCTTTGTTGGGCCAAATTCCCCTTAGTTTCTTCTATCGTTACCCCTTTCCTGGCTTTAAATACTTTGAAAATGGGCAAAAACCCACTTTTTAACTTTATAATAGGGCCTAGCTCCTTTCCTGCTAGCCCCCTTAAACCACTTCCCCACATATACCCTTTGCACTAAGACCAAGCACTTAAAGCCTTGGGAGATAATCGCAATCAGAGTGTCGGGCGGGTGCATTCCTTTGTAACATCGAAAAAGTATGATGTGATTGGGTTTTAACACCAAGTCCCATGAAAGGTTATACACCGTCGATCTGCTATTCTGATCTGACGGTGGAGCACCAATCGCACCCCCCACCTAATCGCAATCGCAAGTTTCTCATGTCACCCCTTCTGTTCCTTCCGATTGCGACGCTCTGATCACATTTGGACGATCGATCTTCCCGCCGGATCGGACAGTCCAGCGCTAATCACACTCCCCGCTCTAATCGCAATCGCATTTTCTGTTCGGTGCCACTTTCTGCCTTTGTGATTGCGATCACCCTAATTACATCCCAGCCGTCCATCCCCCCCGCTCATCCAACGGTCATCGCTTTCCTGTTTGAATCACATCGCAACTTCCGTTGTGTCATCCCTTTCGCTCCTCCCGATTGCGACTTTCCGATCTCATCCTAGCCATCCATCTCCCCACTGATCCAATGACTATCACACTCTCTGCCCAATCGCAATAGGAAGTTATATGGTGTCGCCCCTTTGTTTCCCCTTCGATCGAGATCCCCCGATCACATTCTCCGCCGTCGATTTCTCCCGTTGATCCGATGGTCCGCGCACTCCCGCTCTAATCACAATCATAGTTTTTAATTGCAACCACCTCTTTTCCATTGTGATTTCGATTATTTCGATTAAATTGTGGCCATCGATCTTCCTCTGAGATCTGACGGTCCAAATTAAATCGCCCTCCACCACGTCGGGTCCCACCTCGTACGATCATTCCCATCGCATTTCATAGCATTTCATTACATTTCCTTTGTATTTCCGTTCATATCCAAAGTTTTGGATTTTACACTAAAGTCTTATATTTCATAGTTATTCCACCCCATGTTCATAAATCATTCCATGGATCAATCTCCGCCATCAATCTACGCCTCCAGATCATGATCAAACGGTCCACGCCCATTTCTCCACCATAACCCTATAAGTCATAGTTTACGCCATATCAATGCATTTTTCACATTTATTTCATCGAAGAACACTGTTTCACCACCGCCGCGCTATTGTTCTCTCGTCCTCCATAGCCATTCCCCCTATGCATAGATTTCATAACTCAGTCCCGTGTTTTGCAGGGTTATCAGGTGGGAAAGGCCGCTATGATTACACAACCCTTATCAAAGCGGTAAGATTTCACCGACAAAGGTATAAATGAAGTGGCAGAGAGTTCCAGGCACCAAAACGAAGTTCTTTGAGCCTTAAACCAAGTTTTTCAAGGCAAGCTACCAGGTCAAAGAAATCATAGACCACACAGAGGATATGGATGTGCAGAAATTAATATATAGAAATTTTTCTACATCAGCAGAATGTTTTTCTCTAGGAAAGGATGGGTTTCCCATACTTCTTTTATTCTATGCCGTGTTCTAGGGAAGATTTCCGCCTTAACCACAATCCAAAGCCATCAGAACATTTTTTATGTGGTATGGCGGACTTCTCCGCCATTTACTCACCCTTTTCTCTTTCTCCAAAGGTACTACATGGTACTGCAAGCCAGTGTACATCAGGGTCATATCAGAGTAATTGGAAGCCTGAAGAGGATCATTCATTCACCCAAAGAATGCCAGAGGTCAATGCACAGGAGTTAAAACAGAATGGGCTTCAGGCCTTATTTCTTTTCTGAGTTTAATGCTTCATTTATTATTGCACCTACCTCCTCGGCTCATCTTCTGCTATAAAAATCATGAGAAAATTGTTGTAAAGTTGTTGATGAGATATCTGAGAATTGCAAGCTTTCTCTTGAGGCATGCTCACTATGTAAAGTTGTAAGATAGGCTATGGAGTATGTTTTCAAACTAAATTTCAAGCTATTGGAAAATGCTATACCTAATTGTTGTTGCTCTTAATATGACAAGCACATTTCTTTGGATCCTGATCTAAAGCTGCAGTGATTTTTTTCTGTCTTTGTGTTTTATTTCATTCCATTTCAGTTCTTTTGGCTTGCATCAAAAATCTGGCATAGGATTTTCCCTTGTTAGGCACCCTATGCTTCTGCTCTCCTTGCCTTAATGTTTTCTACTAAATGTGTTATCTAAGAATTAGTTTCAGTTAATTTAACCAGTGTAGTGGATGTTATTGCCTGCTAGCTGATGTATGAGTTAATGAATCTGCTTCTTAGATGTTCTTGTTAGAGTTTAATTGAATGAATTGGGAACACTGGGAGTGTGGAACTCTATCTCTGTCTCACTAGGATCCTTTTCAGTTAATTAAACCTATCAAATTTTCCCTCAGGTTGTTCCTTGCCCTTCTTCAAGAGATGCCTAAGAGTATGTCCAAGCAGGTCTAGAGTTAAATGACCTCTGACCCGATCTATAGACAGAAATTGGTTTACCCTCGTCCTTTCACTTTCTTTCCTGATTTTTTCACTGCACCTATCATTTTAGGATCCAATGCTTTAGATGACTAGCCCAACTGAAAGCCTGCATATTGAACAACAAGTAAACCCTTTCCTGACTCCATTTTCCCAATGGTCTTGAATACTATCTGAATTTATCTCTCTTTGACTAAAATATTCTTTGCCTTGCCTTGTCTTATATTGAATCCTTCATTCATGATTCCCAACAACCAAATCAAATAAACAAAACCTTGTGCCTATAACTAGCCTAACATATTAAATTTGAGCCTCAAAGACATATATACTTTGACTATTATAGAGAGATCCCTCTCTAGAAGTAGGAGGGCTAGATCCTAAGGTCTAAAAGTGGTTTGATGTTGTCTCATCTTTTGGTCTAGCCAATGTAGCCAAAACATGGGAACCCCAACATCTCACATGCAAATTCATCTTTGGAATACTCAACTAAGAGTTGAGCCTTCCAATCTGCATCCATGCCCCTCAAGGACAGTGTTGTGGGCCTCCCAGATAGTGCATCAACTACTACATTGCTCTTTCCCTTGACATACTCTATGTCAAAACCATAGGCTTGGATTTTTCTCACCCACTTCTATTGTCTTTCCTAGAGTTGACTCTGTTCAAGGAAGAATCTAAGACTGTTATGACCAGTCTTCACTTTGAACTTATTCCCCACTAATTATTGCCGAAATTTGGCTAATGAATTCATGATAGCCAACATTTCGTTATCATAAATTGGGTATAGCCTCTCATGAGGGAGAAACTTGTTGCTCTCGAAGGCTATAGGATTCCCACTTTGCATCAAAACTACCCCAATACCTTCACCTGATGCATCACATTCTAGCACAAAAGGTTGCGAAAAGTCAGGTAAAACCAAAACAAGATAGCTACTCATTACCTCTTTGAGCTTATAAAAAACCCTCTGCGCTCTAGGTTTCCAATGGAAATATCCCTTCTTTCTCAAGTCTGTGAATGGTGCTGCTAGTTTTGAAAATCCTTTCACAAACTACGGGTAATAAGTGCATATGCCCACAAACCCTCTGAGTTTTGTAACATTCCTGGGTTCAGGCCAATCTCTGATAGCCTGGATCTTCTCCTCATGTACCCTTACTCCATCCACTCCTATGATGTGACCCAAATACAACATCTCTGTGAGGCCAAATTAATATTTGAAGAGCTTGGCATAGAATTGATGCTCCTTGAGGATATGTAAAATTGTCTCAATATGTTGCAAGTGCTCCTCCCAAGTGCGGCTGTAGATAAGAATATCATCAAAGAATACCAATACAAACTTTATCTAATGACCACAGAAGATGTGGTTCATGTAGTATTGGAAAGTTGCTGGAGCATTAGTCAATCCAAAGGGCATTACCAGAAACTCAAAATGCCCATAGTGACATCTGAACACTGTCTTGGGGATATCTTGCTCCCTCACCTTGATTTGATGATACCTAGACCTCAAATAAATCTTGGATAAGTATTTAGATCCCCTTAACTCATCCATGAGTTCATCGATCCTGGGTATAGGGTACTTGTTCTTCATAGTCTTCTTGTTCAAGGCCCTATAATCAATGCACATCCTCAATGTACCATATTTCTTCTTTACCAAAACCACCGAGGAAGCAAAAGGACTAGTACTAGGCCGAATGTGTCCTAGAGCTAGCAGCTCTTGGATATCTTTCTCAATCTCATCCCTATAAGCCTTGGGATGCCTATAAGTAGTGGTGATTACTGCTTGGACCCCTTGTTCCAACTCAATGGTGTGTTCAAATCCTCGGTCAGGAGGTCTCCCTGGTGGGATATCTCCAAATATTGTAGAATAATGGTCCAAGAGAGACTGAACATCTGGATGCACAGGTGAATCCTTGCCCTTCACCTCTGATATATGTAGCTCCATTGCCCATTCAACATCCCCTCTATGCAGATCTGCCTCCATCCTGTGTGATGAAACAACCTGAGGGGGGTATGTGTTTATACCCTTTATCCCTTGTTGTTGGCCATCCTTCCCTCCTGTCGATTCCATCTCCAAGGTTCTCCAGTTAGTGGTAACTCTCCCAAGAGTGATTAACCACTGAACTCCCAATATGGCATTGATGTCTGGAATATCTACCACAAAGAAGTGGTCTGTCAATGTATAGGTTCCCATAGTAATGGTTAGTGCCGGAAAATACTTGGCACATTGCAGGGTCATAGCTCCTGGGACCAAAACTGAAAATCCCTCAAACTCCTCCATGTGGATTCCTCTCCTTTGTACCAGCTATGCATCAATAAAATTATGAGTGGCTCCACTATATATCAATACAGAAACTCTTTTCCCCATGATAGTGCTTCTCACCCTCAAGGTTAGATACTTTGGGACCCCTCTTAACGCTATCATAGCTCCCCTCTTGGAGAAAATTCTTTCATGGATTGCACATCACTGGAATCCTTCTTGGAGAAGGTCTTGACATGATGTGTCCCTCCTATAACACATTCTCTCTTCAAATCCTAAACATGGATTGTCTCTTGCTGCAAAAAATTTCTTGCCCTGGGCAAGATGTGTTGTAGATCTCTAGCTTTCTCCACAGCTTCAAGGAGTGTGGTTAGTTTAGTGTATTTTACCAACCCTTGTAATGGTTCAGCCATCCCATTCACAAAAATTCATAAATTTTTACTCATACTGAGGTTTGATACCATCACTGAAAGCTGCAAATACTCAGCAATGTAATCCTTAAGATCTCCTTCCTGCTTGAGCTTGGTTACCTTGGCAAAGTGGGCTTCTGGATCCCTTGGATCAAACCTCTTCACTAGCTTCTTGGTGAAAGCTGAGTATGAAGTGATATGATGATTCCCAAGTGTGTTCAGTCCATGAAACCACCAATCTTAAGCTTCCCCTTCTATGTGTGGCGCGACTATCTTGATGGCTTCTATCTCAAAAACCTCGTTGAACTGGAAGTATGTATCAAGCTTCTCCACCGAAGACTTTGTTGTGCACCTAGGTGTCCCATAAAATGTGGGCAAGAAGAACCCTACCATATTGTGTTGTAGGGTTGATCCCTGCATCATGTTCTCCTCCTTTTGATGAGGATTAATCCTCCTTCCATCCTTGATCCAGCAAAACTCCTGAAAGCTCAAGTGCTCCTTGAACCTTTGAGACCGGAGTTCATACTCTTCAAAATATTCCCCCATAGTGCCTTCCTCATCTCCTCCAGCTAGAAATGAAGACATGGTGGAGTGTTTTGATGCAGCTGAATTCCCCATGCCATTTGCAATGCTGGTGCTTGCCTCATGGAAAAACGCTAAAGAGTCCTCTTCATGTCTCATCTCCTTGAGATCCCTTTCAATGTTCTGTATGGTTTGAAGTACTATATTTGAGATGTATTCCTTCTCCATGCTGAAGATGAATCTCCCCCCACAAGCTGAGCCAAGAGCAGAGCTTCGATACCACTGTAATATTCCTTTTTAGGAATTTCTGCAATATCTCCAATGAGGACGCTGTATAAGGAAAAAAATAAAAAAATAATTTAGAACAGGACTTGGATCCTCTAAGATATGTTTTATTTAGCTTAAATATATAATAGCATCAGAAAAAAATCATTCTAGCTACTCTAAACAAATCTCCCCAACTCATATATGCATAAAATCACCCCAGTCCCACTGCTTCATAAAATAGAAATGCCGGAGACTGCAACAACGTTAATTTTATTATGGAATAAAAAAATATATATATATAGTTTAATACATATCTAGAGCTTTCATTAAGCATGGAATCAGAAATGAGAGGTTAGACCTCTTTTACAAGCACCTCAGAATGCCCCGGCAAGGGTTTTCGGTAAAATAGCAACATAAAAAGTAGCTCTGCAGGAAATAATGTTGTACCTAGAAAAAATTTATAAAGAAAGACCAAATATTATCTGAAATGGACAAACAATTCAATAATTGGCCCAAGGCCTTCCTCAATAGATCTCCTAGAGTGAAATAGACTCCTTCTCCTCTAAAACAAGCACAAATGGAAAGATGCAACCCCAACTACTGCAGCTACTGCAAGAATAACGCAATCCCTGGAAGTGACTACACTGTCTAGGATGGAGAAGTGTTTCTATCAAGATAAATTATGAGAATTGAATTCAGGACCTCCTACTTAGATCTCCCAATCAGCTCTACCAATGGTGAAGATAGAATTCCCGCATGAGAATCCCTTTGCACTAAACAGTGCTGCAGCTCCGGCTAAACAGCTGAAGCTTGCAATCAGTCATAAGCCTGAGACAAGATGAATGAATAAATGAATCATTGACTGCTATCCCCTCCTTCTTATCCTTGGTGAGATTTCCCATCCCAAGCCCCACTCATGGGTGATGTGACTTCCTTGAGAAGTGTCCTCCTTCAAAACTGCACTGCCCTAGTAGCTTTCCCTTCTCTTTTGACAGCGTTGTTGACTTGGTAAACTATAGCTAGATCATTGATTTGCCCCTATTTCACACTAAAGAGGCTTTATTTTTTCCTCCTACTTAAATCCCTTTTCACACTGGGATATGTTTTATTTTCTATCCTACTTCTTAATTAAAAAATGGAGCATTTATAATATTTCAAGTAGCAGTGGCTAATTGGGAATATTACAGGGTGGCTGTGGCTGGGATATCTATGGTAACATCTGTGTAGAGGTGGTGAATCATGTTTTCAAGCTTCATTTTCTTCGTGATGGTGAGGAAAACTTTAGCGTTCTTTGCATCAATTGTCTATTCAGCCACTCCAAGTTGTTGGTGCACTTGTTGGTCCCGATGGCGAATTTCCTGAAATAAAGAGGTGTGGAGACCCTACAAGGCCTGGTGAGGTAGCCTGACTAGATTCAGCTGGAGTTCTGTACTGGCCTGGACTTGCATACCCAGGTCGGGTGGACTAATCTCAAGGGATGCGCTAGGTAGAGAACAGAGGTGGCTTTCATCTATAACTAGTGCGACACTGCTGGTTGCCGAGGGTACTCGTACCTGAGTCACACTAGTGTGCAGCGTCTGCCTTCAACTGTAGAGTGCAGAGCTTAGCCTAAATTGTGTTGATCACAACTTTATGTTGTTCCTCTAATGCTACCCATCTGTCTTCTGCGACCAAAGTGCACGTCAGCAATTGGTTCGAGGTCTCCCTTGGTCAGCGTAACTATCTCATCTCATTCCGTCTGCTTAGAGCGTTGTTTCTTTGGGGGCCTCTGATAGGCTCACTTGTTCGCTTCATGCCTCGGGGGGAGGCAGGTCCTCCTACATCCAGTCCTTCTGTACCCAGGTCTCACTGCGAATCTACCTGAGTCTCTGCCTCAGCATCCTTCTCAGTGGTCTGCTTCTGATGCCCGTCCTTTTGTGCTGCTGTGCCCGTGTCCTTCTTGGTAATCTTTCTTGGTCCTTCGGTATCCTTGATGATGATAGGTGTGATTACTTTTGGTGCACTAGTTCCCTTAGAGCTCTTTGCACCATTTTTGAAACCGATCTTCCAATTAAGATGCCAGAGCACAATGACATTGTCAATTTCTTCGTCTGCCACCATATAAGGGAGCGAGGTCCAGGCTTTATCCTTTCCTGATCAGATCTAGATGTTGTGCATGGTGACCTGGAATGCTGCAATGCCTTTGTATCTATCATATATTGCTAGAGACAATCGCGGTCAGGAATTAATGGCTGCTGCCAAACTACTCTGAAAGAGGACCTAGAAGACTTGGTTGTCTTCGATATGTTGCACATCCTTGCAGTCCAACAAGTGTGCATAATGATCCCCTTTACACATGTATGGGGTGAGTTCAGGGAGGACTGACTCCGCAGGGGCTTCCCAGGTGACCAACACTATGAGGAATAACAACCAGGAATAGCAAAAGGCTCATCCATACTCCTGGGATTCTCGGACATTAGCCAGAAACTCATCACACAAGTACTGGGCCCAATTGAAGCATACCCCTTTCCCACATTGGCCTGCCAAATGAATTACATAGGCAGGGACAAAGGTGACCTCACATTTTCTCATCATCTTGCATGCCAATGACATGGTGCCCAACTGCATGCCTTGGCCACTAATGGATTTAATTATGAAGCCCCAAGTATTGCGCTCCACATGGTAGGGTTTGTGCATGTACTCAGCAGTTTCCCCCTCATACTTCCTGCCCACGCGCTCTAGAGGGTTTGGTCTATTCATTGGAAGAACAATAATTCTAAATTTAGCGCAACATCGATGGGGATTCTGTCTTGGATCCATAGGTAGCCATCGTGAATCAGAGCGAGCAACTATCAGGCCAGTCGATTCGTGACGTTGTAGTGCCCGAAGTGTGGCATCCTTAGCAGGATCAAGAGCTTGGACCTAACCAATCCATGAACCCAGCGCTGGGGAACAATTTTGACCCCATCATCTTCCTGAATCATGTCAAGGTACAATTAAGGTGCCAGCTCAGGGAAGGCATCTAAGCTGGCCAAGTCTTGATCGTAAAATTTGATCTCATGGAGCCTCCCGAAAGGCTCACCAATGAGGGGGACTTCTCCCAAGGTCAGTGGCATATGCTGATAGGTGATCAGCTCGTTGAGGTTCTTTGATGTGCATGTCGAGGCCTTGCATGGTTGAATGAAGGGAGGTAACCAATTGATCAGGTTGGCTAGCTCGGCCTCCTCCTGAGCAACCGACACCTGAGGCATCGCCCGTGGGGATTTTACATTTCTCGGGGAAGTTCGGGGCTTTCGTCCAGCCCATTTCACAGGTTTTGTGGGTTTCCCTGAACCCTTGGCCTTTTCCTTTCCCTTCATCATGAGGGGTGTGGAGAAAATTTCTTTAGCTTCGGACTAAATCTCCACCACTTCCTCAATTCCTTGTTTCACTGAGGTCACTGGTTCCGAGGGTTCAACAGGATTCGTGTCCATCATCCTAGCATGAAAGCCAAACTTAGGATTGTTATTGTTAGAGGGATCGTTTTTCTCAGACATGAAATAGATGCTATAGGCAAATAAATTCTTACAGCACAAATTAGTCAAGGACAAACATGTCAAGTACAAGCTATTTAAGCGATACAGAACCCTTGTTTGACCTATCTTGCCCTTTTTATAGCTTTGGCGAGCGCCCAACGGTAGGGTAAACTTCACTTGGAACTTACCATCAGTAAAATGGTAAAAAATCTTCATAGATCTCTACATTAACTGTCGGTCGCTCGCTCCTTCCAATGTTGATTTTTTCTTTTTACCTGATTTGGTTGTTTCAACGGCTAGTTTTCGCACCCCCGGTGTGCTCAGCGCACCCCTGCACTCCCAATGCATCCTTGCATTTTGGGCATACTTCCTTTACTTCCGACATGCCTGCTTTGGTCTGAATTTACTCCTGTGCCTATGGCACACCCCCTGGGCTTCTAGTCTTGCGGTTGCCTCCTACACGTAACATGGTACCTGCGGCGCTTATCTTCCTTGGTGGGGCTACCCCCCTTTATACAGCTACTCCGGCCATATAGTCATTTGATCTGACATGGTTTGAGTCGAATGCCATTGATATATCCGGGTAGCATATTTCCGCGCAAGGTAGCTAACCGGGTAGCTCCACCATCTGTGATTTTCTTAACTATATAGGGCCCAAGCCAATGCTGTCGAAACTTCCCTGGGTGCTTTGCAAACTGGCTATCATAAAGGAGCACTAAATCACCCCCCATAAATGAATTTTTTTGAATATGTCGGTCATGCCATGCCTTATCGCATGCCTTTTGAACCTGATGATGGAAGTTTGCAATAAAACAGTCTTCCTCCAAAGCTACAAGCTGCGCTAAATGCTCCTCCATGATATCAGGCTCCACCATATTTGTAAAGGCTGTGATGCACAGACTAGGAAAAATATATTCCATGAGCATAATGGCCTCTTTTCCATAAACCATCCTAAACGACATTTTCCATGTTAACTTCTTACAGGTGGTTTGATAGGCCCAAAGGATAGACAAGATGTGCAAATCCCAGTCACTGTGATCGGCATTACAGACCTTGGTTAGTGCATTCTCCAAGACTTTATTGAATGCTTCAATGACTCCATTCGCCTGAGGGTGGTATGGAGTTCTCTTTGTGTGATGGATCCGGAATTCCTCCGTCAAGGCCTGTATTGTCTCATTAACAAAGTGCGTACCTCTATCGCTCATCAAGATTTTCAAAAACATAAATCTGGTCAGAATCTGCTCAAAGATGAAGTGCAGAGCAGTATCTGCAGTGAAATCCATCACCACTTGTGCTTCGGCCCACCTGGTCACATATTCAGTGGAAGTTATGATGTAGCACACACCTGTCTTCTTTCTGAGTGGGTTAATAGGTCCCACAGAATCGATGGCCCATTTTTCGAAGGCTTGCAGGGCCAATTATGGTTGAAGGGGCATTTCATCTCTTCGTGATGGCTTTCCTGTCCATTTGAATGTATTGCAGGCTTTGAAATACTCGTGAGATTCAATATGTAGGGTAGACCACCATATGCCAGCTCTTAAGATCTCTTACGTCGTTGCTTTCCCTGCGTAGTGACCTCCTGCTACCCCGTCGTGGGCTTCTGCCAAGATATCATGTCGTTCATGCTTGAAGACGTACCTATGCAACACTTCATCTGCACCCATTTTATATAGATGTCCTACGATGATGGTAAAATCCGCGGCGCAAGCTACCATTTCTATCTTTTGTCGCATCGAATACTCCACAGGTGCCCTGCCTATAGTCAGGAACTAGATAATGTCGGCGAAGTGCGCATCAATGAAATTAATAGCAAAAAGCTGCGCATCAGGCAATCCTTCCTCCAGGTTGGTTGGTTCCTCGCCACTCTCAATTCGGGACAAGTGATATGGTCCAGCATTCAACCTCCCTGGATTGAAAATGATCTCAAATTCGTATTCCTGAAACAACAGAAGCCATCAGTAGATTCCCCCCTGCAACATAGGTTTATTCAATTGGTACTTCAAAGTTGAATGATCTGTGAACATTTTGAAGTGGCCCCCTTGTTACTCATCAGTATTTTTCACCTGTTGATGATGACTAGTTTTTAAAGCCAAGTTTTTTAGAATATGATCTCCAATTTGTCAAATTTGTCAGCTAGAAAACACCCCTAAACTTTTTTTGTCCTCCTACCTTTTTCAGTCAGCCTATGATGAGAAGAAACCTATTTGTCAAATCCTATCTAGTTTTAGTCATATAATCTTGTCCATCAGTTGTCATAAGCTAAATTCATCTTCTGTCATTTACCCTCATCCCCAGATCATTGATTAACCAACTGTTGATAAAAATTCAACCACCCTACCTCTGGTCATATGTCATCTTAAGATCTAGTCATACCAAAGATAATACTCAAAATCTGTCAAAGATCTCCCCTAAGTTAGGTAGTGGCACTTTAGGAAATCCTCCCTTGGCAAAAACATCCTGAGCCAAAATCTTTTGTTCAATACCAGCCAACCCTGAATTGGCACTTAGTCTGCAAAAAACAAAGCTTGATACACCCATAAGTCATGCCACTAAAAGGTCTTGATGTCTCAGCAGTACATGTTTCAAAAGACAAACTGATATTGTGTTGATCTACAGTGTTTCAGTGTCTTTTTCAAAAGTAGAGATGTACAAGTATTCTAGAAGACATTTTCAAGCTAAACATGAGAAGACAACTGCTTCTCATGTTGTCTTGAGCCTGGGATAAGAATGCTAGTCAGAGAGAAAATTCAATAAGCCTCTGCAAACAGAGTCAAGAAAGGTTAGTAAGTAATGACTAGCCAGTAATTACTCTACAAATACAAATCATGTGGCTCCTGGTTTAAAATATTCACAAGGATATTCGAACCACAGGATACATATCTCAGAACGTTCCTCTTGTAGAATATTGTCAAATTTTCACTTTATTACTTACTATGACATACCAAGCAGAGATATGTATTACAAGGAAAGGTGACACGGTTTGAGAAAGGGATCAAATGGCATGACTGTGCAAACCTCCTCCGAACATGAGCAGATGGTTGGGTCACTTGTTGCAAACCTCCTCCAAGAAAGAGAAGATGGTTTGTGAATATTATGTTAACCTCCTTCATTTAAAAGAAGATGGTTAAGAAATAGGATAAAGGCCTCCTTCATTTAAAAAGCAGAGAGTCAGGAACAGAGGCATGGCCTCATTCAAAGAGCACAAGGCTAACAATGTTTCAAATGGCCTAAAAAACTTGTTTACATCACTTCCTCCAAAGGATGAAACCACTGATACAGCAGTAGTGTTTCGAAGGGTTTTTAGATGGGTTCATTGATTGAAATATAGGATTGAAATTCAGTAGGAAGTAATTGAAGGTTTATAAGTTGAGGGCTGGTGTTAAACATAGACGAAGCAGTGATATTATGGTATTCAAGAAGATTTTTTTTTCTTCTATCAAAGGCCTTCTTCAAAGGGTAATCTGAGGCTAGAATGCCCAAAACTTAGAACAACCTCATCAAAATGATAAGAAGATAGACTAGCCTTGCTTCTAATAAATACCTTTGAAAATGGATACACAGAGACAGTATGTATGAGGAAATCTATGACACCATGATTCAAGTTCAAGACACCATTCAAAGAAATGAAACTTACCACAGTCATAGACCAGACCTTTTTATGTACATAAGAAACAAACTCTGTTGTTTATATGTGATTGCATTAAGGGTATTTAAAGGCTTTCTCTTTGATAAACAGGTATAGGTCAAATCCGGGTAAGTACATATGAGGTTTTTCCCACAGTCAAGGAAAATGTTAGAGGTGCCTAACAGTGTTTGACCAATTTCGACAATGGGCATAAAACGTCATCACACACCAAGAGAGTTGAAATTGTCAAAGTAAGTTCTAGAAATGTAAATCATCTCCTTCCAAGAGATAGGAAAAGGATCTTCAAAAGTAGCTGGCCATGACATTGTTGTTATGAGTCCTGATCGAATATGGGTCTTTATGATATTTTAAAACTGATAAAATAAAAAATACAATGATTTGTGTTTTGATATGACAAAAACTTTCCAAAAGGCATCTAAACCCTCCAAATCTAACTGCCAAAGCATTAATTTTTTTTCAAATTAAAAGAGGGAGGAGACCATTTGAAGGCCCCATTTGCAAATTCAAAAAGCCAAGGCAAATGTCCATTAGCTGCCTATTGAAAAAGCAAAGAGATTTCAGGCATTTTTCAAGTTTTTCAGTGCTTGAAACCTATGCGGCGTACTTGTAGGTGTGCGTGGCATGCCTGTGAGCGGACATACACAACATTTGAACTACTGCGCAGTGCGCCTATAGCTGCGCGCCTATGTGCTCGTTCACCACTGCCCTAAGCCAACTTGACAGCCTTCATATGCATGACGCTTTCATTTGCAAACGTGCTGCCCATCCTCCGAGCTTCCAAAAAAACTTTTGAGAGCTGTTCATTGATCAAAAAAGGCCCATAAGCATTTTTCAAGGTATTTTCCATTACCTCTTGGTAAATTTCGAATTTTAAAGGGGGTATTGATGCCGTGTTTTCCAAGGAAGAAACAGTGGTAAAGAAGGTTGGGCCTTTGGTCAAAATCAAATTTTTTTGTTGCTATGGGTGTTAAAGATAAATACAGTAATAAAGGAAGGTTTTTCATCAGTCTTAAAGAGCCCTAATTTCCTTTCAAAGACAGTGATAACAAAGGAGAAGGGTTTGAATGGAAAGGGGTTTGTGCCAAAATAAAGAGAGATTCCTCTTCAAACAAAAATCACAAACTTACCTTGTTTAAATCTTTTGCTCAAAAACAGTAATTAAAAGAGATAGGTGGTTTGCCAAAATAGAAAAAGGTCTCTTTTTTTCATGGATAGTAAAAGATGAAACACTAAAAAAGGGAGTTTTTATTATGCCAATTTGAAGGCTCTTTGTTGTGCTATAGAAATAGTTAAGACTACCCACAGTTGCTATAAAGGAGCAGAGTTAGTTTAAGAGGTCTTCAAATAAATATTTGAGAAGTATCTTAACAGTATTTTGCTAAGGCTTGTGTTTGTTAAAAACTCAGAATGAAACAGTGGTTAGAAGATGAAGGCTTGGTCATTTTAAGAGGTCCTTTATGTGTTTTGAGATAGTAAACTTTGTACAGCCCCCAGAGTTCAAAAAGTAGAGTCTGTTTTGAAAGGTCTTCAAGTTAGTTGAAAGATATCTTGCTTGCTTTTTAAAAGGGGCAATGAATAACAAAGGGGCAGTGCTTGAGGGGAGGATTTTTTGTGCCAAAAAAAAAGAAATCCTTGTTTAACAAAGGAACCACAAACACATCTTTTTCAAACATCTTTGCCCAAACACAGTGATAAAGTGTTTTTGGTTATCATTTGACAAGTACTTGTTTGTTGGCATCAAAGAAGCATAGTGACTTGCAAAGAGGACAAGGTGTGGTGTTGGGAGACTATTTGAAGTATTCGATGGTATTATACTTGGTCAGCAAAAAGATTATCCAAAGCAAAAATTCCTCCCAGACAAGATGGCAGTGGCCTCTGAGGTATGCGACCTTTTCCAGAAATTGAAGAAATCAGTACCCATGAGTGATTAGGCACCCAACTTTCATGAATTTGGATGTTTAGAGTTTTGTCAAAGGGTTTAGGAGGTGAAGAGCTATCTCCCCTTGACACATCTATGTGCTTTGAGATTTCAAGGGAAACATTTTCAGATGGTAGGCTTAGATTTCAAGTTTTCTCCTAGATCCATTTCCAGAGCTACCAAAATCCATTATGTCGGAGAAAAATGGTTTAAGCAGAGCTACCTAGACTCAGAACAATACAAACCCTTTTTGAAGCCAGAGCATCGGGATGCATGCCCATCCATCTTTCCTTTTTCATATTTGTTGACTAGCTATGCTCCCCTCATGAAGATAATCATGAAATATTTCACATGCGAGGGAAGGTTTTTCCAGGTTTATGCTTATCATGTCCGGTTGCTCATGCACTTCACAAGAGCCCAATTGTTAAACCTCCCTTTTTTCCTCCATAGAAGTATTGAAAAGATGGCTTCCACTGTTCAAAAGAGACCTCCATATCAGCAGCCAGCTTATCCTTTCCATCATTCCCTTATCAAAACTGTCATTCTTCATCAACTTGAGAAGAAGGGAATCTCTTGGGAAACTTTCATTGCACATCCCGATTTCGCCACTGTTTCTTCATCCCATGCATCTCCTTCACCTTCCACTCAACATCTTTCTCCTTCTTCTAGTAAGCCAAATCCTAAGAACTAAAATCTCCCATGATGGAACAAGAAGAAGAGCATAGTGAGGAAGAACAACATAGTGAAGAAGAACAACATGATGAAGAAAAACATAGTGAAGAGGAACAACATGATGAAGAGGAGCATAGTGATGAAGAGTATCATAATGAGGAAGAATAACAAAGTGAGGAAAGTTAGCATGGTGATAAATAACAAAACAATGAAGAGGATCCAAGCCAAAGGGAGAAAAGTGAAGAAAAACACAGTGATGAAAGGCAACACAGTGATGAAGAGGAGCGCCATGAAAAAGAGCAAAACAGTGAAGAGGGAAATGATGAGGAAATGGAACAGTTTAATGAGGATATTGGTAGCCCTCACAGCAACAAACATGATGAAGATTAAGCACAAAAAATTGAAGATACAGAGCCTAAAGGTCCTGAAGAAAGTAGGGAGAAGAGTGAAAAGGGAAGCCTTCAAAAAGACATGAAAGGTGACAATCAAAGCATTCATGAAGAAGGTCAAAAAAGTGGCAAGGATGATGAGGGGAGTAGCAAGGGAAAAGAGCAAGTAGAGCATGTGCTAGCTGCCTCTCCTAGGCAAGGGGCCATGCTTTCTTCTCCAAAGGTGACAAATCCCCAAAAATAAAGAAAGAGGGTGCCTCAAAATATAACTCCAAATGTTACTAGAGCCCTCCGAAGCAAAGGGAAGTTGCCCAAGCAATCCATTGTTGAATTACCCAAGAGGAGGAGGACCAAAAAGGCCACCCAAAGCAAGGGGAAGGAGAAGGAAGAAATCAATCATGAGAAAGAGAGGGAATTTGACATAATTCAGAGAAACAATGATGATAGTGACAATGAAGCCAGAATCTTAGAGTCCCTCTTGATTAATAGAGAAGAACAAATTCATGATTTAAGGGCAGATCTAGAGAGGTCTAAAAACCTCATTCACTTTCTGCAAACACAAAACAAGCAGATGAGTGTCCACATGGCGGTATATGAGACACGGGCTATAAAATATCAAAAAGAGACCTCCAAGGTAAAAATTAAGTTGGAATAACTCATGGGTGAGTTCAATGATAGCAAAGATGAATATCAGCCAAGAAGAAAGAGGTCAACGACCATGGGACTCAAAAGAGCCTTAGAGAAACAAAAAGAGGAAGAGGCTGCCCTTTTGCAATATTTTTCTCTCACTACTTTAATCACCCAAAAGATAGAAAAAAATAGAGAAGCATGGCTTGAAAGGGTGAATGACCACTTGGAGAAGAAATTGGATAAGGCCAATAGAGATTTGGACCTTCAAAGAAGAATCACCAGGCACTATAAGAAGCTTAATCAGTTCACTCGACGGAAATTGAGGGCCACACAAGAAAGGCTCAAGAAGGCTCAAAAGAGGCGCCCAACACCAAAAATGAAGAAATACACATAAAGACTCCCAATTTTTGCCTCAGATTCTCAGCATGCTTCTGAAAACCCTTAAGGTTCATGCTCGCCAAAATTGGGCGAAATTCAACAAGTTTTGGTTTTTTGACATTTTTGGGCTTTTTGTTAGAAATCATGGGCATCGTCATTTCTATTTATCTTAAAAGGATGAAAATGGTATCACTGGATGTCATAATTTCAGGGGCATATACTCAGTGATTTTCAGATCAATTGAAGATGATTCGGTCCCCCAAAATGGCAAAAAATAGTCACTTTTCCACACTTTGCCCCGCATATCAGCAAAGTCTATTTTCTGGTTTTTTTCACACATGTCAGATTTTCACAGGTTTCTAGTGATCAGTTTGGAGAAAAAATAATCATTTTCTGAAACTAGACATCTAGAGCTTTCCAACGAGCCATCATGGGCCTCGTTTCGACATTGGGAAGGCCTCTAAAAGTTGCCCACAAGACAGGGGCTTTTCTGCTGATATATTTCTTAAGTATTTTTGTAAAAAATGCACTTTTCTCAAGTGGCTTTTCCTAATGTGCGTTTAGCTATTTTTCGCCATGGTTAGTTAGGAAAAGTCAATATAATTTCATTTTTTAGAATTTTTAGGATATTTTTATAGATATCTTGTGCCTTGGGCTTTGCAAAGCCTCAAGGACAAAATTAGATATTTTTGGTGGGCCAATGAGCTTGCAAGATGCACTAGGAGGTTTTCCCTCATCTTGGCCTATATATTCCAAGAGACTTCATTGTAAATAAGGCTGAACTTGATGATATAGAGCAATATATGGTTACACAAGCTTGGAAGAAATACTTGTCTCGTGCATTGGATAGTTTCTTGAATGTTTTGGATGATGAAAGAGGACTTTTGTTGGATTCCTTGACTTGGTAAAATGGTATAGTGTTTCTCTCTGTTATGCTTATTAGTTTTCATTCATATTTCATGCTCTTGCTTGCTATAAGACAATAGAGAATATATTTGAGACATGCCCTTGGAGGCACCTCAGATTTCCTGTTTCTTTATAGCTTCTATGTTTTCTTCCTTCCTAGTCATATCAAAGAATCATTTATTGCTCTTTGATAACTGAAGAAATTGTTTGCTTGTTTCATTTATGGTTTTATGCATGCTAAGTATGATTCACGGTATGCCCTGATTACTCAGGGCTATTCATAGCTCCACCTCTGAAACCTTTCTTTGATTGTTTGATTATCTTAGTTGAAACAAGGAGGTCTTGTACTGATCTTGCCCTTTTCCTAAACCTATGCAATCTTGCTTAAAAGTGCCCAATAGCTTGAAATACTATGCTTAGGTTTTTCCTCATAGTGATTTGAGTTATTTGTTTGTCTTAATTGTCTTTCCCCAAAGTCTGATAGCAATTTCCTAAAGTTAGAGAGTCATATATCTCTATTTATTGCTTGAATGTTTATTTCTATGCATTTATCAGTTTATAGTTACATTTCTCATTATTAATGGTTAGCCCTACCATGTTTATGTCAGCTATTGAACTATTTATGTTTGAAATCCTTTGTTCTTCACAAATTTAGTGTTCATTCCACTCCATTTTACCCAAAGATCCATTTTACCTTGATCAAATCGGCGCTTCAACATACCTTGTATCACCATCTGAAGCTTTCTTGACCTTTTCGACTCCATAGCCGAGTTGATCTAACAATATTTTTATCTATCTTAGTCTTTGATTAGTTCCTCCCTCACAAACTTAAAAGAAACAGCAAAAACTACTTCACAACTAGCCTAAAATCAGAAACACAAGAAGCAAAACACATAGATATCCCTTACACAAATAAAGAGAACCCTCTCTGAGTCTAGGAAGGCTAGGTCCTTGGGCTCCAAAGATTGGTTTGATGTTACCTTGTCACTTGGCTTGCCAATCAGCCAAATCATGGGACCCTAAAATAATAAGGATCATGTTGGGACTCTGAGTGATAAACAAACTTAGATTCCCTAAACCTTCAGAGACCTTTGAGAATACTGTTTTGTAGACTTATCCCACCTTTCACTAACATAATGGCGATCACGGTGGGACTAAATGAGTACATAAAAGTCTAGCAAACTCTTGTAGATTCATTATTATTTCAAAATTTAAACAGGCAAGCAGTCCATAGAATCATTTAGAGTGAACTCTTTTTGTTTTCACCACCCTAGCAAAGTGATGAATCAGGTTTAGAACACTCTAATAAACCATAGGCTGCACATAAAAACTCAAAAAACCCCAAAAACATCCCCAGGTTGGCTTTTCCTAGTTATTGGTGGTGGACCATAGGTACATCTCTATAAAAACAACCAAAATCCACCTAGCAACTCCATTAACCTCCAGTAGGCCTAAAACTCCATAAAAAACCAAAAATTCATAAACCATACCTTTCTGTTGTCTCATCCTTTCCAAAAACTTAAAATTCATGGTGCAAACTCTGTGATCAGTGACAAACTAAGTATAACTTAGTGATTCAGAAAACTTCACCTAAACATAGGAGATAAACAGAAATAGACTTGCAAATAGAACCATCAGCCTGTCCAAACAGTCTCGCAAATTGTTGAAACTAAGTGATCACTCTTCCTTGCAAGTCTTCACCTCAAAGTTTGCTAGAAAACTTTTTCCCAAAATCATCTTTGATAGTATTAGTGGTGGACCATAGATCTCAAAGAAATCCACCTGGAAACTCCACTAGCCTTCATTTTTGTTTTCACCATTTTTCACATTAGAAAAATTCCTAGAGAGACCATCCATCCAAAACAACCACAAATACCATCCTCTCTAAACTATGAATTTGAAATATGGCTTCACGAAGAATCAATACCAAATCCCATCCAAACCCAAATCCCCCTATCATAGTTGATAACCCAGAGAAGATTCTGTAGCAAGCTTCCAAAACTAGCAACTTAGATATCGATAGGTCCATCCGTAAAGCAAGATTAGTACCTAAACATTTCACATCCCTACAGGATTCCCCATTTTATTTAAAATTAGAAAAAACCCTTTTTAGAAGCAAGTCAGAAAGTAAAGTAAACTTTGAGGATCTTAAGCCCCTAGATTTGCAACAAAGTCCTAGTAGAGAAGCCTCACCTACTGTGTAGTCAATTTAGCGTCCTAAATTGCTAACATAAATTATTAACTAGGGCTAGTAAACTGATGAAGTGTGGTGCACTATATGTGCTTAAGTGACCTCTTCCTTACTTCGTTGTATGTGTTTTTCTTATTTTTTTTATTTTAATGCAATGAGGATCTTCTATCAAACTTAAAAATGAAATGAAATGACAGAGCTGAACTAAATGTAATCTACCTCCGGAGTGCTCTAACTAAATTAACATGCAACTAGTCTATGGAATTCTACAGCCTATCTTGTTCATGATGAATGATATTTTGGAAGAGTTTTTGAAACAGTCCTTGCTTTATTATCCAACGCAATTGAATATAAACGTAAAACTGAAAGCAAATACAATTAAAATCTAAGACACCACAGCTATTTCTTACTCATTATTATGATATTTTGGAAGAGCTTTGTAAGAGTAAGAATGGCTATGCCACTTAGTGTAAACAAGCAACTAAAACCTACAATACCACAGCTATGCCTTATTCATCATAATGATATTTTGGAAGAGTTTATTAGAGTAAGTCTAACTGTGATAATTAACGAAAGGAATTGCAACTAAAAATGCTAATTAACTCAACATAATACAACCAAATCTTTTTCATCTAATAATGATATGTTGGAAGAACTTTTTAAGAAAAAGAATGGTTGTAAGATAATGAGGCTCTTTTAATCTAATTGCAAAATAGAAACTGCTAATTAACTCAACATAATACAACCAAATCTTTTCCATCTAATAATGATATGTTGGAAGAGATTTTTAAGAAAAAGAATGGTTGTAAGATAATGAGGATCTTTTAATTAAACAAATAATGCAAGACATGATTTAAAAGCTAACAACACATAATTAAAAGCTACTTATCTAGAAAGCATGTAGAAGCCTCATTGGATAGCAGGGGCCCTCTGCTACCAATTTGGTGAAGTTCTTCAGCTCCTTAAAGTTGTAATCAAAACAACATCAAAAAACTGAAATTCTTTATTGAAAAATTCACAAATCTACATCCCATTCCATCTTGAACTTTGTTACAAAAGACTCTCTATTCCTTTCTCATTACTTTTTCATTACCCATGATAGGAGAAAGCTTCTTATATTTATATAAAATATGAGAAGTTATCTCATTAATGGGAGTCCATGAATCTCTCCCTCCAACTCTAGAGTTACAATCAAAATAGGAAATGATAAGACACATGTCTTTCTAGAGTTTTAACACAACTAAGAAATGAGACACATATCCTCTTAAAGTTTCAATACAACAAGGAAATGAGACACATGTTCTCATGATCCCATGATCTTCTCCAACCAAATTCGAATTTGGCCTTAGAGTGCCACATAAGGGTCTTCTAGAAGTCTCATTTTGACCTACACATGTCACAAAGCTCATAACACATATATAGATATATGAAACTATGTTAATTTTATAGTTTCTAATCATAAATTCACTTTAAATACATAAAATAAATAACTTTGGAAAACAAGGATCCTAACCCATATATTTATGAAAATGGTTACTTGATGTAGGGTTTTAGGTCAGTTGGCTATGAAATAAGAGCTAAATGATTATGACATAATGGAAATATGTATGAATATAGAAAACACTTTTGAGACTCAGCATACCCCCCAACTGAAGTTATTGCATGTCCTCATGCCACTATTGCAATGATCTTTTATGAGTGTTGACTCATATAGATTCGTTTCAAACTTTGTTTCTTGATATTTTCTTTTTGGCAAAGTATAATACATTTGATTGCAACGTTTTTTTAATGGTTGGTTCTTGTGTGACAACCAATTTTTTTGTTTTTTTTTTTAGCAATGGTTCTTGTGTAACAATGCTTTATTTTCTTTGTTGCATCAAAGTTCATGAAAACATTTAGAATCAATTACTTCATCAATGAATTGATTATTTGCAAGGCATATAATCTTTTGGATCATGTTGCAACAATAGTTGGTTGGGAAGTATATGTAGGTGGAAATGAAATGAAAATGTGTGATAGTATATGACATGTGGATATGAAATGATGTCCCTTCCCCCCCCAACTAAAGATATGACAATGTGAAAAAGGGAGTGAGAAATTTTTCCAAAGTTACAATTTTAGCATTCTAATGAATTACATGACTAAAAATTAGAAAACAACATACCTTCACTTACCTTAAATGTGGATGAGTTGTGCATGTGTGGTGGCTGCAAAATTCTGATCATATTCTTCTTCAAGTGGCTGAACAAGAGGAGTCATGGATAAAGAGATAAGATGACTTTTTATTGCTTCTACTAAAACTTGTTGAATCTGCTCCAAAATGCTGATAATAATAGTCTTCATGTCTTTAAAACTCATTGCCACAATTCCTACTATGTGAAAAGATGTTCTGATGTCGAACATAGTAGGAAATTGTTGACTTAGTGGTCATTAATGGATGCCACTAGTCAACACGAGAACTCTCACCATTGATGACAATGAGAGTCAAGATGCCCAAACACATCTTGCTAGGTACGAATGATTTTGCTGATGTCGAGTCACCTAGAAGATCTAACGAACAAGGGACATTAATGTATTCTCATTGTTTGTTAGCATGAGAACTTGCCATTAAGGCATGCAAGCCTCAAGGTGTTTTTACAAAGAACTTAGACTCAAAGGACTGTGGATTCAATAATTTGCATTGAAGCAGGGCTTATTTGCGGAATGAAAATGACAAGAAATGGAAGATGAAAATGGAAAATGACAATGGAGAGTAGAAATGGCAATGGGAAATAAGCATGTGAATGAGCCTCTTGCTTTTATTTGTGGGTTATGAATGGACAAAAGGAAATGGAAAGTGGATGTGAATGTAAATGGAAAATATGAAGTGAAATGAGGTGAATGGTTTATTATGAGGGATGGATGTGATGGAGACAATAGTATCTGAAATTTTTTCAAGTGTTTGGATCTGATTTTGCATCAACATATTTCCTCTTTGTTGCTGATCATCCTCTTATGAAACAAATTGGTCTATTAGAGAGACACCATTCTCTTGTAGTCATTTGTCCTTCCTCCTGGAACCTGCAAGAAAACTAATACTTCTTCTACAATGGAATGTAATATTATCAAAGGAGAAAGGTGATCAATCTCTCTAGTTATGATATGTACACATAAAACTAAGAATTTGTATTAATGAAACAAGTTCTCAAAGGAAAAATCAAAAGAATATATACCTATTTTGGAATTAGTGCCTTAAGTTGAATGTTGCTTCTTTTCAACAATTTATTTCATTATTTACCTTTTCAAACTTTAATGATGGATTTTTCACTATGTAGATCTTGTTGAGACCTTTCCAATGATACTTAAATCATCAAAATCTGATTTTGTATGATAAAGTTAGGCTGATTTGAACAATGAGGTTTTTCTGCTGCGGAATTGGACTTTAGCTGCAGAATGTCGACGGTTTCTGTAGCCAAAAATCTTGAATAAAAGGTTAGCTATTCATCTTTCATCATCAGTCCAAAATTAATCAATACCTTCAGAAAAGTGAGCAAATAACTTATTCATTTCATTGATTCAAAATTACCTTTTTTTTTTTTTTTAATCAAAACAAAATTGAAAAAGAGAAATGTTTTTTTTTTTTTTTTTTTAATAACAAAATTGAAAAAAAAGAAGTAATTTTTAATTTATTTATTTTTATTTTTTTAATTTATTTATTTATTTATTTATTTTTTTTGAAACACAGTTCTAAAGAAAATGGCCGAAAAACATGGGTTTGCATTGTGCTACCTCGTGGAGTTACATTTTAAAATCAGATCATAGCGAGTATGAGTCAAGATTTGGGCCACAGATTGGCAATACATTCTAAAACTCCACCACTCTTTGTAAACAAGCCTAAAAAAGGTTGTGGAGTTGCTGTAGGAGGGAAGTCTTCGGCTGGCATTGCAAATGGACGCATCATATTTTCTAGCCTGTCAAGTGTTAGACAAGAGTCTGCTTCCTGCAATCTCTCTGGACCCATAATAAGAAGTGTATGATCTCGATAACGTGGTGAAGCCTCAAGAGGACTGAGATCTGCACCGCGAATATATGTCAGTTCAATACGGAACCTCCGTGGATCATTTTGTGCTACCTCCGTGTTCTCAAACATCCGCAATACAATTTAAGCCATATAGTCTAGTTCTCTAGTTTTATACAAGCGGTGAAGAGCATCATCACAAACAAGATTACATTCTCCTTGCAGTGAATCATCCAAGTTACAAGAATCCACATTGCTCAAGGTTATTGATTGGGTTCAATAGAATTTGTTTTCAATTTAGATTATTCTTCCTAGAGATCAGGAAAACCGAATCATAGTTGAAATCAATGCAGAGTGCCGTTCTCAAACTCTCCACTGTACAAAACCATTTTTTCCTCACGCGGCAGGCAAAAATGGGCTTCAAATAACCGATAAATTCTCCCAGACCGCCACGAATTTCGTAAAACGATTTCTGGGTTATCTAATTGACCCTGTTGGCGAAAAAACCCATGTCGTGGATTTTTTAAATTCATCCTCAATCGATCAGAAAATTTGTTTCAAATTGACGTGTCAAATAGCAGTTGCGTTTTCTGAATCGCTGTAACAAAATCAATTTCTTCCAGCATTGATGTATTGGGAGAACCTATGGACATCTTGACTGTTTTGCAGCTTGTATTGAAAAAATCATTGGCCCATGATGGTCTTGCTAGGGGTCTTCATGAAGGTGCCAAAGCTATTGAGAAACACGCAGCTCAGTTGTGTGTTCTTGCAGAGAATTGTAGCCAACCTGATTTCACAAAATTAGTCCAATCATTGTGTGCTGAGCACAATGTGAACTTGATTTATGTTCCCAGCGCAAAGAAGCTGGGTGAATGGGCAGGGATTTGCAATATTGACTCAGAGGGTAAAGCTCAGAAGGTGGTTGGGTGCTCTTGTGTTGTTGTGAAGGACTACGGTGAAGAAAACCGAAGGCTTGAATGTTATTCAAATATGTGAAGACACATTAAAAAAAATAATTTGGAAATTTTTCTCTGCTAGAGCTCCACGTGCCTGAATTAATGAAGTTTTGAACCACTTTTCTGCCTTCTGTTTCCACGCTATTGTAGAGTTCACGCTCCTCATGAGACAGTTCTACTGGATGGATCTGCACACATTTAGGAAGAAGTTCCACTAAGCACTGCCCATTGATTTTCATATCTTTGGTCCTTCTAAGAGTAACGGTCTCCAATAAAGCCTGTAAGAATGAACAACCACTCTTGTTTCCTTGAGATAGCGGGCGTTGAACTAAGCTGTTCCAATAGTATTTGATTGAAAATGGTTCAAAATGCAGGGTTTGTTTTGCAGAATCAAAGCATCAACAATCTTGTGCGTTCATCATCTGTGTCTATGTGTGAATGCCTTGGCGTGCTGTGTTGTAGCTTAGAGAATTGTTGCTTTAATGCTGTGTTTGCTGCATGGAGAGACTTGGATCCATTGGTTTAGAGGCCTATGCGTATGCGAATCGAAAGAAGCAGTTTGGCTATTTCAAATGACTTGAAATTTTGCAGATTGAAGATGTGTTATTTTCTACAGGAGAAACTTTGGCATTTGTTTTATTGTTCAATTTTTTTTTTCAAAATGCCATGGCCATTTCATTGGTTTTTGTTTATGTTTGGTTGTTTATTGATTTGTTTTGTTTTTTTTTATTTTATTTTATTTGTTTTGTTAATAAAACTTCATATGTTATATTTTCAAAAATTAAAAATATACATATATGTTTTACTAAACAAAATGATTTATTGAATTTTTTATTTTTTATATTTTTTTTATTTGTTTTTGTTAATAAAATGACATATGTTGTATTTTGAAAAATTAAAAATATACATATATATTTTACTAAACAATTTATTCAATTTTTTTTTTATTTAAATGATCTGTTATTAAAATTATATATATATTTAAATTTATTTTTTTTAAATATACATATATATTTTAGTAAACAAAACAATTTAAATTTTTATTTTTATTTTTAATAATTGATCTGTTTAATAAAATTATGTATGTTATATTTTCAAAATTTTAAAAATACACATATATATTTCATTAAACAAAACAATGTATTGGAAATTTTTTTTTTTCATATTTTTTTTTTTATTGAATCAATTGAAATGATGAAGTTTATTTTGTCTCCTTTTTTTTTTACATAACAATTCTTTTTCCGATCCTCCAGATCACACAAAGTGCAAGAGGAGAGCATACTAAAGAATTATTAATTTTTTTTTTTTACATAACAATCATTTTTCTGATCCTCCAGATCACACAAAGTCCAGGAGGAGAGCATACTCAAGAATTATTAATTTTTTTTAGATGTAATAAATAAGGCCTCCTAATTACACTTCCCCGGCAATGGCGCCAAAATGTGTAGTCAATTTAACGTCCTAAATTGCTAACATAAATTATCAATTAGGGCTAGTAAACTGATGAAGTGTGGTGCACTATATTTTCTTAAGTGACCTCTTCCTTACTTCGTTGTATGTGTTTTTCTTATTGTTTTTATTTTAATGTAATGAGGATCTTCTATCAAACTTAAAAATGAAATGAAATGACAGAGCTAAACTAAATGTAATCTACCTCCGGAGTGCTCTAACTAAATTAACATGCAACTAGTCTATGGAATTCTACAGCCCATCTTGTTCATGATGAATGATATTTTGGAAGAGTTTGTAAAACAGTCCTGGCTATATTATCCAGCGCAATTGAACATAAATGTAAAACTGAAAGCAAATACAATTAAAATCTAAGACACCGCAGCTATTTCTTACTCATTATTATGATATTTTGGAAGAGCTTTGTAAGAGTAAGAATGGCTATGCCACTTAGTGTAAACAAACAACTAAAACCTACAATACCATAGTTATGCCTTATTCATCATAATGATATTTTGGAAGAGTTTATTAGAGTAAGTCTAACTATGATAATTAACGAAAGGAATTGCAACTAAAAATGCTAATTAACTCAACATAATACAACCAAATCTTTTTCATCTAATAATGATATGTTGGAAGAGCTTTTTAAGAAAAAGAATGGTTATAAGATAATGAGGATCTTTTAATCTAATTGCAAAATAGAAAATACTAATTAACTCAACATAATACAACCAAATATTTTCCATCTAATAATGATATGTTGGAAGAGATTTTTAAGAAAAAGAATGGTTGTAAGATAATGAGGATCTTTTAATTAAACAAATAATGCAAGACATGATTTAAAAGCTAACAAACCATAATTAAAAGCTACTTATCTAGAAAGCATGTAGAAGCCTCATTGGATAGCAGGGGCCCTCTGCCACCAATTTGGTGAAGTTCTTCAGCTCCTTAAAGTTGTAATCAAAACAACATCAAAGAACTGAAATTCTTTATTGAAAGACTCACAAATCTACATCCCATTCCATCTTGAACTTTGTTACAAAAGACTCTCTATTCCTTTCTCATTACTTTTTCATTACCCATGATAGGAGAAAGCTTCTCTTATTTATACAAAATATGAGAAGTTATCTCATTAATGGGAGTCCATGAATCTCTCCCTCCAACTCTAGAGTTACAAACAAAATAGGAAATGATAAGACACATGTCTTTCTAGAGTTTTAACACAACTAAGAAATGAGACACATATCCTTTTAGAGTTTTAATACAACAAGGAAATGAGACACATGTTCTCATGATCCCATGATCTTCTCCAACCAAATTCAAATTTGGCCTTAGAGTGCCACATAAGGGTCTTCTAGAAGTCTCTTTTTGACCTGCACATGTCACAAAACTCATAACACATATATAGATATATGAAACTATGTTAATTTTCTAGTTTCTAATCATAAATTCACTTTAAATACATAAAATAAATAACTTTGGAAAACAAGGATCCTAACCCATATATTTATGAAAATGGTTACTTGATGTAGGGTTTTAGGTCAGATGGCTATGAAATAAGAGCTAAATGATTATGACATAATGGAAATATGTATGAATATGGAAAACACTTTTGAGACTAAACACCTACTACACCTCCCGACTTTCAGTTTCTCCATCACTTTAGCTCCTACCACCCTAGATATGCTCAAAATCAGTTCACTGGTCCAAGTACATCCGCCACACCCATCCAAACCACCACTGTTCAAATCACCTCAGTGCATCCTACAAGCCCTCATATTGTAAATCATCTGTTATCTCCTGCCATGGCAGCTTGGTATGCACCCTTGGTGTTGCCACACCCTTTGGCTCCTTTACAAAATAACTACCAATCCAAAATCCTGCACTTTACCTGAGTTGAGGCTACTACCGCCCAACAACATGTATAGAGAATTAGCGATGCCTTTGAATACATGGAAATAGAAGACGAGACCATAAGAATGAGGATGTTCACCCAAAGCTTGGGCGGAGAACCTAAAAAATAGTTTAAAAGCTTAACTCCAAACAGCATACACGATCTCCCAAAACTCTACCAAACCTTCATAAATAAGTGGGAAATCAGAAAAAACCCCATTCAAATCCTGTCTAAGTATAACAATCTAAAAAGGGATAATGGGGAAAGTGTCCAGGACTATTGCACTAGGTTCAACAGTGTTTATAACGCCCTCCCGCCTCACTTAAAACCTCCACTTGGCTCATCCTTAGCAAAGTTTCCCGAAGGCTTCGACCCAGACATGACTTATCAACTAAGAGACAAGGACCCCCCAACCTTGGAGGAAATGCAAAAAGTTTCCATAAGTGCAGAAGCCAACTTAGCAAAAAAGAGAGCTAGGACCAGATCAAAAAGGAAAGTCACATACAGGGATGAGTTTGCCCCTTCATTCCCTTCCTTAGATCATAAAATAGATGACTTGGTTAGATCCATGGAAAAAATGTGGGAAAAGATAAGTGAAAATACACCTCTTAGAGACAACCAGTCAAACCCTCCAAATAGAAACCGGAACCAAAACTTTAGGAGAGAACAACCTCAAAACAAACCAAGGGAAGTTGACCAACAAATCAGACCACCCTTCAATGAAAACTATGTTGATGAGGAAGAGAGGGATACATAACCCATTAATGAAAGTCATTTAAACCTAATAGGTTCTGATAACGAGAGTAAGGTTTACCTCACAAAAGAAGAACAAGCTTTCTTCTCCCCGAATCAAAATGAAACCAACTATGAGGACCCCGAAGATCCTTCTATAGGATTTCAGAATTCCATAATAGAAGCTCACAGGCAGTATGATCTTAGAAGTAGAAAAAACCAAGAAAACTCCAAAAAAGGTAGCTCAGACACTACTAAAACCCCTGATACCATCCTTAAAAGAGCAGTGGATAGCAACAAAATCATGGTCAAGAAAATTGACCAAAACAAAGATAAAGCTATTCAGACAAGTATTGGCCCAGATCTTCCCAGTACCTCTACCAAGATTCCCGAGATGGTTGTTTTGAACAAAATCTCGAACCAAAGTCAGCAAATTAAGAACATAGAAAAATTCATGGCTGAAAAAACTGAAGCAAGCCTATCTAAACTACAAGCATCGTTTAGTTTTGAAGGATAAATCACCAAAATAAAGATCACCATGCCTCTCACTGAAATTATCGCCCAAAGCTCTTACAAATCCCAAGTGCTCAAGGTCCTCAATATAGGAAATGATGCAAACACCCTAAATCTAGCTGATGACACCCCTGAAGTGTTGTTTGGTCCAAAAATAGAAGGAAAATTCCAAGAAGGAACCACTCTTCCCTTTTACATCAGTCTAAATATACATGACCAAATCCTACACAATGCCATGCTAGACTCGGGGGCCTCGCATAATCTCATGCCAAAGGTTGTGATGGAAAAATTAGGCCTAGAAATAAAAAAACCTTATAAAGACTTATATTCATTTGATTCAAGTAGAGTCAAGTTTCTAGGCTTAATCAAATATCTTTGTTTCAGTTTGGCCCAAATACCTGCAAAACACCTGATCATGGACATAGTGGTAGCATATATCCCTCCCAAGTATGGAATGTGTTTATCCAGAACTTGGGGAGCCAAGCTTTAGGTAAATATTCAACTTGATATGTCCTACACCACTATTCCTGTGTTTAACCAAACTAGAATACTCTATCGGGAATCACACATAAAATATATGGTCAGCAGCCAAGAAAGGCCAGATAACATCCCAATGTATTCCTTGCATTCTGATCTGAATTCTTTCATTTTACACACTGATGAAGACATTGAGGAACAGTTAGGAGAATTTGAAACAAACTTAGACCCACCACACCAGCTATCCCAAGTTCCCTATGATGAGCTGGACACTCAAAATTATCATGACCATGAGCAGTTATGTCTTGAGGAAAGAGAGTTCATTCCTCTTGAAACAGAAATAGAGCAAGAAGCACAAAACATTATATACCATCAAGAAAATTTCTCAAACCATAGACAAACATCAATAGTAACCTCAGGAGACTTTTTCAGAACATAGACATTAGAAGACTTGCATATCACAAACCTCTTTGGAAATTAGGGGCAGGGAAGCTTAATTTTCTTACCATACTTTAAGGATTTACCATCTCATAACTCTACCCTTTCATATGAAACCTTCACTGTAGCCAGAACAACTAAAAATCTAGAAAAAGTGTCTGATAAACTTCTTAGGAAAAGATATGATGACTGCAGTCCAAATATACCTGAGTTGTTTGAACTAACTAGCATTATGCCACTTCACCAAAGACTTAAAACTGCTATAATTTGCAAGATTTTTCAAGATACTACTACATGTAGAGAAAACAGTGAGAAGCACTATGACACTTCCATCACTCCAAGAAACAACTTCGACAAAAGAAAATACAAAAATCTTGACCAAACAATAGTAATCAAAGATAAGACAGCTGGACATAGGATTTGTTTTGATTTTAGAAACACAAATACACACCCTTAGGACATAAATGATATCCTTCATGCTCAAGACCATGCTTTAAAAATGATAGGTTCTTCTAATCATGTGTCTTTACAGAATGATGTTTCAGGATATCGCCAAATAATTCCTTTGCAAAGTGAACAACTCAAAGAATTTTTCAAGTATGCTGGAAGTAGTTCCATCTTCAAACCCAGAATTGCAAAACCACCAGATACCAAAAACATGCTCCTAAAATCCATGTTTCCAGTTC
Organism: Pinus albicaulis; assembly: GCA_034641835.2. Classification (NCBI taxonomy): domain Eukaryota; kingdom Viridiplantae; phylum Streptophyta; class Pinopsida; order Pinales; family Pinaceae; genus Pinus; species Pinus albicaulis. The sequence continues at coordinate 322,327,660 of CM076575.1, forward strand.
TAAATTCCTGCATTCTAATGTACTTTGATGATGTCATCATATACTTCAAAAATGACAAAGAATATCTGCATTATTTGAAAAAGATGTACAACAAAATAAGAAGTGGAGATCAAAGGTATAAAGAAGTACAACAAGAAGATACGGAGTTGTTTAGAGATTCATGCATGAATCCTTATGCTATTCTTGAAAGAGAAATATTCCAAACTTTTCATTTCAAGAGTTGAGTGGACCAAGAGTGGTAGGAGATCCTTATGAAGATAAGATGTTCAAGTTTCACCATTTTCAAGATTTCTAGTTCCAGATTTTTCAATCATTGTATATATCATTGTTTGAAGAAATAAAACAAAAACAGAAAATTCAAAAACAATAGAAAAGTAGAAAAAGATGGCAGTTTGAAAAATAGAAAGAAAGCCCCATGTTCAAAAAATAGTCATTTTGAAAGTGCACAAGTCTAAATGCCGCCACTAGTGCTCAATATGTCTTGTTCAGTTATCTAGCCTAATCATAACTGAACCTGTTTTAAATTTATTTGCTGATAAGTTAGTGAGAGGAGAGATAGTCAATATTGTGTAAGCTTGACTTGTAAAAGAAGATAGATTAGGAAAATATATTGGTTCCACACGCTCAAAACATAACCAAAGAGGAAAGCAGGGATGAAAAACAAACTATGTATCCTAGCCCCAATTTTCTAGATTTCATTTTATGCAAAATAATATTTGTGTGCAGCTTGTCTTTCATGCCACAAGTACATGACAAATCAGACTGTCTAATCCTGATTTGGTCATTTTTCAATTTCATGTTTTAGATTAGAGAATAAAATCCTATCAAACAGCTTAACCTTGACAGTCGATCCAGCTTAGGTAGAGAAACAAAAGAGTTCATCAGCTTAATCTGAACTCTCGGTGGATATAAGTGTAGAATTAGATAGTGTCATTTCTCAAAAATATTATGTCAAAGGGTTGCTAGTCCAAATACACTCGAAAGGAGAAAAAATGTTAGGAAATGTAGCGGGGTAGGTAGAAATGACTTTGATGCTAATCATGTTGTCAATTTTCAGAAATAACATCGAGGAAGAAAGAAATTTGCGCCAATGGATAAAGGCACTGGTCTTCAAAGGACAGAGATATGAAATTCTAGACACCTCCTGAAAAGGAGCTGCCCTCCCCAAATGGAGCCACTATTAGTCATCCATATTTTTCACCTATTGATGATGACTAGTTTTTAAAGCCAATTTTTCTAGAAGCTGATCTCCAATTTGTCAAATCTGTCAGCTAGAAAACACCCTTAAAAATTTTTTGTCCTCCTACCTTTTTCAGTCAGCGTATGATGAGAAGAAACCTAGTTTTCAAATCCTATCTAGTTTCAGTCATATAATCCTATCCATCAGCTGTCATAAGCTAAAGTCATCTGTTGTCATTTACCCTCATGCCCAGGTCATTCATTAACCAATTGTTGATAAAAATTCAGCCACCCTACCTCTAGTCATATGTCATCTTAAGATATAGTCATACCAAATAGAATACTCAAAATCTGTCAAATATCTCCCCTAAGTTAGGAAATCCTCCCTTGGCAAAAGCATCTTGAGCCAAAATGTTTTGTTCAATACCAGCCAACCCTGAATTGGCGCTTAGTCTGCAAAAAACAAAGCTTGATACACCCATAAGTCGTGCCACTAAAAGGTCTTGATGTCTCAGCAGTACATGATTCAAAAGCCAAAATGATATTGTGTTGATCTACAGTGTTTCAGTGCCTTTTTCAAAGAAGAGATGTACAATTATTCCAGAATACATTTTCAAGCTAAATATGAGAAGACAACTGCTTCTCATGTTTTCTTGAGCCTGGGATAAGAATGCTAGTCAGAGAGAAAATTCAATAAGCCTATGCAAACATAGTCAAGAAAGGTTAGTAAGTAATGACTAGCAAGCAATTACTCTACAAATACAAATCATGTGGCTCCTAGTTTAAAAGATTCACGAGGATATTCCAACCACAGGATACATATCTTAGAACATGCCTCTTGTAGCATATTGTCAAATTTTCACTTTATTACTTATTATGACATACCAAGCAAAGATATGTATTACAAGGAAAGGTGACACAGTTTGAGAAAGGGATGAAATTGCATGATTGTGCAAACTGCCTTCGAGCATGAGCATATGGTTGGGTCACTTGTTGCAAACCTCCTCCAAGAAAGAGAAAATGGTTTGTGAATATTATGTTAATCTCCTTCATTTAAAAGCAGATGGTTAAGAAACATGATAAAGGCCTCCTTCATTTAAAAAGCAGAGGGTCAGGAACAGAGGTATGGCCTCATTCAAAGAGCACAAGGCTAACAGTGTTTCAAATGGCCTAAAAAGCTTGTTTACATCACTTCCTCCAAAGGATGAAACCATTGATACAACAGTAGTGTTTCAAAGGGTTTTTAAATGGGTTCACTGATTGAAAGACAGGATTGAAATTCAGTAGGAAGTAATTGAAGGTTTATAAGTTGAGGGCTGGTGTTAAACATAGGCCAAGCAGTGATATTATGGTATTCAAGAAGCTTTTTTTTTCTTCTATCAAAGGTCTTATTCAAAGAGTAATCTAAGGCTAGAATGCCCAAAACTTAGAACAACCTCATCAAAATGACAAGAATATAGACTAGCCTTGCTTCTGAAAAATACCTTTGCAAATGAATACACAGAGACAGTATGTATGAGGAAAGCTATGACACCATGACTCAAGTTCAAGACACCATTCAAAGAAATGAAACTTACCACAGTCATAGACCAGACCTTTTTATGTACATAAGAAACAAACTCTGTTGTTTATATGTTATTGCATTAAGGGTCTTTAAAGGCTTTCTCTTTGATAAACAGGTATAGTTCAAATCCGGGTAAGTACATATGAGGTTTTTTCCACAGTCAAGGAAAATGTTAAAGGTGCCTAACAGTGTTTGACCAATTTTGACAATGGGCATAACAAGTCATCAAACACCAAGAGAGTTGAAATTGTCAAAGTAAGTTCTAGAAATGTAAATCATCTCCTTCCAAGAGATAGGCAAAGGATATTCAAAAGTAGATAGCCACGACATTGTTGTTATGAGTCCTGATCGAATATGGGTCTTTATGATAATTTAAAAGTGATAAAATGACAAAGACAGTGATTTGTGTTTTGATATGACAAAAACTTTCCAACAGGAATCTAAACCCTCCAAATTTGACTTCCAAAGCATTAAAGTTTTTTCAAGTTAAAAGAGGGAGGAGACAATTTTAAAGGCCCCATTCACAAATTCAAAAAGCCAAGACGAACATCCACTAGCTGCCCACTGAAGAAGCAAAGAGATTTCGGGTATTTTTCAAGTTTTTCAGCGCTTGAATCCTGCACGACGCGCCTTTAGGTGTGCACGGCGCACTTGTGAGTGCACATACACAGCATTTGAACTGCTGCATGGCGTGCCTGTAGCGGCGCGCGACGCGCCTGTGTGCTCGTTAACCATCGCCTGAAGCCAACCCGACAACCTTCATATGTGCGGCGCTCTCATTTGCAAATGTGTCGATCATCCTCCGGGCTTCCAAAAACACTTTTGAGAGCTATTCATCGATCAAACAAGGCCCAAAGCATTGTTAAAGTTATTTTCCATTACCTCTTGGTAAATTTCGAATTTTAAAGGGGGTATTGATGCCGTGTTTTCCAAGGAAGAAATAGTGGTAAAGAAGGTTGGGCCTTTGGTCAAAATCAAAGTTTTTTGTTGCTGTGGGTGTCGAAGATCAATACAATAATAAAGCAAGGTTTTTCATCAGTCTTAAATATCCCTAATTTACTTTCAAAGACAGTGATAACAAAGGAGCAGGGTCTGAAGGGAAAGGGGTTTGTGCCAAAATAAAGAGAGATTCCTCTTCAAACCAAAACCACAAACTTACCTTGTTTAAGTCTTTTTATCAAACACAGTAGTTAAAAGAGATAGGTGGTTTGAAAAAATAGAAAAAGGTCTCTTTTTGTCATGGATAGTAAAGGATGAAACACTAAAAAAGGGAGTTTTTATTATGCCAATTTGAAGGCTCTTTGTTGTGCTATAGAAATAGTTAAGACTGCCCACAGTTTCTATAAAGGAGCTGTTATCACTCAGGTTTTCCTAGAAGTTGTGTAAGAGGAAATTATACCCGAGGTAACCACAAACCAACCTTTTAGATGCAGAATCTAGCCAATCTGCATCCAGAGAGGGCTCTCTCTTTATGATTTATATTTGTTTTTAAATGGTTTTAGGCTAGTTATAGATGCAAAGTTTGTTTTGGGAAAATGGTGGAATCCACAAACTAAGGGCAAGGCTGAGAGCTTTCAGTCCATTGGGCTATGGAGTCAAAGGATGGCTTTACTGGATTTCTATTCTACGCACCAGATGGTATTACAGGGCAAGATAGCTAGACAGAGAACAATCCTTAAAATTTAAAGTGGGTGGGATGATCTTGAAGGGATGAAAGGCAACTAAGAATCTTTCACCATGTTCAACAGAAAGAAGTGAATTGACTACAAACAAAGAGCAATGAAGAATTATGTGTTATAGTAATCAAACAATGCTTAAATTAGCGAAGCATGAGCATTTAAGAATTCATGCTTATAGCTAATTTAGAAGAAAACATTTAGGAACAATCACATTTGAAAACAGAGTACAATTAAGCAAATTCTATTTCAATCCTTTATGTAAATTATTCAGAAATGGATATGATGGTATTATAAACTAATATAAAATTTCAGACAAAGGGTAGGAACACTTATTGAACTGTAGTCCAACACATGAATCCTGCAACAAGTCCAGTGCTTCAAATCGTCATCCAGTAAGCCACAAGTAAATTTCTCCAAAAGCTTTTATTCCGAAAATCTCAATGTTACAGCAGAGTAATAGAATCCACCCTCCAAAACTCTATTTGAAGGCTTATTTATACAAAAATAATCTTAACAATCTTACTCTATCCTAGCCAAGAATTCAGGCTGACTTAAAGAGCATTTACAACAAACAAGAGTCACATGGTCTCGAAAATAGAATAATGAGTAACGGCTGATGTGTTGTTCCTTTCTTCATGGACGTGCTAAGGATAAGTGCTCTAAATAGGGCTTTGTGCTGTCCTTTGCGTATTCCTTTGACTTGTTGAATACTTTTACTTCTCACGGATATTCTTTACTCTTTCATCTGATACTCTTTCATCTGATACTCTTTTTTTACCATTTACTTAATAGTAAAGATAAACTTTTGTCCTGACAACATTTTTACAAAATTTCCATCATTTCCTTCCACCACTGATCATCTGGTATCATTGTTCTTCTGAGCTTCCTTAAAGTTTCATCGGCTTCGGTAAGTTTATAAAAAGTGGGCTCGTTCGGAAATAGATACTTTAACTCATGTTCCAGATGAAACAGATTTCTCACTTTTTCATAAATACTCTTCCCAGTTGGTACTGTAGGTTCTGATGAGCTAGTAGAACCTATACTAGTAGAACCTACGGCTGTATGTTTAGCATGAGCTTTGATTCTTTTCTCATAAGTTTCCAAGTCTACTATTTGATCCTCTGTGAGCATGGGACTTGGCAAATCACTGTCCAGCAGAGCTTGAAATTTTTCTCTGAAAACGTTGATGTCGACCAAAATATCATTACACTTTCTTTCTAGATTTTGCATGAAAGTTCTTTTTGTAAAAATTCTCTTTGCCTCCAAAACTACACCTGTTCTGTCATAAATTCCTAGCAATGCTAGCTGTTGTTTTGTTCTTGAATTCAAAAACTGAATGAGCTGCTGGGCTAGCTCTGGCTTGCCTCTTAATTCATGTCTAGTTTTGTTTATTTCCTCCTGGGCTATCTTGACTAACTCATTCTGTTCGAAAATAGCTTGAATGGAAGGCCAAATATCTCTTATTAAATTAATGATGTTGTCCCAAAGAATATCATTTATTTCATTCAGAGGCTTTTCCAGTGTAAGATCTTTTTGCAAAACCTCAACCAATTTTTCCAACCTTTTTATTTCTCTGAGGTTGTCAGCTACTGTCTTTTTGGATGTGTCATATTTTCCCTCCAATTTTGTTAATTGTAATTTTACTTCTTGGAGTTCTGTGACCTTTAGCTGCAAACTCTCCATTTGTTTAATTAAATCATCAGAATTCAAATTAGAAATATTCACCTGAGATGATTGTTCCTGTTGTCCTGTAGTACCTGCTGCTGAAGCCTGTTTGAGAATTTCCTATTCCTGCAATGCCTTTTCCAGCTCCTTCTCGGTTTCATTTAGTCGCTCTGTCAAGTTTAAGAGCAACTCCATCATTTCTTCTTGTGAATTTCCTTTTATTATTTCCTGTGTCTGGGGGTGCCTTGAGGCTGGTATTTTCAACTGTTTTCTCAGTGCGGCTATATCATCCTCTTTCTTTTTTATCAGTGCCTCAATACCTTTAGTGTCTTTGGGATTGTGTCCCAAACCAATAATGATCTCTTCCAGAGACTTTATTCTATTGTCCTTGGCCTGTGAGGAGGCCCTTTCAATTTTCAATGTTGTAGCAGTATTATTCAAGGAATCTTGCAGTGTTAAAGCTGCCATGGCTTTGTTGGTGAGAGTGGAATAAACCATTTCCCCTGTTTGCCTATGAAGCTCTATCTGATCCAAGGGATGGATATCCTTTGCTAACACTTCAAAATTGGTTCTGATGTAATCTGTTGCTGAAGTTGGCTTTTGCACTTTAGCTTTGAAATGGCTCATTTGCATTTTACCTTGTGAAAGATCAAATGCTGCCATCAACCTTTGCTGATTGTGAGGAGCCATCTTCATATACTGATCATAGACCTTCATTTTTAATGGTTCATTCCTTGTTTTGATATCAATGAAGGTTTTCTTTATGTCTCCAGTATCTGTCTTGGGCGGTCTGAAAGAAGATACTTCAGTGCTCAGTTGCTTTTGTATCCCTTTCTCGCTTATATTTGTTTCACTTGCTGTACCTGTTTGCTGACTATCTTCCCTGCCATCATCAAATATTTCATCTATGATCTCTACATCTGGAGGTAGATCAGATTTATGTTTTTTAGCTTGATAGACTTGTGGGGCTCCTTTTGAAGGTGTAGTATCTGGAGCTGACCTCTTTTTCCCTATTTCCACATTCAGTGGAGTTTGCATCTCTGGAGCTTGGATTTGCTTTGCTGGTGTTTGAGAAGCTTTAAATTGTTCTGGTGTTTTGGAACTCTGTGATTTTTCTGCCATGACCAGGGTTTCAATGACCTGAACTATAGGTTCTTTTCCTTTACCTTTAGGCTCTGCTGCTACTGATGGGCTGTCTTCCTGTATAGCTTGTTGTAGAGTGGATGTTGAAGATGTGCCAATATAGGGTACCTGCATTTGATCATATGTTTCTAGGTCAAATTTCTTCTCAGCATCTTTCATAAGTTTATTCAATTTGTCAGCTCCACTTCCCTCTTCAATAAGTGTTCCTTTAACCCATTCATCTTGATTTGCATTCTGTTCTATGTCAGGAATTCTGTGATGTATATAAGGAGATGACTTATTTTTTAACCTTCTTTCACAAATGAAACCAAAGGGGTCATAAGGGACCCAACGGAAAGATGTCTGGAATTTTTTCTCTAATATAAGTTCTGCATCTCTTTCAGCTTCCCTAGAATTGAAAATGAAAGGACCTAACTGGCTTTTGATCCTTAACTGTGCTTTCTTCTTTACATTGCAGAAATGGATTACATCTGAGTTATTCATCTGTCTAAAGTATTCCAAAGCAAAAATTCTCATTGGTATATATCTGGGTAACTTGAATGGATGTAATTCACATCCATAAATCCTGATGACTGTATGGTTTTGGTACAAGTACCAATCCCCAACTTTGTAACTCTTTGACAATTGCAGGGTCTTTCTAATCTCAGTACTAAGCCTGGGGGGAGAAACTCCTGTTAACAAGGTTGTAGCAGGATGTACAAACTGATCAATGAATTCTGAATAAGAGTAGGGAGAATCAGAGGACAAATGAATGATGGGGGACGAAAAAATAACAGACCTGGGATTACCTTTAGCATCAAGTTTCTGAACAGGGAAAGGGAATTTGTCTGAGTGATAGAAAATTATGAGGTGATAGATAACTGAGGTGTACTTGAACACTTTTTCATCATCTAGCCTTAAAAATTGATCATGGATTTTGTTGGCAATGAAGGAAGCATAGTCATACTTAATCTCAGGAGGCTGTCCAGGGGTGAAGATAGATAGCAAAGCCAGAGTTATCTCGTCAACATACTCACTGGTATTGAATCCTAAGACAAAGGAAATTACATTCACAATAAGCCTTCCCAATTGATTGAAAAAGTAAAAACCATAGGGGGGAGTCCCTTTTGGCTGATGCTCAGGTAACATGAAGTACTGACACATTGCTTTCAATTTCTCTGGAGTTAACAGTCTGGTTTTCTCAATTAGCCCTTCCATGGATAGAGGTGCTAATTCTTGTTCTGGCTCAAATTGTAACATAGCATTGATAGCTTGAGGTGTGATAGGGAACAAAACACTTTGATCAGGAGCTAATACAGCTCTTTGTGCGGGATCATAATTTGCATGACAGTAATGAATGATTTCAGGGAAAACGTGGACTGTAGGAATAAAATACCTTGGGAGATTGGATTCCCACAACCCTATAAGATCTTGCCCCTTTGAGTATTCGTCTCTGCAGCGACAGAAACTCAAACGGGGACTTTCATCGAAATGCGGGTCTTTTATTTGGAAATCTTCATCTATGAGAGGCAAGTAGTCTAGGTCTCGGTGAGGAGCATTCAAAGGAGTGACGTTTAGAGCAGTAGGGGCCTCCATTTTGGTTCTTGTGGATTCAAAATGGAGGTTTCAGTTTTTCTTGCAGACCGGACGGGATATCGGACAAAAGAAGAAATTGGGACAAATTGCAGGTTTGGGAAGCAAATTCACAGGTTTTAACTCTTCAATGAGGACTCAGAGAGGATTTTTAACCACTTTTTCAGAAAAAAACACAAGAAACCAAGCTTAACTTGCAGTCGGGGTGCGGAATGATAAATACCTATTTTTTAATGAAAACTGGTTCTTCAACAGGTAATGGACAATGGCAGGAACGTTCTTCAACACGGGCGCAGCGGAATTTCTGAGTAATTTGGTGTATTTGCAGTGAATTTTGAAATTTGCAGCGGGAGCTTAGTCTCTTTCGAAAACCAAAATAACTAAAAAAACGCGAAAAATGGCTTAAAAACAAGTCAAAAGGGTTTTTTTCGTTTTCGAGGCGATGACGTCATTCGACGTACGGGGTGACGTAAGGGAGTGGGACCGGCGGTATTTGATAAGCGGTAAGCGGTGAGCCCGCACCGCTTATGGAGGAAGGCGGTAAAAATCGCAATGGCAGTGATTCCACAGGCTGCTTGCCACGTGGAATGCTGAAAAGTCAAACCCGCTCATTCCCCGCTGGCTAAAAAAACTCACATGCGATGGGCAGCGGGATTGATCGGGACCGTTAATCAATGGAGGAATGATCTGACGGCTGGAGGAAAGGGAAACTTGTGCGGTTTGGAAAGTGGGCCCGTCGAGGTTTAAACAAGTTTTGACGTATAATTTAATCACCCCGGGGAGAAGCTAATAGGCGGGAATGGTTGTTAATTAGTCCAAATGACTAATTAACCCCGTGATTTTTTTATAAAATGAATTGCGGCGGGGTTTGGCCATGTGGAATGCCACGTGGAATGCTGAGTATGGTGGCGCGGGATTCAGTCGTAATCTTTTCTTGTTTTTGGTGTTAAACACATATGTTATGTGTTTAACGCTTTTCTCCATATATTTTATTATACGATGAATAAATTAATATAATTAATTCATCATAGGGGCGGAATGTATATATAAGGTTAGAGTTTTACCAAAAGGGCTTTATAAAGCGGGGTATTTAAATGTGCGGGACTATATATGCTTTGGTAAAACATTATAATAAGAGGGTTTCGGGGATATTTATTAGAAAAGGGAGTTATATACATAGGAAAAAAGGATTTCACTAGGGATTTAATATAATAGAGTTAGGTGTTAGCATGAAAAAGGACAAGGAAAATCAAAACATCTTTGTATATCTAAGAAAGTGAAAACTTATGAAGTAAATTGCACATTTTTATCTTCAACACTTAAACTTAGAATAACAAGTTGTTTTGAGGAATTTTGTGGAATGTTGCATCAGTTTCCTAAGTAAAATAGGATTTTACTTAGGAAAAGTTAAAAATGGAAGATAATCAATGATGGATTATTTCAAGTGCTTAGGTCTTTTGATCATTAGGCCGAGGGTCCGGTCCCTCCAGAAGTCAAGGAAATGCCTTGAGCCCCTTTGATCTCCAATTACCTTAGTACTTTTGGGGGAAATTAGTAAGACTCTTGAGGGGTAAAATGATGAGGGAGGTTAATGAATTTGACTTTGCTTGCTTGTGATTTTCCAGTGTATTTCCTGCTTTAGTACTTGTGATGAAAGTAAATGATTAACCAACAGGTAGCAGCACCATTCATCAGATAACACTTTTGTAGCACCATCTACCTACCCTATCTACTTAGCACTACCATTTTGTCTTCTTTATTAGGGTGAATTTAGACTTGCAAACCCTTTTCAATCTTTTTCTTTTTACATGATGAATCTATCTATTTCTACCCTTATTACATCCAAGGGCTCAGATTAAACTGTTGAGCACCTTTTATTCACTCTACCTAGCTGCTTATCTGCCAAGATTAAACTGTTTGGCTAGATATTTATTCTCTAATCTATAACATGAAATTGAAATATGACTAAGCCAAGTTTAAACAGTTTGACTTATTCATGAATTGTGGCAAAAGTTTCACGAGCTGCACACAATTGATTTATTACACCAGAGTAAAAAGTAGTGGCATTTGGATTTGCACACTTTCCTTGGTCTATTTTTGCTTGGGGTTCATTTCTTTCTCTTTTTTGACCATTTTTATTCTTTTTACCCTTTGATTTTTCTTTTAGGGTATACCCTCTTTACATTTTTTAAATTTTTTGATTTTTTGGTTTTCAAGAATATGGAACACCTTTGCTCAAGTAAGAAGGTTTGAACATATTCCACACTTCCATCAAGACAATCATGAAAGATGAAACCTATTGATATAGGAGGCTAACACTGGCTCCACTTGGGGATGACTTTTCCTTGTGGAAAGTCAAGAACAGTAGATCAGATGCCTCAGAATGTCTTCAAACTGAAAGTAAGGAATTTTCCTTCTTCTGGTAGCTTTATTTACATATGATAGTAAAACTTTTTGGAACTTAGGGCCTTCACTTCGGGCTTCAATTCCAAGAAGTCACCATCCAATCCAAACTGCAGTAACAAAAATATAACAAGCAAACAATATATTATGTACAAGTTAGGAACGTTTAAACATTCTAGTAAATTGGATCAAAATAATGCTTAAGCATTCGACCATTGACTGGTCCTTCTTCAACTTCTGAATTGTCCAAGTCCTTCAAAAAATAAGTAGTGTTTCCCTGCAAGGCATGGATGATATAAGGCCCTTTCCACAAGAAATCAAACTTCCCATGTTTCCCTTTTTCTTCTCTTCTAGAATCCCATCTTAGGACCTTGTCTCCTAATTGAAAATCCTCTGCTTTAGTCCTTTTATCAAACATTTTCTTTAGCTTTTCTTGTAAGACTTGTGATCTTTGGTATACCTCTTCTCTGGTTTGTTGCAGGTGGATTGTTTGATTAATTCTTCTTTGAATGTCATTTGGCTCCACTTGAGCCTCCTGAAGTAATTTCATGACAGGGATTCCTAAAGATGATGGGAATCTTGCTTCCAGACCATAAACTAACTCATATGGACTAGTCCCAATGGATTTTTTGGTTGTAAGTCTGTCTGCCCATAATGCATAGGTCAGTTTCTTATGCCAGTTCTTTTTATTTTCCTCCAACAATTTCTTAATGATATTGATCAAACTCTTATTGGAGGATTCTGCTAGTCCATTACCTTGGGGGTAATAGGCTGTTGAATGGCCTAAATTAATATGATATTTATGGCAGAAATTAATCATTTTCTTTGATTTAAATGCAGCAGCATTGTCTGTTATAATCTTTTCTGGACATCCAAATCTTGAAAGTATGTTGGTTTCAAGAAACCCTATGATTACAGAATCATTGGACTGTCTACATGGGTTGGCTTCAATCCATTTGGTGAAATAGTCTGTAGCAGTTAAAATCCATCTATGTTGTCCTGAAGAAGGGGGGTGAATCTCTCCAATAAAATCTAAACCCCATTGTTGAAAGGGTCTCTCTATGGAAACTGGTTTTAAAGGCAGAGGTAACAGCTTTCTTTTACCCTCAAATATCTGACATTTGTGACAACTTGTTACAAATTTCTTTACATCAGAAAATAATGTTGGCCAGTAAAAACCAGCCCTTAAGATTTTGTCTGCAGTAGATTTCCAGTAAAGATGTCCTCCACAATCCCCTGCATGAAATTCATTAAGTACTTTATCAGCTTCATCTTTTAAGAGACAATTCAATAAAATTCCTTCGTGATTCTTCCAAAATAAGGTGCTATCTAAAATACAATATTTTGAAGATGTCATCTTTAAAAATCTTTGCTTAGTTCTGGACAACCCTGGAGGAGCTTGCAGGTTTAAAAGAACATGAATTATATCAGTATACCAGGGTGAATCTAAGAAAGCTTGACTGATCTGGGGAGTCGCTATCTCCTGCTCGTTATCCAGTTCATTGATATCTAAGGCTTGGCAATTGGTTTCTGTCATAAGTTGTGCTAGGCCTTGGCCTTTTATCAGTTTGGTTGGCTTGATTTCAATATCATATTCCAAAATGGTAGCTATCCACTTACCTCGTTTACCTTCACTGCCATCTTGAGTCAAAATATCTTTAACTACTGCATTGGGCACATATGCTATCACATGAGAATATAATATGTAAACTCTAAAATCTTTGATTGCTTTTACCAATGCAAAAGCCTGTTTTTCCATAATATTGTACTTTAGAGGTGCATCCCTCGGTGCTTTACTAAAAAATGCTATTGGCTTTTCACACCCTTGGTCATCTTTTTGAAGTAAAACAGCTGCAACAGTATGTTCAGAAGCAAATGAAAAAATAATAAAGTCTCTATCAAATTTAGGACTGGTCAGAACTGGTGTCCTTGTTAAAGCCATCTTAATTTCCTCGAATGATTGTTTGGCTTCTACAGTCCAGTCAATGCTTGAATCTTTCCTCAACATGTTAGTCAGTAATCTAAGTAACTCTGCTAGACTAGAAATAAATCTTCTCAAGAAGTTGATTTTTCCTGTAAATGCTTGCAATTCTTTTATGTTTCTGGGGTGGGGTATTTGCAAAATTGCTTGAATTCTTTCAGGATCAATCCTAATGCCATCTTTAGAAATGATATGTCCTAAAAGCTTTCCTTCTTCCAAACCAAACAATGACTTTTTAGGGTTTAAAGAAATTCCATATTTTCTGCACTTTATAAATACTTGCCATAGGTGACCTAAATGTTCTTGATCTGTTTTAGAGAAAACGGTCAAATCATCTAAGTAAATAACCAGAAAATCATGTATCTCTTTAGCAAAAGCAATGTCCTTCGCTCTTTGAAAGGTAGCTCCTGCATTCTTGAGTCCAAATGGCATTTTGACATATTTAAACGTACCCCATGGTGTGGTAAATGCTGTTTTATCCTGATCACCAGGATGAACCAGAATCTGGTTGTACCCTGAAAATCCATCCAGTAGTGATATTCTCGAAGATCCCACTACCCTTTGCAGAATGTGATCCATTTTAGGTAGAGGATAGTTGTCTTTTAAAGAAACCTTATTCAAATTCCTTAAATCAACACACAGTCTGATTTCTCCTGTCTTTTTTCTGGTTGGTACTAGGTTAGAAACCCATTCTGAAAATCTGATAGGAGATATAATCCCTGCTTCAAACATTCTTTTGATTTCCTTTTCAATTGAGGGTAATAAAACAGGATTAATTCTCCTAAGCTTTTGTTTAAAAGTTTTCTGGTCTGGTTTCAAAGGTATAGTATGTTGAATGATGGATGTATCATAAGATTTGAGGTCTTCATAACTCCAAGCAAAGACATCCTGGAATTCTTTTAATAGTTCAACATATTTTACCTTCTGATCTTTTGGAAGAGATTTAGACAACTTAACAATTTTTGGATGTTCTGGTGTTCCTAAGTTGCATTCCTCCATATCGGCTTTAACAGGTTCGATTTTAGGTCTGAATGGAATATCATTTGAGTCAAATAGATCTTCCAAAGGTGTTAATCCTTTGGGTAATTGATTATCTTTTAAATTGATGATTTCTGTTTCATCTACGACCTCATCAAATTCCATTTGTTTCAAATTTTGCATGTCTTTTTTAGTGAATGCGGTTGGATGCAGCATATGAATTGCATTTTCTCTTGAAATTTCCATTTTTTGTTCTTTTTCTAGATCAATTTTATCAGCAGTCATGTCTTCATCTATATTACAATTAGAAAACTCATTCTGAAGTGTCAAAAAACTATTGATTTGATGGTTATTCACAAATACTTGCCAATTCAAAACATTGTCGGGTATTGCAGGCCTGTGTCTTATCTCAGCTGAAAGCTGATGATTAGGATCAAAAGGCAACTTACATGTACTAGCAAACATTGCTAAACTGTGAGCATGCAAGTTTTGTTTCCTGGGAATCTTGGCAAGTTGGGCTTGTAGAAATGTGTTGAGAATCTCTACAACTGTCTCTCGGTATTGTTTCGGTCTCATGTCCTTTGTTGCACATTCTCCTTTAATCTGTTGGATAATTAGTTCAGAGTCGCCTATGATTGATACCCTAATGCCTCCTAACTTCTTGACATGTTTAAGCCCCAATAAAAGAGCTTCATACTCTGCCATGTTGTTAGTGCATTTGAAATTTAACCTATAAGCATGACCCTCTGCATGATTGTTCTCTACATTGTGTAACCAAATTCCGGCTCCTGCACCTAGTCTGTTTACTGAGCCATCAAACTCTAAATGCCATAGAATTTCATGTTCGTAATCTTCATCAATTGTTTTAATATATTTTCTGACAAGAGCTAGTTGTTTAGTTGTTTCAGGTTTTTCTTGGTCATCTGGTGTTTCTTTGTTTTCAGATATTTCTTCAATTTTGACAGTGGTTTTGTTTATGATTTCCTTTTCAGGAGCTCCTATTTCAGTAGGAAGATCTGACTCAGCATTGTATAAAATAAAGGAATCCATGTCAGAATGTACAGAATAAACCGGGAAGTTTTCAGGCTTCTCATGGCTACTCACTAAGTACTTCATCAAAGTTTCTCTATATAATCTTTTAGGCTGACCAAATACTGAAATAGTTGCATAAGACATATCTAATTGAATAGATCCTCCAAGTTTAGCACCCCAAGACCTAGACAATAACATACCATATTTGGGTGGAATATCAGCAACTACTATGTCCATTAAAACAGATTTAGCAGGGTATTGGACCAAAGTGACACACAGATCTTTAATTAAACCTAAGAATTTTACCTGACTGGAATCAAATGAAAACAAATCTTTGTATGGTCTAGTAATATCTAGATTCAATCTTTCCATTACTACTTTTGGCATCAAATTGTGAGATGCTCCAGAATCAAGCATTGCATTATGGAGTATCTTGTCATGAACATTCAGGCTTACATAAAATGGAGGAGTTCCCCCACTTTCTGGTTTGCCATTAACCTCAGGGCCAAATAGAAGTTTGGGTTGATCATCAAGAATATTTACTGAATCATCCAATCCAGTAATATTAATGTTTAAAGACTTGGAAATCTGATTCCTATAGACATCATGTTTAGCCAATTCTGATAAAGGAACGACTATCTTGAGTTTGCCTATTTCAGCTTCTAGATTAAAGGGTTTTTCTGTTTGAGCTTTAACGTTTTGCACAGTTGGATTTTCTCGGTTTACTGGATCTTCAATGTTTTTCTCTTTTTCATGAATGAAGTTTTGCTTTGAAGATGTTTCAGGACTAACTTCCACTGTTTCTTCTACAGTTCCTACTTGAGGAGATGTGTTAGATTGCTGTTTGTCAATTAGTTGGTTGTCAGAGACATCTTCAATTATTGGATTTGAAAAACTAGGAGTTATCCTAGGCAAAATTTGTATTTGGGGAATGTTTTGTACAGGGGAAGTATTTTGTACAGGGGGAATGTTTTGTTTTCCTTTGACATTTTGTTTTGTGGTTTTTTGTTTATTTTTCTCTGGTACATCTATCCGTCTACTTCTCAAGTTGTACTGCTTATGAACCTCATAGATTGCTGTGTCATAGCCTTCTTTGAAATCAAAAGTCTCACCTGAATGAGTGTGGAATGTTTCAAGGATATGATTCTCTTGATCATCCTGAGATAGGAAGATTTCTGATTCATCTTTGTCCACATTGACATTGTTTATTTCTACATCTTCTGTAGGTCCTTCTGAGGTCGAACCTTCAACAAAGTTTTCTTGGAAAGGTGGTCTAATGTTTTGATCAGGGATATTCTTTCCAATATTTTGGTTCAGATTCCTCCTAAAGTTTGGGTTTCTTGCAACATTCTGGTTATCAGTAGCAGACTTTCTTTCAATGGTTTCCACTCTATCACCTAATCTTTCCATACCTTTAATGATTACATCCGGCTTCTTTTCAAAAGCTGAAGGTTCTTCCTTCATAGGCATTCTTCTCTCTGCTCTTTCTCTGGCTCGTTTTTCTATCAGATTTGCTTCTACGCTCACCACTCTGCTCTGCATTTCCTCTAGTGTTTGTGGAGCTCTTTCCCTAAGAGAATAAGCTATTTCAGAGTCAAAACCGTCTGGGAATTTGACCAACACGTTATTGGGTGGGGGTCTTAGATTCAGAGGAACTGCATGATATGATTCATTAAATCTAATGATGTAATCTGGTACGGTTTCATTTGGTCTTCTTCTTAATTTTTCAAATTCTGATAAGATATGGAGAGGATCTTTCTTTTTATCCCATCTGTTCAAAAATGCCCTATACAAAGCTTCTAGGTCAGCAATACTGTTCGGGGTGAGAGCCCTAAACCAAGTTCTAACTTCTCCAGTAAGACTTTGTACAAAAATTCTCATACGGATATCATTAGTATCAATCTCATAAAACTCAAAGTAATCTGTCATCCTTTTGGTGTGTTGTTGAGCTGTGTAGGTACCTGATCCGTCAAAAGGTGTGATCTTACTTTGGTAGTCTGGTGGTAAAGCTGGAGGGTTGGCTGGTAATATTAAAGGGGCATATCGATTGGCCATTGGAAGATAAAGTGGAGTAACAAGAGTAGCCGGTCTAGTAGGTGGAGATGGAGGTCTGACAGGTGCTTGAAAAGTGGCTGAGTTCGGAGATGCTTCAGTTATTACAGAAATGTTTGAGCTTTCTTCAAAGGCTTGCTCAGATTGAATGGAGTTATGAAATTCTCTGTCAAGATGATGCGAAACAAACCTATATTGCAATTCTTCAATGAACCAAGGATCTGGAATCAACCTAGATAATTCAGTCTCAGAAAAATTTACAAACAAAGATGTTTCAAATCTCGCGTCAAAAGGAACGTCGTCAATATAAATAATTTTTACAGGACAAGATGCAGATCTAGAGAGTGATCTAGAACTACCTGTACTTTCCTGACTTCCTCTTTCAGAACTTTCTTGACTTCCTTGTCTTCTAAGAATCCTAGGGATCAGATTTGGATTTTCAAAAATTGGTGGTGGATTTGGGTCAGGGTTTGACCTGGTATGTCGAATCCTTTCTGAAGCCAGTTTTCTTAGAATATGTGTTTTTGAATTTTGGGTTTTACTTGAAAAATAAATACAACTTCTACAAATTCTTTAAGAAATACTGATATGTGATTAAGATTTCCTCAAAGATCTGTTTAAACTAGAGATTCTGATTGAAAAATTTGAAACTAAGATTCAATTTATAAGCTAAATCAGAGATAGACTGAAACAACATTTATTTACTTTTACAATTGCATAGCAAAAGCAATTTCAAAGGCTTCCTGGCTGATTTTCAGACTCTGTCTGTAGATTATAAATCAAACAATAGTATCAATAAAATGATTCAGTTCCCCAGTATGGTCGCCACTATGTTATCACTCAGGTTTTCCTAGAAGTTGTGTAAGAGGAAAGTATACCCGAGGTAACCACAAACCAACCTTCAGATGCAAAATCTAGCCAATCTGCATCCAGAGAGGGCTCTCTCTTTATGATTTATCTTTGTTCTTAGAAGGTTTTAGGCTAGTTATAGATCCAAGAGTTTGTTTGGAAAAATGGTGGAATCCACAAACTAAGGGCAAGGTTGAAAGTTTTCAGTCCATTGGGCTATGGAGTCAAAGGATGGCTTTACTGGATTTCTATTCTACGCACAAGATGGTATTACAGGGCAAGATAGCTAGACAGAGAACAATCCTTAAAATTTAAAGTGGGTGGGATGATCTTGAAGGAATGAAAGGCAACTAAGAATCTTTCACCATGTTCAAAGGAAAGAAGTGAATTGACTACAAACAAAGAGCAATAAAGGATTCTTTATTATAGCAATCAACAGTGCTTAAATTAGCGAAGCAGGAGCATTTAAGAATTCATGCTTATAGCTAATTTAGAAGAAAACATTTAAGAACAATCACATTTGAAAACAGAGTACAATTAAGCAAATTCTGTTTCAATCCTTTATGCAAATTATTCAGGAATGGATATGATGGTATTAAAAACTAATATAAAATTTCAGACAAAAGGTAGAAACACTTATTGAACTGTAGTCCAACACATGAATCCTGCAACAAGTCCAGTGCTTCAAAACGTCATCCAGTAAGCCACAAGTAAATTTGTCCAAAAGCTTTTTATTCCGAAAACCTCAATGTTACAGCAGAGTAATAGAATCCACCCTTCAAAACTCTATTTGAAGGATTATTTATACAAAAATAATCTTAACAATCTTACTCTATTCTAGCCAAGAATTCAGGCTGACTTAAAGCGCATTTACAACAAACAAGAGACACATGGTCTCGAAAATAGAATAATGAGTAACGGCTGATGTGCTGTTCCTTTCTTCATGGACGTGCTAAGGATAAGTGCTCTAAATAGGGCTTTGTGTTGTCCTTTGCGTATTCCTTTGACTTGTTGAATACTTTTACTTCTCACGGATACTCTTTACTCTTTCATCTGATACTCTTTCATCTGATACTCTTTCATCTGCATTTCTGTTTTTACCATTTACTTAATAGTAAAGATAAACTTTTGTCCTGACAACATTTTTTTACAAAATTTTCCAGCATTTCCTTCCACCACTGATCATCTGGTAACATTGTTCTTCTGAGCTTCCTTAAAGTTTCATCGGCTTCAGTAAGTTTATAAAAAGTGGGCTCGTTCGGAAATAGATACTTTAACTCATGTTCCAGATGAAACAGATTTCTCACTTTTTCATAAATACTCTTCCCAGTTGGTACTGCAGGTTCTGATGAGCTAGTAGAACCTACACTAGTAGAACCTATAGCTGTATGTTTAGCATGAGCTTTGATTCTTTTCTCATAAGTTTCCAAGTCCACTATTTGATCCTCTGTGAGCATGGGACTTTAACATTTCACTGTCGAGCAGAGCTTGAAACTTTTCTCTGAAAACGTTGACGTCGACCAAAATATCAGTACACTTTCTTTCTAGATTTTGCATGAAAGTTCTCTTTGTGAAAATTCTCTTTGCTTCCAAAACTACACCTGTTCTGTCATCAATTCCTAGCAATGCTAGCTGTTATTTTGTTCTGGAATTCAAAAACTGAATGAGCTGCTGGGCTAGCTCTGGCTTGCCTCTTAATTCATGTCTAGTTTTGTTTATTTCCTCTTGGGCTATCTTGACTAACTCATTCTGCTCAAAAATAGCTTGAATGGAAGGCCAACTATCTCTTATTAGATTAATGATGTTGTCCCAAAGAATATCATTTATTTCATTCAGAGGCTTTTCCAGTGTAAGATCTTTTTGCAAAGCCTCAACCAATTTTTCCAACCTTTTTATTTCTCTGAGGTTGTCAGCAACTGTCTTTTTGGATGTGTCATATTTTCCCTCCAATTTTGTTAATTGTAATTTTGTTTCTTGGAGTTCTGTGACCTTTAGCTGCAAACTCTCCATCTGTTTAATCAAATCATCAGAATTCAAATTAGAAATATTCACTTGAGATGATTGTTCCTGTTGTCCTGTAGTACCTGCTGCTGAAGCCTGTTTGAGAATTTCCTGTTCCTGCAATGCCTTTTCCAGCTCCTTCTCGGTTTCATTTAGTAGCTCTGTCAAATTTAAGAGCAACTCCATCATTTCTTCTTGTGAATTTCCTTTTATTACTTCCTGTGTCTGGGGGTGCCTTGAGGCTGGTATTTTCAACTGTTTTCTCAGTGCAGCTATATCATCCTCTTTCTTTTTTATCAGTGCCTCAATACCTTTAGTGTATTTTGGATTGTGACCCAAACCAATGATGATCTCTTCTAGAGACTTTATTCTATTGTCCTTGGCCTGTGAGGAGGCCCTTTCAATTTTCAATGTTGCAGCAGTATTATTCAAGGAATCTTGTAGTGTTAAAGCTGCCATGGCTTTGTTGGTGAGAGTGGAATAAACCATTTCCCCTGTTTGCCTATGAAGCTCTATCTGATCCAAGGGATGGATATCCTTTGCTAACACTTCAAAATTGGTTCTGATGTAATCTGTTGCTGACGTTGGCTTTTGCACTTTAGCTTTGAAGTGGCTCATTTGCATTTTACCTTGTGAAAGATCAAATGCTGACATCAACCTTTGCTGATTGTGAGGAGCCATCTTCATATACTGATCATAGACCTTCATTTTTAATGGTTCATTCCTTGTTTTGATATCGATGAAGGTTTTCTTTATGTCTCCAGTACCTGTCTTGGGCGGTCTGAAAGAAGATACTTCAGTGCTCAGTTGCTTTTGTATCCCTTTCTGGCTTATATTTGTTTCACTTGCTGTACCTGTTTGCTGACTATCTTCCCTGCCATCATCAAATATTTCATCTATGATATCTACATCTGGAGGTAGATCAGATTTATGTTTTTTAGCTTGATAGACTTGTGGGGCTCCTTTTGAAGGTGTGGTATCTGGAGCTGACCTCTTTTTCCCTATTTCCACATTCGGTGGAGTTTGCATCTCTGGAGCTTGGATTTGCTTTGCTGGTGTTTGAGAAGCTTTAGATTGTTCTGGTGTTTTGGAACTCTGTGATTTTTCTGCCATGACCAGGGTTTCAATGACCTGAACTATAGGTTCTTTTCCTTTACCTTTAGGCTCTGCTGTTACTGATGGGCTGTCTTCCTGTATAGCTTGTTGTAGAGTGGCTGTTGAAAATGTGCCAATATAGGGTACCTGCATTTGATCATATGTTTCTAGGTCAAATTTCTTCTCGGCATCTTTCATAAGTTTATTCAATTTGTCAGCTCCACTTCCCTCTTCAATAAGTGTTCCTTTAACCCATTCATCTTGATTTGCATACTGTTCTATGTCAGGAATTCGGTGATGTATATAAGGAGATGACTTATTTTTTAACCTTCTTTCACAAATGAAACCAAAGGGGTCATAAGGGACCCAACGGAAAGATGTCTGGAATTTTCTCTCTAATATAAGTTCTGCATCTCTCTCAGCTTCTCTAGAATTACAAATGAAAGGACCTAACTGGCTTTTGATCCTTAACTGTGCTTTCTTCTTTACATTGCAGAAATGGATTACATCTGAGTTATTCATCTGTCTAAAGTATTCCAAAGCAAAAATTCTCATTGGTACATATCTGGGTAACTTGAATGGATGTAATTCACATCCATAAATCCTGATAACTGTATGGTTTTGGTACAAGTACCAATCCCCAACTTTGTAACTTTTTGACAATTGCAGGGTCTTTCTTATCTCAGTACTAAGCCTGGGGGGAGAAACTTCTGTTAACAAGGTTGTAGCAGGATGTACAAATTGATCAATGAATTCTGAATAAGAGTAGGGAGAATCAGAGGACAAATGAATGATGGGGGACCAAAAAATAACAGACCTAGGATTACCTTTAGCATCAAGTTTCTGAACAGGGAAAGGGAATTTGTCTGAGTGATAGAAAATTATGAGGTGATAGATAACTGAGGAGTACTTGAACACTTTTTCATCATCTAGCCTTAAAAATTGATCATGGATTTTGTTGGCAATGAATGAAGCATAGTCATACTTAATCTCAGGAGGCTGTCCAGGGGTGAAGATAGATAGCAAAGCCAGAGTTATCTCGTCAACATACTCACTGGTATTGAATCCTAAGACAAAGGATATTACATTCACAATAAGCCTTCCCAATTGATTGAAAAAGTAAAAACCATAGGGGGAAGTCCCTTTTGGCTGATGCTCAGGTAACATGAAGTACTGACACATTGCTTTCAATTTCTCTGGAGTTAACAGTCTGGTTTTCTCAATTAGCCCTTCCATGGATAGAGGTGCTAATTCTTGTTCTGGCTCAAATTGTAACATAGCATTGATGGCTTGAGGTGTTATAGGGAACAAAACACTTTGATCAGGAGCTAATACATCTCTTTGTATGGGATCATAATTTGCATGACAATAATGAATGATTTCAGGGAAAACGTGGACTGTAGGAATGAAATACCTTGGGAGATTGGATTCCCACAACCCTATAAGATCTTGCCCTTTTGAGTATTCGTCTCTGCAGCGACAGAAACTCAAACGGGGACTTTCATCAAAATGTAGGTCTTTTATTTGGAAATCTTCATCTATGAGAGGTAAATAGTCCAAATCTCGGTGAGGAGCATTCAAAGGAGTGACATTTAGAGCAGTTGGGGCCTCCATTTTGGTTCTTGTGGATTCAAAATGGAGGTTTCAGTTTTTCTTGCAGACCGGACGGGATATCTGACAAAAGAAGAAATTGGAACAAATTGCAGGTTTGGGAAGCAAATTCACAGGTCTTAAATCTTCAATGAGGACTCAGAGAGGACTTTTGACCACTTTTTCAGAGAAAAAACACAGGAAACTAAGCTTAACTTGCAGTCGGGGTGCGGAATGATAAATACCTGTTTTTTAATGGAAACTGGTTCTTCAACAGGTAATGAACAATGGCGGGGATGTTCTTCAATACTGGCGCAGCGGAATTTCGGAGTAATTTGGTGTATTTGCAGTGAAATTTGAAAATTGCAGCGGGAGCTTAGTCTCTTTCGGAAACTAAAAATAACTGAAAAAACGCGAAAAATGGCTTAAAAACAAGTCAAAAGGGTTTTTGTCGTTTTCGAGGTGATGACGTCATTAGGGCGTACGGGGTGACGTAAGGAAGTGGGACCGGCGGTATGCGGTAAGCGGTAAGCGGTAAGCCCGCACCGCTTATGGACGAGGGCGGTAAAAATCGCAATGGCAGCGATTCCACAGGGCGCTTGCCACGTGGAATGCTGAATAGTCAAAAACCGCCCACTCCCCGCTGGCTAAATAACTCACACGGGATGGGCAGCGGGATTGATCGGGACCGTTGATTAAAGGAGGGATGATCTGACAGCTGAAAAGGATGGGAACTTGTGCGGCTTCAAAGGTGGGCCCGTCGGGGTTTGAAAAGGTTTTAACGTGTAATCTAATCACCCCGGGGAGAAGTTAATAGGCGGGAATGGTTGTTAATTAGTCCAAATGACTAATTAACCCCGTGAATTTATGAAATGGATCGTGGCGGAGTTTGGCCATGTGGAATGCTACGTGGACGGAACACTATGGCACAGGACTCCGTCGCATTTTATTCTTTCTTTTTGGTGTTAAACACATAAGTTACGTGTATAACGCTTTTCTATATATATTTTATTATACGATGAATAAATTAATATAATTAATTCATCATAGGGGCGGGATGTATATATAAAGTTATAGTTTTTACCAAAGGGCTTTATAAAGCGGGGTATTTATTTTAAATGTGCGGGACTATATATACTTTGGTAAAACATTATAATAAGAGGGTTTTGGGGATATTTATTAGAAAAGGGAGTTATATACATAGGAAAAAGGGTTTTCACTAGGGATTTAATATAATAGAGTTAGGTGTTAATATGAAAAGGACAAGGAAAATCAAAACACCTTTGTACATCTAAGAAAGTGAAAACTTATGAAGTAAATTGCACATTTTATCTTCAACACTTAAACTTAGAATAACAAGTTGTTTTGAGGAATTTTATGGAATGTTGCATCAGTTTCCTAAGTAAAATAGGATTTTACTTAGGAAAAGTTAAAAATGGAAGATAATCAATGATTGATTATTTCAAGTGCTTAGGTCTTTTGATCATTAGGCCGAGGGTCCGGTCCCTCCAGAAGTCAAGGAAATGCCTTGAGCCCCTTTGATCTCAAATTACCTTAGTACTTTTTGGGGAAATTAGTAAAACTCTTGAGGGGAAAAAATGATGAGGGAGGTTAATGAATTTGACTTTGCTTGCTGTGATTTTCCAGTGTATTTCCTGCTTTAGTACTTGTGATGAAAGTAAATGATTAACCAACCGGTAGCAGCACCATTCATCAGATAACACTTTTGTAGCACCATCTACCTACCCTATCTACTTAGCACTACCATTTTGTCTTCTTTATTAGGGTGCATTTAGACTTGCAAACCCTTTTCAATCTTTTTCTTTTTACATGATGAATCTCTCTATTTCTACCCTTATTACATCCAAGGGCTCACGAACAAAGGGTTTGAACTACTATGCGGTGCGCCTGTAGTGGCGCACGACGCGCCTGTGTTTTCAGTCGCCGGGTGCCCGAAATTGACCCGACTACCTCCATCTGCACGACGTTTTCTTCTGCAAACGTGTCGCTCATCCTTTAGCTTCCAAAAAATATTTTGAAAGCTACTCCAACTATCAAACAAAGACCACGGATTTATCTTCAAGGTACTTCTTCACTTCTTGGTAAATTTTGAAGTTTAAAGGGGGTATTTTTTTACTATGTTTTCCAAGAAGAAACAATGGCTTTAAAGGCACTTTATCACCTAAAAAACAAAGAAAGACACAATAATTAGGAGTTTAGGCATTTGGTCAAAATCGAAGAAGTTTTGTTGCTGTGGGTATTGAGGATTAATACAATGATAGGTGAAGGTGTTTTATCAGTTTTGAAAGAGCCATAACTACCTTTCAAAAACAGAGACTGCCCACAGTTACTAGAAAGAAATACAGAGTTAGTTTAAAGAGGTTTTACAATCATTTTAAAAGGGTGTCCTAACAGTGTTTACAAAAGGCAGTTTGGCTGCTAAAAACTAAGAGATAAACAGTGATTAGGAGATTGGACCTTTGGTCAAAATCAGAGAAGTTTTTTTTTTGCTGTGGGTGTCAAAGATTAATACAGTGATAGGGGAAGGTGTTTTATCAGTTTCAAAAGAGCCCTAATTACCTTTCAAAAATAGTGATAAAAAAAGAGCAGTGTTGGAAGGGAAAGGTGTTTGTGCCAAAACAAAGGGATATTCCTCTTCAAACAAAAGACCAAAAACATATCCTGTTTAAACCTTTTTCTCAAACACAATTATTAAAGTGATTTTGGTTCTCATTTGACAAATACTTGTTTTTTAGCATCAAAGAAACACAGTGACTTGCAAGGAGGAAAATGTGTGGTGTTGGAAAACCATTTCAAAGACCATTTGAAATAGCTTGTCTTGGTCAGCCAGCAAAGAGTATCCAAAGCGAAATTCCTCCTAGGAAAGATAGCAAAAGTGGCCCTCACAAAAGGTATGAACCTTTTTCAACTGAGGAAGTAAATGCCCATCCTTCAGTATTTTTTAACTTTCATGAAGTGGGATGTTTAGAGTTTTTTCAAAGGGTTTAGGAGGTAAAAAGTTATCTTCCATTGAAACACCTATTTGCTTTAAGACTGCAAGGGAAACATGTTCATCTGGTAGGCTTAGATTTCAAGCTTTCTCCTAGATCCATTTCCAGAGCTACCACAATTCCATATGTCAGAGAAAAATGGTTTAAGAAGAGCTACCTAGACTCAGATCAATATAAAACCTTTTTGAAACCAGAGCATCAGGATGCATGCCCATCCATATTTCCTTTTTCATATTTTTTAACCAGCTATGCTCCCCTCATGAAGATAATCATGAAATATTTCACATGTGAGGGAATGTTTTCTCGGGTTTATGCCTACCATGTCCGGCTACTCATGCACTTCACAAGAACCAAATTTCTAAACCTCCCCTTTTTCCTCCATAGAAGTATTGAAAAGATGGCTTCCACTATTCAAAATAGACCTTCTTCTCAGCAGCCAGCTTGTCTTTTCCATCATTCCCTTATCAAGATTTTCATTCTCCATCAACTTGAGAAGAAAGGAATTTCTTGGGACACTTTCATTTCACATCCCTATTTTGCCACTACTTCTTCATACCATGCATCTCCTTACCTTCCACTCATCCTCTTTCTCCTTCTTCTAGTAAACCCACTCTTAAGAAGCCAAAATCTCCCATGATTGATCAAGAAGAAGAGCATAGTGAGGAAGAAAAACATAGTGAGGAAGAGCAACATAATGATGAAGAGGAGCATAGTGAGGGAGAGTAGCACAATGATGAAGAGGAGCACAATGAGGAAAGGAAACATAGTGATAAAGAAAAAAACAGTGAAGAGGAACCAAATAAAAGGGAGAAAAGTGAAGAAAAACACAGTAATGAAAGGCAGCACATTGATGAAGAAGAGCACCATGAAGAAGAGCAAAAAAGTGAAGAGGGAAATGATGTAGAAATGGACCAGTTTGATGAGGAACACAGCAGCCACAAAGAGGAGGATATTGGTAGCCCTCACAACAACAAACATGATGACGATGAAGCAAAATACATTGAAGATACAGAGCCTAAAAGTCCTGAATAAAGCAAGGACAAAGGTGAAAAAGGCATCCCTCAAGGAGACATGCAAGTTTACAGTCAAAGCAATCATGAAGAAGGTCAAAACAGTGGAAAGAATGATGAGGGAAGTAGCAAGTGCAAAGACCAAATATAGCATGTGCTAGCTGCCTCTCCTAGGCAAGGGGCCATGCTTTCTTCTCCAAAGGTGACAAAGCCTCGAACATCAAGAAAGAGAGTGCCTCAAACTATAACTCCAAATGTTAATAGAGCCCTCTGAAGCAAAGGGAAGTTGCCCAAGCAATCCATTGTTGAATTACCAAAGAGGAGTAAGACCAAGAAGGCCACCTAGAGCAAGGGAAAGGAGAAGGAAGAAAGTAGCCATGAGAAAGAGAGGGAATTTGACATAATTCAGATAAACAGTGATGACAGTGACAATGAGGCCAGAATCATAGAGTCTCTCTTGATAAATAGAGAAGAACAAATTCATGATCTAAGAGCGGATCTAGAGAGGTCTAAAAACTTCATTCATTTTCTGCAAACACAAAACAAGCAAATGAGTGTCCACATGGTGGTGTATGAGACACGGGATATCAAGTATCAAAAAGAGGCCTCCAAAACGCAAATTAAGTTGGAAGAACTCATGGGTGAGTTCAATCATATTGAAGAAGAAGATCAGCCAAGGAGGAAGAGGCCAAGCACCATGGGACTCAGAAGAGCCTTAGAGAAACAAAAAGAGGAAGAGGCTGCCATTTTCCATTCTTTTCCTCTTACTACCTTATTCACCCAAGAGATATAAAACAATAGAGAAGCATGGCTTGAAAGGGTAAATTAACACTTGGAGAAGAAGTTGGAAAAGGCCAATAGAGATTTGGACCTTCAAAGAAGAATGATCGGGCACTATAAGAAGCTTAATCAATTCGCCCAACGGAAATTGAAGGGTACACAAGAAAAGCTCAAGGAGGCTCAAAAGAGGCGCCAGGCACCAAAAATGAAGAAATACATATCAAGGCTTCAAATTTTGTCCTCTACTTATTAGCATGCTTCTGAAAACCCATGAGGGTCATGCTCGCCAAAATTGGGCAAAATTCAACAAGTTTTGGTTTTTTGACTTTTTTGGGCTTTTTGCTAAAAATCATGGGCATCGCCATTTTTTTTTTAAGCATCCTCAAAGGATGAAAATGGTTTCATTGGATGCCATAATTTTAGGGGAATATACTCAGCGATTTTCAGATCAATTGAAGATGATTTGGTCCCCCAAAGTTGCGAAAATAGTCACTTTTTCAACACTTTGCCCCGCATATCAGCAAAGTCTAATTTCTGGGTTTTTTCACACAGGTCATATTTTAATAGGCTTCCAGTGATAATTTTGAGGAAAACAAAGAATTTTCAGAAAATAGACATCCAGAGCTTTCCAACGAGCCATCACAGGCTTCGTTTTGACATTGGGAAGGCCTCCAAAAGTTGCCCACAAGACAGGGGATTTCTTGCTAATATATTTCTTAAGTATTTTTGTGAAAAATGCACTTTTCTGAAGTGGCTTTTCCTAATGTTAGTTTAGCCTTTTTTGGCCATGGTTAGTTAGAAAAATTCAATATAATTTCCTTTTTATCATTTTTAGGATATTTTTATAGATATTTTGTGCCTTGGGCTTTGCAAAGCCTCAAGGAAAAAATCAGATATTTTTGATGGGCCAATGAGCTTGCTAGTTGCACTAGGAGGTTCTCCTTCATCTTGGCCTATATATTCCAAGAGACTTCATTGTAAACAAGGCTAAACTTGATGATATAGAGAAATATGATGTTATACAAGCTTGGAAGAAATACTTGTCTCATGCATTGGATAGTTTCTTGAATGTTTTTGGATGATGAAAGAGGACTGTTGTTGGATTCCTTGACTTGGTAAAATGGTATAGTGTCCCTCTCTGTTATGCTTCTTAGTTTTCATACATATTTCATGCTCTTGCTTGCTATAATACATTAGAGAATAGATTTGAGACATGCCCTTGGAGGCACCTCAGATTTCTTGTTTCATTATAGCTTCTATGTTTTCTTCCTTCTTAGTCATATCAAAGAATCCTTGATTGCTCTTTGATCACTGAAGAAATTGTTTGCTTGTTTCATTTATGGTTTTATGCATGCTAAGTATGATTCATGGTATGCCCTGCTTACTCATGGCTAGTCATAGCTCCACCTCTAAAACCTTTCTTTGATTGTTTGATTGTCTTAGTTGAACCAAGGAGGTCTTGTACTGATCTTGCCCTTTGCCTAAAACTCTGCAATCTTACTTCAAAGTGCCCGATAGCTTGAAATACTATGTCTAGGTGTTTCCTCATAGTGCTTTGAGTTATTTGTTTGTCTTAATTGTCTTTCCCCAAAGTCTGATAGCAATTTCCTAAAGTTAGAGAGTCATATATCTCTATGTATTGCTTGAATGTTTATTTCTATGCATTTATCAGTTTGTAGTTACATTCATCATGATTAATGGTGTTATCACTCAGGTTTTCCTTGAAGTTGTGGAAAAGGAAAGTATACCTGAGGTAACCACAAACCAACCTTCGGATGCAGAATCTAGCCAATCGGCATCCAGAGAGGGCTCTCTCTTTATGATTTATCTTTGTTCTTAGAAAGTTTTAGGCTAGTTATAAGTCCAAGAAATTTGTTTGGAAATGGTGGAATTCTCCAACTAAGGGCAAGGTTGAATATTTTCAGGCCATTGGGATATGGAGTCAAAGGATGGCTTTACTATATTACTATTCTTCACACAAGATGGCGTTGCAGGGCAAGATAGCCAAACAGAGAACAATTTTTAGAATTTAAAGTGGATGGAATGGGTTTGAAGGGATGAAAGGCAGTTAAGAATCTTTCAGCATGTTCAAAAGAAAGAAATGAAATGATTACAAATAAAGAGCAGTGAAGAATTCTTTACTATAGTAATCAATATGCTTAAATTAGCGAAGCAAGAGCATTTAAGAATTCGTTGCTTATAACCAATCTAGAAGAAAACATTTTAGAATAATCACAACTGAACTCAGAGTACAATTAAGTAAATTCTGAGTTATTCTTTTATGTCAATTATTCAGAAATGGACACAATGATATTATAAACAGATATAAAACTTAAGACATAGGATAGAAAGACTTATTGAACTGCAGTCCGACACATGAATCCTGCAAAAAGTCCTGAGCTTCAAATTATCATCCAGCAAGCCACAAATAAATTTCTCCAAAGCACTTTTATTCCAAAAACATCAATGTCACAGCGAAGTAGTAGAATCCACCCTCAATACTCTCTTTGAGGGTTTATTTATACAAAAAATGATTGAAAATATCTCACACTAACCTAGCCACTAATCTAGGGTGACTAATGAATAAGTTACAATAAAAAGGAGACAAATGGTCTCATAGATAGAACAAAAAGTAATTGTTGGTGTGCTGTTCCCTTATTTTGTGGACGTGCTGGAGGCAGGTGCTATAATAGGGCTCGATGCTGTCCCTTTGAGTAACTCCTTTGCTTGTTTGATACTCTTTGTTTCTACTGATACTCTTTCAACTGCCCAACTGATACTCTTTAATCTGTGCTCATTATTTATCCTTTACATGATAGTAAAAAGATAAAATTCTCAACCTGAAGATAAATTTCATAAAATGTCCAATAAGTCTTCCCACCATTGATCTTCTGCTATTATGGTTCTTTTAAGTTTTCTCAATGTTTCATCAGCCTCTGTGTATCTGTAAAAAGTGGGCTGATTAGGGAACAAATACTTTATTTCCTGCTCAAGATGAAACAAATTTTTTAACCTGTCGTAGAGATTCCTCCCTGTTGGCAATGTTGCTTGTGACGAACTGATAGAATGAACAGTTGTGTTATGAGCATGTATATCTATTTTATTAACATAGGTTTCCAGGTCCATTATCTTGTCCTCTGCGAGCATAGGACTGGGTAACCCATTGTCTAATAAAACCTGAAATTTCCCTTTAAAAGCATTGATTTCTTCCAGAATATCTGAGCACTTCCTTTCCAAATTCTGCATAAGAGTTCTTTTGGTAAAAACTCTTTTTATTTCTAAAATAGTGCCTGTCCTGTCATCAATTCCTAATTCTGAAAGTTGTTGCTTAGTCCGGGTGTTCAAAAACTGTATAAGTTGATTGGCTTGCTCAGGTCTGCCCTTTAATTCATCTCTCGTTTTGGCTATTTCTTCCTGAGCTACTTTGATCAAGTCACTTTGTTCAAAGATTGTTTGAACAAAGGACCAAATACTTTTTATTGACTCAATTATATTATCCCAAAGAATTTCGTTTATTTCTCTCAAAGGCTTTTCTAACGAAAGATCTTTTTCTAAAGCCTTAACCAATTTTTCCAATCTTTTAATTTCCCTAGTATTATCTACAACAATCCTTTTAGACATATCATATTTCTGCTCCAAATTTTCTAACTGCAATTTTGTGGTTTTAAGTTCTGTGACTCTGAGTTTTAAACTTTCCATTTGTTTTACCAATTCATCAGAACTTAAACCAGAAGTGTCTCCCTGTGCTAACTCTGTTTGCTGATCTGCTATTGTGGTACCTGTAGTGATCCCTGTTGTAGATGTTTGCATGATATCCTGCTTTTCTTTTAATGCCTATTCCAATTCTTTCTCTGTTTCACTCAGTTGCTCAGTCATTTTTAAGAGCAACTCCATCATTTCTTCCTGTGAATTTTTCTTCAAAACTTCTTGAGTCTGGGGGTGTCTTGAGGCTGGCAATTTCAGCTGCTTTCTCAGTGCAGCAATATCATCATCTTTCTTTTTAATTAGTGCCTCAATGCTTTTGATATCTTTGGGATTGTGACCCAAACTGATGATTATTTCTTCCAGAGACTTTATTCTGTTATCTTTTGCCTGAGAAGAAGCCTTCTCAATTTGCAACTGGGTGTTTGTATTATTTAAAGAATCTCGCAGCCTAAGGGCTGTCATGGCCTTATCAGTGAGGGTGGAGTATATCATTTCCCCAGTTTGTCTATGCAACTCTATCTGGTCCAAGGGATGAATGTCTTTTGCCAGGACCTCAAAATTGGTCCTAATATAATCAGATGCTGTCATGGGCTTTGGTACTTTGGATTTGAAATGGCTCATCATCATTTTGCCTTGTTGAATGTCAAATGCTGACATCAATATTTCCTGATTGTGTGGGGCCATTTTTAGATACTGATCATATACCTTCATTCTCAATGGATCATTCTTTGCTTTTATATTAATGAAAGTTCTCTTGATATCACCTGCATCTATTTTTGGTGGCTTAAAAGAAGATACTTCAGTACTCAACTATTTTTGCAATTCTTTTCCTTTGTGGCCTGTATGTGTTTCACTAACTGTGCCAGTTAGTTGACTATCTTCTCTTTCATCATCAAACATCTCATCAATGATTTCCACATCTGGAAGTGGATCGGGTTTCTGCTTTTTAGCTTGATGTAGCTCTGAGGATTCTTTGGGAGGAGTAGGATCCGGAGCCTGTCTTTTCTTGCCTATTTCCATATTAGATGGAGTTTTCAATTCTGAAACTTCAGGATGATTTACTTGAGTAGGAGAAACCTGTGTCTGATCTGGTGCCCTGGAGGTTTGAGGTTTCTCTGCCATGACGAAAGTTTCAATGACCTGTATTTCAGGTTCTTTCCCTTTACCTTTAGACTCTACTGCAATTGATAGACTCTCTTCCTGTAACCCCTGTTGGAGATTTCCTGCTGAAGAGGTGCCAATGTGAGGTACCTGCACTTGACAAAAATATTCTAGGTCAAACTCTTTCTCAAGATCTTTCATAATTTTGTTTCTATTGTCTTCTTCATTATCTTGCTCAACTAGTGTTCCTTCCACCCATTCATCTTGGTTAGCATATTGTTCTATTTCAAGAACCCTGTGGTGAATATATGGGGATGATTTGTTCTTCATTCTTTTATCACATATAAAACCAAATGGATCATAAGGAACCCAACGGAAACTCCTTTGGAACTTGCAACGGTTTTGTAGTATATCTTCTGCTTCTCGCTCAGCATCCCTAGAGTTGCATATGAAGGGACCTAATTGACTTTTGATCCTGAGTTGGGATTTCTTTTTTACACTACAAAAATGAATCATATCAGAATTATTCATTTGCCTGAAATATTCCAAGGCAAAAAGTCTCATAGGCACATATTTTGGCAATTTGAATGGATGCAATTCACATCCATATATTCTGATGACTGAATGATTTTGATATAAATACCAGTCCCCAACTTTATATGTCCTTGAAAGCTGCAAAGTATTCTTAATCTCATTACTGAGCCTTGGAGGGGGAATTCCTGTCAACAAGGTAGTTGCAGGATATACAAAAATATCGATGAACTCAGCATAAGAATAGGGAGAATCATAGGAAGAATGAGTTATGGCAGACCAAAAAATAACTGATCTAGGGTTTCCCTTGGCATCAAGATTTTTAACAGGGAAAGGGAACTTCTCTGATTGATAATAGATGAGGAGATGGTAAATGACTGAGGAATATTTAAACACTTTCTCATTATCTAGCCTCATGAACTGGTCATGGATTTTATTGGAAATGAAGGATGCAAAGTCATATTTTACTGCAGGAGGTTGCCCAGGAGTAAAGATAGACAACAACACCAAGGTTATTTCATCAACATATTCACTTGTATTGAAACCCATGACAAAGGATATCATATTCAGGATGAGTCTTCCTAAATTATTAAAGTAAGCAAAACCATAGGGAGGAGGCCCCTTAGGTTGATGTTCAGGCAACATAAAAGTCTGGCAAATGCATTTTAATTTTTCTGGGGACAGTTGGGTAGACTTTTCAAGTAGTTCTTCCATGGACAAAGGAGTAAGATCTTGATCAGGTTCAAAATGGAGCATTTTATTGATAGCTTGAGGAGTGATGGGGAAAAGGATACTCTGATCAGGAGACAACACTGCCCTTTGAGTCGAATCATAGTTGGAGTGACAGTAGTGGATAATTTCTGGGAAAACATAGACTGAGGGGATAAGATATCTTGGGAAATTGGATTCCCACAATCCAATGACATCTAGACCCTTCGAATAATCGTCTTTGCAGCGACAATAACTTCGAAGAGGACTTTCATCGAAACCTAAGTCTTTAATTTGGAAGTCTTTATCCACTAATGGTAAGTATTCTAACTCTCTGTGAGGGGCATTCAACGGGGTTACATTCAGGGCTGCCGGAGCTTCCATTTTGGTTCTTGTGTATTCAAAATGGAAGTTTCTGGGTTTTCTTCACAGACCGGGCGCAATTTTGATTCTAGGAGCTTTGATTTTACTTGCAGGAACTCGAATAGACTGTCATTAACCCTTTTTCAGATTCTGGCATGAATTTTAACATAGGAAAGTGGATTTTTCAAAGAGTTTCAGCAGGAATTTGAATAAATACCAGTTTAATGGAGAAATTTGAATTTTACAGGCACTGGCCAATGGCGGATGGATGCTTGAGCACTGGTTTAGCAATGGCGTTCGACAATTTAGTCGGCGGCGTCTCAAACAACGGAATTTTCAAAATTTTCAGAGGAGGACGCAGTCGTTTTCAGCAGTGAAAATGACAGAAAAACACGATTTTTGTTTTATTTACAAGTCAACGGGGATTTTGATTTTTTCGAGGATGACATCATCCGGTACGGGAAGACGCGTCACCGGGACCGGGCGGTAAGTGGTAATTTCCGCATCGCTCTTTGGGAGATGGTGGTATTCAGCGCGGGGCAACGATTCCATTGATCAACTGACACGTGGTTGGAGGAATATTCCAAAACCACCGTGCCCCCGCTCATTAACTTTCGGACACAAGAAGGCCAACAGAATGATCGTAGGCCGTTGATCTTCGGGGGGGCGATCTGACGGTGGAGGGGACGTGGAGTAGGCGGGGGTTTAATGTGCGGGCCCGACGGGTCTTTGAAATGATTATCGTTTAATTAATCATCCCGGGAGGCTTTTGATAGGCAGAAAAGATGGTTATTAATTAATCCTAGTGATTTAATTAATCCCATTGTTTAATCGGGGTTGCGGCGGGGTTGAGGAATTTTAACTAAGGTTAGGGTGTCAGGCGGAAATGAAATACCACGTGGGTGGGTCACGAAGGCTTCGGGGGACTTTCGAAGTTTTAGTTTAAATTAAAACTTCGTCTTTATTTATTTTTTCTTTCAAACATATAAAACTATATGTTTAAACCTTTTCCGATATTTCTTATTATATGGTAATAAATAAATGTTATTTATCAACCATAGGGGTAGGGAAATAACTTATATGGGTATTTTTAGCCAAAGGGTTTTTATTGGGGGTTTTTATTTAACAAAGGGGATTACATAACTTTGGCCAAAACTTATAATAAGAAGGGTTTTTGGAATATTTATGTAAAAAGGAGTTATGTACTATAGGATAAGGTCTTTTCACTAGGGATTTAATAGGTAAATCATATGTTAATATGACAAAGGGACAAGGGAAACTCAAAATACTTTACACAACTAGGAAAGTGGAGATTTCTGAAGTAAATTGCATCATCTCAATTTCAACACTTAAACATAGAATAGCAAGTAATTTTGAGGGATTATTATGGAAATTTGCATGATTTTCCTAAGTAAAATAGAATTTTACTTAGGAAAAGATTAAAAGTGAATGATTATAATGATAAATAACTTCAAGTTCTTAAGTCTTTTTGATCATTAGGCCGAGGGTCCGGTCCCTCCAAAAGTCAAGGAAATTCCTTGAGCCCCTTTAATCTCCAAATACCTTAGCACTTTGGGGAAATTAGTAAAAATCTTAGGGAGAAAGTGATGTGGGAAGTTAATGATTTTGACTTTGCTTTCTGTGAATTTTCCAGTGCATTTTCTGCTTCAGTACTTGTGATGAAGGTAAAAGATTAAACATATTCAGCACCATCATTCATCACATAAAACTTTGCAACACCATCTACCTACCCTATCTACTTGACCCTACCATTTTCTCTTCTTTATTAGGGTGCATTTGGACTTGCAAACCCTTATCAATCTTTTTCTTTTACATGGAAAATCTATCTAATTCTACACTTATTGCATCCAAGGGCTCAGATTAAACTGTTGAGCACATTTTATTAACTCTACCTATCTATTTATCTGCCAAGATTAAACTGTTTGGTCAGATGTTTATTCTCTATTCTACTACATGAAATTGAAACATGAATGAGTCAAGTTTAAACAGTTTGACTCTTCATAAATTGTGGCAAAAGTTTGACAAGCTGCACACAATTGCTTTATTACAAAAATGAAATAGTAGTGGCATTTGGATTTGCACAATTTCCTTGGTCTATTTTTTGCTTGGGGTTCATTTCTTTCATTTTCTTGACCAATTTATTTTTCTTACCCTTTGATTTTTCTTTTAGGGTATACCCTCTTTACATTTTTTAAATTTTTTTGATTTTTTGTTTTTTCAAGAATATGGAACACCTTTGCTCAAGAAAAAGGTTTGAACATATTCCATAGTTCAATCAAGACAATCATGAAAAATTGATTTTTTGGTTTTTTAAGAATATGGAACACCTTTGCTCAAGAAAAGGTTTGAACATATTCCATAGTTCAATCAAGACAATCATGAAAAATGACACCTATTGGTATAGGAGTCTAACACTGGCTCCACTTGGGGATGGCTTTTCCTTGTGAAAAGTTAAGAACAGCAGGTCAGTTGCCTCAAAATGTCTTCAAACTAAACCATGTAATCTCCTTCTTCTGGTAGCTTTATTGTATATATGATAGTGAAACTTTTGAAGCTTAGGGCCTTCACTTCGGGCTTCAACTCCAAGAAGTCACCATCCAATCAAAACTGATGCATTAGAAAAGGATATATTATGTACAAATTAGAAAGAATCAGAACATCCTAGTAAATAGGATCAAAATAGTGTTTTAGCATTCGACCATTGACTGGTCCTTCCTCAGCTTCTGAATTGTCCAAATCCTTCAAAAAGTATGTGTTGTTCCCCTGTAAGGCATGAATGATGTAAGGCCCTTTCCATAAGAAAT
This sequence comes from Pinus albicaulis, assembly GCA_034641835.2. Classification (NCBI taxonomy): domain Eukaryota; kingdom Viridiplantae; phylum Streptophyta; class Pinopsida; order Pinales; family Pinaceae; genus Pinus; species Pinus albicaulis. The sequence goes on from CM076575.1 coordinate 322,364,477, forward strand.
AAAATTTCCCATGTTTCCCTTTTTCTTCTCTTCTGGAATCCCATCTTAGGACTTTATCTCCTAGTTGAAAATATTCTGCTTTAGTTCTTTTGTTAAAAATTTTCTTTAACTTTTCCTGTAAGACTTGGGCTCATTGATACACTTCTTCTCTGGTTTGCTGCAAGTGAATTGTTTGGTTAATTCTTCTCTGAATGTCATTTGGTTCCACTTGAGCCTCCTGAAGTAAATTCATAACAGGAATTCCTAAAGATGATGGGAATCTTGCTTCAATGCCATAAACTAATTCATATGGACTAATCCCAATTGATTTCTTAGTTGTAAGTCTGTCTGCCCACAATGCATTGGTAAGTTTTTTATGCCAATTCTTTTTATTTTCTTCCAATAACTTTTTGATGATATTAATAAGGCTTTTATTGGAGGATTCTGCCAGTCCATTACCCTGGGGGTAATAGGCTGTTGAATGGCCTAAAGTAATATGATATTCATTGCAGAAACTAATCATTTTCTTTGACTTAAATGCAGCAGCATTATCTGTGATAATTTTTTCTGGACAACCAAATCTTGAAAGTATATTGGTTTCTAAAAACCCTATAATTACAGAATCATTGGCCTGTCTGCATGGGATAGCTTCAATCCATTTAGTAAAGTAATTTGTGGCAGTAAGAATCCATCTGTGTTGTCCAAAAGAAGAGGGATGAATTTCTCCAATAAAATCTAATCCCCATTGTTGAAAGGGTCTTTCTGTGGAAATTGGTCTTAATGGTAAAGGTAACAACTTTCTTTTACCCTCAAAGATCTGACACTTATGACAAGTTGTTACAAATTTCTTAACATCTGAAAACAAGGTTGGCCAATAAAAACCAGCCCTTAAGATTTTATCTGCAGTTGACTTCCAGTAGAGGTGTCCACAACAATCCCCTGCATGAAATTCATTAAGAACTTTGTCAGCTTCATCTTTCAATAGAAAATTTAATAAGATTCCTTCATGATTTTTCCAAAATAGAGTGCCATCTAAAATACAATATTTTAAAGATGTCATTTTCAAAAATCTTCTTTTCGTTCTGGACAACCCTGGAGGAGCTTGCAGGTTTAATAAAACATGAATGATATCAGTGTACCAGGGTGAACCTAAGAAAGCTTGACTGATCTGTGGAGTCGCCATCTCCTGTTCGTCATCCAGTTCGTTAATGTCTAAGGCTTGGAAATTAGTTTCAGTCATGAGTTGAGCCAAACCTTGACCTTTGATGAGTTTAGTTGGTTTAATTTCGATATCATATTCTAAAATGGTAGCTATCCACTTACCTCTTTTGCCTTCAATACCATCTTGAGTCAAGATGTCTTTAATTACAGCATTAGGCACATAGGCTATCACATGAGAATATAATATATAAACTCTGAAATCTTTAATTGCTTTCACAAGTGCAAAAGCCTGTTTCTCCATGATATTGTATTTCAAAGATGCATCCCTAAGTAATTTACTAAAAAAGGCAATTGGTTTTTCACATCCCTGATCATCGTTTTGTAGTAAAACAACTGCAATTGTATGTTCAGAAGCAAATGAAAAAATAATGAAATCTCTGTCAAACTTTGGACTGGTAAGATCTGGTGTTCTTGTTAAAGCCATTTTAATTTCCTCAAATGATTGCTTGGCTTCTACAGTCCAGTCAATGCTTGAATCTTTTTTAAGCATGTTAGTAAGCAATCTAAGTAATTCAGCTAAGCTGGAAATAAATCTTCTCAAGAAATTAATCTTTTCTATGAAAGCTTGAAGTTCTTTTATGTTTCTGGGATGAGGTATCTGCAAAATTGCTTGTATTCTTTCAGGGTCAATTCGTATGCCATCTTTAGAAATAATGTGACCTAAGAGCTTTCCTTCTTCCAAACCAAACAATGACTTTTTAGGATTTAAAGAAATGCCATATTTTCTGCACTTTATAAACACTTGCCTTAGATGATCTAAATGTTGCTGATCTGTTTTGGAAAAAACTGTTAAATCATCTAGATAAATTACCAGAAAGTCATGTATTTCTTTAGCAAAAGAAATGTCCATTTCTCTTTGAAATGTAGCTCCTGCATTCTTGAGTCCAAATGGCATCTTGACATATTTAAAAGTACCCCATGGTGTTGTAAATGTTGTTTTATCTTGATCATCAAGATGAACCAGAATCTGGTTATACCCTGAAAATCCATCCAGAAGAGATATTCTTGAAGATCCTACTACCCTTTGTAAGATATGGTCCATTTTAGGTAAGGGATAATTATCTTTTAAAGAAACTTTATTCAAATTTCTTAAATCAACACACAGCCTAATTTCTCTAGTCTTTTTCCGCGTTGGTACTAGAGTAGAAACCCATTCAGAGAACCTAATAGGAGTTATAATCCCTGCTTCAAACATCCTTTTAATTTCCTTTTCGATTGAAGGTATAAAACAGGATTTATTCTTCTAAGTTTCTGTTTGAAAGGTTTTTGATCTGGTTTCAAAGGTATAGTGTGTTGAATTATAGATGTATCATATGATTTAAGATCTTCACAACTCCACGCAAAAACATCCTGGAATTCTTTAAAAAGTTCAACATATTTAACCTTTTGATCTTCTAGCAGAGCTTTAGACAGTTTAACTATTTTGGGATTTTCTGGGGTTCCTAAGTTGCACTCTTCAATATCAGCCTTAACAGGTTCCATTTTAGGTCTAAATGGAATGTCATTTGAATCAAAAAGATCTTCCAAAGGAGTTAATCCTTTGGGAAAATGATTGTCTTTCAGATTAATGATTTCAGTTTTATCTTCTATGATCTCATCGAATTCCATTTGTATCACATCCTGCATATCTTTTTCTGTGAATGTGGTTGGGTGAAGCATATGAATTGCAGTCTCTCTCGAAATATCTATTTTTTATTTTTTTTCTTGATCAAATTCACTAATTGTTATGTCCTCATCTATATTACTGTTAGAAAACTCATTTTCTAGTGTCAAAAAACTATTGATTTGATTGTTATTTACAAATACTTGCCAATTCATTAGATTGTCTGGTATAGCAGGTCTATGTCTAATCTCAGCTGTGAACTGATGATTAGGTCCAAAAGGCAATTTACATGTGCTAGCGAACATTGCAAGACTGTGAGCATGCAAATTCTGTTTCCTGGGAATCTTGGCAAGTTGAGCTTGTAGAAAGGTGTTGAGAATTTCCACAACTGTTTCTCTGTATTGTTTCAATCTGGGATCTTTGGTTGAACATTCACCATTAATCTGTTGGATAATTAATTCAGAGTCTCCTATGATTGATACCCTAATTGCTCCTAACTTTTTGACATGTTTAAGCCCTAGCAAAAGGGCTTCGTACTCAGCCATGTTGTTAGTGCATTTAAAATTCAATATATAAGAATGACCTTCAGCATGATCGTTTTCAACATTATGTAACCAAATTCCAGCCCCTGCTCCTAACTTGTTTACTGAGCCATCAAATTCTAAATGCCACAGAATTTCATGTTCATAATCTTCATCAACTGTTTTAACATGTTTCTTAACAGGAGCTAGTTGTTTAGCTTTTTTCTGGTATTTCTTGGTTGTCTGGTGTTTCTTTGTTTTCTAAAATCTCTTCGATCTGAACAGTGGATTTATTTGTAGTTTCCTTTTCAGGTGCTTCTAGCTCAGTTGGAAGGTCCATTTCAGCATTATAAAGGATGAAAGAATCCATATCAGAATGTACTGAATAGACAGGGAAGTTTTCAGGCTTCTCATGGCTACTCACCAAGTACTTCATCAAGGTTTCTCTATATAATCTTTTTGGTTGACCAAATACTGAAATAGTGGCATATGACATGTCTAGTTGAATAGATCCTCCAAGTTTAGCACCCCAGGATCTGGAAAGCAACATACCATATTTAGGAGGAATATCAGCCACTATTATATCCATCAAAACAGATTTCGCAGGGTATTGCACCAAAGTAACACACAAATCCTTAATCAAACCTAAACATCTTACTTGACTAGAATCAAAAGAAAACAAATCTTTATACGGTCTGGTAATGTCTAAATTTAATCTTTCCATCACAGCTTTTGGCATCAAATTGTGGGATGCTCCAGAATCAAGCATAGCATTGTGGAGTATTTTGTCATGAACATTCAGGCTCACATAAAATGGAGGAGTTCCTCCACTTTCTGGTTTGCCATTTACTTCGGGGCCAAAAAGTAGTTTGGGTTGATCATCAAGGATATTCACTGAATCATCCATTCCAGTAATGTTAATGTTAAGAGTTTTGCTGATTTGGCTTCTATAGATATCGTGTTTAGCTAATTCTGATAAAAGAACAGCTATATTTAGTTTGCCTATTTCAGCCTCTAGATTGAAAGGTTTTTCTGTTTGAGCTCTAGTGTTCTAAGCAGTTGGGTTTTCTCTATTTTTTAGGTCTTCAACGTTTTTCTCTTTTTCATGAGTGGAATTATGATTTGAAGGTGTTTCTCGACTAACTTCTACGTTTCCTACAAGAGGAAAAGTATTAGATTGTTGTTTATTGTTTGGTTGGTTGTCAGACACATCTTCAATTATTGGATTTGAGGGGTTAGGAGTTGTCCTAGACAAAATTTGTACAGGGGGAATGTTTTGTACAAGAGGGATTTTACCTTTGAAATTTTGTTTTACAGCTTTCTGTTTGCTATTCTCTGGCACATCAATCCGTCTGCTTCTCAAATTGTATTGTTTATGAACCTCATAAATTGTTGTGTCATAGCCTTCCTTAAAATCAAAAGTTTCTCCTGAATGAGTTTGGAATGTTTCAAGGATGTGATTCTCCTGATCATCCTGAGATAGGAAAACTTCTGGTTCATTTTGTTTTTCAGTCACATTATTTATTTCGACATCCTCAGTAGGTTCTTCAGAAGTTTAACCTTCAACAAAGTTTTCTTGGAAAGGCGGCCTGATATTTTGGTCAGGGACATTCTTCTCAATATTTTGGTTCTGATTTCTTCTAAAGTTTGGGTTTCTCACAACATTTTGATTATCACCAGTAGACTTTCTTTCGATTGTCTCCACTCTGTCTCCTAACCTTTCCATACCTTTAATGATTGCATCCAGCTTTCTTTCAAAAGCTGAAGGTTCTTCATTCATAGGCATTCTTCTTTCGGCCCTAGCTCTGGCTCGTTTTTCTATAAGATTTGCTTCTACACTAACCACTATGCTCTGCATTTCCTCTAGGGTTTGAGAAGCTCTTTCCCTGAGTGAATAGGCTATGTCAGAGTCAAAACCATCTGGGAATTTGACCAATACAGAGTCAGGAGGGGGTCTGAGGTTCTGGGGAATAGCATTATATGCTTCGTTGAATCTTATTATGTAATCTTGCACTGTTTCATTAGGTCTTCTCCTTAATTTTTCAAATTCTGATAGGATTTGAAGAGGGTCTTTATTTTTCTCCCATCTATTCAAAAATGCCCTATACAAAGCTGCTAAATCAGCAACACTGTTTGGAGCAAGGGCCCTAAACCATGTCCTGACTTCCCTAGTAAGACTCTGAACAAAAATTCTCATTCGGACATCATCAGTGTCAATTTCATAGAATTCAAAGTAATCAGTCATCCTTTTGGTATGTTGTTGAGCTGTATAAGTACCTGATCCATCAAAAGGTGTGATCTTACTCTGATAATCTTGAGGCAAGGCAGCAGGGTTGGCTAGCAACTATAACGGAGCATATCTATTGGCCATTGGAAGGTTTAATGGAATAATAGGTGAGGGTGGTCTAGGCGGAGGAGTAGAAGGGGTGACTGGTGTTTGAAAAGCTTGAGAAAAAGTAACTGAACTTGGGGAAGCTTCGGTAATTACAGAGATGTTTGAACTTTCTTCAAAGGTTTGTTTAGATTGAATGGAGTCTTGTAACTGTCTGTCAAGGTGATATGAAACAAATCTGAATTGCAAATCTTCAAAAAACAATGGATCTGGAACTAATCTCGATAATTCAGTTTCAGAAAAATTTACAAATAAGGATGTTTCAAATCTCTCATCAAAAGGAATTTCGTCAAAATATATAATCTTCACAGGACATGAATGTGATCTAGAAAGAGGTCTAGAACTTCTAGAACTCTCTTGACTTCCTCTTTCAGAACTTTCTTGACTTCCTTGTCTTCTAAGAATCCTAGGAATCAGATTCGGATTTTCAAATATCGGTGGTGGATTGGGGTCAGGATTTGACCTAGTGTGACGAATCCTTTCTGAAGCCAGTTTTCCTAGATGATATATGTTTTTGGATTTTTTGGTTTTAATTGAAATGAAAGTACAACTTCTACAAATTCTTTAAGAAATAATGATTTTTTTAATTAAAATTTTCTCAAATATTTATTAAACTAGAGAGTCGGATTAAACATTTGAAACTAAGGTTCAATGTATAAGCTAAATCAGAGATAGACTGAAGCATCTTTTATTTACTTTTGCAATTGCAGAGCAAAAGAAATTTCAAAGGCTACCTGGCTGATCTTCAGACTCTGTCTATAGCTTATAAGTGAACAATATTAACAAATAAAGATGATTCAGGTCCCCAGCGGAGTCGCCACTATGTTATCACTCAGGTTTTCCTTGAAGTTGTGGAAAAGGAAAGTATACCCGAGGTAACCACAAACCAACCTTCAGATGCAGAATCTAGCCAATCTGCATCCAGAGAGGGCTCTCTTTTTATAATTTATCTTTGTTCTTAGAAAGTTTTAGGCTAGTTATAAATCCAAGAGTTTGTTTGAAAATGGTGGAATTCGCCAACTAAGGGCAAGGTTGAATATTTTCAGGCCATTGGGCTATGGAGTCAAATGATGGCTTTACTGGATTACTATTCTACACACAAGATGGCTTTGCAGGGCAAGATAGCCAAACAAAGAACAATTTTTAGAATTTAAAGTGGATGGAATGGGTTTGAAGGGATGAAAGGCAGTTAAGAATCTTTCAGCATGTTCAAAAGAAAGAAATGAAATGATTACAAATAAAGAGAAGTGAAGAATTCTTTACTATAGTAATCAAAATGTTTAAATTAGTGAAGCAAGAGCAATTAAGAATTCGTTGCTTATAACCAATTTAGAGGAAAACATTAAGAATAATCACAACTGAAATCAGAGTACAATTAAGTAAATTCTGATTTATTCTTTTATGTCAATTATTCAGAAATGAACACAATGATATTATAAACAGATATAGAACTTAAGACATAAGATAGAAAGACTTATTGAACTACAGTTCGACACATGAATCCTGCAAAAAGTCCTTAGCTTCAAATTGTCATCCAGCAAGCCACAAGTAAATTCCTCCAAAAGACTTTTATTCCAAAAATATCAATGTCACAGCCAAGTAGTAGAATCCACCCTCAATACTCTCTTTGAGGTTTTATTTATACAAAAAATGATTGAAAATATCTCACACTAACCTAGCCACTAATCTAGGGTGACTAATGAATAAGTTACCATAAAAAGGAGGCAAATGGTCTCATAGATAGAACAAAAAGTAATTGCTGGTGTGCTGTTCCCTTATTTTGTGGACGTGCTAGAGGCAGGTGCTATAATAGGGCTCGATGTTGTCCCTTTGAGTATCTCCTTTGCTTGTTTGATACTCTTTTTTTCTACTGATACTCTTTCAACTGCCCAAATGATACTCTTTAATCTGTGCTCATTATTTATCCTTTACATGATAGTAAAAAGATAAAATTCTCAACCTGAAGATAAATTTCATAAAATGTCCAATAAGTCTTCCCACCATTGATCTTCTGCTATTATGGTTTTTTTAAGTTTTCTCAATGTTTCATCAGCCTCTGTGTATCTGTAAAAAGTGGCCTGATTAGGGAACAAATACTTTATTTCCTTCTCAATATGAAACAAATTTTTTAACCTGTCGTAGAGATTCCTCCCTGTTGGCAATGTTGCTTGTGACGAACTGATAGAAAGAACAGTTGTGTCATGAGCATGTATATCTATTTTATTAACATAGGTTTCCAGGTCCATTATCTTGTCCTATGCGAGCATAGGACTGGGTAACCCATTGTCTAATAAAACCTGAAATTTCCCTTTAAAAGCATTGATTTCTTCCAGAATATCTGAGCACTTCCTTTCCAAATTCTGCATCAGAGTTCTTTTGGTAAAAACTCTTTTTATTTCTAAAATAGTGCCTGTCTTGTCATCAATTCCTAATTCCGAAAGCTATTGCATAGTCCGAGTGTTCAGAAACTGTATAAGTTGATTGGCTTGCTCAGGTCTGCCCTTTAATTCATCTCTTGTTTTGGCTATTTCTTCCTGAGCTACTTTGATCAAGTCATTTTGTTCAAAGATTGTATGAACAAAGGACCAAATACTTTTTATTGACTCAATTATATTATCCCAAAGAATTTCATTTATTTCTCTCAAAGGCTTTTCTAACGAAAGATCTTTTTCCAAAGGCTTAACCAATTTTTCCAATCTTTTAATTTCCCTGGTATTATCTGCGACAGTCCTTTTAGACATATCATATTTCTACTGCAAATTTTCTAACTGCAATTTTGTGGTTTTAAGTTCTGTGACTCTGAGTTTTAAACTTTCCATTTGTTTTACCAATTCATCAGAACTTAAACTAGAAGTGTCTCCCTGTGTTGACTCTGTTTGTTGATCTGCTGTTGTGGTACCTGTAGTGATCCCTGTTGTAGATGTTTGCATGATATCCTGCTTTTCTTTTAATTCCTGTTCCAATTCTTTCTCTGTTTCACTCAGTTGCTCAATCATTTTTAAGAGAAACTCCATCATCTCTTCCTGTGAATTTTCCTTCAAAACTTCTTGGGTCTGGGGATGCCTTGAGGCTGGAAATTTCAGCTGCTTTCTTAGTGCAGCTATATCATCATCTTTCTTTTTAATTAGTGCCTCAATGCTTTTGATATCTTTGGGATTGTGACCCAAACTGATGATTATATCTTCCAGAGACTTTATTCTGTTATCTTTTGCCTGAGAAGAAGCCTTCTCAATTTGCAATTGGGTGTTTGTATTATTTAAAGAATCTCGCAGCCTAAGGGCTGCCATGGCCTTATCAGTAAGGGTGGAGTATATCATTTCCCCAGTTTGTCTATGCAACTCTATCTGGTCCAGGGGATGAATGTCTTTTGCCAAGACCTCAAAATTGGTCCTAATATAATCAGATGCTGTCATGGGCTTTGGTACTTTGGATTTGAAATGGCTCATCATCATTTTGCCTTGTTGAATGTCAAATGCTGACATCAATCTTTCCTGATTGTGTGGGGCCATTTTTAGATACTGATCATATACCTTCATTCTCAATGGATCATTCTTTGCTTTTATATTAATGAAATTTCTCTTGATATCACATGCATCTGTTTTTGGTGGCTTAAAAGAAGATGCTTCAGTACTCAACTGTTTTTGCAATTCTTTTCCTTTGTGCCTTGTATGTGTTTCACTAACTGTGCCAGTTAGTTGACTATCTTCTCTTTCATCATCAAACATCTCATCAATGATTTCCACATCTGGAAGTGGATCGGGTTTCTGCTTTTTAGCTTGATGTAGCTCTGAGGATTCTTTGGGAGGAGTAGGATCTGGAGCCTGTCTTTTCTTGCCTATTTCCATATTAGATGGAGTTTGCAATTCTGAAACTTTAGGATGATTTACTTGAGTAGGAGAAACCTATGTCTGATCTGGTGCCCTGGAGGTTTGAGGTTTCTCTGCCATGACGAAAGTTTCAATGACCTGTATTTCAGGTTCTTTCCCTTTACCTTTAGACTCTACTGCAATTGATAGACTCTCTTCCTGTAACCCCTGTTGGAGATTTCCTGCTAAAGAGGTGCCAATGTGAGGTACCTGCACTTGACCAAAAGATTCTAGGTCAAACTCTTTCTCAAGATCTTTCATAATTTTGTTTCTATTGTCTTCTTCATTGTCTTGCTCAACTAGTGTTCCTTCCACCCATTCATCTTGGTTAGCATATTGTTCTATTTCAGGAATCCTGTGGTGAATATATGGGGATGATTTGTTCTTCATTCTTTTATCACAGATAAAATCAAATGGATCATAAAGAACCCAACGGAAACTCCTTTGGAACTTGCAACGGTTTTGTAGTATATCTTCTGCTTCTCGCTCAGCATCCCTAGAGTTGCATATGAAGGGACCTAATTGACTTTTGATCCTGAGTTGGGCTTTCTTTTTTACACTACAAAAATGAATCATATCAGAATTATTCATTTTTCTGAAATATTCCAAGGCAAAAAGTCTCATAGGCACATATTTTGGCAATTTGAATGGATGCAATTCACATCCATATATTCTGATGACTGAATGATTTTGATATAAATACCAGTCCCCAACTTTATATGTCCTTGAAAGCTGCAAAGTCTTCTTAATCTCATTATTGAGCCTTGGAGGGGGAATTCTTGTCAACAAGGTAGTTGCAGGATATACAAAAAGATCGATGAACTCAGCATAAGAATAGGGAGAATCATAGGAAGAATGAGTTATGGCAGACCAAAAAATAACTGATCTAGGGTTTCCCTTGGCATCAATATTTTTAACAGGAAAATGGAACTTATCTGATTTATAATAGATAAGGATATGATAAATGACTGAGGAATATTTAAACACTTTCTCATTATCTAGCCTCATGAACTGGTCATGGATTTTATTGGAAATGAAGGATGCAAAGTCATATTTTACTGCAGGAGGTTGCCTAGGGGTAAAGATAGACAGCAACACCAGGGTTATTTCATCAACATATTTACTTGTATTGAAACCCATGACAAAGGATATCATATTCAGGATGAGTCTCCCTAAATTATTAAAGTAAGCAAAACCATAGGGAGGAGGCCCCTTAGGTTGATGTTCAGGCAACATAAAAGTCTGGCAAATGCATTTTAATTTTTCTGGGGATAGTTGGGTAGACTTTTCCAGTAGTTCTTCCATGGAAAAAGGAGTAAGATCTTGATCAGGTTCAAAATGGAGCATTTTATTGATAGCTTGAGGAGTGATGGGGAAAAGGATACTCTGATTAGGAGACAACACTGCCCTTTGAGTCGAATCATAGTTGGAGTGACAGTAGTGGATAATTTCTGGGAAAACATAGACTGAGGGGATAAGATATCTTGGGAAATTGGATTCCCACAATCCAATGACATCTAGACCCTTCGAATAATCGTCTTTGCAGCGACAATAACTTCGAAGAGGACTTTCATCGAAACCTAAGTCTTTAATTTGGAAGTCTTTATCCACTAATGGTAAGTATTCTAACTCTCTGTGAGGGGCATTCAATGGGGTTACATTCAGGGCTGCCGGAGCTTCCATTTTGGTTCTTGTGTATTCAAAATGGAATTTTCTAGGTTTTCTTCACAGACTGGGCACAATTTTGATTCTAGGAACTTTGATTTTACTTGCAGGAACTCGAATAGACTGACATTAACCCTTTTTCAGACTCTGGCATGAATTTTAACACAAAAAAGTGGATTTTTCAAAGAGTTTCAGCAGACATTTGAATAAATACCTGTTTAATGGAGAAATTTGAATTTTACAGGCACTGGCCAATGGCGGATGGATGCTTGAGCATTGGTTTAGCAATGGCTTTCGGCAATTTAGTCGGCTGCGTCTCAAACAGCGGAATTTTCAAATTTTTTAGAGGAGGACGCAGTCGTTTTCAGCAGTGAAAATGACAGAAAAACACGATTTTTTGTTTTATTTACAAGTCAACGCGGATTTTGATTTTTTCGAGGATGACATCATCCGGTACGGGAATACGCGTCACCGGGACCGGGCGGTAAGTGGTAATTTCTGAACCGCTCTTTGGGAGATGGTGGTATTCAGCGCGGGGTAGTGATTCCATTGATCAACTGACACGTGGTCGGAGGACTATTCCAAAACCACCGCGCCCCCGCTCGTTAACTTTCGGACACAAGAAGGCCAGAGGAATGATCGTAGGCCATTGATCTTCGTGGGGGCGATCTGACGGTGGAGGGGACGTGGAGTAGGCGGGGGTTTAATGTGCGGGCCCGACGGGTCTTTGAAATGATTATCGTTTAATTAATCATCCCGGGAGGCTTTTGATAGGCGGAAAAGATGGTTATTAATTAATCCTAGTGATTTAATTAATCCCATAGTTTAATCAGGGTTGCGGCGGGGTTGAGGAATTTTAACTAAGGTTAGGGTGTCAGATGGAAATGAAATACCACATGGGTGGGTCACGAAGGCTTCGGGGGACTTTCGAAGTTTTAGTTTAAATTAAAACTTCGGCTTTATTTATTTATTCTTTCAAACATATAAAACTATATGTTTAAACCTTTTCCGATATTTCTTATTATATGGTAATAAATAAATGTTATTTATCAACCATAGGGGTAGGGAAATAACTTATATAGGTATTTTTAGCCAAAGGGTTTTTATTGGGGGTTTTTATTTAACAAAGGGGATTACATAACTTTGGCCAAAACTTATAATAAGAAGGGTTTTTGGAATATTTATGTAAAAAGGAGTTATGTACTATAGGATAAGGTCTTTTCACTAGGGATTTAATAGGTAAATCAGATGTTAATATGACAAAGGGACAAGGGAAACTCAAAATACTTTACACAACTAGGAAAGTGGAGATTTCTGAAGTAAATTGCATCATCTCAATTTCAACACTTAAACATAGAATAGCAAGTAATTTTGAGGGTTTATTATGGAAATTTGCATGATTTTCCTAAGTAAAATAGAATTTTACGTAGGAAAATATTAAAAGTGAATGATTATAATGATAAATAACTTCAAGTACTTAGGTCTTTTTATCATTAGGTCGATGGTCCGGTCCCTCCAAAAGTCAAGGAAATGCCTTGAGCCCCTTTAATCTTCAAATACCTTAGCACTTTGGGGAAATTAGTAAAACTCTTAGGGAGAAAGTGATGTGGGAAGTTAATGATTTTGACTTTGCTTTCTGTGAATTTTCCAGTGCATTTTCTGCTTCAGTACTTGTGGTGAAGGTAAAAAATTAAACATATTCAACACCATCATTCATCACATAAAACTTTGCAACACCATCTCCCTAACCTATCTACTTGACACTACCATTTTCTCTTCTTTATTAGGGTGTATTTGGACTTGCAAACCCTTATCAATCTTTTTCTTTTACATGGTAAATCTATCTAATTCTACACTTATTGCATCCAAGGGCTCAGATTAAACTGTTGAGCACCTTTTATTAACTCTACCTATCTACTTATCTGCCAAGATTAAACTGTTTGGTCAAATATTTATTCTCTATTCTACTACATGAAATTGAAACATGAATGAGTCAAGTTTAAACAGTTTGACTCTTCATAAATTGTGGCAAAATTTTGACAAGCTGCACACAATTGCTTTATTACAAAAATGAAATAGTAGTGGCATTTGGATTTGCACACTTTCCTTGGTATATTTTTTGCTTGGGGTTCATTTCTTTCATTTTCTTGACCAATTTATTTTTCTTACCCTTTGATATTTCTTTTAGGGTATACCCTCTTTACATTTTTTAAATTTTTTTGATTTTTTGTTTTTTCAAGAATATGGAACACCTTTGCTCAAGAAAAAGGTTTGAACATATTCCATAGTTCAATCAAGACAATCATGAAAAATGACACCTATTGGTATAGGAGTCTAACACTGGCTCCACTTGGGGATGGCTTTTCCTTGTGGAAAGTCAAGAACAGCAGGTCAGATGCCTTAAAAATGTCTTCAGTCTGAACATGTAATCTCCTTTTTCTGGTAGCTTTATTGTATATATGATAGTGAAACTTTTGAAGCTTAGGGCCTTCACTTCGGGCTTCAACTCCAAGAAGTCACCATCCAATCAAAACTGATGCATTAGAAAGGATATATTATGTACAAGTTAGAAAAAATCAGAACATCCTAGTAAATAGGATCAAAATAGTGCTTTAGCATTCAACCATTGACTGGTCCTTCCTCAGCTTCTGAATTGTCCAAATTTTTCAAAAAGTATGTGTTGTTTCTCTGTAAAGCATGTATGATGTAAGGTCCTTTCCACAAGAAATCAAATTTTCCATGTTTCCCTTTATCTTCCCTTCTGGAATCCCATCTTAGAACTTTATCTCCTAGTTGAAAATCTTCTGCTTTAGTTCTTTTGTCAAACATTTTCTTTAACTTTTCCTGCAAGACTTGGGATCGTTGATACACTTCTTCTCTGGTTTGCTGCAAGTGAATTGTTTGGTTAATTCTTCTCTGAATGTCATTTGGTTCCACTTGAGCCTCCTGAAGTAACTTCATAACAGGAATTCCTAAAGATGATGGGAATCTTGCTTCAATGCCATAAACTAATTCATATGGACTAGTCCCAATTGATTTCTTAGTTGTAAGTCTGTCTGCCCACAATGCATTGGTCAGTTTCTTGTGCCAATTCTTTTTATTTTCTTCCAATAATTTTTTGATGATATTAATAAGGCTTTTATTGGAGGATTCTGCAAGTCCATTACCCTGAGGGTAATAGGCTGTTGAATGGCCTAAAGTAATATGATATTTATTGCAGAAACTAATCATTTTATTTGACTTAAATGCAACAACATTATCTGTTATAATCTTTTCTGGACAGCCAAATCTTGAAAGTATATTGGTTTCTAAAAACCCTATAATTACAGAATCATTTGCCTGTCTGCATGGGATAGCTTCAATCCATTTGGTAAAGCAATCTGTGGCAGTTAAAATCCATCTGTGTTTCCCAGAGGAAGAGGGATGAATTTCTCCAATAAAATCTAATCCCCATTGTTGAAAGGGTCTTTCTGTGGAAATTGGTCTTAATGGTAAAGGTAAGAACTTTCTCTTACCCTCAAATATCTGACATTTATGACAAGATGTTACAAATTTCTTAACATCAGAAAATAAGGTTGGCCAATAAAAACCAGCCCTTAAGATTTTGTCTGCAGTTGATTTCCAGTAGAGATGTCCACCACAATCCCCTGCATGAAATTCATTAAGAACTTTATCAGCTTCATCTTTTAATAGACAATTCAATAAAATTCCTTCATGATTTTTCCAAAATAGAGTTCCATCTAAAATACAATATTTCAAAGATGTCATTTTCAAGAATCTTCGTTTCGTTCTGGACAACCCTGGAGGAGCTTGCAGGTTTAATAAAACACGAATAATATCAGTGTACCAAGGTGAATCTAAGAAGGTTTGACTAATCTGTGGAGTCGCCATCTCCTGTTCGTTATCCAGTTCTTAATGTCTAAGGCTTGGCAATTAGTTTCAGTCATGAGTTGAGCTAAACCTTGAACTTTGATGAGTTTAGTTGGTTTAATTTGGATATCATATTCTAAAATGGTAGCTATCCACTTGCCTCTTTTGCCTTCAATACCATCTTGAGTCAAGATGTCTTTAACTACAGCACTAGGCACATAAGCTATTACATGAGAATATAATATATAAACTTTGAAATCTTTAATTGCTTTTACCAGTGTAAAGGCCTGTTTCTCCATGATATTGTATTTCAAAGATGCATCTCTAAGTGCTTTACTAAAAAATGCTATTGGTTTTTCACACCCTTGATCATCTTTTTGAAGTAAAACAGCTGCAACTGTATGTTCAGAAGCAAATGAAAAAATAATGAAATCTCTGTCAAATTTGGGACTGGTAAGAACTGGTGTTCTTGTTAAAGCCATTTTAATTTCCTCAAATGATTGCTTGGCTTCTACAGTCCAGTCAATGCTTGAATCTTTTTTAAGCATGTTAGTAAGCAATCTAAGTAATTCAGCTAAACTGGAAATAAACCTTCTCAAGAAATTAATCTTTCCTATGAAAGCTTGAAGTTCTTTTATATTTCTGGGATGAGGTATCTGCAAAATTGCTTGTATTCTTTCAGGGTCAATTCGAATGCCATCTTTAGAAATAATGTGACCTAAGAGCTTTCCTTCTTCCAAACCAAACAATGACTTTTTAGTGTTTAAAGAAATCCCATACTTTCTGCACTTTATAAACACTTTCCTTAGATGATCTAAATGTTGCTGATCTGTTTTGGAAAAAACTGTTAAATCATCTAGATAAATTACCAGAAAATCATGTATTTCTTAAGCAAAAGCAATATCCATTGCTCTCTGAAATGTAGCTCCTGCATTCTTGAGTCCAAATGGCATCTTGACATATTTAAAAGTACCCCATGGTGTTGTAAATGTTGTTTTATCTTGATCATCAGGATGAACCAGAATCTGGTTATACCCTGAAAATCCATCCAGAAGAGATATTCTTAAAGATCCTACTACCCTTTGTAAGATATGGTCCATTTTAGGTAAGGGATAATTATCTTTTAAAAAAAAATTATTCAAATTTCTTAAATCAACACACAACCTAATTTCTCCAGTCTTTTTCCGCGTTGGTACTAGATTAGAAACCCATTCAGAGAACCTAATAGGAGCTATAATCCCTACTTCAAACATCCTTTTAATTTCCTTTTCGATTGAAGGTAATAAAACAGGATTTATTCTTCTAAGTTTTTGTTTGAAAGGTTTTTGATCTGGTTTCAAAGGTATAGTGTGTTGAATTATAGATGTATCATATGATTTAAGATCTTCACAACTCCAGGCAAAAACATCCTGGAATTCTTTAAAAAGTTCAACATATTTAACCTTTTGATCTTCTGGCAGAGCTTTAGACAGTTTAACCATTTTGGGATTTTCTGGGGTTCCTAAGTTGCACTCTTCAATATCAGCCTTAAAAGGTTCCATTTTAGGTCTACATGGAATGTCATTTGAATCAAAAAGATCTTCCAAAGGAGTTAATCCTTTGGGCAAATGATTGTCTTTCAGATTAATGATTTCAGTTTCATATTCTATGATCTCATTGAATTCCATTTGTATCACATCCTGCATATCTTTTTCTGTGAATGTGGTTGGGTGAAGCATGTGAATTGCAGTCTCTCTTGAAATATCTATTTTTTGTTCTTTTTCTTGATCAGATTCACTAATTGTTATGTCCTCATCTATATTACTGTTAGAAAACTCATTTTCTAGTGTCAAAAAACTATTGATTTGATTGTTATCTACAAATACTTGCCAATTCATTAGATTGTCTGGTATAGCGGGTCTATGATTAATCTCAGCTGTGAACTGATGATTAGGTCCAAAAGGAAATTTACATGTGCTAGCGAACATTGCAAGACTGTGAGCATGCAAATTTTGTTTCCTTGGAATCTTGGCAAGTTGAGCTTGTAGAAAGGTGTTGATAATTTCCACAACTGTTTCTCTATATTGTTTCAATCTGGGATCTTTGGTTGAACATTCACCATTAATCTATTGGATGATTAATTCAGAGTCTCCTATGATTGACACCCTAATTTCTCCTAACTTTTTGACATGCTTAAGGCCTAGCAAAAGAGCTTCGTACTCAGCCATGTTGTTAGTGCATTTAAAATTCAATCTATAAGAATGACCTTCAGCATGATTGTTTTCAACATTATGTAACCAAATTCCGGCTCCTGCTCCTAACTTGTTTACTGAGCCATCAAATTCTAAATGCGACAGAATTCCATGTTCATAATCTTCATCAACTGTTTTAACATGTTTCTTAACAGGAGCTAGTTGTTTAGATTTTTCTGGTATTTCTTGGTTGTCTGGTGTTTCTTGGTTTTCAAAAATCTCTTCAATCTTAACAGTAGTTTTGTTTGTAGCTTCATTTTCAGGTGCTTCTAGTTCAGTTGGAAGGTCCTTTTTAGCATTATAAAGGATGAAGGAATCCATATCAGAATGTATTGAATAGACAGGGAAGTTTTCAGGCTTCTCATGACTACTAACCAAGTACTTCATCAAGGTTTCTCTATATAATCTTTTAGGTTGACCAAATACTGAAATAGTGGCATATGACATGTCTAGTTGAATAGATCCTCCAAGTTTAGCACCCCAGGATCTGGACAACAACATACCATATTTAGGAGGGATATCAGCCACTACTATATCCATCAAAACAGACTTCGCAGGGTATTGTACCAAAGTAACACACAAATCTTTAATCAAACCTAAACATCTTACCTGACTAGAATCAAAAGAAAACAAATCTTTATACGGTCTGGTAATGTCTAAATTTAATCTTTCCATCACAACTTTTGGCATAAAATTGTGGGATGCTCCAGAATCAAGCATAGCATTGTGGAGTATTTTGTCATGAACGTTCAAGCTCACATAAAATGGAGGAGTCCCTCCACTTTCTGGTTTGCCATTTACCTCGGGGCCAAAAAGGAGTTTGGGTTGATCATCATGAATATTTACTGAATCATCCATTCCAGTAATGTTAATGTTTAGGGATTTGTTGATTTGACTTCTATAGACATCATGTTTAGCCAATTCTGATAAAGGAACAGCTATCTTTAGTTTTCCTATTTCAGCCTCTAAATTGAAAGGTTTTTCTGTTTGAGCTTTAGTGTTTTGCACAGTTGGGTTTTCTCTATTTTTTGGGTCTTCAACATTTTTCTCTTTTTCATGAGTGAAATTTTGATTTGAAGGTGTTTCTGAACTAACTTCTACTGTTTCTTCAACGTTTCCTACCGGAGGAAAAGTTTTAGATTGTTGTTTATTATTTGGTTGGTTGTCAGACGCATCTTCAATTATTGGATCTGAAGGGTTAGGAGTTGTCCTAGACAGAAATTGTACAGGGGGAATGTTTTGTACAGGAGGGATGTTAACTTTACCTTTGACATTTTTTTTTGCAGTTTTCTGTTTGCTATTTTCTGGCACATCAATCTGTCTGCTTCTCAAATTGTACTGTTTATGAACCTCATAAATAACTGTGTCATAGCCTTCCTTAAAATCAAAAGTTTCTCCTAAATGAGTTTGGAATGTTTCAAGGATGTGATTCTCCTGATCATACTGAGATAGGAAAACTTCTGGTTCATTTTGTTTTTCAGTCACATTATTTATTTCGATATCCTCAGTAGGTTCTTCAGAAGTTGAACCTTCAACAAAGTTTTCTTGGAAAGGTGG
This sequence comes from Pinus albicaulis, assembly GCA_034641835.2. Taxonomy (NCBI): domain Eukaryota; kingdom Viridiplantae; phylum Streptophyta; class Pinopsida; order Pinales; family Pinaceae; genus Pinus; species Pinus albicaulis. The sequence continues at coordinate 322,383,382 of CM076575.1, forward strand.
CCTGATATTTTGCTCAGGGACATTCTTCCCAATATTTTGGTTCTGATTTCTTCTAAAGTTTGGTTTTCTCACAACATTTTGATTATCACCAGTAGACTTTCTTTTGATTGTCTCCACTCTGTCTCCTAACCTTTCCATACCTTTAATGATTGCATCCAGCTTTCTTTCAAAAGTTGAAGGTTCTTCATTCATAGGCATTCTTCTTTCGGCCCTAGCTCTGGCTCGTTTTTCTATAAGATTTGCTTCTACACTAACCACTATGCTCTGCATTTCCTCTAGGGTTTGAGGAGCTCTTTCCCTGAGTGAATAGGCTATGTCAGAGTCAAAACCATCTGGGAATTTGACCAATACAGAGTCAGGAGGGGTCTGAGGTTCTGGGGAACAGCATTATATGCTTCGTTGAATCTTATTATGTAATCTTGCACTGTTTCATTAGGTCTTCTCCTTAATTTTTCAAATTCTGATAGGATTTGAAGAGGGTCTTTCTTTTGCTCCCATCTATTCAGAAATGCCCTATACAAAGCTGCTAAATCAGCAATACTGTTTGGAGCAAGGGCCCTAAACCATGTCCTGACTTCCCCAGTAAGACTCTGAACAAAAATTCTAATTCGGATATCATCAGTGTAAATTTCATAGAATTCAAATTAATCAGTCATCCTTTTGGTATGTTGTTGAGCTGTATAAGTACCTGATCCATCAAAAGGTGTGATCTTACTCTGATAATCTTGAGGCAAGGCAGCAGGGTTGGCTGGCAACTGTAACGGAGCATATCTATTGGCCATTGGAAGGTTTAATGGAATAATAGGTGAGGGTGGTCTAGGCAGAGGAGTAGAAGGGGTGACTGGTTTTGAAAAGCTTGAGGGAAAGTAACTGAGCTTGGGGAAGCTTTAGTAATCACAGAAATGTTTGAAATTTCTTCAAAGGTCTGTTCAGATGAAATGGAGTTTTGTAAATGTCTGTCAAGGTGATATGAAACAAATTTGAATTGCAAATCTTCAAAAAACAATGGATCTGGAACTAATCTTGATAATTCGGTTTCAGAAAAATTCACAAATAAGGATGTTTCAAATCGTTCATCAAAAGGAATTTCGTCAAAATATATAATCTTCACAGGACAGGAATGTGATCTAGAAAGAGGTCTAGAACTTCAAGAACTCTCTTGACTTCCTCTTTCAGAACTTTCTTGGCTTCCTTGTCTTCTAAGAATCCTAGGAATCAGATTCGGATTTTCAAATATCGGTGGTGGATTGGGGTCAGGATTTGACCTAGTATGACGAATCCTTTCTGAAGCCAGTTTTCCTAGATGATATATGTTTTTGGATTTTTTAGTTTTAATTGAAATGAAAATACAACTTCTACAAATTCTTCAAGAAATAATGATTTATGATTAAAATTTTCTCAAAGATTTTATTGAACTAGAGAGTCTGATTAAACATTTTGAAACTAAGGTTCAAAGTATAAGCTAAATCAGAGATAGACTGAAGCAGCATTTATTTACTATGCAGTTGCAAGGCAAAAGCATTTCAAAGGCTACCTGGCTGATTTTCAGACTTTGTCTATAGCTCATAAGTGAACAATATTAACAATAAAAATGATTCAGATTCCCAGTATGGTCGCCACTATGTTATCTCTCAGGTTTTCCTTGAAGTTGTGGAAGAGGAAAGTATACCCGAGGTAACCACAAACCAACCTTCAGATGCAGAATCTAGCCAATCTGCATCCAGAGAGGGCTCTCTCTTTATGATTTATCTTTGTTCTTAGAAAGTTTTAGGCTAGTTATAAGTCCAAGAAATTTGTTTGGAAATGGTGGAATTCGCCAACTAAGGGCAAGGTTGAATATTTTCAGTCCATTGGGCTATGGAGTCAAATGATGGCTTTACTGGATTACTATTCTACACACAATATGGCTTTGCAGGGCAAGATAGCAAAACAGAGAACAATTTTTAGAATTTAAAGTGGATGGAATGGGTTTGAAGGGATGAAAGGCAGTTAAGAATCTTTCAGCATGTTCAAAAGAAAGAAATGAAATGATTACAAATAAAGAGCAGTGAAGAATTCTTTACTATAGTAATCAAAATGTTTAAATTAGCAAAGCAAGAGAAATTGAGAATTCGTTGCTTATAACCAATTTAGAGGAAAACATTAAGAATAATCACAACTGAAATCAGAGTACAATTAAGTAAGTTCTGATTTATTCTTTTATGTCAATTATTCAGAAATAGACACAATGATATTATAAACAGATATAGAACTTAAGACATAATATAGAAAGACTTATTAAACTGCAGTTCGACACATGAATCCTGCAAAAAGTCCTTAGCTTCAAATTTTCATCCAGCAAGCCACAAGTAAATTTCTCCAAAACACTTTTATTCCAAAAATATCAATGTCACAGCCAAGTAGTAGAATCCACCCTCAATACTCTCTTTGAGGGTTTATTTATACAAAAAATGATTGAAAATATCTTACACTAACCCAGCCACTAATCTAGGGTGACTAATGAATAAGTTACAATAAAAAGCAGACAAATGGTCTCATAGATAGAACAAAAAGTAATTGTTGGTGTGCTGCTCCCTTATTTTGTGGACGTGCTAGAGGCAGGTGCTATAATAGGGCTTGATGATGTCCCTTTGAGTAACTCCTTTGCTTGTTTGATACTCTTTGTTTCTAATGATACTCTTTCAACTGCCCAACTGATACTCTTTAATCTGTGCTCATTATTTATCCTTTACATGATAGTAAAAAGATAAAATTCTCAACCTGAAGATAAATTTCATAAAATGTCCAATAAGTCTTCCCACCATTGATCTTCTGCTATTATGGTTCTCTTAAGTTTTCTCAATGTTTCATCAGCCTCTGTGTATCTGTAAAAAGTGGCCTGATTAGGGAACAAATGCTTTATTTCCCGCTCAAGATGAAACAAATTTTTTAACCTGTCGTAGAGATTCCTCCCTGTTGGCAATGTTTCTTGTGACGAACTGATAGAAAGAACAGTTGTGTTATGAGCATGTATATCTATTTTATTAACATAGGTTTCTAGGTCCATTATCTTGTCCTATGCGAGCATAGGACTGGGTAACCCATTGTCTAATAAAACCTGAAATTTCCCTTTAAAAGCATTGATTTCTTCCAGAATATCTGAGCACTTCCTTTCCAAATTTTGCATAAGAGTTCTTTTGGTAAAAACTCTTTTTATTTCTAAAATAGTGCCTGTCCTGTCTTCAATTCCTAATTCCGAAAGCTGTTGCTTAGTCCGGGTGTTCAGAAACTGTATAAGTTGATTGGCTTGCTCAGGTCTGCCCTTTAATTCATCTCTTGTTTTGGCTATTTCTTCCTGAGCTACTTTGATCAAGTCATTTTGTTCAAAGATTGCTTGAAAAAAGGACCAAATACTTTTTATTGACTCAATTATATTATCCCAAAGAATTCATTTATTTCTCTCAAAGGCTTTTCTAACGAAAGATTTTTTTCTAAAGCCTTAACCAATTTTTCCAATCTTTTAATTTCCCTGGTATTATCTGCAATAGTCCTTTTAGACATATCATATTTCTGCTCCAAATTTTCTAACTGCAATTTTGTGGTTTTAAGTTCTGTGACTCTGAGTTTTAAACTTTCCATTTGTTTTACCAATTCATCAGAACTTAAACTAGAAGTGTCTCCCTGTGTTGACTCTGTTTGTTGATCTGTTGTTGTGGTACCTGTAGTGATCCCTGTTGTAGATGTTTGCATGATATCCTGATTTTCTTTTAATTCCTGTTCCAATTCTTTCTCTGTTTCACTCAGTTGCTCAGTGATTTTTAAAAACAACTCCATCATCTCTTCCTGTGAATTTTCCTTCAAAACTTCTTGGGTCTGGGGATGCCTTGAGGCTGGCAATTTCAGCTGCTTTCTCAGTGCAGCTATATCATCATCTTTCTTTTTAATTAGTGCCTCAATGCTTTTGATATCTTTGGGATTGTGACCCAAACTGATGATTATATCTTCCAGAGACTTTATTATGTTATCTTTTGCCTGAGAAGAAGCCTTCTCAATTTGCAACTGTGTGTTTGTATTATTTAAATAATCTCGCAGCCTAAGGGCTGCCATGGCCTTATCAATAAGGGTGGAGTATATCATTTCCCAAGTTTGTCTATGCAACTCTATCTGGTCCAAGGGATGAATGTCTTTTGCCAGGACCTCAAAATTGGTCCTAATATAATCAGATGCTGTCATGGGCTTTGGTACTTTGGATTTGAAATGGCTCATCATCATTTTGCCTTGTTGAATGTCAAATGCTGACATCAATCTTTCCTGATTGTGTGGAGCCATTTTTAGATACTGATCATATACCTTCATTCTCAATGGATCATTCTTTTCTTTTATATTAATGAAAGTTCTCTTGATATCACCTGCATCTGTTTTTGGTGGCTTAAAAGAAGATACTTCAGTACTCAACTGTTTTTGAAATTCTTTTCCTTTGTGGCCTGTATGTGTTTCACTTACTGTGCCAGTTAGTTGACTATCTTCTCTTTCATCATCAAACATTTCATCAATGATTTCCACATCTGGAAGTGGATCTGGTTTCTGCTTTTTAGCTTGATGTAGCTCTGAGGATTCTTTGGGAGCAGTAGGATCTGGAGCCTGTATTTTCTTGCCTATTTCCATATTAGATGGAGTTTGCAATTCTGAAACTTCAGGGTGATTTACTTGAGTAGGAGAAACTTGTGTCTGATCTGGTGCCCTGGAGGTTTGAGGTTTCTCTGCCATGACGAAAGTTTCAATGACTTGTAATTCAGGTTCTTTCCCTTTACCTTTAGACTTTACTGCAATTGATAGACTCTCTTTCTGTAACCCCTGTTGGAGATTTCCTGCTGAAGAGGTGCCAATGTGAGGTACCTGCACTTGACCAAAAGATTCTAGGTCAAACTCTTTCTCAAGATCTTTCATAATTTTGTTTCTATTGTCTTCTTCATTATCTTGCTCAACTAGTGTTCCTTCCACCCATTCATCTTGGTTAGCATATTTTTCTATTTCAGGAATCCTGTGGTGAATATATGGGGATGATTTGTTCTTCATTCTTTTATCACAGATAAAACCAAATGGATCATAAGGAACCCAACGGAAACTCCTTTGGAACTTGCAACGGTTTTGTAGTATATCTTCTGCTTCTTGCTCAGTATCCCTAGAGTTGCATATGAAGGGACCTAATTGAATTTTGATCCTGAGTTGGGCTTTCTTTTTTACACTACAAAAATGAATCATATCAGAATTATTCATTTGCCTGAAATATTTCAAGGCAAAAAGTCTCATAGGCACATATTTTGGCAATTTTAATGGATGCAATTCACATCTATATATTCTGATGACTGAATGATTTTGATATAAATACCAGTCCCCAACTTTATATGTCCTTGAAAGCTGCAAAGTCTTCTTAATCTCATTACTGAGCCTTGGAGGGGGAATTCCTGTCAACAAGGTAGTTGCAGGATATACAAAAAGATCGATGAACTTAGCATAAGAATAGGGAGAATCATAGGAAGAATGAGTTATGGCAGACCAAAAAATAACTGATCTAGGGTTTCCCTTGGCATCAAGCTTTTTAACAGGAAAATGGAACTTCTCTGATTGATAATAGATGAGGAGATGGTAAATGACTGAGGAATATTTAAACATTTTCTCATTATCTAGCCTCATGAACTGGTCATGGATTTTATTGGAAATGAAGGATGCAAAGTCATATTTTACTGCAGGAGGTTGCCCAGGGGTAAAGATAGACATCAACACCAAGGTTATTTCATCAACATATTCACTTGTATTGAAACCCATGACAAAGGATATCATATTCAGGATGAGTCTGCCTAAATTATTAAAGTAAGCAAAACCATAGGGAGGAGGCCCCTTAGGTTGATGTTCAGGCAACATAAAAGTCTGGCAAATGCATTTTAATTTTTCTGGGGACAGTTGGGTAGACTTTTCAAGTAGTTCTTCCATGGACAAAGGAGTAAGATCTTGATCAGGTTCAAAATGGAGCATTTTATTGATAGCTTGAGTAGTGATGGGGAAAAGGATACTTTGATCAGGAGACAACACTGCCCTTTGAGTCGAATCATAGTTGGAGTGACAGTAGTGGATAATTTCTGGGAAAACATAGACTGAGGGGATAAGATATCTCAGGAAATTGGATTCCCACAATCCAATGACATCTAGACCCTTCGAATAATCGTCTCTGCAGCGACAATAATCAAGAGGACTTTCTTCGGAAACTCAAGTCTTTAATTTGGAAGCCAATCAACAACGTATACCTGACCCTAGAAAAGACCAATGGGGTTACATTCGGTGGCCGCCGAGCTTCCATTTTGTTCCGTGTACTCAAAATGGAAGTTTCGGGTCGGTATTAATCGGCGCAATTTTGATTCTAGGAGTTTATCCCATTTGAACTTGAATAGACCGACATTAACCCTTTTTTCGTACTCCGGCATGAATTTTAACACCGGAAAGTGGATTTTTCAAAGAGTTTCAGCAGGCATTTGAATAAATACCTGTTTAATGGAGAAATTTGAATTTTACAGGCACTGGCCAATGGCGGATGGATGCTTGAGCACTGGTTTAGCAATGGCATTCGGCAATTTAGTCGGTTGCGTCTCAAACAGCGGAATTTTCAAATTTTTCAGAGGAGGACGCAGTCATTTTCAGCAGTGAAAATGACAGAAAAACACGATTTTTTGTTTTATTTACAAGTCAACAGGGATTTTGATTTTTTCGAGGATGACGTCATCCGGTACGGGAAGACGCGTCACCGGGACCGGGCGGTAAGTGGTAATTTCTGCACCGCTCTTTGGGAGATGGTGGTATTCAGTGCGGGGCAGCGATTCCATTGATCAACTGACACGTGGTCAGATGACTATTCCAAAACCACCGCGCCCCCGCTTGTTAACTTTCGGACACAAGAAGGCCAGCAGAATGATCGTAGGCCGTTGATCTTCGGGGGGGCGATCTGACGGTGGAGGGGACGTGGAGTAGGCGGGGGTTTAATGTGCAGGCCTGACGGGTCTTTGAAATGATTATCGTTTAATTAATCATCCCGGGAGGCTTTTGATAGGCGGAAAAGATGGCTATTAATTAATCCTAGTGATTTAATTAATCCCATTGTTTAATCGGGGTTGCGGTGGGGTTGAGGAATTTTAACTAAGGTTAGGGTGTCAGGTGGAAATGAAATACCACGTGGGTGGGTCACGAAGGCTTCGGGGGACTTTCGAAGTTTTAGTTTAAATTAAAACTTCGGCTTTATTTATTTTTTCTTTCAAAGATATAAAACTATATGTTTAAACATTTTCTGACATTTCTTATTATCTGGTAATAAATAAATGTTATTTATCAACCATAGATGTAGGGAAATAACTTATATAGGTATTTTTAGCCAAAGGGTTTTTATTGGGGGTTTTTATTTAACAAAGGGGATTACATAACTTTGGCCAAAACTTATAATAAGAAGGGTTTTTGGAATATTTATGTAAAAAGGAGTTAAAAGAAATATGTTAGGATGGGTGTCTTTTCACTTAGGATTGAGATGGACAGTAAACTGGGATGTTAACATGACAAAGGACAAGGTAAACTCAAAATACTTAACTATAACTAAGAAAGTGAAGATTTCTGAAGTAAATCACATCATCTCAATTTCAACACTTCAACATAGAATAGTAAGTGATTTTGAGGGATTATTGTGGAACTTTACATGATTTTCCTAAGTAAAATAGAATTTTACTTAGGAAAAGATTAAAAGTGAATGATTATAATGATAAATAACTTCAAGTACTTAGGTCTTTTTGATCATTAGGCCAAGGGTCTGGTCCCTCCAAAAGTCAAGGAAATGCCTTGAGCCCCTTTAATCTTCGAATACCTTAGCACTTTGGGGAAATTAGTAAAACTCTTAGGGAGAAAGTGATGTGGGAAGTTAATGATTTTGACTTTGATTTTTGTGAATTTTCCAAAGGCATTTTCTTCGCTTCAAGATTGTGATGAAGGTAAAAGATTAAACATATTCAACACCATCATTCATCACATAAAACTTTGCAACACCATCTACCTACCCTATCTACTTGACACTACCATTTTATCTTCTTTATTAGGGTGCATTCAGAATTGCAAACCCTTATCAATCTTCTTTTTCTTTTACATGACAAATCTATCTAATTCTACACTTATTGCATCCAAGGGCTCAGATTAAACTGTTGAGCACCTTTTATTAACTCTACCTATCTACTTATCTTCCAAGATTAAACTATTTGGTCAGATATTTATTCTCTATTCTACTACATGAAATTGAAAACATGAATATTTGTTTGTTCGCCATTCTTCATAAATTGTGCAAAAGTTTCACAAGCCGCACACAATTTCTTTATTACAAAAATGAAATAGTAGTGGCATTTGGATTTGCACACTTTCCTTGGTCTATTTTTTTGCTTGGGGTTCATTTCTTTCATTTTCTTGACCAATTTATTTTTCTTACCCTTTGATTTTTCTTTTAGGGTATACCCTCTTTACATTTTTTAAAATTTTTGATTTTTTGGTTTTTCAAGAATATGGAACACCTTTGCTCAAGAAAAAGGTTTGAACATATTCCATAGTTCAATCAAGACAATCATGAAAAATGACACCTATTGGTATAGGAGTCTAACACCACAACTACCAGCAGATTTGGCATTCTCCATCCAAGTAAATGTTCTCAATCACCTCGTTCATCTTACTATTATTGATGAGAAAGCATATACTTGCTTTGTGTCTCTAAACTGCTCAAAGTCACTTGGCTTTCCGCACCTATCTCGATCGCCTATGACGTTGAAATATTTTGACAGTCATACATATAAGCATTGCGGTATCATTAATAACCTGCATGTCAAACTAGGGGGGGAAATGTAACTGTTGAAGTTGATGTCATTGATGGACCCCTTGAATACAACATTTTACTCGGAAGGCCATGGGTTTATGCTATGACTGCGATCATTTCTACTTATTTTAGAATGATCACCTTTCCTCATAAAGGTGATATTACAATCATCAATCAACTCTCCTTTTTTTCCTCTAGTTCCCAGGTAACTAGAAGCGTTCCATTAGTTCACGCACCCTTTCTAGCACTTCAAAACATTGGTGTATGGCTCTTAAAGGATTATTCCCTAATGGGCACCTTTTCATTACCTCCACCTGCGACATCAGCAGAAATTACAAGAATAGAGACCTACTGCATAATATATTCCACTCCATTTGTCTTAAGGAATATTACCAATGATTCTGAAGTTGTTACGCTGGAAGGATTCCTACCACCCAGCCCAATTGAGTTGGCATAACAATAAATCTACATGGCTTGGGTGGTGAATCTGAAATCATCATCACTGATCGTTTGGGTCGATAGATAATTAGATTTTGGTACTCCATCTGATCCCTTTTCATCCACTTTATTAACTGATGAAAGCATTGTGGAATCGATGATTTCAAAAGGAGAACCATGGGAATATCATCATCATCGTTCCCATCTTCAGGATTACGAAGAAGATAATCTTATTAAACTATATCACCCATTGATCAAAACTTTCTTTTCCCATTAATGTAATCAAATCTAAGCAAAACTTATCAAATATTGAAGAGACCATTTCTATCGATATTTCAACCAAACCCGGCGTCGTAGAAAAAATTCATGTCGACGTGTCTTGTTCTCCATTATAACTCGAAGTTTATTGCTCTCTCTTTCATGAATTGTGAGATACATTTTCTTGGTATTACAAGGAAATACGAGGCATATATACTAGAAGTATTTAACACACTATTAAAATGTACCCTAATGTCAGACCGGTACGTCAACGCCTTTGTCCTGTTCATCCGAAGAAGGCCGCTACCATTAAAGCAGAATTTGAAAAAGTTTTGTGTGTTAGTTTCATTTACCCTGTTCCGCTTACTAATTGGGTTTCCAACATTATTCCTATCATGAAGAAATAAGGAACAATCAAAGTGTGCGTCTATTATCGGGATGTCAATAATTCTTGTTCAAAAGACAACTATCCTACTCCCTTTATCGACCAAATTATTGACGATTGTGCTGGATGTGAAATATTTTCATTCATGGATGGATTCTCCGACTACAATAAAATCAATATTCGCCAGAGGACCAATATAAGACATCAGTCATTTATCCTAGGGCACATTCGCTTATCATAAACTCCCTTTTGGTTTAAAGGACACTGGGGAAACATTTCAGAGAGAAATGTATTATGCTTTCAATGAAATCAATCACATTGTTCAACCTTATCTAGATGATTTACCTGTGCATTCACGAAATCAGACTGATCACCCAATTCATTTGAGAGTTATCTTGCTACGCTGTCGACATTACAAAATACACCTCAATCCACACATATGTTTGTTTTGTGTTGGTTTGGTCATTTGCTAGGATTCATTGTCTCAAAAGAAGGAATTCGAATCGACCCACTAAAGGTCCAGACCATTCTTGATTTTCCCGCGCCATCAAATTTACGTTAGTTACAAAAAATTCAAGGAAAGGATAAATTCCGAAGGAGGTTCATACCCAACTACGCCGAAATGGCTAAAGGATTTCCTCGTATCTTGAAAAGGGGGATTTCCTTCCATTGGGATAAGGTTGCATAAGCTTCTTTTGATGTTTTCAAGGACACACTTTTTCGGGCATCATTAATGTATCCCCCAATTATGAGAGTAATTATTTTTTATATATCACCATGGCAGATACGACCTGTTATCACCCAAAAAAATGAAGCATCATTTGACAAGGTTAAATAGGTTCATGTGTCAAAAATAGGTATGTAGGATTCATTTTTTATATGCTTGGTCAAGGGAAATATTAAATTTTTCTTGTTTATGTTTACCCTAAGGTCTAAACCAACTCATTTTCAAACCCCCTCATGTCAAATCACTCATTATTTTCTGACTGATTTCAATTTCCAATATTTTTGTACTGAAAATGCCATTTTAGCCAAGAAACCACAGTTTTATAGTGAAATACACTGTGAAAAGTCACTTTTCGCTACGAAACTGCTGATAGTTTCCTAGCGAAAACAACCAAATTTACGCTAGATACACTACGAAAGCGCCGTTTCCTAGGCAAATACTGGTCATCATTTTTGTTTGTTAGTGGTTTTGAGTTGGATGCTCTTACTCCTTCAAGAACTCCTAAACCTAGAAGAATTCCATCACCATTAGCAGTAGAACAGAGTGAACCATTGATAGCAGAACCAAGTCAGCCAATTATGATGGAGCCAGAGAAATTGAAAAGTTTTGACACACCAAATGTCCCACCTACAAAACAGAAGTCAAAGGTGGTCAAATGTACAAAACTAAAACAAGCAATGAGTAAACAAGGAACAAAAAGAATGACAAGGAGCCATATAGTGGCCTTAGAAGAGAAAACAGTGACTGTAGAAGACAGAGCAGTGGCTAAAGGATATATATAAGATATCTTACATGCCATTGACATAGAAGAAACTCCTATAGTCTAGGCTAAGGACATAGAGGAAGGTGGATAGAAGTTAAAAAAGGCTAAATCTACAAAGAAATCAGAATTTGAGGGAGAATATGTAGGTTTTATGTTCCAAGCAAGAACGCCTATGACAAGGCATGATAGGAAGCTATTAGAGAGAATTAAATAGGTTCCACCACCTATTGATACAGTTCAGCCACCACATGAGGCCATTGAACTTTCATCACCTACAAAGAAAGATACAATTAGCAAAACAAAGAAAGGAAAAGAGAAGGTCAATCATGAAATTTCTTTTATGAAAAGAGAATCAAGGAAACACAGTGTAGAGAAGATTCAGTTTGAAAATATGAAGGCAATTTGGGAAGAACAGGTTGACACTTTTTCCAAGACTTTGGATAATACACAACAACTTATTAAATGGACCATTCCAGTGAGGAAATAGGCCAAACATGTCAGGAGGATGAACACACATTTGAAATCTACAAATAGAAGGTTGAAAGACCAGGTTAAGGACCTCCAGGAGCAGCTTGAACTAATTCATGAGGAGTTAGAGAAAAAATGTCTTAAAATGAAAGTGCTTGAAGATCCAATAGCTCAACCCATCATAAATGAGGAATAAATGCCTCAAGGATCATAAGGTGAGCTGGTTGATGGTTTTTATGGTTAATGATATGTTAAAAAAAAAAATTGGCACTTAGAAGGTTCTGTTGGGTATGTGTTATATTTTTCACTGGGTGGACCCGCCCATAGTTTTGTGCATGGATTTGCACATGGTTTTGGGGCATGATGGTTTTCAGCCCCTGGTATTTTGTAGATCCGGTCAAGGGAACTACGGCTATGTTCTAATACAGGGTTAATGGATTGGGTTTTATGTATGATTTTGCATGTATATAAATGTGTTGTAACACTAAAAGGAATATAATGAAAAATCAAGTTGGTTGTCCTGATTTGGGATCCAGGGGAAAATCTCTGTGTATATATGTTTTATGTTTTATGCTATCACTATTGTTTATTTTCTGTTTTTAAGATTCGTTTGTAGATAATTTATGTTCAAGGTTAAAACCTATAGGTTCATTTTTCAAGTTACACAAAAATCTAGAATTTCAACACTTTTCAGCAGTTTCGTAGTGTACTTGGGCTTGAAGGACAACAAAACGTTATGAAACTACTATAGATTTTATTCTTGATTTTTGAACTAGTTTTGGGAGCTTTCACGAGGTGAAATCTGTATGGGAGATGTGTCAAAGGATTATGACAACCATTCCAAAGGAAAGAATAAAAAATATTGAGGGTGAATGGAATTTTTGGAGCGTTACGAAAGTACGCTACGAAACTGTCTTACTTTCATAGTGTACTATGTTAGAGTTTTTTTAGAAGGTTTTGGAGCATATTTGGACAGTTGGATATTATATAAGGGTTAAAGGACCATGAAAGCATTTATTTAGTACCTAAAGACCACGAAATGAAGATAAAATACCAGTCAAAGCATTTGTGGAAGAATAAGACCAGTTTGCCTAAAAAATAGGGTTTTGTTTCCAGTTTTAGAGGAGGAAAATTAAGTGGTCATGTAGTGATGAGTCCCATCACCCCAATTCAAACATGTGAAAGCATACTTGTCAAATATGTAATTGATTTAGAAGATAAAGTTGTTAATTGTAATAATGAGCAGTTTGAGTCCTATAAGGAAAAGGACTGTCAAGTAGGATAGCTGTCATTTTGTCATTAAATAGATGTTTTATGGTTATGCCAGGTGTCGTTAGGCAAAAATTCAATGAATCTAGCCAGAAGATAGATCATCTCATGATGTAACAAGTTTATTAAAGGGCATAGAGTCGAATTTGTCAAGGGTTGGATATTTTTGGAAAAACTGCAGCTTATTGTAAATTAACTGTTTCAGTAATACAGAGACTTGTTTCTTGACCAACCTGATATTCTAAAGGATTTTTTAGTGCTTATCTTATATATTACTTTTATGTTTCCCATTTTTAGTGGTTTTCATCTTTATTACTCATTATTCATTCAAGTAATCTCTGACTTCCTTTATAGATGAATTGATTGTGTGATTCTTGTTTCATGTGTGTGTGTACTACTTCTAAAAACTCTTACCTGCCTCAGCTTCCATGTCAAGTGAACTCACTACTAAATCACTGAAGTGTTGACTCGATAAGCCCAATGTTTGCATACTGATACTATTTTCAACCTACACTCATCATAAGAAAATTGTTTCCCAAATAGAGTTAGCCATCTAAATACATCTATATTCAATATCAGTAACCCTTTGAGAGAGACCTCTCAGACTGAAGAGGCTAAGCTTCAGTAAAAATATTGGTTTGAAACAGTTACATGAGATTGTCTGATTAGTAGCCTATCAGGTGCAATTTTATGATAAAATTTTGGTGCGTCTACTGGGAGACTGAAGATTATACTTTCCCAAAATTTTGAAGCTGAACTTTTGAAGCAGAAAATGCACTGGAAAATTCACAGAAAGCAAATTCAAAATCATTAACTTCCCACATCACTTTCTCTCTAAGAGTTTTACTAATTTCCCCAAAGTGCTAAGGTATTTGAAGATTAAAGGGGCTCAAGGCATTTCCTTGACTTTTGGAGGGACCGGACCCTCGGCCTAGTGATCAAAAAGACCTAAGTACTTGAAGTTATTTATCATTATAATCATTCACTTTTAATCTTTTCCTAATTAGGAAAATCATGCAAATTTCCATAATAATCCCTCAAAATTACTTGCTATTCTATGTTTAAGTGTTGAAATTGAGATGATGCAATTTACTTCAGAAATATCCACTTTCCTAGTTGTGTAAAGTATTTTGAGTTTCCCTTGTCCCTTTGTCATATTAACATCTTATTTACCTATTAAATACCTAGTGAAAAGACCTTATCCTATAGTACATAACTCCTTTTTACATAAATATTCCAAAAACCCTTCTTATTATAAGTTTTGGCCAAAGTTATGTAATCCCTTCGTTAAATAAAAAACCCCAATAAAAACCCTTGCTAAAAATACTCTATATAAGTTATTTCACTTATGGTTTATAAATAACATTTATTTATTACCATATAATAAGAAATATCGGAAAAGGTTTAAACATATAGTTTTATATGTTTGAAAGAAAAAATAAATAAAGCCGAAGTTTTAATTTAAACTAAAACTTCGAAAGTCCCCCGAAGCCTTCGTGACCCACCCACGTGGTATTTCATTTCCACCTGACACCCTAACCTTAGTTAAAATTCCTCAACCCCGCCGCAACCCCGATTAAACAATGGGATTAATTAAATCACTAGGATTAATTAATAACCATCTTTTTCGCCTATCAAAAGCCTCCCGAGATGATTAATTAAACGATAATCATTTCAAAGACCCGTCGGGCCCGCACATTAAACCCCCACCTACTCCACGTCCCCTCCACCGTCAGATCCCCCCCCCCCCCCCGAAGATCAACGGCCTACGATCATTCCGCTGGCCTTCTTGTGTTCGAAAGTTAAAAGATAAAGAAGAGTTTTTGGAAGAAGTCACTTCTAAGTTGCTTTTGGAAAGAGAGTCTTTGGATAGGTTGAAGGAGCTTGACCCTTTTGAAATTTTTTTGAGAAGAAAAACTGGTTTTCCTCTTCCTGATTAGCGTTCAATTGTCAGTGGACAAAAAATACCAAACAACCCTCCTCCTAACAGTTCCTCTTCCTCCACTATTGTTTTCCTTAAAACTACCACAATCCCATTCATCATAGCAAGAAATGTACCTCCTCCACCTGCTGCACATGCTAGATATTCCCCTCTTGTTCTTCTAGCTTTCCTACATGCCCTTCCTAGAAAATACTCTGCTAGAATCAAAACTTGGGGAAGTGATGAAGAGGTTACAACTAAAGAACATGTAGATTAGTTTAATGATTTTATAGACAGGGAGGAGGTTGACCATGAGGATGTCAAGATGAGATTGTTTGCTCAGAGCTTTACTGGTGAAGTTAGGAAATGGTTCAAATCCCTTACTCCTGGAAGAATTCATAATTGGAATGAACTTGAAGATAAATTTTTGAGGAAATGGGGAAATAGACTAACCCTGTACAAGCCCTCACTAAGTACAATAATTTGAGAAGAACTGTTGATGAAACTGTTCAAATTTTTTCAAAAATATTTAACAAATTTTATGATTCTATTCCTACCCATTTAAAACATCCACAAACCTTAGCACAAATGAGATATGCTGAAGCTTTTGATTATGAATTTTAAATAATACTGAGAGAGAGAGAATCCCCTTCACTTGCTGAAATGAAAAATGATGCAGTGAAGGTGGAGGTCAATATGATAGCAGCAAAAAATTCCAAGATGGGTAAGACTAAGTTGAAAGAAGAAGATAAGCCTTCCACCTTTGATGACAAATTTGATTCAATGATGAAGACAATGGAAAAACTGATGGATAGGCTTTCCCTTGTGAATACCTCTGCTCCTCTTGCACAAGATGAGCCTCAGTTTAGAAATCCTCAATTTAGAAGAGCTCAAAACTAGCAAAGGCCAAGGAAAACAAAAATTAGCATCCTGACCCTCCAGTGAGACCTCCTTTTCAGTAGAACTTAGTTGATGAAGATGATGAACCTGAAATTCTAGAAGAGTCGATTCATTTTCTAGATGAATACATGTCTAGAATATTCTTGACTAAGGAGGAACATGATGAGTCAGACCATGAAGTGAATAAGGGTGAGGAACCATCTCACTATTTTAAAGGGTATCAACATGCAATATTTTAGATGCAGAAAAAATACAACCTCAGAAACAGAAATGTACCAATCACTGAAAACAAAACACAACCTAATAAATATGCCCCCAAAGCTGTTGAGGGTAAGAAAGATACACCACCTCCTCCTCCTACCAAAGGAACTGAAAAATCTACTTCTATTTTCAGTTTGGAGAGTGAAATTTCTAAGTTCAAAATACCAGTACCTTTTGGAGAAATTCTTAAGGTAAATGAATACAGAAGTAAGATTGTGAAAATATTGAATTCACAACTAGGAGTTGCTGAATTTGGGCCAGTGATACTACCATATATTTGATAATCCCAACACACTTCACCCTTTTTGAATCAAATGAATAGAGGTCTCTATAGGGCTTAGTGATTTGTAAATTTAATTCTTTCATTACAGATAATGCCATGAGATTATGTGATACACCCGAATTTCACATACAATAATAAAGAATAAAATAATGAAGAATCATTGATATATAAAATGGGGGAACAAAAGAATCTACCTCTTCCACATGTGGACCAAAAGTGAACACTGGTTTTTCCTCTTGCAAATTCACAGTATCACCAATATCATTAGATTGAGAAAGATTAATAAATTCTATAATTTCATTCTTGTACCCAAGTGTATTAGCTAACTCAAGAAAGGGTACTTGAATTTTGATATTTTCTAATTCTTTAGATAGACTAAAGGTTTGATTTTGTTTAATAATCTTCTCAGGTTATTCTTGATTTCTGTTAGGATTATCATTCTGCTCAAGTACAGTAACAACCTTCTCCGAAATATTAGAATAAATAGACTTATTTTGGGAAGCCTCAACTTGTTGTTTTTCATTTCCACTTACTGAATTCATATGTTGTTTCCCCTTGTCTGATTGTTTTACTAATTTATTTGGTTTTGGAGTCGCCATTAGAGAAGGGACTGACCCTGGCTCTTTCTCTTCATCATCCTGAGTCCCTGATCTCTTCCTTGATCTCAAATCATACTTTTTATGCAGCTCTTCTTGCATAAAATCAGTGAATTGCTTACAATACTCATCCATTTCTTCCTGATCAAATAACACATCGACTTATGTACATTCTTCTTCATGTTCCTCTTCTTCCTCATCATCTTCCATATAAACAATAGATATTTGATTATCAACTTCTTTTTTTATCATATTCAAAAAACTACGAATGTTCTGCTTCTATATATAAAGGTGCTTGAATTTTATCCTGATCTCTCCTTTCCCTCAGCAAAATCTGCAAGGGTTGCTTTTTGAATTGTGGATTGAAAACTCCTCTATTTCTTTGTGAAATATTTTTAATGTCTAGCTCCATCTTCACTAGTTTATTTGAAAATTTCTTGATAACCTTTGTCATGTCATCAATCCTTTGATCTTGTAGTAAATTTTCTTTGGCCTTACCTTTATCTTTCACTGACTACTTTTCTTGTGTTTTTCTAGCAGCAGTCATATTTGCCTCAATCTCCAAAGCATCAGCCTGGATTTTTTCAAGAGTAGTAGATCTTATCTCTCTCAAAGTGAAACTAAAGTTTGATACAAAGCTCCAGCAAAAACTACTCTTGCTCCAACAGGGGGAGGCTTCATTTCTGTGGGAAAACTATTATACAATTTATTGAATCTTTTAATGAAATCAGTCATGTTTTCATCTTACTTTTTCTTGATAGCATTAAATTTTTTCAATGAATAACCATGATCTCTCTTTTCACCCCATCTTCAGATGAATTTTGTTTCTAATTCGTCTCAATTATTAATTGAGCCATTCGGAAATCCTTTAAACCATTTTCTTGCCTCTCCATTCATGGACTGTACAAAAATCCTCATTACTACATCAAGATGTTCAACATTTAGATTCTTAGCAAAAGTGAAAAACAATGGCAAGTGTTGTTCTGTAAGTACTTCATCTTCACTAGTAAATATAGGAAGTAACTTGAGGTAGTCTTGGGACATTGCATTCATAGGTTGTGGAAGATTTATTGGTGCATATCTATTCATCAAGAAAGCGGGAATAGGGGCTGACATATTTATGCCTTGGTTAACTGCTCCTTAGGTAGGTGGGGTTTGTATACCAATTGTAAATGTAGGTGAAAGAGGTGAAACAACTGATATATGAAAGGGTTGATGAACAATAGCATAAGAATTTGAAACTATATTTAGTTGAGCTTCTGTAAATGTGAATGAAATAGACTCAAAAGGTTGTTCTTCTAACCTTGGTTCTTGAAAATGAATTAGTGGAGAAAATGATTCTTGTTCTAAGAAAATGAGTTTCCAGGAAATATCCATGGATGAGGGGTTATGTGAGCTGCTGCCAGGGGCAAGCAGTGTAGCATCAGGTTTACAAAACTTCTTTGGCTTCTTAGATTTTTTAGAAACCAATTTCTCAGGGTCTGACAAAATTGGTGCTTTCTGTTGTGAAGTGTCTAACCTCGTATGTGGCCTTTTATATGCCAGAATTATGAAATAGAAATACAGCCTGATATTTCCTCCTCTCTGGACAACCAGAGGAAATATAAAATAAAACCTAGGGAAAGAAATTTTTTTCTTCAATCCCCGGAAATGGCGCTAAAAAATGTTGTATCTCAAGAAACAATCCCTTAGCTGTGGTAAGGAATCTATGCTCAAGAAATTTATAAATATATGTCACAGAAATATTTATTCAAAAGGTCTTTGCTTAATCACCCTCAAAGATCCTTTATGAAACCCTCAATAATTAAATGCAATGAATGACTCAAAATGCCAATTTTTGCTGATATAAAATGAAATGATAAGAAGAATCTGAAGAAAGGAAGCCCCAAACTGATATACTGTTATTCAGAATTTATCACTTGAAACTTCAGAAGAATTTTAAGAAAAGGAATAGTTAAAATGAAGGAGTGCCTATTAAGGGTTTTAACTCTTGTTCACATATGTAAAAAGAGACCTGCAGCTTCATTACTTCATTTTATTCATAGATAGAAATTATAGAATGTAAACTAGAAAAACATATCAATATCAAAAAATGCCAGAAACTTGGTCTTCAGTCATTAATCATTCAAAAATTCAGTACAAAATTTGAAGTCTAAAGGTCCAAAACTCAGAACCTTTCTCTTTCTTGTTTACCCCCTTAAATACAATGAAAAGCAGTTGGTAACTATTGAAACTACTCCTAACTTCTTCAACTACTTAAGACTTCGTAAACCACCTATTACATGTCATCTAAATGTCTTATTACAATTTCATTCTCTTAAAAGAGAGAAAATAAAACAAAACTTAAGTCTTAATCTATTTGTTGAATATGAATTGTTTTTGTGGTTGTTGCATTTCCCTGACAAGCTGATTTATCTTTCTTTGAAGTCGAAGGATCCTTTGGTAGATCTGTCATCTAGGCTCTGCATTTCTTCCATACTTCAATGTTTGTCTTAGGTGAATGAACTAGCTTGTGATATTCCAATATAAAGGCAGTGATTCTGTTGAATGATGGCCTCTCTGTAAATAAAGTCTTCACTAACCATAATAGTTGAAAGTGCCTTTGAAGAAAATTAATCATTGTTGCTCCTTTTAGAATCTGAGTATTTTCATGAATTTTTTTCACCTTGCTTTTTGCCAACACCAATAATGGTTCATAAGAATCCCATGATAAAATACTACCTCCAAGGCCCCACCGTGATGGCAAACCTGCCCTAGCTCTTTTGTCAAATAAATTATCAAACTTGTTCACTGCTTCCTTAAGCTCTATCAACTTCCTCTCTACATACATCCTGCAATCATTTTTAACAATCATCTTATTAATTTCCACGACATATAAAATCTTGTCTTTAATTTCATTCTCTTCCAACTCTTGATTAGTTTTGGAATCAATGAAATCAATGAAATTTCTTTCCCAAATAGCTCTTAATTGTCTTTTGCTTGTCTTCCATAACTTGTTCCCCAAAATCTCTGATAATACTTCTTTCTTCTACTGCAACAGTCAGAAAACCCAAAATTTCTTTCATTTCTTCAATGATATCATTCCAAATGATTTCCTTAGCCTGTATCAAAGATATATTTCCCTTCAATTTTTCCTTGATACTTTTAACGTCAACATCAGCTGTTTAGCAATATGATTTGTACTTACTGACTTCCCCCTCTTTGGCTTGTATGACCTTTGTTGTTGTATCCAAATTAGCTTGTGCCCTTTCGAGGTCTCTCTCTACCATCTTTAATTCAGTATTCAATTGGGATATTTGTGCTACTGGATCTTCATTACCAAATGGTAAATTGAAAGTACAAGAATGAGAATCAATGTGATTCTGTAATGACAATGCATTTTGTTTCAATTTAGTAATTTCTTATTCTTTCTTCAAGAGTTGTTGAAGAAGGTTTTATTTCTCATTCTCCACTTCTGCCACTTCTGCTGCCATAGAATGTTCTCCTGTAGGTAACTTCATCTTTTTCTTTAGCACAAAAATCTCTGATTCTGCACTCTGCAACAAATTCTGCACAAAAGTCTTGTTATTTGGATCCACTCCAATCTTTACAATGATCTTCTTGAGTTCTTCATTCTATGTTATTAAAGCCCTAGAATTGGATTTTTCTAACTTCAATTTCTTGATCACTTTTCCAAGCATGTTTTCATCCTTGAGTGCCATTGCATTGGTTTTGGTTAAGTCATCATAATCAGTTGACTTGTTTGCATATGTAAATTTACTTTGTCAAGCAATAGAATTTTCTTTACCTCTACAGTTAGATTCACGATATTAAAATTATTGGATGAACCTATAGACATATCATAGGGATGTGAGAGGGAAATATTAAATTGATCCTTTTCAAGATCCATTGCAGTCAGAAATCTTATTTGATCTGGGGTTATTTGATACTCATCTTGAGCCTCCATTCTTGCCTTCATTTTTTTATTTCTTTTTTCAATATGAGCAAACACTTGTTTAATTAAGGGCACTTGTTCCTGAGTGTTTTCATGTCTTCTTGGTGGAGCTGGGACATTTTTCTCATCTCCCAATTGTAGTGAGAAACCAGGTTGAGAATCTGATGATTCTTCATTGAGCTTTGTCCTCTTTTTAGTTCTATGTTCTTCATCTTCTGAATTGATCACTGCTTCTTTACCTCTCTTATTTGACTTCTTAGATATGACAAGAGTTTGTACATTTAAGCTCACATATCCTGCAAAACCCTTATTTTCCATCTTTTCTATATTAGGTCTACTTTCATGAATGAATGTTTAATATCCATTTTCAATTCTCCTATTAGAAATCACGCTATGAGGGTCATTAGCCCACTTCTCTCCTAATAGCAAATGCATTTCATCTAACATCCCAGTGACCTCATCAGTTGCCTATCTCATATTAACTAAAAGGACCAATAGCCATTGGCAACTTAAACATATGACCTTTATTCATAGGCACAAAATGTATTTGATCAACATTTAAAATTTTCCTAATAGACTCCAAAGAAAAAAATCTGATAGGCACAAATATAGGAAACCTATAAGGTTCTACACCAGCTCCATAGAGTATAATTTCAGAATAATATTCAAAGACATACCAATCACCAAACTTACAATTTTTCCCCAGCTACAAGAACTCTTGAGCCTTTGGTAAGAAGCTTGGGGGACAGATCCCATTCAAAATTCTATATGAAATAGCCATAAAATGACTTGAAAAGTCAAATAGACCCTCCTCATTATGTTCTTTCCTTACTATCTTTGTCCAAAATACCACCGACTCTCTCTTCTTATTCATATCCATAATATTTAACCCCATATGCATGAATTCTTCTACATTTTGATATAAAAAAGAGATAAATAAAAAGCGAGGGAAACCCGAATGAACCTGTCAGTGATAAGCTAAAAGCTGAGCATTGACAACTTATTTCCAATAAGAAGGAATATCCAGCACTACCCCTGGCTTCATCATCAAGGCGAACATTCCCAGAACTTATTTTTCTATTGTGTTATCATCATATTTTCCCAATATCTTTGAAATGCACCTCAATACTGGTCTGACTTCTTCATCGAAAACCTCCATGAAGAATTATTTATTTTCAGGTGTAAGCTTCTTCATATATGGCTTCAGGAAAAAGATAAATTGATTGAATTCTTGACCTACAAGGCTATCATAATGTGCTATTAATGAATCATCAGTGAATTGGACATAGGACTCTCACTCAGGGTAACACAGAGCTTGGCAAATTAATAGAGCTTAGAACTACAAGACATTTTCTACTTGACAATTCATCATGAAACACTCACACGGGTACATGACTGACACTAACCAATAAACAAACTCAGGAAAAATGTGCGTTCTTGGAATACATGTAGAAAATACACTTTTTCTTACCATGGCAGTGAAAATGGGAGAAGCTTTATCATTCAGATAGACCTGTTGATAGAATAGAAGGTGGTCTAAAGAACAGACAGTATCCTGAATATCCCTCTCAGTGTCCATGAGAGGAATATGACTAGAGGAACTTGAAAGGGATGGATGCTTTGCCATAACTCAACTTGAGACGATAAACAATGACAAGGTGGCAAACAACAGGGAAAGACACAGGGCAGAAAAATTATCAAATACGGAAGAACAACAATAATGTTGAAATGATGAGAACCAATATTAAATAGGTGGTGGGGTCTTAAGACTTAAATGTTGAAATGACGAGCCAAAAGACCATTAAAAGTACCCTGACATGGCCAATATTTGTCGCCAACTAGCTGCTCATGTCACTGCGGGAGGTCTCATAGTACAAAGGGCTCGTCGGGTTCATGCCCTCGTTGTTAATCTAAGCCGCAGATCTAGATCAACACCATAGTCAATAGGGTCAACTGCGGAGTCACCCTCCTTGTTAACCTGCGCGATGAAAGTTCCCTTGGGTTGACACTTTTATTCCTTGCCTGATGAATCATCGAATCCGCCTTCATAACCTGATCGCTATTTAGTTGTGTACTAGGACCCACTTCCATAATAGCTTAAAGTATTAAACCTTATACTTAATGTAACAAATATTACATTTTCATGCTAAAGTACATGAAATTTTATACTTTAGCATACATTTTCACAATTTTCTATTTTTCATATTTTTGAACAATTTAAAATAAAGGATATTCCAAATGAGCCACAACATCTCGCTCCACTTGGGGATAGTGCTTTTTGCCACAAAACACTAAGAATTGCAGATTAGTGCCTTCACTTCGGGCATGGAGTCAAATGTTGTTTAATGAAATATGAACAATGAGAAAAACAGATTTGTACAATGGTGAACCATGAACTCTAAATGCTGGAAATAATGTTTCAAATACTACCCATTCATAGGCAGCTCCATTGTTTCTCCATCAAGATCTTCCAACATAAATGTGTTATTTGATCTAGCCTCAACAATCTTGTATTGGCCATACTAGAGAGGATCAAACTTACCATGCTTTCCCTTCTCTTCTCTTATGGCATCCCATCTCAATACCAAATCTTCATCTTGAAAAATAATCTCCTTAGTCTTTCTGTCAAAAATGGTCTTCATTTTTTCATGATAGGTGATCAAATTCTCTCTGAATTTGTTCCTGCTCTCACTTCATTCTATAACCTTGTTCAACCTTCTTACCAATGCATTAGGCTCTTCTTGTGCTTCTTGAAGAAAATAAATTACTGGTCTGGCCAACTGAGTAGGAAATAAAGCTTGAGTACCATAAACCAGTTCATAAGGAGACTTACCTATAGATCTTCTAGTAGTCATCCTTACTACCCAAAGTGCAAATGTCAATTTTGAATCCCATTTTTTCTGATTTTCATTAATTGTTTTCTTCAGAATCTTGACCAATGTCTTGTTGGAAGATTCGGCTAGCCCATTACCTTTAGGATGATATGTTGTAGAATGAGATAGAATGACATTATACGTTTGACAAAAATTAATGAATCTGACTGAATTGAATACCTAGGCATTATCAGTCACAATCTTAATAGGACATCCAATCCTGCTAAAGACATTTTCTTCCAAAAAATTCATTACTACCTGATCATTTTCCTTTCTGGTAGGTATTGCCTCAACCCACTTTGTAAAATAGTTAGTGGCAGTCAGAATCCATTTGAACTTCCCACTGGATGGTGGATTTATTTTCCCAATAAAATCTAATCCCCATTGCCTCAAGGGTTCTTCAATAAACATTGGGAGAAGAGGTAGAGGAGCTAACCTTTTCTTTTTGCAAATAATTGACATTTCTGGCAACTTCTAACCAGTCTGTATACATCAACAAACAAGGATGGCCAATAAAAACCTGATTTGAGGATTTTATGAGCAATAACTTTCCAATTGTAGTGACCTCCACATAAATTCTCATGATATTCTTTTATAACTTCCATTGATTCACCTTCTGTCAAACACAAAAATAAAATGCCAATAGAATCCTTCCAATACAACTTAGCATCAATTATAACATGTGGTTGAGCTTTGAGTTTAAGGGCTCTGTACTTTGTTATGTTTATTGAGGGTGGACAAGAGAAAAATAACAAGTAATGAATGATGTCCTTATACCAATTAGAGCAGAGAAACTTGTATTTAATTGCTAACTTTGTGCTACTTTGACTCCTTTAATCAACAGCTTCATCCAAGGGTGCAAGAAAATCAATTCCCAGAGCTTGAAAATTAGATTATGTCAGCGACTTTTCCAAGCCCTGTCCTTTTACCAATTTAGTAGGTTTAATGTCTAAGTCATACTCTTGGATTTTAGCAATCCACTTTCCTCTTTTTCCTTCAACATCCCTTTGACCTAACACATATTTTACAACTAAGTTAGGTACATATGCAACTATTTGATACTGCAACACATAATTTCTGAGGCTTTAATGATTTAACTAAGGAATATACCTGTTTCTCCAAGATATTATATTTGAGTTCTGCATCTCTGAGAACTTTACTGAAAAATGCCACAGGTTTCTCTTTTCCCTCTTCATTCTTCTACAGCAACACAACAAAAATGGTAGAAGGTGATGCAAAAGAAAATATTTGGAAAGACTTTTGATAATCTGGACTGATCAAAACATGAGCTTCTTGAAGAGCTTCTTTAATCTTGGCAAAGGATCCTCTTGCATATTTTTCCCATTTTACTTCAGCATTTTTCTTCAGCATATCTGTTATGTTCCTGACAATATCAACATAATTTGGAACAAATATTCTCAACAAATTGATTTTTCCTAGAAATTTGTGAAAATAATTTTTACTTCTAGGCAAAGGAATTGTCTGGATAGCTTCAACTCTGGCTGGATCAATCTTCACTCCCTGATTTGAAACTATATGCCCTAAAAACTTTCCCTCTTCCAAAGAAAACAAGGATTTTTTGGGATTCAATGACAACCCAAACTTTCTACATTTCATGAATGCTTTCTACAAATGCTCCAAGTTCTCATCATCATAACCTGAAAATATAGTCACATCATCCAAATAAGTAACTACAAACTTATCACCCACAAATTCTATGTCCATTTCCCTTTGAAAAGTGGCACTTGCATTCATAAGACCGAATGGCATCCTGGCATACATGAACGTTCCCCAAGGTGTGGTAAAAGTTGCTTTCTTTTTATCTTCCTTTTCAACACCTACTTGGTTGTACTGGGATAAACCATCAAGCATAGATAATCTATAATCTCCTGTCACTTTTTGTAAAACATAATCCATCTTTGGTAAAGGATAGTTGTCTTTTAGAGAAGCTCTATTTATATTCCTGAAGTCAACACATAGCCTTATCTCTCCATTCTTTTTCCTCAAAGTAACTAAGTTAGAAACCCAGTCTAAATATCTAAGTGGGACTATGATTTTTACCTATAACAATTTCTTCACTTCATTTTCAATTGAAGCAAGGAGAAATGGATTAATCTACCTAAGTTTCTGCCTGTGAGGCTTGACCCCATCCTTTAATGGTATTTTATGTTGAATAATATCCAGATCATATGTTTTCAAATCCTCATATGACCATGCAAATACATCCATATATTTCTCGAAAAGATCAATGTACCTTTCTTTATAATCCTTCGAAACTCCTTTGAATATTTTGACAACCTTGGCTCTTTCTGAGTTCCTAGATTACAGTCCTCCATCTCACCTTCTTAAGATACCTTATTTTTATCCAGTGATACATCAATTGCATCAAACAACCTTTCAAGAGGAACCAAACCTCTGGGTAATATATTATCTTTCAATTGTATTATCTTCTGATCACCTATTAATTTCTTAAGATTTTTCAAGTCCTCATTCTGATCAGTCTGTTCACTTTCCTGATCTATTTCACTATATTCAAATTTTCCAATCACTGTTAGGAAATTATTGATATTCTCATCATCTTAGAAGACCTTCCAGTGTTTAACATTATCAGGGATTGAGGGTCTATGGTTCAACTCAATCTGATATCTCAGTTTCGGATTAATAGGTGGCTTGAAAGTACTCGCTACAACTGCCAGTGTATATGCCATTATATTTTCTTCTATTGGAATGAATTGAAGATTCAAAGCCTGAAAATAATTCTCAATCAGGTCCCATACTTCATTCCTATATGATCTCAATCTTGGATGTTTGGTTTGACACAAAATTTTAATTTGTCTTATAATCAACTAAGAATCACAAAAAATGGAAATACATTGAATTCCAATTTGTTTAGCAGTTTGAAGACTCAATATTAATGCCTCATACTCAACTACTTTATTGGTTGATTAAAATTCAAGCTTAAAAGAAAAAGGAAAAATATTACCTTCTGGAGACATGAGTAAAAATCCAGCTCCTGTGCCATCCTTTGAATAGGCACCATCAAAATAACACTTCCAAATTTTGTTTGAACCCAAATCATTATGTATAATTTCTAAAGAGAGTTGCTTCTCTGAGTATTCGGCAAATTCTGCATCTTCATGTAGCATAAAACATGAAAGATCTTCCTTCTCTTGACCATAATAGGAGAATTTCCTGAATATTTATTTGTGGTAGTTTTAACAAATCTTGTTTCTTTGTATAACCTTCTTTCTTCTCCATTAAACAAAGGAACTATAGCATATGTAAAGTTAAAACACCTCCAAGCTTTTCTCCCCAAGATCTGGACAAAATTATACCAAATCTGGCTGGAATATCTGCAACTACTACATCCATCATAATACTGTTGGCTAGAATTTGGGCCAGTGATACTACCATACCTTTTATAAGACCAACACACTTCACCCTTTTTGAATCAAATGAATAGAGGTCTCTATAGGGCTTAGTGATTTGTAAATTTAATTCTTTCATTACAGATAATGGCATGAGATTATGTGATGCACCCGAATCTAACATACAATTATGAAGAATAAAATCATGAAGAATCACTTATATATAAAATGGGGGAACATAAGAATCTACCTCTTCCACATGTGGACCAAAATCGACCACTGGTTTTTCCTCTTGCAAATTCATAGTATCACCAATATCATCAAACTGAGAAAGATTAATAAATTATGTATTTTCCTTCTTGTACCCAGGTGTCTTAGCTAACTCAAGCAAGGGTACTTGAATTTTATCTTTTCTAATTCTTTGGATAGACTGAAGGTTTGGTTTTGTTTAATAATCTTCTCAGGTTCTTCTTGATTTCTGTTAGGATTAGCATTCTTCTCAGGTATAGTAACAACCTTCTCCAAAATATTAGAATCAATAGACTTATTTTGGGAAGCCTCAGCATGTTGTTTTTCATTTCCACTCACTAAATTCATAGGTTTTTTCCCCTTGTCTGATTTTTTTACTAAGTTATTTGGTTGTGGAGTTGCCATTGGAGAAGGGACTGACTCTGGCTCTTTCTCTTCATCATCCTAAGTCCCCTATCTCTTCCTTGATCTAAAATCATATTTTTTATGCAACTCTGCTTGCATAAAATTAGTGAATTTCTTATAATACTCATCCATTTCTTCCTGATCAAATGACACATCAGCTTATGTGCATTCTTCTTCCCATTCCTCTTCTTCCTCATCATCTTCCATATAAACAATAGATATTTGATTATCAACTTCTTTTTGATCATATTCAGCAGACTGCGAAGGTGTTGCTTTTATATATAAAGGTGCTTGAACTTGATCCTGATCTCTCCTTTCCCTCTGCAAAATATGCAAAGGCTACTTTTTGAATTGTGGATTGAAAACTCCTCTATTTTGTTGTGCAATATTTTTAATGTCTAGCTCCATCTTCACTAGTTTATTTGAAAATTTCTTGATAACCTTTGTCATGTCATCAATCCTTTGATCCTATGGTGAATATTGTTTGGCCTTACCTTTATCTTGAACTGACTGTTTTTCTTGTGTTTTTCCAGCAACAATCATATTTGCCTCAATCTTCAAAGCATCAGTCTGGATTTGTTCAAGAGTAGTAGAGCTTATCTCTCTCAAACTGAAACTAAAATTTGATACAAAGTTCCAGCAAAAACTACTCTTGCTCCAACAGGGGGAGGTTTCATTTTTGCGAGCAAATTATTATACAATTTATTGAATCTTTTAATGGAATGAGTATCTGAATTTTTCTTGATAGCATTCAATTTAATCAATGAATAACCATGATCTCTCTTTTCACCCCATATTTGGATGAATTGTGTTTCTAATTCTTTGCAATTATTAATTGAGCCATTCAGAAATCCTTTAAACCATTTTCTTGCCTCTCCATTCAGGGATTGTACAAAAAGCCTCATTACTACATCAAGATGTTCAACATATAGATTCACATCAAAAGTGAAAAACAATGACAAGTGTTGTTCTGCAGTTACTTCATCTGCACCAGCAAATATAGGAAGTAACTTGAGGTATTCTTGGGGCATTGCATTCATAGGTTGTGGAAGATTTAACAATGCATATCTATTCATCAAGAAAGTAGGAACATGGGCTGCCATATTTATGCCTTGGTTAACTGCTCCTTGAGTAGGTGGGGTTTGTATGCCAATTGTAAATGTAGGTGAATGAGGTGAAACAACTAATATAGGAAGGGTTTGATGAACAATAGCAGAAAAACTGGCAACTATATTTGGTTGAGCTTCTGTAAATGTGAATGAAACAGACTCAAAATATTGTTCTTCTAACCTTGGTTCTTGTTCCAAGAAAATGAGTTTTCGGAAAATATTCTTGGATGACGGGTTATGTGAACTGTTGCCAGGTGCAGGGAGTGTAGCATCATGTTGGGAAAAATACTGAGAAGGGGGGGTGAATCAGTATTTAGGGCATACTCAGAACGTTTTACTTTTTCACTCACTAAAACCCATACGCTACTTTTCTTAACCAGACTCGCGTATACACGCGGATATTCTTCATAAAACTCGCGTATACACAGAAAACATTTTATTATAAAGAAAACATCTTAAAACTTGTGTGTTGGCGCAGACTCCTACCAGCACGCAGGCACCCACCTGCGCTCGTTTACCAACCTCTCCTGGAAGGGAGCTCCAACCCCCTGACTCATTTACCAGCCTCTCCTGGAAGGGAGCTACGACCCCCTGATCTCGTTTACCAGCCTTTCGTGGAAGGGAGCTATGACCCCCTGATCTCATTTACCAGCCTTACCTGGAAGGGAGCTACAACCCCCTGACTGAAGGCTACAATCCTCAGCACCACCATCGACCACGTTTCATCAATTTTCACACTGGATCCAAAGCTTCCTTTAGAACACAACTTGTAGGCCACGTTTCATCATATTTTCAGACTGGACCCACTCCATACATTTGAGCTCAATCATACATCATCAACAGATAGCAGTAACACAGCAGAATAGATCAGACATTTGATACTTCATACTTCATCAAACCCTAATCTTCATACACGCTTTCCTTTCACTGATCCTGCGTATATACGCACCTTCGACCATACAAACCCTCGTATACTTCTATAAAAATTACAGAGCTAATTTTACTTCCCATACGCGCTTTCTATTCAGCAAACCCGCATATATACGTGCTTACTCTGCGGCGAACTAGCGTATAGTTCTTCAGACATTTAGTTCATTGCAATTCTTCAGAATAGATACATCACTCATATTTTACCCTTTACTTTAGTCAGATGTTCGCCTCATCTCAGATCTAATCATTCCATAAACAGATCTAGCAGATACAAATACATTCCAGATCTAGATTCCCTCCTTCATCATTTCTTCATTGGTGCATCATGCATTCAGATATTTCATTCAACTGTAACCCTTTCCATTCAGATATGCTTCAGAGAGAATTATTCATTCAAGCTCAGACTTCTTGCACACCTTTTCACAATGAATTTATTCTCCTTATATAGGTTTACCCTTTATTAATACCATGAGAAAAAACCACATTACTTTCGATGGTATTCCTGGACGGGGTCACATAGACGAATCATTACTCAATACAATGGGTCAATACCATTGTTGTTACACTTGTTTTTACATATTTAGAGCGCTTTTGCCCATACGCTATTTGGCACGTTATTTCCCGCGTGCATACGCTACTTTGTCTAGACAAATCCGCGTATGCCTTGAGACATACTCTTTTCATCAGGTTTTGGCACATACTGACATTCCTTCCATCATTACCTTCTGTACTCATTGTATATACATCAGATTTACATCATTTAACAAGTTCATCAAGACATATTCCATCAGGGACAATTTCATCAAGTAGGTTGCCATCATCTTCATCAAGTGGGTTGCCATCAAGGACAACACTCAGCATCATATTGCCAACAATATCCCCCTTTAGACTTGATGGCAACCACGATGGTGTTTGATCACCACAATAGATAGATACATTAAGAATACAATGACACCACATCACTCTTGACACCATTCTTTCTTTTTATTCAAACACCATGTCACTCTCCCCCTTTGACATCAAGGGCAAAGGGCGGACCAAAACCAACACAAGGTTTTTTCTCCTCTTGTAGAAGGAAGTGTTATGCAGATCTGATGTACATTGAAGTGACCATGCTCCCCCTGAGTTCATGCTGAACCTACAAACATATTTTTCAATGAAGTACATGACTTTATGACCTTCCTATCACCAATGACTCATACTTACATCAGAGATTCATCCAAGTGGATTTACATATGAGACTCAAATACCCAACCAAGTGGGTTTACACATCTCAACTCAACTACCCAACCAAGTGGGTTTACAAATTTGACTCAGCTACCCAACCAAGTGGGTTTACAAATTTTGACAAGTCCTTACATGACCGAATATTACAATTTTACATCATGGGTCTCAACAAGACCTTTTTATCAAATTACAAGTATGAATTTTTATGACCAATACCAGAAAGACCTCAAGAGAGAGATCATATTTCAGAATCATCATAATGCCAACAATGCATTATACTCAGCAATATTAGTGCTCCCCATGAAAATGTGCATCCAAACATCCTTTCAATATGTCCAAGGCTCCTCCTTAGCTTGTGCAATCTGAATACTTTTAACAGCAAGTCATCAACAATAACCTCTGCATGATCTGTCCGGATCTCTGAATCATAAGACTTCCATCATATCCAAAAGATATTCTTCATCAAATAAGTAATCTGGGCTCATCCATAATCTTCAACATAAGAAACCATGTATCATTTCATTAACATGAGTATAACCAGAATAATGCTAACAGTACAATCATTAGCAGTCAGACTGATGCTCCCCCTGAACCTCTGCTCCTGATCTTCAGCTGTCATCCCAATTATCTTATCATCAATTCATATGCGACTGTGTCTGCTAGAACTCGCGTGTATACGCGACTTTGTTTCATCGAACCCGCGTATGGAAAGTGAAATATAGAAAATTTCACACCTTCATCTCCCCCTGAATTTGTACCTTCTGTTCCTGTCTTTTCTTCACACCAGATGCACTGTCAAAAATACACATACCTAGAATTACCAATACAATCATGGAAATCACCATACATCGCTCCCCCTGTGACGATACATTACTAATCCCTATAATGTATCTCACATCACTTCTGCAGTCATTAAGAGAAGTAAGCTTTAGAAGCGGATGACTATAGTAGGGTCAGTATTCCTACATTTTTGACCGGTGCCTCTTCTTTTTCCAGCTTTTCTTGTGACTTCTTATAGTGTGCTGGAAATTCTCCAATTAATCAGATATGTTCATCATACTTATCCTACAATCAGTGGCCTTATGACCAAATGAGTTACAATAGAAGCAACATCCATGAAAGTAACCCTTACAAATTAGATCCCTTTCTTTTGTGAAGTTATCATCTTCCATAGTGGATGCCATGAGTATTTGTAGACCGTGGTCAGAACCTTCTTCATCCTCACTAGACACTTCATCATTATCTTCATTAGTATAATAACTCTTTCCTTTTTCAAATTGTTTCCATTTACCATGTTTTTCTTCATAGGGACATTTAGCAGCATAATGACCAACTTTTCCACAAGTAAAACACTTGAAGGGAAGCTTACCTTTGAATCTTCCAGTTCCTAGTTGGAGTTTTATCACAAAATTAGCTTCTTCTTCATCTGATATATAATCTGATTCCTTGACATCTTCCTTGTCTTTTCCTTTAGCACATGCCTTAAAGGCAGCTTCTTTGATTTGAGAGGGACCTCCTTTTCTCATTTCAAAAGCAGTCAGAATACCATGTAGTTGAAAAATAGTTAGAGTTTGCAGATCTTGCTTTTCTTCAAGAGCAGACACTTTAGATTCAAATTTTGAAGTCAAAGATCTTAAGACTTTTTCTACCAGAGTAGTATCGGTTATGGTTTCACCCAAGTTTCTCATTCGATTTACAATATCATCTAGACGTAAGAAGAAATGGGCAATACTCTCATCACTATGCATCTTCAAATTTTCATATTCAATTCTGAGGGTTTGGAGCTTTGCACTTTTTACCTTTGCATCACCTTCATAACTTAGGATGATTTTGTCCCATATTTCCTTTGTTGTATTCAGCTGCATGACTTTGACAAATTCTGATTTAGTTAAGCTACCTGTTATAGCATTGACCGCTTTTGCATTTGATTCATAATTCTTCCTTTCAGTTGGATTTGTTGGTGTAGCAGTTGGATATTGATATCCTTGTTCAACAATGGCCCATACATCTGCTCCCATAGACTGAAGATAGGATCTCATCCTCATTTTCCAGAATAACAGATTACTTCCGTTGAATAGAGGTGGCCTTATAGAAAATACTCCTTCACGACTTCCCATTGTGACAGATCTCCTTCAAGCGATCAAGCTTCTGCAGAAGGACCTAATCTGATACCAATTGTTGGGAAAAATACTGAGAGGGGGGGGTGAATCAGTATTTAGGGCATACTCAGAACTTTTTACTTTTTCACTCACTAAAACCCATACGCTACTTTTCTTAACCAGACTCACGTATACATGCGGATATTCTTCATAAAACTCATGTATACACAAAAAACATTTTATTATAAAGAAAACATCTTACAACTTATGTGCTGGCGCAGACTCCTACCAGCACACAGACACCCACCTGCGCTCGTTTACCAGCCTCTCCTGGAAGGGAGCTCCAACCCCCTGACTCATTTACCAACCTCTCCTGGAAGGGAGCTATGACCCCCTGATCTCGTTTACCAGCCTCTCCTGGAAGGGAGCTATGACCCCTTGATCTCATTTACCAGCCTAACCTGGAAGGGAGCTACAACCCCCTGACTGAAGGCTACAACCCTCAGCACCACCATGGACCACGTTTCATCAATTTTCACACTGGATCCAAAGCTTCCTTTAGAACACAACTTGTAGGCCACGTTTCATCATATTTTCAGACTGGACCCACTCCATACATTTGAGCTCAATCATACATCATCAATAGATAGCAGTAACACAGCAGAATAGATCAGACATTTGATACTTCATACTTCAGCAAACCCTAAACTTCATACGTGCTTTCCTTTCACTGATCCTGCGTATATACGCGCCTTCGACAATACAAACCCGCGTATACTTCTATAAAAATTACAGAGCTAATTTTACTTCCCATACACGCTTTCTATTCAGCAAACCCACGTATATACGCGCTTACTCTGCGGTGAACTAGCGTATAGTTCTTCAGACATTTAGGTCATTGAAATTCTTCAGAACAGATACATCACTCAGATTTTACCCTTTACTTCAGACAGATGTTCGCCTCATCTCAGATCTAATCATTCCATAAACAGATCTAGCAGATACAAATACATTCCAGATCTAGATTTCCTCCTTCATCATTTCTTCATTGGTGCATCATGCATTCAGATCTTTCATTCAACTATAACCCTTTCCATTCATATATGCTTCAGAGAGAAGTATTGATTCAAGCTCAGACTTCTTGCACACCTTTTCACAATGAATTTATTCTCCTTATATAGGTTTACCCTTTATCAATACCATGAGCCAAAACCACATTACTTTCGATGGTATTCCTAGACGGGGTCACATAGACGAATCATTACTCAATACAATGGGTCAATACCATGGTGGTTACCCCTGGTTTTACATATTTAGAGTGCTTTTGCCCATACGCGACTTGGCACATTATTTCCCGCGTGCATACGCTACTTTGTCTAGACAAATCCGCGTATGCCTTGAGACATACTCTTTTCATCAGGTTCTGGCACATACTAACATTCCTTCCATCATTACCTTCTGTA
The DNA here is from genome assembly GCA_034641835.2 of Pinus albicaulis. Classification (NCBI taxonomy): domain Eukaryota; kingdom Viridiplantae; phylum Streptophyta; class Pinopsida; order Pinales; family Pinaceae; genus Pinus; species Pinus albicaulis. The sequence continues at coordinate 322,418,171 of CM076575.1, forward strand.
CTCATTGTATATACATCAGATTTACATCATTTAACAAGTTCATCAAGACATATTCCATCAGGGACAACTTCATCAAGTAGGTTTCCATCATCTTCATCAAGTGGGTTGCCATCAAGGACAACACTCAGCATCATATTGCCAACACATGAGGTGTAGAAAACTTCTTTGGCTTCTTATTTTTTTTAGAAACCAATTTCTCAGGGTCTGACAAAATGGGTGCTTTCTGTTGCGAAGTGTCTGACCTTGTATGTGGCCTTTTATACACTAGAATTATGAAATAGAAATACAGCCTGATAATTCCTCCTCTTTGAACAACTAGAGGAAATATAAAATAAAACCCAGGGAAAGAACTTTGTTTCTTTGATCCCTGGAAACAGCGCTAAAAAATGTTGTATCTCAAGAAACAATCCTTTGGATGTGGTAAGGAATCCATGCTCAAGATATCTATAAATATTTAATCAAAAGGTCTTTGATTAATCTCCCTCATAGATCCTTTATTAAACCCTCAATAATCAAATGCAATGAATGACTCACAATGCCAGTTTTTGCTGATATAAAATGACATGATAAGAAGAATCTGAAGAAAGGAAGCCCTAAATTGATACACTATTAAATAGAATTTATCATGTGAAACTTCAAAATAATTTTAAGACAAGGAATAATTAAAATGAAGGAGCACCTATTAAGGATTTTATCTCTTGTTCACATATGTAAAAAGAGACCTACAACTTCATTACTTCATTTTATTCATAGATAGAAATTACAGAATGTAAACTAGAAAAAACATATCAATATCAAAAAATTCCAGAAACTTGGTCTTCATTCAATAATTATTTTAAAATTTTGTACAAAATTTGCAGTCCAAAGGTCCAAAACTCGAAACCTTTCGATTTCTTGTTTACCCCCTTAATTACAATGAAAAGCAGTTGGTAACTGCTGAAACTACTCCCAACTGCCTCAACTACTTAAGACTTTGTAAACCACCTATTACATGTCATCTAAATGTCTTATTACAATTACATTCTCTTAAAAGAGACAAAATAAAATAAAACTTAAGTCTTAATCTATTTGCTGAATATGAAATGTTTTTTTTGTTGTTGCATTTCCCTGACTAGTTGATTTATCTTTCTTTGAAGTTGAGGGATCCTTTGGTAGATATGTCATCCAGGCTCTGCATTTCTTCCATACTTCAATTTTTGTATTAGGTTAATGAACTAGCTTGTGATATTCCAATCTAAAGGCATTGATTTTGTTGAATGATGGCCTCTTTGTAAATAAAGTCTTCACTAACCATAATAGCTGAAAGTGCCTTTGAAGAAAATTAATCATTGTTGTTCCTTTTAGAATCTGAGTTTTTTCATGAGTGTTGTCCACCTTGCTTTTTTCCAACACCGGTAATGGTTCATAAGAATCCCATGATAAAATACTGCCTCTAAGACCCTAGCATGATGGAAAACCTGCCCTAGCTCTTTTGTCATGTTAGCCACCTATAAAATTTTCCATATCAAATGGTGGCTAAATCTCTTTTAGCCTTTCAGAAAAAATTCATGTCCAAATTTTTAGTTCTTAAATTCTTATGAAGATATTTTATCCTTTGAGTTAATCTTCACTACTGTTTCCCTCATTATCCAAAAGAACCTGTTGTTTGCCAAGAGAAAGACTGCTTAAAACCCCATTTTCCCATCATTTTTACCCCTCCTTTCACTCATAAAAATATTCCATTTTCATCCTTTTTCCTCCATAAAATCCCTCCATAAACCTTCATCTAACCTTCTCATTCATTCCAAAGACAATTTAAAACCATTTGTTCACCTTTCATTTGGTTTAAAAACTCTTATTTCCTCTATCAGAACCTTGTTTTAGTCCTGAAAAACCCTATTTTTTTGGTATAAAAAACCCTTTTTATATTATATAGGACTTAAGCCCTTGAGGGCTTATTTCCTTTAACCCTCCACCTCATAAGACCTTAAGCCCCGCAACCGGGTGATTAAAGGGCTTAAAACCCTTTCCCAAACCCGACTTTCCTTTTTATTTTCATAAAACCTGACTTTCCTTTGTATTTTAATAAAACCCAACAGTTCAAATTTTCAACGAATATCGACCGTCGATCTAAACCGATCAACGACCATCGGCTCATCGCATCGCAAATCCGCATGGGTCCTTCCTTTTTCATGTCTTTCAAAGTTTCGATGCGATCCCTCAGAACAAACCTCAGCTGTTGATCCTCCTTCATCCGAAATTTTGGATCTCATCGCATCGCGCCCATTCATCATGTTGCCCTCCACCGATGCGATCCCCGATTTAATTTGGATCGTCGATCATCCCTCTGATCTGATGGTCAGTACACCATCGCGTCGCAACTTTTCACTTTCCTTTTCCCCTCCACAACCATTCTCCCCGATTCAAATCTAGCCATCCATTCATGAGATCAAACGAACGAGATTAAACCCGAAGAACCATTGATCCGCCCGCTCCACGACAAATTAATGCCAGGCCCACCGTTCCTTGTACCCCGCAACTTACCCCATCGCATTTTTTGCGCACCGTCGGATCTGGGCCCTCTGATCTAATGGTTGACAATCCGTTTCGCATTTTCTTTGTGCCTGCACTTTAATGCCCCAAAAAAGTCTGAAACCAGCGATATTGAAAAGGATGCATGTCAGCTAATGAACCATATCACGCTTTTTTTTTATGAAACCCACTTACCGCCCAAATTTTTTGCGAAAACTGCTACCTATTTTTCGCCCCGCCACATTGCTTTGTTCATCTTTATATCTTGACCGTTGATCTTTTAGATCGGACGGTCTCGATTTAATTTCACCCCTATTTCATCCGCCATCCTTCTACTCTCCCCAAACGTTTTACCAATTCATCTCGACCGTTCATTACTTTGATCGAACGATTTACGTTATATCCTGATCTCCATTCACTTGCCTTCTATCTTTTCTCCCAAACGCTTCATTGAGAGTTCTCTACCGCCGATCTTCGAAGATCGAACGACCCCAATTTAAACTTACCACCATTCACGTTTCCACCCTATGTATTCTCCAAAAGATTCTGTCGCTTGATCTCGACCGTTGGATATTCTAATCCAACGGCCTTGAATTAACCTCAATCCCAAACCGCCCAAAGTAGCCTTGAAGCTATTCTTCGTAGGTATTTTATAAATTTTGTGTGTTTTTTGCAGGATATAAAGGTTTCTCCACAGTTTTAAAAAATGAAACGAAGGCCAGGGATGATGATCCCCCAGGCCTTTATTCACGAAGAAAAGGGATCTCCAAGGTTTAAAACTTTGATTTTACCCGTGCCTCATGAGCATTGGTGATGTTATAAAACCTTCTGCGCACCTGCAACATAGAAAAACACAGTGAACAGCAATTGAACAAAGAGTATCAGTTTCAAAGGATAAGATTAGTGCATAAGTGAAGATTAATGATTTTAAACAAAGTTTAAAGGGATTAACGCACCAGTTCGAGAATCAAAGGCCTAATCCACAGTTGTTAAAGGATAAAGACAAAAAATGAAGATCAAGGCCTAATTAGGCCTAAACACAGAGTAAAGCAGATTAAAAGTGTTTTAAGAATAAACAAAGAGATATATCAGTCCGAAAGGCCTCCACTGCCACATCAGAGGCTAATTGAATCCTCTCCAGCTACCAAAGAGCCACCTGCAGCTTCCATAAATCAAAAGAGGGCATAGTTATTGCCTAGCCAGAGATATTTTTTTTGATGACAGCTAGAGTTATTTTCAACTCGCCTGAAGATTTTTAAAGTCAACAAAAACTTCCAAACAGCCAAAAACTTGATGAAAACCAATTACTACAGAGAAATATCAGAAAAATTCTCTAGTGAGCCCCTCAAAGGCCGAGAAGCATTAACTTGTATTAATTGAGCCTAGAGATCTTTTCTTTCATCCCACCTCCTCATTTCTTCTATAAATACTTTTGTAGAAGATATTTTAAGGGTTGGTTATTGGATTTCTGATGTAATAGTGGTTGTATTGAATCATTGTTGAATGTAAATAAAATCTGAAGCTCTGAAGCTCTGTTAAGTTATTGAATAAGTTAGGCTGAGAAGAGAAGTTGTTGTTGTGATGAAACATTGGACTTGAAGTATTTAATTGGATTGAAAATCAATATACAAGCTGGTTTTTGGGATCCTTGTCTATATCATTAGTGAAGTAACTCTTACTGTTATTTGTTTTCCTTTCATGTATTCCATTTTGTTCACCTTTCTCTGATAAAGAACAACAAATATAGAGCTAGGATTTACTGTTAAAGGTACCCTTCTCTCACTGATAAGATTTATCTTTATGTTTTCTTCCAATTGTGTGTTTAAGAATGACTTATGTTAAGTGTAAACATTATCAAGGAATGTTGGTTAGTCCATGTCCTGATGTGCAAAACTTGAAAGCAAGTTCTTGAATGATATTTTCAATACATGCTAAGTAGAGTTAAACTAGAAAATTTTATGGTTTGCCTTGTCTTCTAGTTCTTTCTCCAAAGGTTGTTTTGAAGGTTTCCCTAAGAGTATGCTGAAAGCATGCCTAGATTTTAATGCATCTGACTTGATCTTAAGTTGCACTTCGTTTTCTTATACGTTTTCATCCCTTCTAAAAGTAGTCATGTGGATTACTAGATTGTTTGTCTGATAATTTAGCTTTAATACAAGCTTTTCCAAAGAAGTTTATGGTTAGCCCTGTCTTTGGTTGGTTTTAAACAATTGCTTAAAAAGGCTTTTCTTGTTTGGAAAGTTGATAAATCCTTGTTGAAGTTATTGAATTTTTCCACCTTCTCAACACTTTTAATGTTCCATTCCATCATTCAATCTAAAGGATATTTTGATATAGACGACTTGCCCCTTGGATCACTCTTGAAATTGTTGCACAATTAAACCCTTTGTGACTCCATTGCCCAATGGTTTAAAGTTGTTTTAGGCTAATCCTATCTGTTGAATACTTCTCAATATACTTGCATCTTCACCTTTTGAACTCTTTCATTTTGTGATATTCCATCCAATTAAAGATCATACCTAACCAACCAAAAAAAAAAAACTCATGTTCTTAACAACTAGCCTAATATCATACCAAGACCTTAAAGATAAATCAATCTTTGCACTTATAGAGAGATCCCTCTTTGGATTCAAGAGGGCTATATTCTAGAATCCCAAAGTGTTTTATGATGCAGTCTCTACAACGTTTAGTCTTGTCACTTTGCTAAATTACAGAGACCTAACATGTCAAATAAATTATCAAAATTTTTCACTTCTTCCTTAAGCTCTATCAACTTCCTCTTTGCAGACTTCCTGCAATCATTTTTAACATTCATGTTATTAATTTCCACAACATATGAAATCCTGTCTTTAATTTCATTCTCTTCCAACTCTTGATTAGTTTTGGAATCATGAAATCAATGATTTTTCTTGCCCAAATAGCTCTGTTAATTGTCTTTTTCTTGTTTTCCATAACTTGTTCCTCCAAATATCTGATAATACTTTTTTCTTCTACTACAACAGTCAAAAAACCCCAAATTTCTTTCATTATTCAATAATATCACTCCAAATGATGTCCTTAGCCTGTATCAAGGATATATTTCCCTTCAATTTTTCCTTCAGATTTTTAATCTCTACATCAACAGCTTGGAAATATGATCTGTACTTACTGACTTCCCCATATTTGGCTTGTATGACTTTTGTTGTTGTCTCCAAATCAGCTTGTGACCTTTTGAGGTCTCTCTCTGCCATCTTTAATTTAGTATTAAATTGGGATATCTGTGTGACTAGATCTTCATTACTATATGGTAAAATGAAAGTACAAGAATGAGAATCAATGTGATTCTGTAATGACTATGCATTTTGTTTCAATTTAGTAATTTCTTCTTCTTTCTGCAAGAGTTGTTGAAGAAGGTTTTATTTCTCATTATCCACTTCTGCCACTTCTTCTGACATAGAATGTTCTCCTGTAGGTAACTTCAGCTTTTTATTTAGCACAAAAATCTATGATTCTGCACTCTGCAACAACTTCTGCACAATAGTCCTGTCATTTGGATCCACTCCAATCTTTACAATGATCTCCTAGAGTTCTTCATTCTATGTTATTAAAGCCCTAGAATTAGATTTTTCTAACTTCAATTGCTTGATCACTTTTCCAAGAATGTTTTCAACCTTGAGTGCCATTGCATTGGTTTTGGTTAAGTCATTCACAATCAGTTGACCTATTTGCATATGTAAATTTACTTTGTCAAGCAATGGAATTTTATTTACATCTACAGTTAGATTCACAGTATTAAAATTATTGGATGAACCTATAGACATATCAGAGGGATGTGAAAGGGAAATCTTAAATTGGTCATTTTCAAGATCCATTGCAGTCAGAAATATTGTTTGATCTGGGGTTTTGATACTCAGCTTGAGCAGCCATGCTTTCCTTCATTTTTTGATTTCTTTCTACAATCTGAGCAAACACTTGTTTAATTAAGGGCACTTTTTCCTGAGTGTTTTCATGTCTTCTTGGTGAAGCTGAGACATTTTGCTCATCTCCCAATTGTAGTGAGAAAACAGGTTGAGCATCTGCTAAGTCTTCACTGAGATTTGTCCTCTTTTCAATTCTTTGTTCTTCATCTTCTGAATCAATCACTGCTTCTTTACCTCTCTTATTTGACTTCTCGGATATGACAGGATTTTGTACATTTGAGCTCACAGAACCTGCAAAACCTTTATTTGCCATCTTTTCTATATCAGGTTTGCTTTCATGAATGAATGTTGAATATCCATTTTCAATTCTCCTATTAGAAATCACACTATGAGGGTCATAAGCCCACTTCTCTCCTAACAGCAGATGCATTTCATCTAAAATCCTAGTGACTTCATCAGTTTCCTGTCTCATATTGACTATAAAAGGACAAACATTCATTGGAAACTTAAACATATGACCTTTCTTCATAGGCACAAAATGTATTTGATTAACATTTACACTTTTCCTAATTAACTCCAAAGAAAATAATCACATAGGCACAAATACATGAAGCCTATAAGGTTCTACACTAGTTCCATAGAGTCTAAATTCATAATAATCTTCAAAGACATACCAATCACCAAACTTAGAATTTGTCCCCAGCTACAAGAACTGTTGAGCCTTTGGCAGGAAGCATGGAGGAGAGACGCCATTCAAAATTCTATATGCAATAGACATAAAATGACTTGCAAAGTCAAACCGACCCTCCTCATTCTATTCTTTCCTTAATATGTCTATCCAAAATACCACTGACTGTCTCGTCTTGTTCATATCCATAATATTTAAACCCAGATGCATGAATTCTTCTACATTTTGATATAAAAAGAGATAAATAACAAGAGAGGAAAACATGAATGAACCCATCAGTGATAATCTCATGAGCTAAGAATTGACAGCTTCTTGCCAATAAGAAGGAATATACAGCACTACCCCTGGCTTCATCATCAAGGCGAACATTCCCAGAACTAATTTTTCTACTGTGCAATCATCGTCTTTTCCGAATATCTTCAAAATGCACCTCAGTACCGATCTGACTTCTTCATCAAAAACCTCCATGGAGAATTCTTTATTGTCAAGTGCAAACTGCTTCATATCTGGCTTCAAGAAAAATATAAATTGATTGAATACTTGACCTGCAAGGTTATCATAGTGTGCTATTAATGAATCATCAGTGAATTGGACATAGGACTCTGACTCAGGGTAACATAGAGCTTGATGAATTAATAGAGTTGAGACCTACAAGGCATTTTCTCCTTGAAAATTCATCACGAAACACTCGCCCAAGTACATGACTAACACTAACCAATACACAAACTCAAGAAAAAGGTGCGTTATTGGAATGCATGCAGACAACACACCTATTTTGACCACGTCAATGAAAGTGGGAGAAGCTTTATCATTCAGACAGACCTGTTGATAGAACAGAAGGTGGTCTAAAGAACAAACATTATCCTAAATATCCCTCTCAGTGTCCACGAGATGAATATGACTGGAGGAACCTGAAAGGGATGGACGCTTGGCCATAATTTAGCTTGAGATGATAAACAATGATAAGGTGGAAGACAATAGGGAAAGACATAGGGCAGACAAATTATCAAATATAGAAGAACAATAATAATGCTGAAATGATGAGAACCATTCTTAAATAGGTGGCACAGGCTTAAGACTTAAATGCTGAAATGACACACCAAAAGACTATTAAAAGTACCCTAATGTGGCTGATAGCTATCGCTAACTGGCTGCTTACGTCACTGCGGGAGGTTTCATAGTACGGAGGGCTCGTCGAGTTCATGCCCCTGCAGTTAATCTCAGTCGCAGATCTGGATCAGCCCCACAATCAATAGGGTCAACTGCGGAGGCACCCTCCTTGTTAACCCGCACGCTGAAAGTGCCCGTGGGTTGACACTTTTATTCCTTGCCTGATGAATCATCGAATCCCGCTTCATAACCTTCTCGCTATTTAGCTGTGTACTGGGACCCTCTTCCACAAAAGCTTAAAGTATTAAACCTTAGACTTAATGTAACAAATATTACATTTTTATGCTAAATTACAAGAAAATTTATACTTTAGCATACATTTTCACAATTTTCTATTTTTTTTGTTTTTGAAAAATTTAAAATAAAGGATACTACAAATGAGCAACAACACATCCTCTCTTAAAATCATGTTACTAGAAAATCCTAGAGAAAGGACCATGGTTTTGGAGAAGAGTATGGGTATTCACTACTCCTTGATTCCCATATTTCAACTCATTCACAATGAAAGTCACAAATATTTTTGTTTGGGTTCATTTTTTAAACCTCCCGCTTCCCTTTTGGGATCACCAAGTAATTTAATTCATCCTAAATGCATTAGGGGTATTTATAAAAATAGAAAATGAGAGAATAACAAATGGGATTTTACTTACGTTTGTGTTTGTGTGGATATCGACTCAGCAAGGGGCTACCAAATTACATCCAATTGAAAAATGGACACTTCGAGTGGACATGGAGTCTTGATTACGAAAACACAGCCTTTAGATTCCACGTATGTAACATAATAGGAAATTTACAAGATAAATTATCTCTAGCCGAAAAAATAGCAGATAATATGAAAGGTTCATAAACTAAAACAAAAATATGGAAGCCCTACCAACCCCATTTTTCAGATAGTGAAGAAGTGGAGGATCAAAAGGACCTCCCCAACAAATAAAATGAGGAAATTACTAAAATTATTTCTCATGGAAATCTCCTCTACAAATCATCGGTCCTAATTATAACATAGAGATGGAAGTCACACCAAATATTTCAGTCACTGAAGTAGCAACAACAAATATGAAACAATGCTAGGAACTAAAAGATCTAATGAAACTAAGAACTCTGAATTTGAAGAGGAGCTCCCCCCTATAAAAAACTCAGAAGATATGGCATTGGTTGTTATCCAACATGCCCCACGGGTACGGAAGTAAGTAAAAAGGAATAAAGAGTGGATGATTTCTACATGTGTAATATTCCAAAAATTTAGCCTTAAACTAAATGTAATATTATAGTTGAGTTTATCACTAGGTAGGTGAATAAATGGGTAGGAAGGCCCATAAGTCTCCTAAGAAGGAATAAAAACACTTCAAGTGTGAAAGGAGACCCTCTTTACAGCTCAATAAAATACCTCCATGTGTGAACAGGGATAATATCATGTTGATACAGTCTACATTGACCAAGTCAATAGCGCAGAGGTGGAGGAGTAGGGATCAAGGAAGGAATAACGTAGTTTTGGAGGGAGATGAATCTCTTGATGGAAATGACCTAATTGGGTGGGGACAAGGGCAAGAAAACTCACATTCTATTTAAGGAAGAGGATGACAGCCATTGTTTCTTATGTTTTAGTTTATCATTTTGGATTGGTTTGCTTAGACTATTGCTTCCTCTTGCAGTTTAGTAGGGTAGATGTGTTGTTTAGCATCATGTGTTCCCGAGCAGGAATCCCACCTCTTTCCTTGAGGAGCCTCTTGGAAGATTTTTTCATGCATTTCCACATCAATTTTTCAGCCAAGATTCAACTTAATTCATCAGCACAGTTTCTGCAGGTTATTGTGCTGTGTTGTAGGGTGCAACAGTGGAGGGGATTGGAATCCCACTTTCTAAACTAGTTTCTCATTGGAGGGAGGTTTCCTTCCCTTGGGGGATCTATTTGGAGAGATATTGAGCTCATTTCATATTTGTGGCATCAGGCCACATATTTCCCAACATTCCTAGCGTTGTTCCAACTAGGGAATGCGTTATTTTTGGAGGCAGCTTCAGTGGATGATCTAGTGGCTTCTTTGCAGTGTTTCCTTGTGATTGAAAGGTTCATCCTTTCATGGGAGGAAGCCTTTGAGGGATCTACATCAGATCTGATATATTTCAGCCTTCTACACTCTTATTCTCTAGTGTTGCAGTGATTATTCAGTAATTTTCTGAAGATCACATTTGTATTCAGAGTGTATGACAAGAAACTCTTTCCGGGTTTTCTTGTAATTGTAATAAGGAGACTATATCTCAGTTTTTGAGAAAGATTGTATAATATATGAGTAGATATATTTTTCTCCTGATTTCTGAGTTGAAACCCTCATAAGACTGTGCAGTCTCCTTTGTGTATCATTTATGAGTAGCAGTGTTTAGGGGTTTTAGTGTTTTTAAGCTACACTAGGCATGGGAGGTATGTTTACCTCACCTAGTTTCTTTTGTTTCTGATCTCCTCTTGGATTTAGATGCCAGATGGATATATCTAATGGATCCAAGTGATGGCTTACATTTTTATGGCATAAATTTCTAGAAATGCATTTTTTTTGTGAATGCATTGCTGAGCAAACCATTTTTGGAATATTGTAAGATATTCCCACTACTGCTTATTTTCCCTATTTTGGGATTTTACAACATGTATACAACTAGTTTTTTCTTTCTTACTTAGTTATGAGGACTTTAAGCCACTATAGTGATGGATCCAAGTGATCCTTTAGCTTTGAATACATGTTAGTCACATATCTGCAAAATGTAATTTTATTTCATTTGACAATAAAATTAATTTGTTTTATATATATGTTATATATGTTATATATTTTTATTTTTATTAATTATTATTAAATTGAAAGTGTAAAAATGTGCTTATTATGTCATTTTTTACAGTGAAAAATAGGATTTCCCAAAATACATTAAATATCCTATACTAAAAAAATGGGATTTTTATAATGCTTACTATGTTTTTGTATTTTGATTATTAGCGGACGTCATCCCACTACTTCATGCCCACTCCATTTGGTGAGGGATGACATCCACTATCAGTTCTATTTGCACGAACCTCATCGCCCTGATTTCCCTTATTTTTTCCCACTTTAATTTTTGGAGGCATCCTACACCTCTGCTTCAAAAGTACGATGGTTCAATGTGTGTGGGTGTATTTGGATTCAAGTTGTATGTCAGACATGAAAGGTGACCTCGAATTTTTCAACACTGAAACTTGAGTGAGCATTATAACTTATGTTTATGTCCCATGCTCCCTATAATTTTCTACCTCTTAGAAGTCATTTCGGTTTAGTTTTTGTTTGATTTCACATTCAATTCATATAGAGATTTTATTGCAGAGTAGTAGCAGTTTTTGTTTTCCAAGGGGTGATAATATGCAAAATGGTGGGATGACTCTGGCAACACAGATGGAGGAATGCAAATCAAGGTCACTATCAAATTCATGAACCAAGCTCTTGGACACTAGAACGAGTCTTCCAGACCATGGTTGATGAAGGTGGAGAGTTCACTACTAAAAAAAGGAAAAGCATTGATTAAATAAGGCTTTCCAATATGATTTTCAAGAAACCTAGAACAAAAGCTTCCACGACTGATTCAATGAAGGTCACAAGCTTGATTTCCACCCGGTGTATTAATGAAATTTAAGTTTTACTAGTTAAAGAGGATTCTTCTAATGGTTTTCTTTAAAGGTGAAAGTGTGCAGAAAGAAGCTAGGTGAACACATTTTGGTGTTGAAAAAACTCATCTCGCTGTTTAGAGAGGAATTTTCAACATTTCAATCTTTAGCTTTGAACAATTAATTTATGGGAAAAAATATAAACCTAGACGGTAGCCATGTATGAACCTATTTATCTCTTGAAAGGTTGTGTTTTATGTCCTAGTCTTGATTTTGTATACCGATATGACATATGTTCTTCTTGAAACCATGGGATACATTAAATTTATACAAGATCAGGTTCAGGTAGAAATTCTTTGCGTAGCTTATTTAGCACCAAGCATTGATTATTATAACATATTATTTTCGAATAAATTAAATTTATACAAGATCGGGTTCAGGTACAAAGTATTTGCATTGTTTATTTACCACCAAGCATGTATTATCATAAAATATCATGTTTAGAGAAATTATTTGTGACAAAAATGATATTTTTTTAAACTTCTGCCACAGAGTCGGTCAAAATAGTTTAGTCGCTAGGCTCAAGCTCCATTTATTTCTTGAAATTTTCTAATTTTTTCTTTATAGAGGAAATTAAAACAAAAAATATATTATTTGGTTCAAATTTCTATAGGGATTTGATGCTTTAGGGTTTGTTCTTCTGTAATGATAAATTTTACAAAGCTTTACTATAATCCTTTTGATCTTGTGTTGTGTTTTATAGGTATTCATATCACCTTATCTAAAAGACATTCCCTCCAACCAAAAGGTAAATCAAATCTTTTTCCCTTCTTATCAACTCTCATAATTATTTTCATGTTTACTGAACTCAGTTAATCAACAATGAAATAATCTTTATGAATTTTAAGAAAAGAACCAGTTGATATACTTGTTATCACCTAGAATATTTTCTTGGTTGTAACATAAAACTTCCTAAGGTAAAATTTTCAAGCCAAGCTTGTAGATTGAAGGCTAGCCCCTTCAATCCAGAGAGGGCTCTCTCTGAAAACCTAATCACTAAGCTTAGTAACTAGTTGTGTCTTCAAACAATGGCTAGATCTTCAATAGGGTTTTTGGATCTTGAGTGTGGTGGTTGGGATGAAGCAATTAATAAATTGAGAAATGGAGTCAACAAATCAATTTTTAGATGTCGTTACCAATATCTTGATTGTATGAATTAAGAGGGATAGAGGTAGGATAGATGAAAAACTATAGACATATCAAACATCATCTGATTGGTAGTAGAAGGAGAAAAAAATCCACTATAACTAGGAATGAAACATGAATCCTGCAAGATTTAGGAGAAATAGTTTAGATGTCTAAATCATATGAACCAGAGAATTAAACTAATTAATTGTGTCACATAATATCATTTAAACACTAGAAGATAACATATAAATGATATCACATAGAAAGGAAACTATCACATAAGAAAATTTAGTTATCATACCATCATAGGAATCCTTGTTACATGAACGTAATATCCTAGTCCTTTTAGCACTTAAAAGATAAATAATTTTATCAAATTCATACCAAAATAATACTTTGTTTCAAATTCCAACCCTTCTTCCTTTTTTTCATTCATTATACACGAAAAATACATAAATTTGAGATCCACAATGTTTTGGAAAGTATTAATTACAATAACCATCAAGATCCAAAATAAATGGATATGGAAAACCTCTTCACCCATATTTATTCTAATCCCCAAGTTAAATTTAATGAGGTGGCCTTCAGCTATTGACTTAGCATTTCTATAGGAAACAAAATTTTTAAACATGTGACAAATTTCTGAAAAATAGGCTTTAAAGAGGCATTCAGATATCCCAAACCGTGATAGTTGTGTAAAATATGAAATATATTTTTTTAAATCAGCTAATTCACCTGAAAAACCTTTTTCATATCTGAAAAATTCATCTTCATATTCTCGAAAATTGTACCCAAAGTGGATGAATAAAACAGGAAATAATTAAATATTTAAATCTTGAAAATTAGGCTTCAAATATTCCTTCATATCCTTCAAACTGTGTTAACTGGGTAAGAAATCAGAGAGGCTTATTTAAATTGGTATTTTACAAATAAAACCCTTTTTTTTTTTTAACAAATTCATCTCCATATGTTCAGAAACTACATTTGAAATTGGTGACTAAAATGGGGAAATATCAAAATTATAAAATCGAGAAAATAAGCCTCAAATATTCCTCTGTAATCTCCAAACCATGATTTCTAGTTAAAATATGAAAGAGTTTTTTTGAAATCAACCTATTACCCGAAAAAAAAAAACGTTTGTATTTTTAAACTTTCTTTCCAACTGTTTGGAAATTGTGCTTGAAGATGGTGACAAAAACAAGGAAAAACAGAGTCACATTGTTATTTCTCCTTCTTGTTGATTATTTCACCAAAACCATAGGAACTTGATATTGTACGAACTAAGCACAGCAGAAATTAATTAAATTCACACACAACAGACAACAAACAAATAGAGATAGTGATTTAACATGGTTCACCCAACCAATCTAGGCTACATCCACCAAACAGAAGTATCGACATTCTTATTATTCAACAGGAGATTACAATAGCAGATTTTCACATCTGCACTTCCTCTTCCTTCATCCCTCATGTATTTTGCCTCTATGGGCTTACAATTTATAGATGTAGAGAAGAAACTGAATAATAAATTCAATTGCATCCTATCACAACAAAATATGATATAATATCTCCTCTTCAGGATTTGATGTCATCAGATTTCGAACAAATCCTATTGTTGGAATTATCCATAAGATTTTAGCCAAATTAATATAAAAAATCTCAATAATATCCACCTTGACAACAATTAACCTGATACCTTGTTCCTGTTATTATTTTTATTTTTTCTGCAAGCCAAGAGAAGCCAGACACCATCGTAGCTTCTCTAATAAAACTGGTTTCGTGAACATGTCTGCACAGTTTTCCTTTGTATGCACTTTTTCAAGAGAGACTCCCCATTCAGTGATAACCTGTCTTACAAAATGGTACTTTATAGGTATATGCTTTGATTTACTATGATAGGCTGGATTTTTACCCAAATGAATTGCACTTTTACTATCACAAAATAACTTCATTTTTTCCTGCAACCTACCAAACTCACCAAACAAACCTTTCAACCTAACTGCTTCTTTGCAAGCATGTGAAGCAGCTATGTATTCTGCTTCTATAGTGGATAAAGCAACAATTTTTTGTAGCTTTGACATCCAGCTAATAGCTCCACCTGCAATATTAAAGACATATTCTGAAGTTGACTTTCTCTTATCCAAACCACCTGCAAAATCAGAATCAACATATCCGCAAACAAATTCACTACTTTTGTCATAAGTGATATAATAATCACTTGTGCCTCTCAAATACCGAAGCACCCATTTCACTGCTGCCCAGTGTTCTTTCCCTAGATTTTCCATATACCTACTGAAAACCCCAAATGCATGTGAAATATCTGATCATGTACAAACCATTGCATACATCAAACTTCTTACTACATTATGATATGGTATTCGAGACATATATTCCTTTTCTTCATTTGTATTATGACATAAACTTGAAGAAAGCTTAAAATGGGAAGCTAAAGGGACTGAAATTGGCTTCACATTGTTCATACCAAACCTTAAGAGTATTTTCTCAATATACTTCTGTTGTGATAACCACAGCTTACCATTACCCCTGTCTCTGAAAATCTCCATGCCCAAAATCTGTCTTGTTGCTTCTAGATCTTTCATATCAAACGTCCTAGCCATCTGAGCCTTTAACCTGTTGATCTCACTTATGATTTTTCTTGTTAAAATCATATCGTCAACATATAATACTAATATAATGAATATTTCATTACTTAATTTATTAAAGTAAACACAATGATCATATTCACTTCTTATATAATTTTTTCTCATCATGAAAGAATCAAATTTCTTGTACCATTGTCTCGGCAACTGCTTCAGACCATACAATGATTTCTTGAGCCTGCAGACAAATTTCTTGTTGCGATTTTGAACAAACCCTTCAGGTTTTTCCATATAAAATTCGTCATCTAAATCTCCATGTAATAATGCAGTCTTAACATCTAGTTTTTGTAATTCTAAATCAAGTAAAGCAACTAATGTTAAGACAATCCGAATTGAAACAATTTTAACAACTGGTGAAAATATCTCATGAAAGTCAATTCCTGCTTTCTGGGAAAAACCTTTAGCAACCAGCCTCGCTTTGTACCTGTCTTCTTTATCATCAACACCCCTTTTCAATTTGTAAACCCATTTACATCCTACATTTTTTTTGTCTTTAGGAAGTTCTACCAGGTCCCATGTGGCATTCTTGTCTAATGCCTTCATCTCATCCTTCATATCTTCTTTCCACTTATCACTATTAGAACCTTCTACAGCTTCCTGATAGCATAAAGGTTCATCATCATTAGCAGTTAAAGCAATTGAAGTAACATAATCATCATACCTTTTAGAAGGATTTCTTATTCTCATGGACCTTCTTAAATATGTTTCTGTTTCTTCCACAATTTTTTGATTATTATCTGTAGGAACTTCTTCATGATCTTCATCTAAAATTTGTTCATCTTTACTATCATCAGTATTTGAACTGGTTTCAAACTGAATATGTTGAAACTTAGGTACATTTTCCTGTTTCAATTTAGATCGACCTCTAACCATCATTGCTTCTGATGTGGAGGTTTTTTACAGTGTGTGAGCTGGAGGCCCACTGCGTGTGGGTTGGCTGTTGCTGATAGTATCAAAACCTTGAAGCCAGTTCTGAGAAGAAGTCAACAGATAATACGTTGAACACAGTCAGTGAACGCAGGGCAACATCGATGGTAGTAGTGAGGAGGTCCAAGCAGCGTTTAGTGTTGAATGTTTTTCAAAGATTTAATCCAGTGTTGTTCGAAGGTTTTTTTTTTGCCAAGTCTTCTATTCAAAACTTATTGAATTATGCGCAAAGTTATTTTTCCATATTTATATGTTGTTTGTGTGATTTATTTAGTTTCTGTTATGTATACTCTAACAGATATGTGTGCCCGAAATCCACAAAAAACGTTCATTATATATGCTTTTATTTTTCATCTTATTGTACTGGTTTTCACTTCCTTTTTTTTTCTCTCATCAACCCTAATTTATGTCTCTCTAACAGGATTTTCCAGGTTAGCTAGAAATGACCTTTTTACAAAAAAATTCATTTTTAGGGTTTAATTTTAAAAATTTCTGCCATTACATAACCCCTTGCACAATGAAATTATAAGCATCACCTTTGGACCTTTAGGAAAGGTACAAACTTGGTGCTAACAATTGGCTCTAATGGTGATACTATATCCCTAGGAGGAATTAAAGAACATGTAAAACATGTGCCTGATACATTGGGGTGCTCTCAATATTTAACCTAAAACCTGTAACCTAAATTGCAACTGAAACCAAAATAAAATCCACGTTGTACACTAATGCAAACTAAAAAACATACTAAACTAAAATCAATTTTTTTTTGAAATTGTTGACACCTAATCCTTGGGCTTGGATGGAAATTTAAAATAATGTAAATAGAAAATAAGGAGAGTTGGAATATGAAGAGACACTAGGAGATGAACCCCAAGATTCTCTCCCTCCATGTATATTTTTGTGTGCACACTTAATGCAAAATACAATTTAGTTTGTGGAGTTACCTCCTGGCCTGGCATGGTATCATAGCTAACTCCATTTCTAGGCTTTCTGTAAATGGTTATGTAACTCCCTTTTACAATATTCTTGCAGCTCTGCCATTCCTACCATATTCTTTTTCCTTTATCATTTTTTTGCAATCTACCATATTTGCCAAATTTCTGCCATCCTCAACCTATTATGTGTACTTCCTTAGAGTGATTTTAGTTCCTTGGTGTGCTGGTGTGCTACCTCCTACATAAAATTTGTAAAAAGAAAAAGGTGTTACACCTGTGGAGTTTGACCAAGGAGTCAAATGATATGAAAGTCTTGTTCGGTGAATATTTTAAGACTGTGTTGTTTTCAATATTTTTGGCCAACGGTTCAGGACTGTGAGTGCTATCGTGGTCGCTCACTCAGCAAAGCATACTCACCATCCCTCTCATTTTTTTCCTCTCGTCAATACCATCACCGCTGCTCCGTATTCGACACCCCTCTCCTTTTACTCCCCACTATTGTGGCACCTCTGACTGTGCTTACCGTGGACCACAACATACACTCCTCACAGTCACAGTCGACCTAAGCTCCATCGAATGGTAATACTCTGTCTCTATGGTAAAGGTCCTCACTCCTGGTAATATTTATCCATTGTTAATATGAAAAAGTTTTATATATGGTTCCTTGACTCCGTGTTAATACATAGTCTAGTTACCATTTTTTAATACATAGTCGATTTGATAGTCTCCGACTCGTGTTAACACTCCCCTAACTCCACTGGTCCCCTCACCCTAGTCTCGATCGTTATACCTATGGTCGTGATTATATTGTGACTGTGCTCCTATCCTACACGCAATCAACTCCTCTATGGCATCTCACGTGGCCATGAATGCAATTATTCCTCATCCACTGCTCCTCTTACCATGGTAATACCACAGTACAAATTTCCATAATACATCGCTCCTACCACGGTAATTCAAACCATGGGTCACACTACTCCTACCACATAATACCTACCCCACTTTCACACCTCCCCATATACCCCATCCCCCAAAAACACCCTTCCCCATATAATTCCTACCCCAACTAAAAATTTGTCCTATATATTTACAGTGAAATTTTTACACCAGAAGTACATTTTTTTGCCACTAGAATTTATTTTTATTTGTCACCAAAAGTACAAATTTTGTTACAGTACACATATTTTAATGCATTCATTGATATATATTGTGGGAGTAGTTCTCACTGGCAAGGAGAACTAGCTTGAGTGGTCTCGAAAAATAAAGCACACTCTCATTTTCAAAGAGTTTTGGAAAGGAATTTGTGAAGGAGAAGGAGATAATGCACCTACAAATCCTACCTCAAACAAGGATATTTCCATTTGAGACAACAAGAAAATAAAGGCCTATGCATTGATTGCAACATCTGTAAATGAAGAGGTGAATCACCATATTACACCATTCTCAAATTTTTACTAAGCCTTGAATAAGTTGAAATAATTGTATGACTCACACTTTGAACTTGAAGTTGTCCAATTGATGATTAAATTGTTCAATCTTGAATTGTAAAATGATGACACTCTTGCTTTAGCATTAGAAGTAATATATATCATGCATGATATTAAAAACACTGGCCATTTGTTATGTCAAGGAACTATATCCCACTTACTCACATTATCTTGAATCATTGCAAGCAAGTGGAAACCTCAAGGAGATTACCTTTGACGCCCTTGAGAAGAAGTTTTTTGAGAGAGAAAAAGCTTTTGGGAAGAAGAAAATTCTCAGTCTTCTAAATAATTTGTGTGTCTTGCACATAGAGAGAACAATCATGCTCAATATTCTTCTAGAGGAAGAGGTGGCCGAAGACGAATAAGAAGAAGAAATTTTAGAAGCAGGGGGGCAAACAATTTCAAGGAGAAAAGTCTGATCTTCATTGGACATGTGGCAATAGAGATGGACATGATGCATCCACATGTAAGTTGCCTTGGGACAGAACTAAGAAAGAAAGAAATGAATTCAAAGGTAAAACTCATGACAAAGAGAAAGTTAAAGCACTTGAATCTACTCATTATGTTGTGTCACATTCTAATATTGGATTAATTGAAGACTTGTTTAATGCTTCACTTTCTTCTTGGGAAAATGATTGGTTGCTTGATTCAGAAGAAAAATGCCACGTGAATTTTAGAAAATATGTTTTTGAAGAATTTACTGACAAGGTTGATGGAATAGTATATTTTTCAAACAAATCAAAACTCAATCCATCAGGGCTTGGCACAATCAGGCTCAAATTGCCTGGACTTCGAGACTTTCTTCTACATGAGGTTCTATACCTCCCAGAGTTGAGGAGAAAATTTTTGTCTTTGTTCCACATCCTTTAGTAAGAACACTCCATTCATATATTTTATGGCAAGTTTGAGGTCAAAAAAGCATCATATTTCTCACTTGTCATGACAGGGATAGAGGAAGAAAGACTTCTAAAGCTGCAAGGTACCTCTACTCGTGCAAAAAACTTTGCATTCAGCTCTCACTATGATGAAGGTACATTCCCATCAATTCTTTTATGGCATGCTAAATTTGGACACTTGAATTGTAGCAACCTTCGATTGTTGAAGAAAAATGGTGTTACTATTTTACCTACAATTCCTAGGAAACTTAAGTAATGTGATGCTTGTATTCTAGGAAATCATAGCAAGCATTATTTTCATGATTCACATTCCAGAGCACATAGAAAAATTGCACTCATTCATTCAAATTTATGTAGCCCAGTGCTTGTTCTGTATGTAAATGGAAATAAATACATGACGACATTTATTGATGACTACACCAGAATGTGTTGGGTTTACTTATTGAAGAACAAATATGATGCTTTTCAAAAATTCAATAACTTTCATGCATGGATTAAAAATGATGCATAAACTCATATTGGCTCTATACGCATTGATAATGGAAAATAATACGATTAAATTTAATTTGAAAACTATATTCCCCAACATGGGATCAAACATGAAATGATTGTGCCTTATAATCCCCAACATAATGGAGTAGCTGAAATAATGAACTGGACAATTTTAAATATGGTACGTTCCATGATGTTTTTCAAGAACGTAAAATTGATGTTTTGGGCTAATGCAGTTCTATGTGTTGTGTATATAAATAATATGTGTCCTTCAAATGCAATTAAAAGCAAGACTCCTTATCAAATGTGGCATGGCCACATTCCTTCGGTAAAGCATATTAGGGTCTTTGGTTCCACCTTTTATGCCTTGATACCTAAGGAATAGAGAAACAAACTTTGTGCAAGGAGTTGAAAGTGTATCTTCTTGGGGTATTCAAATACCTCCAAAACATATCGTCTCTATGATGAAGTTAATAAGAATTTTGTAGTATCTAGAGATGTCATCTTTCTTGAATATTCCAAGGTTGAAAATTTTTTTGAGCGACATCTTGATTGCCTGGATAGATTCAGGCATGAAAATTCATTTCAAGAATTTGATAATAAGATTCCACATATTGAAGGGGGGATTCCTATATTGGGTCAATTTATGTAATCTTCTTCTAAAGCGCTTTCTCCCCCACATGAAGCTCTAGCCACGAATGACATTTTGAGTGATTTGGTTGACATAATTGGGAGACTAAGTCATGATTCATCCCTAACTCAGTAAACTAAGCAGCCTGGGCCATCTCTAAAATGTCCTAAAAAATGGCTGACAAAGACACTTGAAAATGTCCATCCTGATGAGGTTGGAAAGAAAGGAACAAGAAGTTCCACCAAAAAAAATGGAGGTGATATAGGTTATTCTGATTCACCTGTTGATATGGATGTTTCTTATAATTGTGAAATGAATTTTTCTACCGATTTTCAACCAACTTCCTTCAAATAAGCCGCTTCTCACGATGAATGGAATGAAGCAATAAAGAAGGAATATGATGCTTGGATAAAGAATGATACTTGGAATCTAGTTGATCCTTCATTGGGAACCAAACCAATTGGCTGCAATTGGGTCTACAAGAACAAGTACAAAGTTGATGGCCCACATGACAAGCACAAAACCATACTTGTGGAAAAAAAATTTGCACAGAAAGAAGGGGTTGATTATGAGGAGAATTTCCCCCCAATGGAAAAATAGGCTACCATCCAAACACTCTTTTCCTTGGAAGCTCAGAACTGTTGGAGAGCCCATCAGATGGATGTAAAAACTTATATCTTGAATGGATATCTGAAAGAAATTTTTTTTATATCCCAACCAAAAGGATTTGTTGTGAAGGGCCAAGAACAAAAAGTATGCAAACTTGTAGAATCCTTGTATGGCCTCAAGAAAGCACAACGAGCCTGGTATGAGAAGTTAATGGAGCATCTCCTAAAACTTAACTTCAAACATTGTGTTGAGTCCCGAATTTGCCTCTTTTCCATACACTTTTCCATATCTTTTTCACTCACCTAAACCTCCAAAATTGTCAATATCATGTGCAAAAGGGTATCTAACATGGTTTTTAATTATGTTTGTGTGTTTTCTATTTGATTTAGATTTTGTTCATACAGTTGCGGAAACTTGTCACTTTCCGCAGCTGCTGCAACTTTCCGCAGCTATTTTGTGGAAATCAATGTTACAGGTGTCTACGAAGGAAACGAGCCACATGGGCAGGCTAGGAATGACAAGGACATGGTTCGTGTCCTATTGGTTCAAGTAAATTCGTCAAAGAAAGCCGCGGTCAAAGCCATCCACGTGGAAGTCAACTATGAAGTTCTATGTCGGCTGGACTCTGTTTCGTGGCATATAAACATCCATACGGCCGTTTCCAAGCTTGCGGAGGTTAATTGACATCTGTGCAAAGTTCTGGAGTTGAATTCAAGTGCCCACCTTCCATAGATCCGTTTTCCAACATGGCCATATTCCTATATCCGTGGCCTTAGTGGTCTACGTGCTGGCTGCTATCATAAACTTCAGGAGACAGTTACATTTTATTGCTTTATATAAAGCGTTTGCATACGCACGTAGAGTTAGTTGTTGAGTTGTTAATTGATAGTTGCTGTGCGTACTCTGTTATGTTAGCTTTGTAGTGATTACGCTGCCTTGAGCCGTAATACTACCAGTCTGTAATGAACTGCTTTTTAATGTGAGAAAACTCTGTTTTATAACTTAATTCGTGTTTGAGGATCGTACCAGAGCTGTGTAGAGGGCCCCTGCTCAGCCGAGGTACTGTGTATTAATGTATATATATTTCATTTCATTTCTTTAAGAAGTCATTGTATCATAATCCATTACATGTTCATATTTCATAGTTGTTTCATTTCTGTTCATACATTTCTATAATTTCCATTGCATTCTTGTCTTTCATGTTTTTATGATTGTTAAATCATTGATCAGTTTTCTTGTGCAGGTTTTAGGTAGACAGCCCAGGCATTTTCATAGTATTTTGGCTAATGATATGAGACTAACATTATTCTGCTGCTAGTTTCCTTTTCATAGCATTTGTTTAACTTCAGTCTTGCTTTGTACATTTCGGTTTTGTTTATCTGATTCAGTAGTTAAATTTAAATATATTAAGCTGCTCATAGTGTCTTCAGTTGCCTCCGAAAGCCACAGCTGGACTGATGGTGAGGGACTGCATGATGAAATGTGTAGTTTAGTATTAGTTTCTTTTATGCAAAATTAGATATATTAAGCTGCTCATAGCGTCTTCAGTTACCTCCGAAAGCCACAGCTGGACTGATGGTGAGGGGCTGCATTATGAAATGTGTAGTTTAGTATTAGTTTCTTTTCTGCAAACTTAG
The DNA here is from genome assembly GCA_034641835.2 of Pinus albicaulis. NCBI lineage: Eukaryota > Viridiplantae > Streptophyta > Pinopsida > Pinales > Pinaceae > Pinus > Pinus albicaulis. The sequence continues at coordinate 322,441,517 of CM076575.1, forward strand.
ATATATTAAATCATGTATGACATCTTCATTTGCCTCCGAAAGCCACAGCTGGACTGATGGCGAGGGATTGAATCATGTGTGTATGGTTTAGTATTAGTTTACTTTCTGCAAATTAAATATCAGTTACACAAGTTGTTTATGATTACTTCCGCAAGTCATAGCTGGTCTAATGATGAAGGGTCAGAAGATGAATTGATGTAACCTGATTTAGATTTATTTCATTGCAATTTTGAATTTCCGTAAGCGTAGTTTCTTTTGTGTTCAGTTGGCAGCAAGAATAGTTTAGTTTTCATGATCACTAGTTTCTTGTTTTGATTCATTAGATTAGCAGCACCTTTTCATTTCAGCAGTACACTTTTACTTTCTTTCAAGTCTTGTCATTGTAATTTCAATTTGCTTTTAAATTTTCAAGATTGGTAAATCATTATAGGGGAAATCACTTCCTTGAACAAATATAACCAAGCTTGTTTTTCACTTTAGAATTTCCATTCACCTTAGAAAGACCAAAAACGACAAAAAGTTAGGAAAAAGGTTATCTTGCACATATAGTGCGCCGCACTTCATCAGCTTACGATTCCCGGATTGACAATTAAATGCAGCAATTTAGGACACACTAAATTGACCAAACATTTTGGCGCCGTTGCTGGGGAAGTGTAACTAGGTAGCCAATTTCTTAAAAAAAAAATATAAAATCATAAAAGAAGGGAAAACTTGATAACTTCTTGAAGTATGCTCTCCTCTTGCACCTAGTGTGATCTGGAGGATCAGAAAAGAGAGTTATTGGTTTAGTAATTTCTTAAGTATGCTCTTTTCTTGCACCTAGTGTGATCTGGAAGATCAGAAAGAGAATTATTAGCCCAACTTTTTTTTAAAAATAAAAATAAAAAAAATGACATGCATAGAGCAAGAGATTCTAGGGGAAGGTTTATAGCTAAAGCCAAGAGTTCGATTTTCACAACTCCATCTTCTTCAAGGCATAGACCCGATTCACCACCATCTACCCCTAGCCTTAAGATTTTTGGAAGTCAAAGAACAGCTGAATTAGAGGATTCTCCTATACCACCTACTAAAACCCACTTAGAAAACAAAGAAACTTTCTCTCATCCTTCCTTGGTAGAAGAACTAGAGGACTATAAGGACTCTAAAGAAACTATCATGGCGGAGGAAGTAATAAATAGAGGTGGAGGTAGAGGAGGAGGAGATAATGAAGATAACAATGGTGAAGGAAATAACGGTAGAAATAGGGACAATTTTCTTGGAGTCCCTATAGTTGATGAGGAAACTCATGCAACAATGAAAAATATCTCACCATCTGTTCTTCCTAACTTTTATGGATTACGAAGTGAGGATCCTGAAACATTTATGTTTGAGTTTGAAGTAGTGTGCCGAACTTATGACTATATGGAAGATTCTCAAAAACTCAAACTGTTTCCTTCAACATTGAAGGGATCTGCTTTGAAATGGTTCATGGGATTAGCCACTCAATCTATTAGGACTTGGAATGATATGAAACAAACATTTTGGATAGATACTTGGACTATTGTATGCCCACCAATCACAAGGATGAGGTATTCAAAATGATGCAAAAAGAAGATGAAAATTTGGAAGACTTAATTGAAAGTTTTCAATACAACTTGAAAAGAGCAAAGATGAGCAACTTAGATAATGAAACCTTGAAAGCCCTCCTATTAAAATCCATTAGAGATGAATGGATAGACATTTTAAACATGATGGGGAAAGGAGACATTTCTCAGCTCCCATTTCATGATATAAAAGAACTATGTATCCATCTCTCAAGGGGAAAATCTAAAACTAGAAAAGGGCCTAGGGATTCTTCTCTTATTAGGGCTAACAAATCTGCAACTGGATCAGTAAGTAGGGCAGAGATTGGTAATATGCTTGATGAGTTTAAAACTGATATCTTAGGGAATCTTAGTGAACAACTAGATACCCTTAAAATCCAAAACAAGCAGAAAGCAGAAACAGATGCTTTAGCCATCTTTTGTCCAAAATGTAGAAAGAAACATGCTTTAAGGGAATGTCCCTTGGATGCAAAAGTTGTAGAAACATGTATGATTTTCTCAGAAAATCATGAGATCAAGGATTGTCCTTCAATCCCTGGACTCAAAGCTGTTTTTCAAGAAGATCCAAATTCAATAGAATCTCTCTGTTTTGTTGCAAGGAGACCTTGGTAGGGACAACAATCTCAAGGGTTTAATAACCCTATGAATCTTCAAACCCCACCAAATTGGACTCCTTGGCAACAACCTTGGCCCCAACATCAAAATTTATATCAGCCATGGGTACAAGGGATGCAAAATCCTTATGGGAGATTTGCTCAATTTTATCAATATCCTCCATCTTTTCAAAACCAACAAGCTCCACAATTTCCAAGCCAAAATCCACAACAAATTTCATTGCCATTTCCACAACATCAACCTTCTCAACAAAATAAAAATCCTCAACTCATGCTCCCATACCAACAAAAGACAAATCAACTTCCAGCTCAGCCATTGCCAAATCCTAACAATAAGAATCCTCAAACTACTTATATGGTAGAAGGACAACAATTTCCTACCTATATGATTGTTCCTCTCAACGATGTACAACTCAGATCTGGTAGAGTTTTAGAAAACCCTTCTATAGATATTCAAGAGCAAGATACCTCTGAGGAGGACTCTCTTCAAGTCAATAAGGGTTCTGAGGAAGAATCTCTTCAAAATTCAAAAATTCAAAAAGAAAAAGAAAAGCTAACATCCACAACTCCTATAGTTGAACAACCTGTATCTTCACCTACACCTCCTTTTCCGGAAAGACTACAAATTGACAAGGGGGTGGAAAAACAAATCTTGTTGCCTAACTATGACTTTCTAGATGAATTGAAGAATGTTTGTATCAAGATTCCATTGCTACAAGCCATTCGAGAAATTCCTATTCTAGCAAAAGCCATAAAGGAGTTGAGTTTCAAAAGACCAGGAAGGAAACTAAAAGACACAAGAAGAATCCACCTGGTAGGAAAGATTGCAGATATTATGATGGGAAAAATTACCATGCAGAAGTATGTAGATCCAGGAAGTCCAATTGTGAAGACACATATAAATGGGATAGAAATTCCAAACACATTGATTGACTTAGGGGCTGCTATCAACATTATGAGTAGACAGACTATGGAACAGTTAAAACTTCCTAACCTTATTTTTACACCTACTTTATTGCAACTTGCAGATCGATCGGTTATTAAACTAGATGGTGTATTAGAAGATATTTCAGTCTCCTTAGATTCTTGGGAATATCCAATAGACTTTATGATTTTGACTCCCAAAAGCAATCTAGGAGGACATCCAATTATCTTAGGAAGACCTTGGCTGGCCACAGCTGATGCTTTTATTAGTTGTAGATCTGGAGACATGTACTTTTCTAATGGTAATTCGACAAAGAAATTCAATTTGTATCCTCCTGCAAGAGCAATTACAGAAATAGGAGACAATGAATGGGTCGATGATGAGAACACTATACAACCTGTCTTTACCATTTCTGAAATTAGTGAGGATAGTCAAATTTTGAACACATTAGAAAATTTTGAGATAACTTCAGAATATGACCCCACACAATTTCAGTTGGAATCTGACATAGAATATTTATCATCAAGACAAATGTCTCTCTACTCTATGGAAGAGTTTGGTAATTTTGCTTTTGAGATTTTTCCAGAAAAGACATTGAATATCAACAAACATATGGAGAAGTCACAACAAGAAGAACTAACCAGAATCTTGCAAAAACATTCTACTGCATTTGCATGGGAGTATACTGACATGAAGGGTATTGATCCTAAGACTTGCCTCCATCATATCTATATTGAGGAAAACAGTAGACCAATCAGACAACCTCAAAGAAGGATGAATCCAAATCTTAGGGAGATAGTGAAAGAAGAGCTCCAAAAACTTCTCAATGTAAACTTCATTTATCCAATTTCGGATAGCCGATGGGTTTCTCCTTTGGTTATAGTACCTAAAAAGAATGGTAAATGGAGGGTATGCATTGATTACAGGGAATTGAACAAAGCAACTTTGAAGGATCACTTTCCTTTGCCTTTTATCGATCAGGTATTAGACACATTAGCAGGTAAAAAGTACTTTTCATTTTTGGATGGTTTAGTGGCTATAATCAAATTCAGGTAGCACCTGAAGATCAAGATAAGACCACATTTACTTGTCCATGGGGAACTTTTGCCTACCGAGTACTTCCTTTTGGGTTATGTAATGCACCTGCAACATTCCAAAGAGCAGTACTAGGAATTTTTTCTGATCTAATCCATGATTGTGTAGAGGTTTATATGGATGATTTTACAATTTATGGTAATTCATTTGAAGAGGCATTAGAAAATTTGGAAAAAGTCCTTATAAGATGTAAAGAAACAAACCTTTCATTAAGCCATGAAAAATGCTTTATGATGTTTACTGAAGGGATTGTTTTGGGACATCATATTTCAGGAGATGGAATTAAGGTTGATAGATCAAAAGTTGAAGTCATCTCCAAGTTGCCTATTCCAAATTGTCAAAGAGATGTTAGAAGTTTTCTAGGATTTACTGGTTAATATAGAAGATTTATAGAAAACTTCACTAAAATAGCATCTCCACTCTTCAAATTGCTTACAAAAGACTGTGAATTTAAATGGGATCCTGATTGTCAATCAACTTTTGAAACTTTGAAAACAAAAATATCTGAAGCACCTATCTTGAGAGGACCAAATTGGAAACTCCCTTTTCATATTTCTACGGATGCTTCAGATACAGCTCTAGGAGCTGTGTTGGGTCAAAAAGATTTAGTTCCTTATGCCATTTATTACACCGGTAAAAATTTGACTCCCACGGAGTTGAACTATACTGTGACTGAAAAAGAGTTTTTAGCTGTTGTTCATGCAATTAATAAGTTTAGACATTACATAACAGGCTATGAAACTTTTATTCATACTGACCATTCTGCAATTAGATATTTAATGAACAAACCTGTTACTAATGGCAGAGTGACAAGATGGCTTTTACTTTTGCAAGAATTCAATATTACTATGTTGGATAGACCAGGAAAACAGAATACAGTAGCTGATTTCTTGTCTAGAATTCAAAATACTAAAGAAGATTCTCCTGTAGAAGATAAGTTTCCTGATGAATATTTGTTTGCGGTAACTATTAAGACCCCTTGGTATGCAGATATTGCTAACTATTTGGTTACAGGGAAACTACCTTCACATTTATTTCCAAGTGAAAAACGAAAAATTATTCAGGAGAGTTCAAAATATTCATGGATTTCTAACGAATTGTTTAAAACAGGGCCAGATCTTGTGATCGGAAGATGTGTCAGGGAAGATGAAATGCCTGATATTCTTAAGGCATGTCATGATGAACCATGCGGCGGACACTTTGCGGACAAAAGGACGGCCTATAAAATCCTTTCCTTGGGATATTATTGGCCTTCTCTCTTGAAAGATGCAAAACAATATGTCAAAAGGTGTGATAGCTGCCAAAGAGTAGGGAAACCTACCCTTTCAAATGAAATGCCACTGCAAACACAGGTACTCATTGAACCCTTTGAAAAATGGGCTTTAGATTTCATTGGACCGATTAATCCACCATCGAAGCAAAAGAAGTACATATTGGTTTGCACTGATTATGTTACTAAATGGGTAGAAGCTAAAGCATTAGTATCTGCTACTGAAAATTCAGTTGTTCATTTTCTTTATGAGGATATTTTTACTCGCTTTGGTGTTCCAAGAGAAATTGTAACAGATCAGGGGAGCCAATTCACATCAAATTTGGTGGAGAAGTTGATGGAAGAATACAAAATCAAGCACGGAAGATCTACTCCTTACCATCCACAAGCAAATGGTCAAGTGGAGTCCACAAACAAAGTTCTTGAAAGTATCATCACCAAAACTGTTCATCTACATAGAAGAGATTGGGCAGAAAGGCTTCCCGAAGCCTTGTGGGCCTACAGAACTACATGGAGGAATACAACAGGACATTCTCCCTATGAACTTGTTTATGGGAAAGAAGTCTTGCTCCCCATTGAGTTCCAAGTCAAGACCTTCAAGATAGCAGTTCAGTTGGGGATGGACTTATCAGAAGCCCAAAAGCATAGAATGGAGCAGTTGAATGAGCTAGATGAGATCGGACAAGAAGCAATTCTAAGAACTGATCTAGTTCAATATCAAAGAACTAAATGGCATGACAAATATATCAAAGAGAAGAAGTTTCAAGAAGGAGATTGGGCATTGTTATTTGACTCCAAGTTTAAAGATTTTCAAGGGAAATTTCGGACTCATTGGCTTGGGCCATATGAGATTGACAAGATCTTTAACAATGGAGCTGTAAGAATCAAGACCATTGATGAGTTTCAAACTCCTCTTATAGTGAATGGCCATAGATTGAAAATTTATCATAAGCCACTCTCTAAAGAGGATTTTTTCAAGTTGTTTCAAGAAAGTTCTGAAATCAGGCTGGTACAGAAGAATTCTTCTTCTCCACCAGCCTAGCTTTTGTTTTTCAAGTTAAAAAAAGAAAAAAAAAAAAAGAAAAAAAAAAAATGGTATAAGCCTGAAAACCAATCATTGATTGGCAGTCTTATACAGAAAATATGGGGTGAAAATCAGGGATACTTGACACTCTATATTTTCCAAAAAAATTTGTCTTTCATTTCATTTCATCTCACCACCCACTCCATTTCATTCCACTTCATTTCATTTCATTTCACTTCATTCCACTTCATTTCATCCATTCCATCAATAAAAATCTTTTTATGACCATTTTCACCTGGTCATTTGTCATTTGTTCATTTCTATTTCAGCCAAGTAATAGCTGTGTCAGTTTCCGCAGCTGACATCTGTTTCCGCAGCTGACTCCAGTTTCTGCAGCCAGAAGCAGATTCCGCAGCTGCTACTACTCTGTTTTCAAAAAGAATGTACAGTTAGTTGTTATTTTCATAAATTATGAAATAAAATGCAGGAGAGAGGATCAATGGAACATTCAAGACACTAATGAAGATCAATTAGTTGAAGACCAAGGGAAAAAGCAAGGATTCCAAAGGTATGAATAAAGTTTATTTCAAATAGTATCGAAAAACACATTTTTATGTAATTTTAAACTATGAGCTCTACCCATAACGCGCAATGATTATATTGACAGTCCCGTAACCTTCCACGATCTATATGTTATCCTCTTGCATTAATTCACAAACGGTTTCATTATTGAAATTCCGACTCTCACTCATGTTCAAATATCCCACCGTAGATAATGATACGTATTTGAGTTGACAAAGGACTCTTACAAGCCGCATAACTTCATAATCACTGATTGAAACGTGTTTATATTTATTACACAGCCACCAAAATTCAAAATGCGGCCGAATGCATTATACTTTGTTAACCTCTTTGTCGTGTCTCTGTCGTGTTTACAAAACCCCACGCTACTCATTCTCACTCCCTGTTTCACTCCATTTCGTTCCTTTTGCTCACTCTCATTCCCGTATATCCACCCACAGTCTTATTCCATTCTGTTTATGGTGCTCATTTCCGTTTTGTGATAACATCCCCACAGTATTGTGCTAGATTCTGTGTATTCCATCGTTCCATTTCCACTTAAAACCCTCACGGAGGCAAGCCTGTGAAGCACAGAGAAGTAAAATGGGAAAATTATTAAGGGCAGAGCCGGAAGGACCGAAGTTTATAGAGGGATTTCCACAAGCAAAAGAGATGTTGAGGAAAGCTAAATGGCTGCGTTTTATTCAGAAATTCAGGGGTTACCACGGAGAAGTTACCAAAGCGTTTGCAAGATCATTTGATGGCTCGGAAGCAGAAGTGGGAGACCTCAAGTTTTTGGTTAATGAAGCATCAATAGCAGCAGCCACAGAGCTTCTTCAGGAAGGAGAATGTTGGTTCAAAAATAAAAGTATCAGTGATGAGGCATGGAGAACAATCCTCCGAAATCAAGGTATGGATATCACTGTTTTCAAAAGAGGAATCCCTGTGCATGCAATAAAAGATGAATGGGCCACTTTACTACTCATTGTTCAGAAATTTATTACATGTGAAGGCCTCTTTGGCTCTATGTACATGTATCATACTAGGCTATTGATGAATTTTCTTGAAAACCAAACTCTCAATCTTCCTTATTTCCTATTCAATAGCTTGAAGAAAATGGCTGTGACTGTGCAAAAACACCTAGGAGATGTAGAGCCTCATTTATATCACCATGGGCTTATAAAAATTCTGATTGAAAAGGAGCTAAAGGAAAGAGAAGATACATGGGAAAAATTCCTAGTTAGAAACTTCTTTGAAGAACCTCAGGAAATTCCTGAAGGTAATCCAATTAGAAGGAGTAGAAGAAAGAAAATGAATGTTGAAACCCAAGTTGCTCCTACACAGGAAATTCCCGCAGCTAGCACAGCAAAAAGAAGTAGAAGGAAAAGAACAGTAGATGAAATCCAAGATACTTCTACTACTACTATGAAGAAAACTGATAGAGAAGAAAGATTGGTAAAAAGAAAGAAGAAGGAAATAAAAACTAAGAAGCCAATAATACCAAAAGGGAAAGAAATTATTGAGGCTGTCCATAAAACTCCTTCCTCTGAAGAAGAAGATCACCAAATTCTATCTGAAAGATTAATTTTTCTTCAAAAACAGTCATCTCTATCCAAGAAGGCAAAAACAGGAAAACAAGAACAAAAGGGTAGTATACCACAGCATGTGAGGAGAAGCAGCAGGCTTAAGGGAAAACTGAGAAAAACACAAATTAAAGGTCCTCATTTCATCGATTTGGGTGAGGAGACATCTGAACAGTCTCCAACTGACCATAGTCCATTTCAGTCAGTTAGTGAACCTGACTCCTTTCACTCCCAATCAAACAATGAGCGTACTCCATCTTATTCTCAGCAAAATATTGATGAAAGTTCTCCTCAGCCAAATTTTGAACATAATTCTCCCTTGCAGCACTTTGAGGACAGCCCAATGAAAAAGACACCAGAAGTAGACCCCAAACAGCAGGAGGTGTATGACTATATAGAATCCTTGGAGAAGGCAGCCACAGGCCCAAGTACCTCTTCTATTCAGCCTCATACATTGCAGGATGATTTGGTTCAGTCATTAAAACAAGAGATTTTTGAGCTTGAGCTTTTGAATCGGCATATCAAAAATGAAAATGAAACACTCAAAGAGCAAGGCAAACTGGACAAGATTATCCATGATAATACTATGTTACATTTGGGTATTTGGCAAAAGAAGAATAAGAAGCTAAAAAGGAAATGCCAAAAATTGAGCAGAGCACTTGTGAATATCAAATTCAGGTGCTTAATGAAGAAACCCAGAATGATGGCAGTACCAAAGAAGAAGAGAAGGGGGTTGGATGTGCTGGTTGAAGTATCAAGGCACATGAATTGAACAAAGAATATCAAAATTTTGGTTGCATGAGGACATGCAACACCTTCACAGTGGGGGTATGTTGAGTCCCGAATTTGCCTCTTTTCCATACACTTTTCCATATCTTTTTCACTCACTTAAACCTCCAAAATTGTCAATATCATGTGCAAAAGGGTATCTAACATGGTTTTTAATTATGTTTTTGTGTTTTCTATTTGATTTAGATTTTGTTCATACAGCTGCGGAAACTTACCACTTTCCGCAGCTGCTGCAACTTTCCGCAGCTATTTTGTGGAAATCTATGCTACAGGTGTCTACGAAGGAAACGAGCCACATGGGCAGGCTAGGAATGACGAGGACATGGTTTGTGTCCTATTGGTTCAAGTAAATTCGTCAAAGAAAGCTGCGGTCAAAGCCATCCACGTGGAAGTCAACTATGGAGTTCTATGTCGGCTGGACTCTGTTTCGTGGCATAGACACATCCATACGGCCGTTTCTAAGCTTGCGGAGGTTAATTGACATCTGTGCAAAGTTCTGGAGTTGAATTCAAGCGCCCACCTTCCATAGATCCATTTTCCAACATGGCCATATTCCTATATCCGTGGCCTTAGTGGTCTACGTGCTGGCTGCTATCATAAACTTCAGGAGACAGTTACATTTTATTGTTTTATAAAGAGCGTTTGCATACGCACGTAGAGTTAGTTGTTGAGTTGTTAATTGATAGTTGTTGTGCGTACTCTGTTATGTTAGCTTTGTAGTGATTACGCTGCCTTGAGCCGTAATACGACCAGTCTGTAATGAACTTCTTTTTAATGTGAGAAAACTCTGTTTTATAACTTAATTCGTGTTTGAGGATCGTACCAGAGCTGTGTAGAGGGCCCCTGCTCAGCCGAGGTTCTGTGTATTAATGTATATATATTTCATTTCATTTCTTTAAAAAGTCATTGTATCATAATCCATTACATGTTCATATTTCATAGTTCTTTCATTTTTGTTCATACATTTCTATAATTTCCATTGCATTCTTGTCTTTCATGTTTTTATGATTGTTAAATCACTGATCAGTTTTCTTGTGCAGGTTTTAGGTAGACAGCCCGGGCATTTTCATAGTATTTTGGCTAATGATATGAGACTAACATTATTCTGCTACTAGTTTCCTTTTCATAGAATTTGTTTAACTTCAATCTTGCTTTGTACATTTCAGTTTTGTTTATCAGATTCAATAGTTAAAATTAGATATATTAAGCTGCTCATACTGTCTTCAGTTACCTCCGAAAGCCACAGCTGGACTGATGGTGAGGGGCTGCATGATGAAATGTGTAGTTTAGTATTAGTTTCTTTTCTGCAAAATTAGATATATTAAGCTGCTCATAGTGTCTTCAGTTACCTCCGAAAGCCACAGCTGGACTGATGGTGAGGGGCTGCATGATGAAATGTGTAGTTTAGTATTAGTTTCTTTTCCGCAAATTTAGATATATTAAATCATGTATGACATCTTCAGTTGCCTCCGAAAGCCACAGCTGGACTGATGGCGAGGGATTGAATCATGTGTGTATGGTTTAGTATTAGTTTACTTTCTGCGAATTAAATATCAGTTACACAAGTTGTTTATGATTACTTCCGCAAGTCATAGCTGGTCTAATGATGAAGGGTCAGAAAATGAATTGATGTAACCTGATTTAAATTTATTTCATTGCAATTTTGAATTTCCGTAAGCGTAGTTTCTTTTGTGTTCAGTTGGCAGCAAGAATAGTTTAGTTTTCATGATCACTAGTTTCTTGTTTTGATTCATTAGATTAGCAGCACCTTTTCATTTCAGCAGTACACTTTTACTTTCTTTCAAGTCTTGTCATTGTAATTTCAATTTGATTTTAAAGTTTCAAGATTGGAAAATCATTATAGGGGAAATCACTTCCTTGAACAAATATAACCAAGCTTGCTTTTCACTTTAGAATTTCCATTTCACTTTAGAAAGACCAAAAACGACAAAAAGTTAGGAAAGAGGTTATCTTGCACATATAGTGCGCCGCACTTCATCAGCTTACGATTCCCGGATTGACAATTAAATGCAGCAATTTAGGACACACTAAATTGACCAAACACATTGTGATCTTGATGATGCAACTTTGTTTTTCAAGAAAGTTGGAAAAAACAATTGTATATATTATGGTGTATGTAGATGATATTTTGATGACAGGGAACAATGAGAGCTACATTGCATACATAAAGAAGGAATTGAGGAAATTTTTTGAAATGATTGACTTGAGCTATGTGCACTACTATCTTGGTATTGAAGAAACTCGGCATCTTAAGTTTATATTCCTCTCTCAAAAGAAGTACATTGGAGATCTATTGAACAGGTTTGGCATGGCTGAGTGCAATCCTTTGACTACTCCAATGGAACAGAACTTGAAGCTCACATCCATTGAAGGAAAATAATTTGAGGATGCAACAAAGTATAGACAACTTGTAGAAAGTCTCAACTCCCTGAATAATATCGGACAAGACATTTCATTTGTTATTGGAATTCTCTCTAGGTTTATGCATGATCTGAAAATGAAACTATTTTTATCTCTTGTTCAAAGTATCCATTTCCATTTAATTAAGTGTGCAAAGTGTTTATCATGTCTTGAAAATTAAACAAAGTGTTTTTGGTAACTGTTTTAGAGTTTACGTGTGAGGGAATTTTAATTAAAATTATTGTTTAACATCTTAAATCAGAAATACACAGTAGCATAACTTCACCATAACCACACAACAACATGATGAGGCAGTTCACCCCTCCTGGGCTACATCTGTTGGGTCCAAGGCTCCCAATGGGCATGTCCTTGCTCTATTAAGTTTCTCAAATTGGTTTTACAATGAGAAATAAGCCTAAACAAGCTGAAACAGCCGTGAAATTGAATTCTTAAGACATAAATAAGCTAAGAATGGCTTTTATTTAACCTCAAACAGTGAAGTGTAGCCCAATGCAGCTCTATTTCCCTCATGGCCCTAATGGCTCTCCAAGCTTCCATGAAAAAAAAATGGTTGAATAACACCTTTATTAGCTCTGAAACCTATCCCAATGACTCCAGAGTGCTTAGAATACCCAAAATTGACCAAAATTTCGTCCAAATTGGTTCAATATTGGAGAAGTTATGACCTCCACAATTTTCTGCCCAATGTCTCTTGGAAACCCCACCAAATTTGGATAAACTCCAGTTAAAGCCACTAGAATCGGTGGACTTGTCAAATAGGAAAAACCATGCTGCTAATTTGGTGGAGGCATTTAATTTCATTGTTATTTTAACTAATTGTTCACATGCGGAAATGTCGAGCAGTTTACACTGGCAGTTAATAGATTAGCTCCCCGCCCATGGTCACGGCCCTCGGGTCATGTGGCTAGGGGGCCAGCACCCATGGCTTAACACAAAATTTCCCGCCGGTGAAATGGGCTTAGTGCTTGGTCCTGGCGCGAAGTCACATGGTCTTCTGTCCTTAAGCCCTTATGGCTAAGTTCTGTTTTAACCGCCTGTTCAATCGTTCAACCGATGCCATTATAAGCTGACCCTTCTACATTCAGGTCGAGTCGTCCTCCACCCAACTGACCCAAAATAATTCACTATATTTGTTGACCTGAGGCACGAGGCCGCTATTTTCTGACCCATACACGTTCGGGTTGGGTCATGCCCGATTGCTGACCTGAATGCGTTCAGGGTGACCCGACTCGGTTCAGGTCGGGTCGGGTCTTCCCTCCAAAATATTTTTTGAACAAAACTTGAACCATAGGCCTGGGGCCATGTGGCACCCTCTGATAGGATTCCAAAACCTTAATAAAAAAATGGATTTTGCCACAAATTTTTCTGAAAAATGACAATTTTTTGTGTGTTCAAAAGTCCTGTTTTGAAGGTCATTGGGCATTTTAAAGCTTCAATGTCTTTCTCATACGACATTAGATTTGAGTCCCGTTCACGGCGCCAGAATCATAGTGATGAGGCCTATCCAGTTGTTTAGGTTGCAACCAATTCTGAGCATTTCCAATTTTGAGCATTTTTTTCCTCTTGGACATGATCATCTGATCACACCTCCCCATTGGGAAGCTTTTGGACCCCAAAAACCTTCAACTACCTGTTAATAAGATGAGGGTACAGATCCCTCACCTTTTCCACCTCCATCCATTTTTCCTTACTCGGTTTGTTGCCTTTAAGACCAACCCAAACATAATCAACATTTCCCCTCCTTGAAGTGTGTGTCCTTTTGTCAAGGATAACATCCTCTTTCAGCTCATCCAAAAATTATGGCAATAAATCCTCTATGGATGGTAGTTGAATGGCACTTTCATAATCAAAAATTAAAGGAGGTTCATACAAACGTAAATTTTTCACATCCACAACAGAATACATTTGCATATATGAAGGCAAATCTACTTGAAAAGCATTATTTCCAACTTGTTTAAGGATCTTGAATGGACCATAACAAATAGGATTCAACGTTTTACCTTCTCCTTGCATTCTTTCCTTACTAATATGTAGCCATACCTCATCTCCTTCTTGAAACTTATGATCAACTCTGTGTTTGTCATGCCTCTCCTTGTACTTGCCTTGAATTTTTTCAAGCTGTTCTTGAACTTGTTGATGTATGAGCTGAATTATTTCAATGAACATGCGAGCTTTGTCAATGTCACTATGCCCATCAATGGCAACATCCTTCTCAAGAGTGAAATCTAAAGGTGACTTAGGCAAGTACCCAAAGCAAGCTTCAAAAGGTGAAGTATTTGTAGAAGAATGCTTGGCCCGGTTGTAAGCATGCTGAATGTAATGCAAGTGCTCATCCCAAAGCTTGGGATGCTTGCTGCAATAACCTCTCAAAATATGTACAATAGTTCTGTTCACTACCTCTATTTGGCCATCTTTTTGCAGATGGAAAGAAGTCCTCTTCTTCAACTTGGTGTCCATCATCTTCCATAAATTGGACCAAAAATTCCCAACAAATATGGAATCCCTGTCACTAACAATAGAACTAGGCAAGCCATAATGAACACATACATATTCAAAATATAAATCAGCATTTTGTTGAGCAGTTATATATTTCTTGCATGGCATAAGAATACACATCTTGTTGAATCTATCAATTACTACATAAAGATAATCATGTTGTTTTCTAGATAATGGTAGACCTCCAACAAAATCCATAGAAACACTTTCCCATGGTCTAGAAGGTACCAGAAATGGCGTATATAAACCAAGCTTCCTATTGCTAGGCTTACTTTTAGCACATAATGAACAACCTCTAATGAAACGTGAAACACTATCTACCATGCGAGGCCAATAAAAATACCTCTGTAAATTTTCCACTGTTTTGCTTACCTCGAAATGTCCAACAATAAGAGAAGAATGAGCTTCTCTCATGATGCTGAGTCTCTCCCCCTATGGTATACATAGCTTTCCCATATGAAACAACAAATTATTATGCAAATGATAATCATTCTCCTCAACATGATTCCCTTCACTCAAGTTAGCATACACATCCTTAAAATCAACATCTGATGCATACTGTTCTATGTAGCTCTCATGTACAATAGAATCATTCTTAAGTAAAGTAGTAGCACTAATAATAGGCCTTGAAAGCATATCAGAAACTTTATTGAAAATACATTTCTTGTACCTTATTACCAAGTGAAATTGTTGTAGGAAACCCATCCATATGAAATGTCGTGACTGCTGTAATTTACTTTGCGACTGCAAGTACTGTAAAGGCTGATGGTTGGTGTGAAAAATTGCTTCTTTGCCCATCAAATAATGTTTCCACTTTTTGACACTTTGTACCAATGCATAAAACTCCTTATCATATGTAGGATAATTCACAATATCACCATTAAATGTCTCAGAATGAAATGTAATAGGCTTACCATGTTGTAAGAGAACTGCACCTATGGCGTAATCACTAGCATCAGTCTGAATCTCGAATGGTTGTCTCAAGTCCGGTAATTCAAGGACTAGAGCTGAACTTATCTTCTCTTTCAAAGATTAAAAATATTTCTGTTGCTTGCCTCCCCATTGGAAAGCACGCTTCACACTTGTCACTGCATGCATAGGAGCTGCTATGGTAGAGAAGTTAGAAATAAACTTCCTCCAATACTGAGCTGCACCCAAAAAACTTCTTACCTCTGTAATGGATTTGGGATTAGGCCAATTCACAATGGCTTCTACCTTAGAAGGATCAATTCTCAAATCACCTCCTCCTACTATGTGTCCCAAATAAACCAAATAATTTTTCCCGAATTCACACTTTGACATTTTAAGAAACAGCTGATTTTTCTTCAAAATGTCAAGTACTTTCTTAACATGCATGACATGATCTTCTCTAGTCTTGCTGAAAATTAAGGTGTCATCTAAGTAGACAATAATGAAATTATCAAGAAAAGGACGTAAGACATCATCCATTACCCGCATGAAAGTTGCAAGTGCATTGCATAAACCAAATGGCATAACAAGCCACTCAAAGAGTCCCTGTTAGGTTTTAAATGTTGTCTTCCAAATGTCACTTTCTGCAATTCTAAATTGATGATAACCACTATGTAAGTCTAACTTAGTGAAATATTTAGCATCTTTTAGTTGATCTAAAAAATCATCTATCCTTGGGAGTGTGTAACGATTCTTTGCCGTTATCTTGTTCAATGCCCTAAAGTCCACACACATGCGCCAAGTTCCATCTTTCTTTGGAATCAACACTATCGGTGACCGACATGGGGAAGTGCTTGGTCTTATGAATCCTTTTTCCAACAAGTATTTAATTTTCCTCTTGCTTTCAGCATTCTCCATGATAGACATGTGGTACATGCCTCTGTTACGAAGAGGACAATCTTGATGTAACTGGATTTCATGTTGAATCTCCCTTTTAGAAGGTAAACCTATCAGTTCCTGAAACATCTCATGATGTGCATCAACTACATCATATAAATCTGATTTAAGCTTGGAATCACAATTTTCAAATGACTCATGATTCATATCAACCTTGGGCTTAACCATAAGAAGTACAAAACTCTTACTAGAATTCACTAGCCTTTTTATCTGTCACGCATTTACCATCACTATATTTGCCTTCTTGCGATGTGCTCTAACAATGAACTCCTTGCCATCTTTAAAGAGATGATACTTATTGTCATGGCAATGGAAGATCGTTTTCCTGTCAAATAAGTAAGGACTTCCCAAAACAATTCTTGATACATCAAGCGGTACTACATAAAGTTCAACTGTGTCAATAAAGTGTGCAGTAATCGCGAAACGCAATATGCACTTTCTTGAGACTTGTAATTTTGCATCCTTGCATATCCACCCAAGTGGACAAGGCTTTGGATGTGGAATGGTCTCAAGTTTAAGTTGTTTGACCAAGTCTTCTGATATGAGATTTTCTTGTGACCCACTATCAAACAGTGTGTCAATTTTTGTATGTTTTGAGACTACCCTCACATGGAACAGTTCAATTCTTTCTTCCTCATTTGGAGTTTGTACATGACATTTTAAAGTACTAGTGCTTGGCTTAGATTCAGTTTCCTTTCCCTTCATACTTTATAAACCCATGGCTGCAATTTTGGTTTCATCACCTGAATCATCACCTAAGTCTTGTGGTGTAGTTGTAGTAGCTGCAGTTTTCTTCTTTCCTTTATCTTTGTTAAACTGAGTTCTTTTTTCAGGATGTAGTTTCCAATAGTTTTTCTCTTCATGGCCTTCTCTTGAACAGTGTTTACATATCACTTTCTCACCCTCTTCATTGAAAAAGTCATTCCTTTTTCCTTTTCCCTTAAATATTTTATCTTTGTTTTTCCCCTTAAAAGGCTTGTTTATACCCTCATCAAAAGTGTTTTTTCCTCTCGCCTCTAAATGCGTAGCTTGTACACAAACTTCGTCTAGACTAGTAGGATTGAACATAAGAATAGTATGTCTAAGGTAGATGTGAAAACCACCTATATATTTCAGCAAAGTATCTTTAATTTGTAAGTCTACCCCTAATAAGAGTTCTCTTCTCCTAAACTCTTGGGTGTAGTCTTGTACATTTTGTCCCTTAAGCTGTCTGAAGTTTTGCCAGTTCATGATAGCCTTTTGTAAATGAACTAATGGATAAAATTTCTTTTTAATTGTAGTAATAAATTCAGCCCATGATAAAGTTATCTTACCATGTTTTTTAATTTCATCCTTGGTCTTGGCTTCCCACCATACCAATGTTGCTCCATCCATTCTCAAATAGGCTAACTATATCTTGGTGTCGTCATCATGAAGGTTATGTATCCTCAAGTAAACTTTCAACTGTCTTATCCAATTTTCAAGTTTCTCTGCATTGACTTCACCGTTAAACATAGGAAACTCAAATTTAACATCAAGATTTAAAAATGTACTTTTACTAGTGGTTTTAGACTTGTGAGATTGATTCACCAAAGTTGAGGATGACGATGTAGAGGAAGAGGATGAAGATGGGGATGGCGGATCACCATTTCCTTCATGTCCTTTCTTTGACTTGTCATCACTTTTATTTCCTCTTGAAGAACCATATCCTTCTTATGGTTTTTAAACCCTTCTCAAACAATCCTATCATTCCTTTCTTGGTAGAGTATCCTCACCATCTCCGTCATGTCCAAGAAAGCCTTTCGGAACACCTATTCCTCTTCTTTGGGATCCATATCTTCAGGTGATTCTCGTTCTCTTGAAGACATGCTTGAAGCTACTTCTATGGCTCTTGGAGGTGGTTCTCTTTCCCTTCTTGGTTGAGGATTACTTTGTGCACTAACCAAGTGTCCTTCACCTCTCTTGAGTTTAAGCCTAGTAAGCATCAAAACTTGCAAACAATCAACTATATCTTTGCACAAAAAAATTGTTGTGTTGTGAAACCAGATCCAAAAATAGAATAAAAGAGATATCAACGCCTTATAAATAAGTCACTTCGAGGGGGAAACCTCCAATACATTACATGAATGAACAATTCTTGGATGATTCAAATTACAAAACCTCCTTTCTATATATAGGAGTCCATGGGGCCACAATGTAATCCTAGTGGGGCCACAATGTAATCCTAGCCAACCTAACAATAATAATTTAAGGGCACAATAATAACAATATGGGGGTTACAGGGGTACAATAATAATGATAAGGGGGTTACACTAACAACAATAAGAGACTATACTAGTAATATAGGGACCTAACATGCTGAGTAAAAATCTAGCTCCTAAGGCTCAAATCCTTAGCTTCGATACCATCTGATCTGAAAATGAAACTATTTGTATCTATTGTTTAAAGTATCCATTTCCATTTAATTAAGTGTACAAAGTGTTTATCATGTATTTCAAATTAAACAAAGTGTTTTTGGTAACTGTTTCTGAGTTTATGTGTGAGGGAATGTTAATTAAAATTATTGTTTAACATCTTAAATCATAAATACACAGCAACATAACTTCACCATAACCACACAGCAACATGATGAGGTAGTTCACCCCTCCTGGGCTACATCTGTCGGGTCCAAGGCTCCCAATGGGCATGTCCTTGCTCTATTAAGTTGCTCAAATTGGTTTTACAATGATAAATAAGCCTAAACAGGCTGAAACAACTGTGAAATTGAATTCAGAAGACAGAAATAAGCTAAGAATGGCTTTTATTTCACCTCAAACAGTAAAGTGTAGCCCAATGCAGCTCCATTTCCCTCATGGCCCTAATGGCTCTCCAAGCTTCCCTGAAGCAAAAATGGCTAAAGAACACCTCTGTTAGCTCTAAAACTTGTCCCAGTGACTCCATAATTCTCAGACTACCCAAAATTGACCAAAATTTCGTCCAAATTGGTTCAATATTGGAGAAGTTATGACCTCCACAATTTTCTGCCCAATGTCTCTTGGAAGCCCCACCAAATTTGGATAAACTCTAGTTAAAGCCACCAAAATCGGCAGACTTGTCAAATAAGGGGAACTGCGCTACTAATTTGGCGGAGGCATTTAATTTCACAGTTAGTTGAACTTGTTAGCCACCTATAAAATTTTGGCATAGCAAACAAGTGGCTAAGTATGTTTCTAAGTCTTCAAGAGAAACATTTCCCTTGAAAATATAGCATTCTTGAAGCCTTAATGTGTCCTCTTTCCTTTGAAGAAATATTCACTGCTATTTCCATTTGATGAGGCTCACTGTTTTTTGAAAGAGACTGCTTTAAGAAGGCCTCCATTTGCTCCATTTCATTCCCACAAAATCACCATTTTCACCACTTTTTTCCCTTTCAAAAAACCCACAAAACCCTTCATCTAACCTTTAAAATCACCCTAAACCCCCCTTTAAACCTTATATTTCCCTTTTATTTGGTTTTAAAATGCCTCCTTATACCTACCGAAACCCCCATTTTTCCATAAAAAACACTATTTTAGGCCTAAAAGCACTCTTCTGAACTACAATAGGTCTTAAGTCCTCGAGGGCTTAATTCCTTTAGCCTCTTTCCTAATGTGACCTAAAGCCCGCAGTCGGGAGCTAGATGGTCTTAAAAACCCTTCTCGACCCTTACTTCCTTATAATTTCCTCTTTCCCGACATTTTGGTCCAAGTAAATCTGGATCGTTGATCTATCCAGATCAACGACCATCAGGCCCTTTTAATCCTGCCTGTTCACCTACCCTCCCTTCGCTCCTTTCAAAATCCTCTGCCTCATCTTTTAATCCTAGCCATTCATTTTAAAGATCCAATGGCCAGAATCTATCCCAACCATTCAAAAATCCCAAAAGACCCACCCGCTCCTCGACAAAATCAATACCAGGCCCGCTCACGCAACTTTCCCGTCACGTGCAATCCGCACCGTCGGATCTGTACCTGATCATCCAATGGTGGACGATCTGTTTCGCAAAATGTTTGCGCCCAGACGTTAACGCCTGAAAATTTTCCGAAACTGGCAGTTTTTAAAAGGATGCGTGTCAAGCAATGTATCGTATCACATTTTTTTTTAGGCAAACCACATACTACCCAAAAATTTTGCGAAAACCACTGTTGATTTTCCGCCTTACCACTTTTCTCCACAGCATTGTCTTTTCGGTTTTAAATCCCCACCATTGATAGTTTTAATCTAACGGCCCATATTTGATCTCGCCCTCATTCATCCACCATCCATCTAACCTTCTAAACGACTCCATATGCAGATCTCCACCGTCGATTATTCTAATCAAACGACCCACATTTAATCCCGACCCATTCACTTACTTTTTCATCTGTCCTCCAAATTACCTCATCGAAGGATTTCAACCGTAGATCACCGTTGAATAGATCTAATCCAACGGTCCACAACTCACCTCGCACTCAACCTTCATCTGCACTTGGTTTTTCCTTCCGCCAAGGTTTTTCATCACATTTTCGCTGCATCCACTATTTTCCATTGTTTTTCCTCCATCCTCCATGAGCCTCCGAAATAGTCCTCCTCACTCCCACAGGTTTTTTTTAATGAGTTTATTGTGTTTTGTAGGTTTTCAAAGGGCGATAAATCCATACTGTCTCTACAGTCACAGTCAGGGTGATTTAGAGCGCAAAAAGACATTTTTGGAGCCAAATATCATAGAGGAGACATCCGTGGAGGGTTTAAAGCACGTTTATTGAAATATTAGTGTCATTAACCCTGATTCAAAACCTCCAGCGCCTCCATAACCTGTTTATTCACAAACATAGGTCAGAAGCAGCAGCAAAGAGTATCAGAAGACAAATTTAAGGATTAATGCCTAATGCAAAAGACTTAATGCTATGATTCGATGTTCAGAAGGATAGAGACACAGATGAAGACCATAAAAATGATCAAGGAGGCTTAATGAAGCCTGAAGCACTCATCAATCCTTATCAACGTTTTAATGTCAGCAGAATGTTCTTTTTTCCCAGAAAAGACTAACCACACGACTTATTTCATTCTCCATCAAGCTCTAGAGCAGTTATTGCCCTGACAGAAGTCCTTAAACTGTCAGTGCATTAGTTATAAGAAATGGAAGGACTGAAAGACAAATCTTCACCTTACTTGCCACAGAAGACAAACAGAGTACTGCGGCCAGAAAAGTACCTCCAAGAACATACCCAGGGAGTTTATATCAATCTTTCAAAGTCCCCTATTTCATCTAAAGGGTACTAAAAGTCAATGTAAAGATATTAAAACAGAATGGGCTTCATGGACACCTCTCCCTCTGTTTTAATGAATCATTTAAAGATCTATCTTCCACTACTATCACTCTTTCATCTATAAGAACTCATGAGAAATAAATTGTAACTGTTGGTTGGTTGATTATTGAAAATCACTGATTGTAAGTTGTTTCACTGAGTTAGAGTTTTGTCAGTAGTAGTTGTAAATAGGCTGGGTGATCTGGATTTATGCAGGAACGCAAAAAACTGAACATATAACCATAAATACAAAGATGCGGTGGAAATAACACTTCATTTCATTAATATCAAAGAACTGCAATTTGCTTACAGATAGAATGGAAATAAAACTAGCTAGGGCATTGGTAGCTATCTCTGAGAAGAGATGTGGCGGCTACAGGCCTCTGAATTGAGTTACAATGAGGCTCGAGGGCCTATTTATTATTTAGAAACAATGGGAAATCCTAAACAGCCAAAGCCCTAACCCTAAGAGATGAAGCGCCAAAACTATGGGCCCCGTTTGGGTAAATTGGTGTTTCAACTTCCCAGGGGCGTAACTTTTGCATACGATCTTCGTTTGATGCGTACCATACCTTGTTAGAAAGATCTATCCTAGGACTACAAATTTTGAACGAGCAAAATGGTCCATGGACCAATTTTTCTCTTATTTTTCCCAAAAAACGTCGTTTAGGGCCTCAAAACAGCTCCGGAAGTTCAGGACCCGAAAAACTGCTAAAAATTGTAAGTTGTGCCGAAACTGAAAAACTGAAAGAAACAATGGTGGGGCCCTAAGAGGAATAGGCGAGTGACCACCAATATCCACCTGGATCATTCCTCTCCACTTAGGAAGCAATGATCCCCATTGCGTTAAGTTCCTCCATGAGATGAGGAAATTTCTGCTGAACTTGGTCCCTGGTGAACCACTTTCCTTGGTGCAGGAGTTGGCCAGCTTTGACAACCCAATACAGTTGGATCTTCTATTGGCGAGTGTTCTTGATTTGAATGTCCATGATACAATTTGTGGTGGCCTATTCCATGTATTTTGGGTTTAACTCTATTGGTGTGAGTTGTTCTGCAATGTCAGAGGTGTCCAGTAGAGGTGGGAAGTAAGGACGAAGGTGGTCCACATTGAATATTGTGTGCAGACCAAGGAATGGTGGAATATTGAGCTTGAAGGCATTGTTCCCTATAGCCTTGGTGATGGTGTATGGCCCGTATCGGAGCGGGAGAAGCTTGCGGTGGGGTCCAATGAGGCGCTCCTTCTGCAAATGTAGCCATACTTTGTTGCCCACCTAGAAGTTGTGTGGCACCCAGTGTTGATCATGGTGTTGCTTGTACTTAGCATTGGCTCTGTCCAATATGTCATGAACCTGTTGGTGGATGTGTTTAATGCGCTCGATGAAGCCATTTTCTTTTTCGACTTCAGACTGGACATGAACTAAATAGGCCTGAGTAGCCACAAATGGCATGGCTACGTCAATGGGACATAGTGGCTGGAATCCCAAGCCCACCTGAAAGGGGCTATGGCTGATTGAAATGTGGAGAGCCTGATTATAACTATGTTGTACATAAGGGAGGCTCTCGTCCCATGTGCATGGATGCTTTGAATTGTACATGTGCAGAATGTGTACAATCATTCTGTTGACGACCTCTATCTGGCCATCTGTTTGGGGACGGAAAGCTGTGGACTTGGTGAGCTCGGTGTCCAGCATTGACCAAAGGCTGGACCAAAATGTGCTAAGGAACCTACTATCCCGATCTGATATGATAGACTGTGGGATCCCAAAGTGCACCCACACTCGTTCAAAGAAGAGTTTATTAGTGGCTTCTACTGTGATATTCTTCTTGCAAGCCGCCATAATTATCATCTTCGAGAATCTGTCGACGACCACGAAAACATAGTCATTTCCATGCTTAGTAGAAGGCAGGCCCGACATGTAATCCATGGATATGGATTCCCAAGGTCGACTAGGGGTAGGTAGCGATGTATATAGGCCTTGCTTCTTGATGGTCGGTTTGGCAATGGCATAAGCAGTGCAGGATCTGATGTGCTTCTCGACATCCTTTCGAAGGTTCAACCAATAGAAATACTTTTGCAGTACAACCACTATTTTCTAGACCCCAAAATGCCTAGCGACTTGACTGTAGTATGCTTCCCATATCACCTTGGCACACTCGCTTGAAGGAACACAAAGGTGTCCCAGGTGATATAAAAGTGCATCTTGGAGGTGAAAATTGGGAACTTGCGTACCCCCCCAAGAGTGCCTTGTAAGTGTGGCTGAATTCAAGGTCGCTCTCATAGAGAAGCGGCCAATCAGAAGTCTCGTGCCCACAAGAGTTGAGAACGGTGGTGAGTGCCATGATCCATGGTCGACTGAGGCAGTCTTCAACATTATTGGTGCTACCCTTCTTGTACTTGATGTTCAAATGAAATTGTTGCAGATATGTGGACCACTTCTGATGGTAATCATTCTGCAACTTCCCTTATGTCTGTATGAACTGCAGGGGCCGGTGGTCTGTGTGGATGATTGTTTCCTTCCCCAAAATGTAATGCTTCCATTGTCGACAAGCTTGCACAATGGAATACATTTCTTTGTCATAAGTGGGATACTTGCGAATAGTGTCAGACAATGTCTCACTGTGATATGCCACTGGATGTCCCTGTTGAGTAAGAACTACCCCGATAGCATAGTCAGAGGCATCTGTCTCGATCTCAAATGGCTGTTGCAAGTCTGGTAATGTGAGCACTGGGGCAGAACAGAGGCAATTTTTCAATTTTGTGAACACCTTTTGTTGAGGTTCCGACCAAAAGAATTTTTCTCTTGCTCCTCCCTTGGTGACTTGACTCAAGGGCCAAGTGATATGAGAGAATCCCAACATGAACCTACGGTAGAAATTATAAAGACCCAGAAAGCTGTGAAGCTCTGTTATAGTGGTTGGGGCTGGCCAATCCTGAATGAATTGGATCTTGGTTGGATCCACATGCACCCCCATTTCATAAATAATGTATCCTAGATATTGAACCTGGGTCATGCCAAAAGTGCACTTCTCCAAATTGGACACAACTTGTGTTACCACAGTGTTTGGAAGACTTGTCGGATGTGGTGAAGGTGCTCTTCCCAAGTCTGGCTGAAGATCAGAATGTCATCCAAGTACACCACTACAAATGAATTGGTGAATGGCCATAAGATGTTTTCCATCATCCTCCTGAAGGTTGTGGGAGCATTCGTCAACCCGAAAGGCATGACCAACCATTTGAAAAGGCCTTCCTTGGCTTTGAAGGTAGTCTTCCACACATCTGAGGGTTCGATTGGTACCTGGTGATACCCAGACTTCAAGTCAATCTTGCTGAAATATTTTGCACCCTTTAGTTGGTCCAGAAGGTCATCAATCTGTGGGATCGGGTACCTCTTTCGGACAGTGATATTGTTCAGCACCCGATAGTCAATACAGAGGCTCCACATCCCATCCTTCTTCTGTACCAACATGATCAGGCTCCCACAGGGCGATGAACTTGGTCGGATGTGTCCTTTCTGCAGCAGCTCCTGAATCTGCCTCTTGATTTCATCTTTCTCCAGAACAGAGCGCCGATAGATCGGTCCATTGGGTAGCAGCGCACCTGGGGTCAGATCAATCGGGTGCTTAACCTGACAGTGCAGAGGAACCCCTATGGGTGAGGTGAATATGTCCCCACATTCCTCCACAACATTATCCATTTGTTGTTGTCGTGTAGAGGAGCCCTGTCTGGAGGTCGTGGCCACAGTCTTCTTCTTGCCCTGTGGGCGGATCATCAGGAAAATGAATTTCCTGGTTTAGGAAATGAGCTTACTGCATTTTTTTGCAGTAACCAAAGAGATAGCGACAGAATGTGGTACCTCTGGTATCATGTACAACTTATTTCCCAAAGTAACAATAAGAGCACAAGGCTGAGACTCATACACAGCATGACACTTCCACAAGTATGGTTGTCCTAATAATACATCAGAAACATCAACAGGAGCAACGTCACATAATACCTCATCCGTGAAGGGCTTGACGCTATAGGGAATGCGGCACTGCTGGCTGACGCGGAGATCTCGCCCTTGGTGAAGCCACCCGATGGTATATGGATGTGGGTGAGCTGTGGTTGACAAGCCCAACCGCTTCACGACGTCTGCTGAAATGAGGTTATTTTGGCTCCCATTGTCGACAATGAACCATACTAGGGATTCCTTTACCCACATCTGGGAGTGGAAGAGACGTTCCTCCTCCTCTGGATCTTCCGGTTCCTCCTTCTAGTTGTTCATAATGGCAACAATGGCATTGGGCTCCCCATCAATAATCTATTTCCCTTTGTCATTCCCTCATCAGATGATGATTTAGAGTCGGAGCACGCATCTGACTTAGAAGCCCTCATCTTGGCCACCAGCCATTGCTTGGCCCGACACTCACTTGTGTTGTGAGTGGAGCTCTTATGGAACTCACACCACTTTCCTGTGTCCTTCTTTGGCTTTTCGGTGTTGTTCTTTGCTTGTGGCTTCGACAGGTTGTCTTGAGTCACCATGCCTTGGCTCTGTCCTTTGTTCTGCAGTTTGGTAGCACCCTTCCCTTGATTTCGATTCGCAGATCCAAAGTCTCGCTTCTTCTGCTTGAATTTCTGCTCAGTCTTGGCAGCATACCGGTATGTCGTACCAAGCGGGGAGATGTCGAGGAACTCCATTTAATCCTGAATGTATCTATGCAGACAACTGTGATACTTTAGCACCAAATGTTTCTCTGAATATTTGATACCCAACTTGGTGCGCAGGGTATGGAACAGATTCGTCAGCTCATGCACATCTTGATCCCTTTGTTGTCGCAGCGTGGTCCATTGTATGTACTTGTCCTCATAGCTTCCCACGGGATAATATTGTTCCTTGATGGCGTCTCGGAAAGAATTCCAAGTGGGTACGGTTGAGAACAGAGAGGGTTATGTCTCGTCCTTTTTCTCACAGTGGGTTTCCCACCAGTCCTTGACATGGGGGGCAACTTTGAGGAGTGAAAAAATAATCTTCTCCTTGTCGGAAAAGTCATGAACCAAGAAATATCCTTCTAATAGATTCAACCATCTATCTACGCCATCTGCATCTATTTTACCCTCAAATATGGGAATTTCAAAATTTACTTGTACCTTAAAAGGAGTCGCACCTCCAGAGTGGCTGCTGGATGCAGATGCACGGCCAGTGGGCAGCCGTTGAAGGGTTTGGGCAAAGTTATCCATCGTCGCGTTCCTTTGTTTTTCGAGGGCCTCCTCGAGTAATATTTTGATAGGATCTCCTGCTCCCTTATCTTTATTTTCGTCCCCCATGGGTGTCTGTCGGGGTTTGTGAGGCTGATCTTGCAAAGGTTCCACCAGATCGAGCCCTAACTCCTTATACCCCGAACTCGTTGGGGACATGCAAAGAAAGATCGAGAAAAAGCAGACTGCTCTAATACCACTGATCCGGATTTATGCAGGAATGCAAAAGAATAGACATATAACCGTAAATACAAAGATGCAATGAAAATAACACTTCATTTCATTAATATCAAAGAACTACAATTTTCTTACAGAAAGAATGGAAATAAAACTATCTAGGGCGCTGGTAGCTATCTCTGAGAAGAGATGTGGTGGCTACAGGCCTCTGAATTGAGTTACAATGAGGTTTGAGGGCCTATTTATTATTTAGAAACAATTGGAAATCCCAAATAGCCAAAACCCTAACCCTAGGAGATGAAGCACCAAAACTATGGGCCCCGTTTGGGTAAATTGGTGTTTCAACTTCCGAGGGGCGTAACTTTGGAATACGATCTCCGTTTGATGTGTACCATACCTCGTTAGAAATATCTATCCGAGGACTACAAATTTTGAACAAGCAACATGGTCCATGGACGAATGTTGCTCTCTGTTTTCCCAAAAAACATCGTTTAGGGCCTCAAAACGGCTCCGGAAGTTTAGGACCCGAAAAACTGCTAAAAATAGTAAGTTGTGCCGAAACTAAAAAACTGAAAGAGACAATGGTGGGGCCCCAAGTGGAATAGGCGAGTGACCACCAATATCCACCTAGATCACTGGGAGATGATTTCTGGATGATATCAAGCTATTGGACAAGAATGTATGTGACTGGTTTTTCTCTACTAATATGACAAGCATGTTCATTGGATCCTGATCTAATTCAGTGGTGATGTGTTCTTTCTTTGTTATTGTTTTCCCTCTGTTATACATCATGTTCCATTTCTCTGATAAGAAACATTAATTTTAGCTTAGGATATACTGTTACAAGTACCCTAATGCTTCCTTCACTTTCTTATCTTTATGTTTTCTACTAATTGTGTATCTTAGAACAAATTCAACATAATTTATCTAGTATAGAAGTTGTTTTTTCCATGCTTACTGATGTATGAATTTAGAGTTCTTTTCTTAGATGTTCTTGTTTGGTTTTGTTGAAAGAATAGGAGAATAGGGAGATTTAGTTATTATTCATGTCCCCTAAGTTCATTTTCCAACAGTCAGCCTTTCTAAGATCGCTTTGAGTTGAATTCCAAAGCAGAGAAGGTTAAAATTCTTTCTATGATCTTAGACTTCACTCTGTGTCTGACCTTAAATGTTTTCTATTCTCCGAAAGTAGTCAGGAGGACTGATGGATTGTTTTCTTTGGAGTTAGCTTCATTAGGAGTTTAGATCATAGAGGTATAAGGCATGACCTGTCCCTAGACTTACTCTGAAGTGGTCACCTTGGCAGGTTTTCCTTGTCATTCCCTTTCATTTCCTTATTTTTTCATCCCATACTATCATCTTAAGAGATCCTCTGTTTTAGATGACTAGCCCTTTGAAAGCCTTGGATATTTGAATTGCAAGTAAATCCTTTTAGGACCCCATTGCCCAATGGACTTGTGTTTTCTTTGAATTATCTCCCCATTGCCAAAAAATCCTTCCCTACTCATTCCTTTACCTTACACTGGACCCTTCTTTCATGTTTCTCAACCAAACAAACAAACAAAACAAAACAACAAACCTTGTGCCCTATAACTAGCCTAACACCTTAAATTGAACATCAAAGATATACATTTCTTTACCTTATAGAGAGATCCCTCTCTGGATCCAGGAGGGCTAGATCCTGAGATCCCAAAGTGGTTTGATGTTGTCTTGTCATTTGGTATTGCCAAATCTGCCAAATCAGAGGAACCCCAACAGAACTAACTGTTCACATGCAGAAATGTCGGGTAGTTTACGCTGGCGGTTAATAGATTAGCCCCCCGCCCATGGTCACGGCCCTCAGATCACGTGGCTAGGGGGCCAACACCTGCGGTTCAACACAAATTTCCCACTAGTAAAATGGGCTTAGACCTTGGTCCTGGCACTAATTCACATGGTCTTCCGTCCTTAAGCCCTGATGGCTAAGTTTTGTTTTAACTACCCGTTCAATCGTTCAACCGACGTTGCTATAAGCTGACCCTTTTGCGTTTAGGTTGGGTCATCCTCTGCCCGAATGACCCAAACGCGTTCACCAGATTTGCTAACCTGAGGCACGAGGCCACTATTTGCTGACCCATACACATTCGGGTCAGGTCGTGCCCGACTGCTGACCTGAATGTGTTTAGGGTGACCCGACTCCATTCAGGTCAGGTTGATTCTACCCTCCAAAATATTTTTTGAACAAAAATTGAACCATAGGCCTACGGCCATGTGGTAGCCTTTGGGAAGGCCATGTGGCACCCTCTGATAGGCTTCCAAAAACTTAATAAAAAAATGAATTTTTCCACAAAATTTTCTGAAAAATGACCCAAAAAAAAATTCAAAAGTCCTGTTTTGAAGTTCATTGAGCATTTTAAAACTTCAATATCTTTCTCATATGACATCAAATTTGAGTCTCATTCATGGCACTAGAATCGTAGCGACGAGGCCTATTTGGTCGTTTAGGTTGCAACTAATTTTGAGCAGTTCCAATTTTGAGCATTTTTTTCCTCTTGGACATGATCACCTGATCAATGTAAAAGCCTTGTGAGGGACATTGATCTACTCAAAAAATAGTTATAAAGTACTTGAAGGGGACTCAATACTTTGGACTCAAGTATACAGAAGTGGGCGACTTTAGCTTGATTGGATACTCTGATTCAGACTTTGATGGAGACAAAGAAACTAGGGTATCTCCTTCGGGTTATACTATGAGTCTTGGATTAGGAGTTGTCTCCTGGAGATCACCCAAACAATCAGTTTCACTAGATTCCACAACTGAGGCAGAATATGTGGCAATATTTTAAGCAACAAAGGAAATTGTGTGGCTCAGGGAAATTCCAGAAGATTTGCAGGAGAAACAAATGCACTCAACTCCACTCATGATCAAAAACACTTCTGTAATAAAGTTTGCCAAGAACCCAAAGTTCCATGATCAAACGAAGCACATCAATACAAAATACCATATAATTCGACATCATGTTGATGCCAATATAATCCATCTGCGCCACTGTTCCAGAAACGAGTAGATTGCATAAATCTTCACCAAAGTACTTGGAAGAGAAAAGTTTGAAAGATTCAGAACGATGCTTGGACTGACCAACATCCCTTCGGATTTTTTGGGGGGGGGGGGGATTTTGACACCTGATCCTTGCGATTGGGTGAAAATGTAAAATAATGTAAATAGAAAATAAGGAGAGTTGGAATATAAAGAGACATTGGAATATGAATCCCAATAATCTCTCCCTCCATGTATATATTTGTGTGCACCCTTAATGAAAAATAAAATTCAGTTTGTGGAGTTACCTCTTGACATGGAAGAAATAAATGATTGCCTAGGCAAGCTTATTGCACACCCATATCTACTCTTAGCTATTGAAATTCTCTACTCAATTAGATAATATGAAATTTCCAGTGCAACCAAGAAAGGAGATGGCCACTCGCTGGAATTCTGATCACACCTTCTTTGAGGAGACAAAAAATATTAGAAAGTGGCAACTCACTTTGATACTTGAATCCATAGTCGATAAATATCACAAAATCTGTCCTCTCTGATGTTTCTAATAGGCTGGAAAAATAATCTTGAAAATCATGCAAACTCACTTCTTCTTGACGAGAAAAAAGAGAGAAAATATCCTTTCATAATTGCTTCTTGTTCTAGTTTTATACCTTGATTGTTAACCTCATTCTCAAAAAACATGGAAGCAAGTTGTTCATTATTCACATCAGAAAAAACCTTTGCACATTCTTGTGATTTAATGAGATTGTTGTCTTGGGCCTTAAAATTTTTGAGTTTGTCAATTCCAAAGGCATAAAATCAAATATAACTTCAGTGTCATTCAAGGTCTTTAAAATTTCTAGCTTTTCTTCAGTTTCTCTTTGTCGTTCTAAGTGACTATCATCATAACTGGTTTCACTGCTTAATGTTTCCATAATTTCAACAAACTGATTTTCATATGTTTTTTCATAAGATAAAATTTCAGAAAATGATTGATATGAAGACCCCTTGGATTGGATGTCCTCAATAATTTTTTTACCACACAAAAACTAACCAACTAGTTGCAAATCTACACCCATTTCAGGAGAAAGAACATGAGTCTCTACCTTAAATTGTTGTTTTCAGCTAGAGGAAAAATTACTAGTTGCTGGAAATTATCTTGTGTATGACAACTACCTTTTAATTTATGTTCATGATGTTGAAAAAGGTTTTCATAAATAATCTCTTTGATTTCTTCGTCCATTAACTCTTCACCTCCAAATTCATTTTCAATGTATTGAATAAAATTCTCAAAATATTCACAACAATTTCCAAAAAATGATAATGATTGGTAGGTCATCCTCTATAAATTTTATTGAATACTATATGGAAATATTTTAAGGAATATAAACTAGTAGGTTGTAACCCTTCATACCATGATCATGCATTTTCCTCTAATTTTTCCATAAACATCTTCATCAAACAATCCTTATGAAACTTAACCCCAAGCTTATGTACATGCATATGAAATTTAATCAAATGAAGCACAACATCATCCCATTCTGATCTCCAAATTTTGGTAAATATGATTGCCAATCTATGCACAGAATGTGATTTTGAAAACCTGGCATATGCTCACGGTTCATCAGAGCATACCTTGTAGATCTGTAAGCCTCCGTGGAAGCCATCTTCGTATTGTGGAGTCACTAGTGACACTTAAAATTATAGATCTCACTAATAATGGATTCGCCATGTGAATGATTTACAACCTCTCTTGTGTGTCTTATTTCTTTCCACTATAAGATTCATATCTAAAACAATAGTAATAGATTATGGGAAGATGAGTTGCTTTTCCCTAGTATGTTCACCAAAATTTTATCACTCAGAAGGTTTTCTTGGTTGTAACAAAAAACTTCCTAAGGTAAAATTTTCAAACCAAGCTTGCAAATTGAAGGCTAGCCTATTAGGGGAATTTTGAAGTCTAAAATGGGCCTCTTAAGGAACCAATAAAACAATAGCTAAACCAATAAAATAATATTTATGAATTTGCAATTCACTTTTTGCACCAAAATCCATGTAACCATAGTTAAATTCAATTTAAAAATTATACCAAAATAAAATTAATAAAAAAATTGTATTGATGTGACTATAAATAAGAATGAGTTTTTCAGTAAAAAGTCATTGTCATTGTCATTACACAATTAATGCATTTGTCCTTTGCACTTAAATAACTTAAAATAAAATATAAATATCAATTCATAAATTCTTAATTATAGAATATACTATTAATGAAAATTTATATTATTTAAATTATATAATAACATGTCATTAATATACTATATAAAAATAAAATAATATAAAATAATATAATATATTGTTTTATGTATGAATTTTATATTACATATTTAATTGATTTGATTTATAACCTAAGAAAAAATAATATATAACATAAAAAAACTATAATATATATTTTATAACATTTAGATTATTTTTCATAATATTATATACATTAATATATAATATTAATATAATCATAATGAAACGAATTGAGTTTTATTTAAAATTAAAGAAAAAAAATTATTGAAATAAACTTAATTTACATTTATAAGTATAATATACGATTTACATACATTGAAATTTAATATCTTTTTTCGCCAAACTATGTTAAACCTAATATATCTTTTTTCAACATACAAAACTAATATACCTTTTTTCATCCTACAAAACTAAATTATTATTTTTTTATAATTTTAATATGTTTGTATTGTTATTAATATAATAATATTATTATTTATAGATTTGATTTATCCTAAAATTACAAGGTTGCATTTTTATTTATTTTGATTTCAAATGACTAATATATATGTATAGATTTTAACTTATAATTAAATTGAAATTGTAATATTAAATAAAATGAGATGAATATATAATTTAAAAATAAATATTTGAAAATATACAAATATAATATTTATTGAAAAATGTGTAAATACAATAAGATTGTGTACGGATATGCATTGTTTTTATGAAAAATATGAAATGACAATAATAATATCTTATTCATAAAGTGTGAAATGACATTTATTATGAGTACTTTACTTTATGACTTTAAAAGTACTTAGAGCACTACCATGATTAACCATGAGTTTTTATCCACCATTGAGAATTTGACAAGTAAGTACCTTTAACTCAAGCAATGCCACCTCAACCATTAGGGATAATGTCATCCCCTAAAATGTGATTGGTTCTCATAAAGTGAATTTTGATTGTACATTTTCCTTAGGAGACCCATTTTAGACCTCAAAATTTCCCTTATGCCCCTTCAATCTAGAGAGAGCTCTTCTTGAAAACCTAATCACTAAGCTTAGCAACTAGCTATGTCTTCAAATAATGGTTAGATCTTCAGTAGGGTTTTTGGATCTTGAGTGTGGTGGTTGGAATGAAGAAATTAATCCATTGGGGAATGGGGTCAACAAGTTAAGTTTCAGATGTAGTTACCAAGATCTTGATTGTATGAATTAAGAGGGACAGAGGTAGGATAGATGGAAAACTATAGACATATCAAACATCATCTGAATGGTAGTAGAAGGAGAAAATAATCCACTATAGTAGGGCATGAAACATGAATCCTGCAAGCTTTAGGAGAATAGTGTAGATGTCTAAATCATATGAACCAAATAATTAAACTAATGAATTTTGTCACACAATCTCATTTAAACACCGGAAGATAAAAGATAAATGTTATCACATAAGAAAATTGATTGAGCATACAATCACAAGAGTCTTTGTATCATGAACATAATATCCTATTCATTTTATCACTTGAAAGATGAATAATTTGATCACATACAAAACAAAAGAATGCTTTGTTTCAATGTCCAACCCTTCTTCCCTCTTTTTAATTCATTATATAAGAAAAATACATAAATTTGAGATCCACAATGTTTGGGAAAGTATTAATTAAAAGAACCATCAAGATCCAAAATAAATGTATTTGAAAAACCTCTTCACCCATCTTTATTTTGATCCCCAAGTCGAATTTGATGAGGTGGCATTCAACTGTTGACTTGGAATTTTTATAGTGAACAATATTTTGAAAAATATGGAAAATTTCTGAAAAATAGGCTTTAAAAAGACATTTGAACCACCCAAACCGTGATAGTTTTGTAAAAGTTGAAAGATGTTTTTTAAATCATATTGTTCCCAAAAAAAAAGTTTTTGTATTTTTAAAATTCCTTTCGAATTGTTCGGAAATGGTGCTTGAAGACGGTGTCTAAAACAGGGAAAAACATAGTGTTGTTATTTCTCCTTCTTAGTGACTATTTGACCAAAACTATAGGAACCTAATATGTGTGCCTACAATCTGCACAAAAACTTGATGATATATGCTTTGATTTTTCATCTTCTTGTACTGGTTTTTGTTGCCTTTTGGCTTTTCTTTCATGAACCCTAGTTTCTGTCTCTCTAACAAGATTTTTTGGGTTTGCTAGAAATGACATTTTTACAAAAAACTATAGCTGTAGGGTTTAGTTTTAAAACCTTCTCTAAGGCTTCGAAATACCTCCAAATGTCATATCAAGGTTTAATAAGGGTAAGGCTTCTTGAAAAATAGTTTGGGCACTTGAAAAGTAGTTTGGAAACCCATATTTTCAAAATTTTGTAGCGCGCTACAAAATATTTTTATAGCGCTAACTGTAGGCATTCGATAGACTCTCATTTGTTACAAAAATTAGGGAAAGCTTAGATATAACTTAAATAAACTCTTTTGAAATATTTCTAAACTTTATGTCACCTTTCAATAAAAATATTCATAGACCATTACATAACCCTTTGAACAATAAACTGATAATCATAACCTTTAGATCTTTAAGAAAGGTACAAACTTAGTGCTAACAACACTATATATTTTTACACACAGGAGGTTGAATTGTGACCCATTTATTCAATATACATCCCTGGTTATGTAGGTGTCCAAACTCGTTGTAGTGTTTTTGGCTTTTCTCTAGCAAAATTTGATTTAGAGTTTCATCTTTTGTTGGAATCGTTTTTAGATGGGTCTGAAGAACCGAATTTTGAAGTAATTTTATCCCTGAAATTTTCCATTTACTTCACTTAAAGGATGTTATAATTTGTTCTATAAAGACATAACAATAAGAACCGAAGAAGAACTAAGGAGCAACGATTTTAGAAGATAAGTAGAAATTGTTTGACTTTTAAATGATTCTGAAATATATGAACAATAAATTCATTTTCTTTTCAAATAATAATTAGAAGATGCCACTGTCAATATTGTCTATCTCTAGAGGATGCCACTGTGAATATTGTCTATCTCTTTGTAGTTATAGATGCTATGCATACTTTCTATCTAAAGTTATCTACGAAAATTTTGTATTTCCTATCGCTCAGAGAATAGGTGAGAGATGGCAATCTCGCAAAATGCAATAGAACACTTTCAGCTAAGCGAAGGGGAGAAACTGATCGATTTGATTAATCCTCGACCAAGTAGAGCTTTTTCATGAGGGAACTGGTTGTGTGTCACACGCGGAATTGCTTGGTAGTATCCCGTTAACCTTTTCCTTTAGTGTAAAATAAAATTTGCTTATATTTATTTTAAATTAATATTATATTTTTACTTGGTTTTAACTAATATTATATATTAATTAATTTACATTTTATTTAAATATATCTTATTATATTAATATGAAATATTTAATACTAATAAGTTATATGAATTATTAAAGTATATTTTATTATATTATATCAATATGAAATAATTAATATATATATATAGATGAATCTCATCTATATAGATTTAAAAAATATATAATTTGTTGTGTTCAAAGTTAATTATAATTTTGAAATATATTTTAAAATTTGAAAATGTATGATTAATTTAATATGTGTTTTTTTAAGCTATTCATTTTATAATTTAACAAGTCATTTTATGAAATTATAATTGATAATACAAATTTATAATTCAAATGTGTAATTGCAATACGTTTTCTTAAATTTCAAATAAATTTAATTAAAAAATATACTAAAAATTCTAAAATTAAAAAATTAAATAACTATTATTTTTAAAAAAATTATATTTTAAAATTGCAAACCTGTGAATTATTCTATTAGTCATGTCAATTAAAAAGACAACAGAACTTCGACTATGATGCCAAACACATTAAATCATTCTATTAATTATGATATATCATACTCAATAACTTGCTCAACTACAATTATAAATACTCAATTTGGAGGATTTAACTTAATTTTTAATGTGGTCGAATTTCAGATTTAAATCATGTACCTAAATTTATTTTAGGTAAAATGCAGAAAGCTTTATTATGCTATCCCACAAACCCACATTCAGTGAACCTCGAGTTTAAAGTAACGATCATAACTCTTTGAGGTATTAAATGGAAACATCCATTTTTACCAGTATTTGGTGACTTTGGTTTTGAAATAAGAATTAAGAATCAATCATGTGGTCAATCTATAATTGAAAATGAAAATAATTCTATAAAATTTAATAATTTAATTGTATATTTATTTTTATAATAATTAATTTAATAATTTTTTTTTATATTATTTTAGATTTTATAATAAATTGATTAATTTCAAAGACATCGTTACATTGGTATTAACTAATTTTATATTTTGAAATTTTTTTGGTTAACATTATATAAATAATTCAACTTGTCAAAAGATCCTTGCATTGGTTGTTGATATTCGTCATTTTGAAAAAAATAAAATAAAAAATAAACATATTTACATATTGACTATGATTTTGCATACTTAACAAACATTGTTTATAGATGTTCACCAAATGTTCTCTCTTCTATTTGAACAAAAATGTGAAAATATATAATGAAAAATATTGTTCCTCATCGATACAAAAAAAAAAACATTAAATGTGTTTATGACAAAACAATTCGATAATAAATAAAAACACTCATAGGAACATGAAAATGTAATTTCCATTTATCATGGTGCTCAAACAAAATTTGCTTGTTGAATTGATTGGTTTTGTTGAATTAAATACTTTATTTATTTTTTAAACATAAAAAAATTGTAAAAATATTTAGGTCGATTGGCATTTTTTTGAAGTCGATCTTGTTATTATGTAATAACAAACATTTCTTGTTATTATATTATGTAATAACAAACATTTCATTATATGTCAAAATAGTTAAATGGATCTTTACAATGGACTTTTTAACAAAGATATTTAAATGGATTTTTTATCAAGGATATTTAAATGTTTATATAGGTTCAATTTTATAGAATTATTTTTATATAAATATTTAAGATTTTAATATAAATATTTTATTGATGATGATAATGATGATGGTTAATGTCCATCGAGAACAAATTTTGGTTTATCTGACCTAAAGAAACGAATTGTTTAGTTTGTTTTAAAATTGTACTCCTATGCTCAAAGAGCTTGGAGAGAAGTGTCTCAAGCTCACTATAATTTTGACATGTTAAAAGGATAGGAAGGTCAGTATTGCAACAAAGATTATGAAACTGAGATCTAATGTGGGTGTATGCAGGTCACTCTAAGAGGAAGTGATTTTCATCCTCAATGTTCATATTCTCACAGAGATAGCAGATCCTTTCCATCCATGGTGTTTTAGAACTGCCCAACGACCTGTTTCACTATGGATCTCATGAGAGTTCATTCTTATCTTGGCTATATTAATTTTTTTCTTTGAGCTAGTTAAAACATAGATGTGCCTTTGATCTTCTAGAGTATGGTTGATGACCTCCTTATAGTATCTTAATTTTCTTTTAGCCTCTAAATCTTTCTCACGCCACATTTTCTCTTTAAACTTAGAAGTAACAATATTTTTAATGTTATTAATGTTTTGCAGTGCAACAATTTTGTTGATCTCCCAATGGTTTAACCATGCCCTAGTATCTTTATACTAACCTCATTTGGGCCTTAGGTGGTTTTGGTTGGAATTTAAAGCTAGCTTAGGAAGTTTATGGTCTCCCATGTTATTGATTTTGTGCTTGTACAATAGGAGCCTAGTCATAGTTAGGCTCTCGATAGGGGAAAGACACACTTCTTAAGGAGAATAGGATAGGGTGTATTTATTTTAATTTTGAGGTTATACGTTATAAAACTCTTCTGAATTTGCTCAATCTTTCTCCGGGATTCTCTACAGATGTTGCAACCCCAAACCTCACATCCATACAAGATAACAGGAGTGACTAAAGTTTCAAAGAGGAGTTTATTTTTATCCCACATCACAAGGTTTGTTGCTTTACAATTATTTTCAAGACCAAAATAAGCTTTCCACCCTCCATTAATCCTTTTCTCAATGATATAGTTCTAGTTGAGCTTGTGATGAATATCAATTCCTATGTACTTGTAAGAAGACACTTCCTCCAAGTTTCTATTGTCATACACAAAATTAGCGTAAGTGTCCTTCTTGGATTTGATAATCATAACTTTTGTTTTGTCAGTGTTAATAGTAACACCCATGATAGAGCATAAATCCTTAAGAAGTCTAAGTTTCTTATCAAGATCATATGGGCACCTTGCCAGAAGAACAATATCATCAGCATAGAGAAGAAGGGTTATGACTATTCCAGCTAAGATCGTGCCAGCACAACCTGCTTCCTCTAAACAACCTTCTAGCTTGTCGATGTAAATGCCAAATAGGGTAGGGGAGAGGGGGGAAACTTGTTTAACTCTGATATTACACTTAATATCTTTCGAACACCCCTCATTTCTCTTAAAATTAGCGATTACATTCTCGTATAACCTTATAGTGACAACTCTCAACTCGAAAGGAACCTTTAGCTCTTCTAATGATTTTATAGGTTATTTCTAGGTACCGTATCGAAAGCCTTTCTAAAGTCCACAAAGCAACAAAAGTGATTAGATTTATCATTACGACATTCCTCCATAATGATCCTAAGTGTAATGAGGTGGCTCGTTGTTAAGTGCTACCTTCTAAAACCCGCTTGGCCTTTAGCTTGCTTACCTTCACTTTCAAGCCATATGTTCATCTTCTTTTCCAAAATAATATTATATAACTTGGCTAAGAGAGGGCTAATCATAATTGTCTGATAATTAGAGGGGTTATTTGTATCCTCACTTTTAAAAATAGGAATAATGAGGCTTTCATCCCATGGTTTAGGGAACTCTTTTTTGACAGCTTGATTGAAAATCTTGTGGATGTGAGGGATGGGGGTGGGACCTCCAATTATTTAAAATTTCTACCTGGTAACCTTTAATGTCCTTAAATTTTCCATTTTCCAGGCGCTTAACCCCAAAATATATGTCTTCTAATGAGAAAACTTCTTCCATTGTGAGTAGGGTTCTAAAGTTATCTATGGCATTTGGAGATTCATAAAGTTTTTTAAGATAGGAATTCTAGTTGTGTAAAAAAATTCTATTGTTATCTTTAGTTTTTATAGTTAGAATCTGCCTCCATAATTTCTTAGGAGCTACCTTAGAGAGGTGTAAGATATTTTCTTGTCTTTTATGAATATACTGCATTTTTTTCCTTTTAGTTAGGGCTTTATATATTTTTATCTAGCCAATTTTAAGAGACTCATCAACAACTTCCTTAATTTCTCTCCTCGCACTTTTACAATATTTATCATACCAAGGGTTGGTTTTGCTATTTCTTTTATTACTTGAAACGTCAATTGAGGACTCGTTAATAGAATATGAGAGGGTTGTAGTAAAATTCTGAAAGAGGTCTTCTATGTTGTCTATACTAGATAAAGGAAGCAAATTAATTTTTAATTCATTCAGAAAAAAGATCATTTTTATTTCTACCAAAGATTAAGTTCTTTTGGCTATAAGGATTATCTTCTATGGGATCTCTATGCATGACAAAATTGAGAGTTATAATTAAAGGTCTATGATCTGAGTCAGACTTGTGGTATTTGGTTATATTATGTACAACTATTATATAGTTAATATAGGTGAATGGAGTTTTTTTTTTAAATTGCATGGTGTAATGCCATACAATGGACTTTTTAATAAGGATATAGTTAATATAGGTGAATGGATCTTTGTCTAAAAATTGTATGGTACAATTCCATACAATGGACTTTATGGACATTTTAATAAGGATATTTAGATGTTAAATATAAATAGTTCAATCTTCAAATTTTATTTTTATATAAATATTTAAAATTTTAATATATTTAATAGATTTCTTATTTTAATGAAATTTTATAGTTGTAAAATTTATCAAATATAATTGGTATACATTCACTTTAAAAAATATATTTATAAAATATAATTTATGTACATAATCTAAAATATTAAAATATTAAAAAGGTTAAACAATAATAATTAAATTAATTTATTGATATAAATTAATTAGGTCGTTATGCCTTTCTTTTGAATCAGTTCACCTCATATTTTTGTCAACCTTTTTCTTCCATAAGTGACATGTGTACACTACCATATTTATGGCCATATCAGTCCCACTTTAACTACTTGGTATGGAATCGCTTAGCTAGCGTAGCATGCTTATAAAATGGGCAAGGTCTCCTCCTCTGCTTCCACGTTTTTGCAGTTTAAGAGAAGCTGTTAATTGTTGTTTCCGTTCACAGTCAAAATTTGGTGTACAAAATATGAGGAGAATGGCATGCGTAGAGATTTGAGAATTGAGCCACATTGTTTAGAATTTCATTCGAAGGCTTCCGAGGAGTCACCAGTTACCCAACCCCTGATCCCAAACACCCTCCTTGAACCTGAAATTATACTCCACTCGTACCTTTCCTACTTCTCTAGCTCTTCCTCGTCATCAACACCCTCCTTGAACCTGAACTTATACTCCGCCTCGTACCTCTCCTGCTCCTCCAACTCTTCCTCATCCTCAGAAACCCCAACAACATCCCCATAATTAAAACTTGTGTTTTCCCTTTCAACACATTCCTTATTCATCAAATAACTCTTCAAAAACCTATCATTCTCATCTAAATCATCGTCCTTACCAAAATATTCGTCTAGTTTCCTCGCAATTCCAACATCTTTGGCCCATTGCTTAGCCTTGCCAATAACCTCCTCCTCCTCTTTCTTCTCATGAAGGAGCTCCTCTGCGGTCTTGTTCTTCTTCACAGTAAGAAAACCCCCATCAACTTCATCATCATTCTCACCGGCCTCCATGAACGCCCGCTTCAACT
This sequence comes from Pinus albicaulis, assembly GCA_034641835.2. NCBI lineage: Eukaryota > Viridiplantae > Streptophyta > Pinopsida > Pinales > Pinaceae > Pinus > Pinus albicaulis. The sequence goes on from CM076575.1 coordinate 322,482,609, forward strand.
TATCCTGCTCCTCTACATAACTCTTGGGGGAATTTCTCGCCCTCTTCCGGTTACACTTTTTGTGCTTTCCGAAAGGATGTCTCCATTTCTAAGGTGGATGTATTGGTGGCCCTAACATTTCGATTTACCAAGAACACCCAAATGAGTAAGCACGTTGTCTCCGGATCGAAATGATGGGTGATACAAACACACTTTCTCAACACATTCATGCATTTCTTCGTTCTGGTTGGGGAATTTAGCGGTGTAATCTTAGCTGAGCTATAGTCACAAAACATAGTAAAATTATGTTGTGTATCAGTATTTTGTGCATTATATATTGTATAATTGAATCAAACATGGTCGGTGAAGCACTACACAGAAGAATATGACATTAAAAGTCTGGCATCTTGAATATCATGCTCAAATGGTACTGGGATCGGTTTCCACAGTGTCCTTCGGCAATGGCTCATTTTTTTCATTGCTAGGGAAATAGATCGTTTCAATATATAGTGTATTTCACATGTTATATTATCTCCACACAGAGTCACTCGGTTTATTTTCGATATAATTTTATTTGACCAGGGTTTTTAGTTATTGAAACTAATTTTTGGTTCAAACTTGAGTTCTCCATAGAGATCCTTGGGAGGCTAGGGAGAAATGGCAATCAAAGGAAAATTACAGGTGGCCGCAATGGCATGACAGGGCATTTTCACACAAACCGTTAGGTTTCAGAGGGGGAAGCACAGTGCTTCAAGCCCACAACGTTTAGAATTATGTAATTGGTTCCATTAAGAAAACAATAAATACAGATGAAATCAAGGAATGGTAATGGTTTCTCCAAGAACAACCTCATAAATTTGATTAGAAAGCTACGCGATTATATCTCGACGAACAGACCATCACTTCATTGAATTATGAGGTTCCAAGTTCAATCCTCGAGCTCACTATCGTCAATGGCCATGGTCATAGCACTGACGACAATGGAAATGATAACTTCACGGCAGCACGTATCTACCACTTGAAACCTCCATCTCAGTACTGTAGCCATTTCTCGTAGTTTTTTCAAGAAAATTTTGGGCCATGAAATCCTTTAGATATAAATACTCTTTATTATTTGGCTTCTCTACATTTTTCTCTTCTTCCTTGTCTTGGTATTCATTGTATAGGTTGGCGTATTTTTGATAAATGCTTCAAATGCAGTTCTTGGAGGATCTACGTTTCATACTTTTATCCAACAGACACATTCTAACACCACATAGAAACACTTTCTGACGAAGAGAAACCCAGAATTGGTTCTTGTTTCCTAATACCCTTCACGCTATTATAACAACAACCATCCCTGGTGTTGCAATGAAAATCGATGGCTCAATTATTTTCCATTTAATTAGTTTGTTTTCTACTAATTGTTTCATTGTTTTCAAAGTCCATATAAATTCGATTTGTTCTCATAAATAGGATTTATTTTAATTGTATTTTCTCTCATATATATTGTTCATTTTTATATAAATTTGATTTTTTCTCATAGATAGGATTTATTTTAATTATATTTTCTCTCATAAATATTGTTCATTGTTATACTGCAATGGTTTCTGTGAATTCATCATTGATGACTATGAAAGTAACATCCCTCCAACAATGTAGGCCAGTGGAGAGATCAACATGCTTTGGTGAAACCAGAAATACCAATATGCTAGGAGCCATGGTTAGAACTACGACTACTTACAGTGGGGAACCAAGGTTAACCCCGAGTATAGGCTCCTAGGAGATCATGCCGAGACTGTCATAATAAAATTTAAAAGATTAAATTAAAAAAAAAAAAACGAAAAACCATGTACTAGGGTGTTTTTTAAGTTTTACCTATATTTTCAATTTGAAATTGCAAAATTTCACTAAATATTGGCCCATTCCAAATTAGGATGGAATTTTGAATATATATTGTAACGAGTTTACTTTTGGGCCTTGTAACTTTTAAAATTTCACTTGTTAGATTGATTGAGTTGGTGCTTCAGGGGTGCCTGCACCACTATGACTAAACTTCCTTCAACCTAGGTAGCAGTGTTAGGGATATTTGTTTTTCCAAATTCACCTTGAGCGAGGCATGCCATGCCATATTTGGAGAATTGGGGAAATGTTGTTTTTTCCCTTTTTATTTTTTGAACTCCTGTTGACTTATTGGGCATGCCATATTTGGAGAATTGAGGAAATGTTGTTTTTTCCCTTTTTATTTTTTTAACCCTTGTTGACTTATTGTTGTAGAATATTTTTGATAAAATGATAAAATTTAGCAGATTTTTGTAAATTTAGGTTATAGTTGTCAAAATTGAAAAATAGTGTTGAATCTATTTCCACCATTAAAAATTTGATTGAAACATTCTTACTACGATATTTTTTGAAATTATTTTTTTCCCAATTCTGAACTCGAAAATTTAATTGCATAGCAAAAAAAACTGGTTTATTGTGTTCTACGTGCCCTACGACAGGTCTACTCTGTAACTTCTCATTCCTTAACAAGATATTTAGCAGCAGAGATTGATTTTGGGTATCCAATGCAAAAGTTTAAAAATCTAGAATTTTCACTAAATAGTAGGAACTTGAACTAAAAAATACCAAAATTTTCCTTTTGCAAAGATTTATTAGAGTGCCTTTCCGTGAAAAAAAAAATTAAAAATGGGAAACTCAAATTTGAGTGAACTGGAATGGAATGTCAGAGAAGGGAATCAATTCCAAATAGAAATCCTTATATCACTTTCCAGTGACACTCTGTGTGAAGAAACCCATGGTTCTTGTAACATACATCATTACATTCATAAAAAAAGTTCTTTGTTAAACTTACATTTACATTTACATCATATTTTAATCTTTACCTTGGAAATATTAATGTCTATTCCACATAAAAACTTAAAAATTGTTCCTCATTTAAATAACATTTATATAATGTTTGTCCAGCATTTATATGACACCTACCTGGAATTTATGATTTAACACGTTATATAAATAATAAACGAACTAGACTAAGGTAATTTACCTAGCTTGAACTCTTCAGAAAAATCAACTTGTTAACATCACCATACAGCCTTATCTAAACTCATTGTATGTGTGTTCATTACAATTCAGTTTGTAATTAAAGTGGTTAACCCTTCTCCATATGGTGAATCGGGAAATGTTTATGGCTATTCAATTCGATTCATCGAGGTTAGCGCCACTACGGTGGAAAGATGGTGATTTCTCTACCCTCGATCTGACCTCTTGGCATCCAACGTTGGTGAGGAGTGAGGATTATGGTGATGACCTTCCTTCCTGTTGTAGCCGCTACAACAACACCCAAAATTTTGGGTATATTCGAAATTTTGGGTCCCCCTCTGCTCGCTTAGTCGTTAAAGTCTTTCACCCGACCTGCAGTCAATGACATCCCAACGACCTATCCCCAACCCCTCATGAGCTTTCTCACCATCATGATTAGATGTTGTTGCTGCAATCACGCCATATGTGGGAGGGATCATCCAGCATACGCTCGAATAAGAAACTTTATGTGCATTGAGGATGTACATTAGCAGCCCCCTCGCCATTGATCATTAAGAATGTGTTGAGTACTTCTCTTAAGCTCGTTGGTCTCATATAATTTATCTAGAGGCACCATTCACAAAGAATAACTATGAACTAATTAAAGTTATGATGTTTTACACAGGTCAATCCCACGACTGATAAACTCCTCAATTTTTTCATGACCTCGAGGGAAATAAAATTCGACTCAACAACAAAGCCAAAGTCGCGAAACAACGGAGGAGGAGGAGCAAGTGACCAGTACTATTAAAAGGAGGATGGTGTGATACATGTTTATCAGAGAAAGAACCTTTTATGTCACTGATGCAAAAGGATTTCTTCACTAGTGCACACCAGATACTTAGAAACGCTCCATTTGGAAATGTCCGTACCGGATGCCATCTCACATAAACCATAAGCATTTGCTATGACCTAAGCTTACGTAGGGACCAGATGGAGTATTTTCTGAAATGGCGGATATCTCACCTTAAAAGAATTTTTTAAGATCCTGCATAATACCAACTCAATGTCGATGTGTGCACACAAAGGAACATATTTCACCACTTCGACAAGTCTACCCTGAAGTATAGCATGGTGAACAAAGTGGACTCAGAAGATTTCCCTAGAGAATGAAAATCTCATTCAAGGCGTTTTCGTGCCGAGTAGCAGTACGAAAGCACACATGTTGGTGTTGGAAAGCCAACGACAGAGTTTTAAATGTCAACCACACCTTTGGGAAACAATAGCTATTGACCTCGAGCTACATGGTGGGCGCAAATATGAGGACCAAGGTTGCGGTTTTAAGCATTATATAATTAAACCTAGGGTGTGATATATGAAAATATATAACCATGTTTTAAGCGGTGCAAGAACAATATGGTTTCCAAACCATATAATATTGGAGGAGTGAAATCATATAGAAAAAACGTTACAAATGGGCTTAAATATTTCTATGGCGGAGTTTTAACCTACAGAAACATAGATGATATATATATATATATATATATATATATATATATATATATATATATATATATATATATATATATATATATATATAATGGTCAAAATTTATGTTTAAAACATGGAGCGGAATGTCATGACAAACCTAGAATGGAAATGTTATAATAATTGTGTTACGATATATGAATATCTATAGCCATGTTTTAAAAAGTGCATGGTTACGGCTTTGCTGGAGGAAGCCGGGTTTTTCCATTGTATTCTCTGTATGAAAGCATGCAAAAGCCAGTTGCTACCATAACGCCCAGCTGCTTTTGAAATATAGAATGAAACTTCCTCCCGGCATAAGGGGTCAAGAATAAGGAAGTTTTCCTCTGCGCTGTTGGCTGTATCTTTGCTAGACACTTGTATGGTCAATAGAGATGGTGCACTGAAACCAATCCCTTACGTGTATTTCTCTGCGCATGAAGTGTATCCGCTAGAAGCCCCTCACCACAAATTTTTTAAGTGCTCTATTGTGGCCCTTATAAAGCTGGTGGTCGCTCATTGATTATGTTTAAATTGAAGGACATCACCCTCTAATGACAACCATAAACCTGTTAAACCGACCAAGCCTTCTGATGGTCTATCATTTTAAGCATTTCAATGGTCAATGTTATATGCTTCAAGATACCTTGTTACTATTTTTTCATATAATCCTTATATATATATATATATATATATATACCTCAGGAAGGAAGATGGTTTTCTTGAAATTGTTTATAAGCTCATTCGATTGAACCTTGGCTCACGTTATCGTGGTGTCTTTCCGGGCCTTGTTTGACTACATGTTGAAATATTTTCCCAAATGAAGATATAAAGCATTTAAGCCACGATACACAAGAATGGAAAATCCAACATGGTGAGCTGGATAACGCGAATCCCCATTATTCATGCCGCATTACATGGAAGCAGGTTTCCCAATGCATGCTACCATGCACGAACGATAATTATGTTAATTCACGCAAATGAAGGTTTTGATCGAAGAGGTCGCTAACACACATCTTTTCAGGGATCGTTTAGCTCTTTATTATCAATACGCCCGACATGCAAGGATCTGAAGGATGTGGCATGCGATGATAACGCTCGGCATGATCGATTGTTAATGTGGGGAAAGTGTCGAATCCCTTCGATCCTGGTTGTATTAGCGCAACAAATAAAACCTCTGATATAATTTCCGTCTTCTGCAATGCGCTGCTTCTATTGTTGTCTTCACATCTCGCAAGCCCAAAACGCTTCCAACTGTGACTCCAGGGCATCAAAGAAGCCACAAATCGGACCCATATATGATAAAGGCCAGAGCCGGGTTATATCAAGAGCACGAACAGTTATAAGAAGGGTTCACGATGTGGTATAGGCATAAAAGGAACGCATCCAATAATTTTCACACCTTATCGGTAGCCCAAAGAAATTTATCTGGTGAAAGCGTTGCCATATAATGAAGGCCTATACGTGGTATTTGTGACTGTTTTGAAATTGTAACTGCGTTGAGGTACTACGCACTGGTTTCCCATTACTCTGGCAGTCTCATCCCAAGAGGCACGTAGCCACACTAGTCATCATGCCAGAGATTAACTCTAAGATGAGCATTCGGAACCAAGACAGCGTCAAAGGAGTAGGTTGAACGTTCGACGGACCAGAAAATACGACCGTGCGACCTCTATGAGTTCGCATTTTGTGAAAAAATCAATAAGTCGCACTATTCTCAAGTCGCAAGGTCGTGAAACATCTCATCGAGGTAATCTACAAGTTATGCGACCCCCCGATCATGCGACTATGCGACCAGGTCACCAGGTTGCAGAAATTGCAAAGTCATCCAAAGGGCGATCCTCCGACCATGCGATTATGCGACCAAGTCACCAGGTCGCAAAGCATGCAACGTCGTCCAAAGTGCGACCTCCCGATCATGTGACCGGGTCGCCGGGTCACGAAAACAGGCTAGTATGCACAAATGAAAATGAACGATATTCATCCTCTTCCAAACCGGTTTAAAGAGTGTTGCACATTTACATGAAGGCTTTATTTCACGTGGAGCCCATGGCATATATTAATACGCTGGTCATCATTTTATAATGGTGAGGTTAAATAAACGATGACAAAGTTTATATATGGTAGCATTACAATGGTTTTAAGACCATAGTTGAAAATGGTGCTACTTTTCCTACATGGAAATATGGGATTTGCTTGATAATCAATCTCAGGGAGGCTTCCTTTTGTTTGCGTTGCGCTATCACAGAGATACAAGGTGTTTGAAGATTAACATGCACCTTTTTTTCAAAAGAGTACCATTCAAGACTATCCCTAAATGTACACAGTTGGAAACTCATCTACTGGCACACTCTAAACACCTAAGTGAACTAGACACAGTCGAGCATGAGGAAAGCAAAGCACTTCCTCATGCCAAGCATAATATCAGCTTGGTGGAGTCTGAGGAAAATGTTGAAGATAAAGTGCAGTGATTAAAGGAGCATGGGGAAGCCTACATAATTTGTTCTCTTTGATGACTTAATGACACTACACTTGACTACGCAGGAGTCCAAGCTAGTTGTTAAAATCCTTTGATTTTGTTTGTTAATATGCTCCTTATGCATATGCGTTTTCTTTTTATTGTATTTTATTTTATTTTTTTTAACATGCATAAACATATTTATGTGTGTGAGGCTAATTTAATAAGTTTTACATGGCTAATCTAATATGCTTACGCGCAAGTAACATGAGGAGATTATGATGATGACTCAGATGTGGAAGTTTTCTTCTTACCCAGAAAATGTTTGTTCACGTGGCAAGAGCTAAGACTATCTCAATAAGAGAAATGTAGAAGGGATAAAACCCCCAAGTCGCAGATTTCCTCAAGTCGCTAGGTCGCGGAATCATGTTCCATGCCAAATGCTCGACGACGTGACCCAGCGACCCAGTGACTAGGTCGCGAGGTCACAAAATCCAAGAAGGTCGCAGGTCGCAAATGCATCAAGGTCGCAGGTCGTGGATTGCTAGGGGTCGCAAGTCACAAGATCTAGTCAAGTTGCAAGGTCGCATCTGTGGCTCAGGCCACAAGTCGCAGAATAGACTGGGTCACAAGGCATCCCAACCTTCGGGAAGTTGAAAAGTCAGGGACCCCAAAGGGCAAGCTTTGCTCTATAAATACTTCCTTCGGGAACTTGTAAAAGGATCGTTTTTTTGGGACTCGAGCTGAGTATACTGTATTACCAGGGTTATACAATTTGAGCATGAATAAAAGAATTTTGAAAAATCCATTTGTGGATCTGATGTTGATATATGTATGAGCACTATGAGTATTATATCTTTCAGTTCCTAAACATCTTTAGATTAATGGAACTGTATCTTTAATTTATATCACATTTGCATGACAGTTTGCTGAATACATGTTAATGATGGTTGAGTTCTTTTCACTTTCCTAATGAATGTTAATGAATTTGTTTATTAGCATTTGTGTTAACATTTAAAGCTTTCAGGAAGTGAAGGGTGTTTTTCCATAAAGAATTGTTTCTTTTATGGTCAGAACTGCCTACAAGCATGACCCCAGTGATGTGTTGTTAACAGCACTTCCTTCGGCACTTATGCTTTATCATTTCATCTCGCTACGCATAGTGTTCTATGTACATTTGATGCATCAATCATATGTCTTGTATCATTTGATTAAGTGTGTATCCAGTGGTTTATAGAGTTTAAACGAGACCCAAAGAAAGGAGAAATCGGCGGTAGCCAGACACACACCCTGGACGGGATCCCTATTCCAAACGGTTCAAGGTCTAATTGGGACTTTTTACCGGGGAGATCAGCTGCTGTTAGTCGGACATATTTTCCCGTCAACAGAATTGGCGCTAGAAGGAGGGCCATATGACAAGCTGAGCCCTTAGAGCCTGCGGTTAATCTCATATCTGTAATGGCTCCTTCCCAAATCATTCTCCCGAGATGTTTGTCGGAGTTTTATGAGCCTCGATGTCTCATCCCCAATGAACTTATGTATCACTTGTCCCAGTTAAAATTCGATGGTGAAAACGGAGTGTCCATAACCCAACAACTTTCAGATTTTTGTGAATTTGGGGAGTGCTACGAAATTGACAATGAAGGTTTGATTTGTTTGCTTTTCTTCCTCACTCTCGAAGGTCACGCTAAAAAATGGTGCCGCACATTTCCGGAAGCTTCCATCCATTCGTTTGAACAACTCGCCAATGAATTGCGACAAGCTTTTCACAGGTACGATTTTCAAAGTGTATTGATAAAGCTAAATGACATCAGAATGGAACCTCAGGAATCTCTAGATGAATTCTCTATCAGATTTGTTCATTATTGTTTTGAGTTCCTGTTAGAAAATTATATATTATGGAGCAATGCAACACATAAAATATGCGGAAAATAAAAGCACACAAAACACATAAAACTAGAGAGACACAGATATACGTGGTTCACCCAGTTTGGGCTACGTCCACCCCAAACAGCCAGCCCTTCCTTTTTATTATCCAGCAAAAATGAAGAGAAAAAACCTACAGCAGATCCGCTGTAATATCCTCTGTTCTCTCTCACAGTCTCCCTCTTTGTTTCTCGCTCCGAGAATACACATACAATGCACAGCCGCAATACAATGCCCTCATAAAAGTGAGGGGTTGTCTTCTAGGGAAAAAAACCCTAATCTAAACATAACTTCTACCGTCAGATCATTTGTCTAATGAATGGACCAGATTGACTAGAAATTACTATACTTTTACAAGTCAATTTTACATCTGTTTTTAGCCCCCCCCTAGACCCCCCACGGCAGCAATTAATTACGGGCGGCATTGCCGCCCTTTTTAAGGTACAGGGGTCCAATGCTGTGATACAAAGTAAGCAAGATAATCAGGCTCCACACCCAACAGTTCCCTGAAAGGGATGTTGATTGGAAATGTTTAAGTGAGCAGTTCAAGTATGTGATTCTCGTTTCCCTTGAACAATTTCAGTTGGATCCTAGTGTTCCCTATGACGACCCGCAAGTTACTGGCTGTTTAGACTTTGTCCCTAATGCTTCCTTGTCCATCTCCCCGAGTCTAGACCACATTCAAGCCTCCAAAGAGAGTGTTGCTATTTTTGATATTCCCTCCCCTCCTCCTGAGTTGTCGGGTAGTGGAGTTGTGACCTCGAAAGTCCTGAACAAGGATAAACACTGGCAAGAGGATAAAGCCTATTGCACTACCTTTGAATCTTTCATGCACCATGTCGAATCAGAGCTTGAAAACCATAGTGGCTCATTACCTCTCCCGGTTCATCAAACCTACCTCGAGCCCACTCGATGTCTCCTTGGACACAGTCCTAAATCTCTTTCGCATACTGAGTATGAATCGACTCCTATCTCGGATGAAGTTGATTCCCTTACAAGGCCTACCAGATCATTGTTCACTCCGAATAACATCGGTATGCGAGATGGAAGTCCTTGTACGATTAACACCCCTGCGGCTCAATCTTTTAGTTCATTATTCCATGATTTATTCCATGAGTCCGCCACACCAGTAATTTCTTCAAGACTTTCAAAATTTCCTTATACTGGTATTGGCGACCATCAGAAGCATGCAGATGGTGTTTCACAATCACAGTTCAAAATTGATGAATCTTTTAGATCTGATCTTTCTCACTCGGAATCTTTAGATAGCCATAGGGGCGATTTCCTGTCTGGACAACCTCAAGATGTCCTCTTTATTGATCCATCCCAATTGATAACTCCCGGGGAGCCTAACATGCCAAGTACCCAACTTAATCAAATCGATGGTTCCAGCGATCACTGCTTCTCTGAAAACCTATCCACTAATATCACTGAGGACTGCACTCGTATCTCGTTGTCGACCAGATGGAGACACCAGAATTTGATAATCTGATTTATGAAGATTCAAGTACCCATCAGGGAATCAAAGCACTTCTGCTTCTGCCTGCTGTTACCCCTAGTCCCTCCGATCCTGACGAGACCCCTCAAACAACTCCAACTAGGGTTTCTCGAATTAGGCTTTCTGAAATGACGGTTCCCAAGTACCATGCTCCTCCTAGCATAACCACGTCGGATATCATTTCATCCAGGCATATTTTTCATTTTAGTAAGGTTTCCCTGAGCACATATTTATGCCCCCCAACAGTTGGTGTGCAACAACCGATATATCCCAATTTATTCACTGGTAAGAAAATGCTGGCCATTGTCTCTAATATTTCCAGTTGTTGCCCAGCCAGTACCAGTTGCAATCAGGCACTAACATGTGATTTTTGGTAGATCCCTCAACTTCCTGGAAACCGTACGGTAAATCCACCCCACCCTGGAAAATTTAAAGAATCTGATACCTTTGATTACCAATATCTCAGTGCGCAAACTTTTTGCCCAATTGATTCAAAGCCCACTGACATTGTTCAAATCACCACATTCCATGATCATAACAATCTGCCTGTTGGTCTCGCCAAGCAATCAAAGTTGGGAAGCCCCCCGCTCGAAGGTCTGGAGCTTTTTCAAGACAGTGAGGAATTTCCGGCTCCACTAAATGTGGATTCGAATCCCCATACCCTTGACCAAACCCAGAAGCAATCCCGAACTAGGGTTTTCAAAACTAGAGTTTATGCACTTGGATTCGCAAGTATCTATAATTCACCTAGCACATGCTTGTTGTTTTCACCTTGTAAAATCAATCATCCTCACCACCAGAATGAGGTTGCTGGTTGGATTGACCAACCCTATCCAGTGGATGTGCCTGCAAATAGGACATGGCTTACCCAGCGCCCATTAGACCTAGGATTGTGTATGAATGGATTTGTGTCATTTATAAATAGTTTTAAGCTTCGAGAATATATTGTTGTGTATCAGGATAAGAGTGAAATTCAGCTTGCACAATCCACTTTGCCACGTGCTCTGGTAAGTAGCCATGACCTTCTCGCTATTGCACATGCTCTACAGGTAAGTCTTGCTATTGGTGCACGATTTTGTATGCTGGCTCTGATTGCGAACATTTTCGTTCTTGCAAGTCAGGAACTAATGCGGTGGCTACACTGGAAAGCTGATTTCACATAACCCGACTGCATCGTTGGTTAAGCTAGGAATAGGCTAGCTAGGATCTGCTAATAAAGTTTTTTTAGTCAAGTTATTAATTAGGTTTACTTGCTAAGGTTTTAATTCATGGTTTATAATTATGCTTGTTGTATTTTCTTGCGTCTGTAGTTATGCATTAAAAAGTTCCATTTATTTTTGCATGCATGCTTTTTCAGTTTCCATATTGCTGCATAATGTTCGAATAATCACTGCATGTGCTTTGCCTTGTCTCTCCACCTCCAACTAGTGGATCGTTCCCGCACATGGCGTTGCATTGCATCTTGAGCCTTATTTACTACATTCCATCGTACACTTTCTTCCCCACATCATTTCCGCAAGTTGTTGATATAGCATTGAAAATATTCCACATATCGCCTATCACTGCATGAGCCCTCATTGAAACCCCAACACCTTGCGGACTTGTTCTACCCTGAAGGCTGAAACAGTAACCCCATTGTTTGTGTGAGGTTGCAGTGGCTATCTCAAGAGGCAGCTTTTTCTCAGGACAGGTCATCGAAGTCGCATTCTCAACAATATGCCTATGAGTCTAAACTTATTAGCCGGGGAGATACGAGCCGGTTGTTTGTGGGAGACCTAATGAGTTTGAATGGCCCAATACCCGTAAGCCTAAGCCTTGTGCCCAGCATAATGATCTGTTTTGCGCGCTTCTCCTAGTGTGATAGATGGGATGTGAAGGTTTGGCACAAGGGAAAATCCAAATCAAGATATCTTTCAGTTTCTGTAAAACAAGAAACAACCTCTCTTGCTCATAAAATAAGTCGAGATCCCTCATCCGCCCATGAAGAATAAGTGCCACGAGCACATGAAAATAAGTGCCATAAGCACATGAAACAAATAAGGATAAAGGATCGAGAAAGGCTTCCTGCGCAGAGAGGTAATGAAACGACTCTGCCGGGGTACTGACCAGGCTCGCTGGCAGCAGAGCAATGCTTGTGATTTCTTGAAGTGACTCTGTCGGGGTACTGTCCAGGCCTGCTGGCAGCGGAGAAACACCGGAAACTTACTTTAAAAAAAAATAAAAAAAAATCTAGAGAATAATAAACCCACTACCTTGCTCTTCACATCATCAACAAGCTACTGGCGTCTGTGAGCTTTCTCTTTGATGTGTTCTGATTAGCGAGACCTAGCTGAGGCACAAGGACTGTGCATACCTGTAAAGGCCAAAGTAATTCAAAGGGGCCCCGCAGAACTTGTTCAATATTCCCTTGCATCACTATCTTGGCTCAGACTTTTGTTGTGATATTGATAAAGATGCTGGATTCTAACAGTGGTTCGCCATTTGTTGTAGCCACCACAACAACACCCAAAATTTTGGGTATATTTGAAATTTCGGGTCCCCCTCTACTCGCTTAGTCGTTAAAGTCTTTCACCCGACTTGCAGTCAGTGACATCCCAACGACCTATCCCTAACCCCTCATGAGATTTCTCACCATCATGATCAGATGTTGTTGTTGCAATCACACCATATGTGGGAGGGATCATCCAGCATACGCTCGAATAGGAACCTTTTTGTGCATTGAGGATGTACATTAGCAGTCCCCTCACCATTGATCATTAAGCATGTGTTTGATTACTTCTCTTAAGCTCGTTGGTCTCATATAATTTATCTAGAGGCACCATTCGCAAAGAATAACTGTGAACTAATTAATGTTATGATGTTTTACACAGGTCAATCCCATGAATGATAAACTCCTCAATTTTGTCACGACCTCGAGGGAAATAAAATTCAGCTCAAAAACAAATCCAAAGTCATGAAACAACGAAGGAGGAGGAGCAAGTGACCGGTACTGTTAAAATGAGGATGGTGTGATACATGTTTATCAGAGAAAGAACCTTTTTTGTCACTGATGCAAAAGGCTTTCTTCACTAGTGCACACTAGATACTTAGAAATGCTCCATTTGGAAATGTCTGTACCAGATGCCATCTCACATAAACCAGAAGCATTTGCTATGACCTAAGCTTACGTAGGGACCAGATGGATTATTTTCTGAGATGGCGGATATCTCACCTTAAAAGAAGTTTTGAAGATCCTGCACAATACCAACTCAATGTCGATATGTGCACACAAAGGAACATATTTCACCACTTCGACAAGTCTAGCCTGAATTATAGCCTGGTGAACAAAGTGGACTCAGAAGATTTCCCTAGAGAATGAAAATCTCATTCAAGGCGTTTTCGTGCTGAGCAGCACTGCGAAAGTACAAATGTTGGTGTTGGCAAGGCAATGGCAGAGTTTCAAATGTAAACCACACCTTTGGGAAACAATAGCTATTAACCTCGAGCTACATGGTGGGCGCAAATATGAGGACCAAGGTTGCAGTTTTAAGCATTATATAATTAAACCTAGGGTGCGATATATGACAATCTATAACCATGTTTTAAGCGGTGCAAGAACAATATGGTTTCCAAACCATATAAGATTGGAGGAGTGAAATCATATAGAAAAAATGTTACAAATGGGCTTAAATATTTCTATGGCGGAGTTTTAACCTATGGTAAAACATGTGGAGCAGATATATATATATATATATATATATAATGGTCAAAATTTATGTTTAAAACATGGAGTGGAATGTCATGACAAACCTAGAATGGAAATGTTATAATAACTATGTTACGATATATGACTATCTATAGCCATGTTTTAAAAATTGCAGGGTTACGGCTTTGTTGGAGGAAGTTGGGTTTTTCCATTGTATTCTCTGTATGCAAGCACGCAAAAGCCAGTTGCTACAAGAACACCCAGTTGCTTTTGACATATAGAATGAAACTTCCTCCCGGCATAAGGGGTCAAGAATAAGGAAGTTTTCCTCTTCGCTACTGGCTGTATCTTTGTTGGACACTTGTATGGTCAATAGAGATGGTGCGCTGACACCAATCCCTTACGTTTATTTCTCTGCACATGAAGTGTATCCGCTAGAAGCCCCTCACCACAAATTTTTTAAGCGCTCTATTGGGGCCCTTATAAAGCTGGTGGTTGCTCATTGATTATGTTTAAATTGAAGGACATCGCCCTCTAATGACATCCATAAACTTTTTAAAACCGCCCAGCCTTCTGATGGTCTATCATTTTAAGCATTTCAACGGTCAATGTGATATGCTTCAGGATACCTTATTACTAGTTTTTCATATAATCCTTATATATGTATATACCTCAGGAAGGAAGATGGTTTTCTTGAAACTGTTTATAAGCTCGTTTGATTGAACCTTGGCTCACGCTATCATGGTGTCCTTCCAGGCCTTGTTTGACTACATGTCGAAAGATTTTCCCAAATGAAGATACAAAGCATTTAAGCCACGATACACAAGAATGGAAAATCCAACATGGTGAGCTGGATAGTGCTAATCCCCATTATTCATGCCGCATTACATGGACGCAGGTTGCCCAATGCATGCTACCATGCACGAACAATAATTATGTTAATTCACGCAAACAAAGGTTTTGATCGAAGAGGTCGTTGACACATAGCTTTTCAGGGATCGTTTAGCTCTGTATTATCAATACGCCCAACATGCAAGGATCTGATGGCCGTGGCATGCGATGATAAGGCTTGGCATGATCGATTGTCAATGCGGGGAAAGGGTCGAATCCCTTCGATTCTGGTTGTATTAGCGCAACAAATAAAACCTCTGAGATAATTTCCGTCCTCTGTAATGCGCTGCTGCTATTGTAGTCTTCACATCTCGCAAGCCCAAAACGCTTCCAACTGTGACTCCAGGGCATCAAAGAAGCTACAAATCGGAACCATATATGATAAAGGCCAGAGCCGAGTTATATCAAGAGCGCGCAAAGTTATAATAAGTGTTCACGATGTGGCATAGGCACAAAAGGAACACATCCAATAATTTGCACACCTTATCGGTAGCCCAAAGAAATTTACCTAGTGAAAGCGTTGCAATATAATGAAGGCCTGTATGTGGTATTTGCGACTGTTTTGAAATTGTAACTGCGCTGAGGTTCTACGCGCTGGTTTCCCATTACTCTGGCAGTCTCATCCCAAGAGGCACGCAGCCACACTAGTCATCATGCCAGATATTAACTCTAAGCTGAGCATTCAGAACCAAGACAGCATCAAAGGAGTAGGTTGAACGTTCGACGGACCAGAAAATGTGACCGTGCGACCTCTGTGAGGTCGCATTTTATGAAAAAATCACTAAGTCTCACTATTCTCAAGTCGCAAGGTCGCGAAACAGCTCATTGAGGTAGTCTACAAGTTATGCGACCCCCCGATCATGCGACTGTGCGACCAGGTCGCCAGGTCGCAGAAATTGCAAAGTCATCCAAAGGGCGATCCTCCGACCATGCGACTATGATACCAAGTCGCCAGGTCACAAAGCATGCAATGTCGTCCAAAGTGCGACCTCCCAATCATGCGACCAAGTCGCTGGGTCGCGGAAACAGGCTAGTATGCACAAATGAAAATGAACGATATTCATCCTCTTCCAAACCGGTTTAAAGAGTGTTGCACATTTACATGAAGGCTTTATTTCATGTGGAGCCCATGTCATATGTTAATACGATGGTCATAATTTTATAATGGTGAGGTTAAATAAATGATGACAAAGTTTATATATGGTAGCGTTACAATGGTTTTAAGACCATAGTTGAAAATGGTGCTACTTTTCCTACATGGCAATATAGGATTTGCTTGATAATCAATCTCAGGGAGGATTCCTTTTGTTTGCGTTGTGCTATCAAAGAGATACAAGGTGTTTGAAGATTAACATGCACCTTTTGTTCAAAAGAGTACCATTCAAGACTATCCCTAAATGTACACAGTTGGAAACTCATCTACTAGCACACTCTAAACACCTAAGTGAACTAGACACAGCCAAGCATGAGGAAAGCGAAGCGCTTCCTCATTCCAAGCATAACTTCAGCTTGGTGGAGTCTGAGGAAAATGTTGAACATAAAGTGCAGTGATTAAAGGAGCTTAGGGAAGCCTACATAAGCTGTTCTCTTTGATGACTTAATGACACTACACTTGACTACGCAGGAGTCCAAGCTAGTTGTTAAAATCCTTTGATTTTGTTTGTTAATATGCTCCTTATGCATCTGCGTTTTCTTTTTATTGTATTTTATTTTATTTTTTTTAGCATGCATAAACATATTTATGTGTGTCAGGCTAATTTAATAAGTTTTACATGGCTAATATAATATGCTTACGCGCAGGTAACATGAGGAGATTATGATGATGACTCAGACGAGGAAGTTTGTCGCTTACCCAAAAAATGTTGGTTCACGTGGCGAGAGCTAAGACTATCTCAACAAGAGAAATGTAGAAGGGATAAAACCCCTAGGTCACATATTTCCTCAGGTCGCCAGGTCGCGGAGTCATGTTCCATGCCAAACGCTCGACGACGTGACCCAGCGACCCAGTGACTAGGTTGCGAGGTCGCAAAATCCAAGAAGGTCGCAGGTCGCAAATGCATCAAGGTCGCGGATTGCTAGGGGTCGCAAGTCACAAGATCCAGTTAAGTTGCAAGGTCGCATCAGTGGCTGAAGCTGCAAGTCGCAGAATAGACTAGGTCACAAGGCAGCCCAACCGTCGGGAAGCTGAAAAGTCAGGGACCCCAAAGGGAAAGCTTTGCTTTATAAATACTTCCTTCAGGAACTTGTAAGAGGATATTTTGTTTGGGACTCGAGCTGAGTACACTGTATTACTAGGGTTATACAATTTGAGCATGAATACAAGCATTTTGAAAAATCCCTTAGTGGATCTGATGTTGATATATGTATGAGCACTATGAGTATTATATCTTTCAGTTCCTAAACATCTTTAGATTAATGGAACTGTATCTTTAATTTATATCACATTTGCATGACATTTTGTTGAATGCATGTTAATGATGGTTGAGTTATTTTCACTTTCCTAATGAATGTTAATGAATTTGTTTATTAGCATTTGTGTTATCATTTAAAGCTTTCAGGAAGTGAAGGTTGTTTTGCCATAAATAATTGTTTCTTTTATGGTCAGAACAACCTACAAGCATGACCCAAGTGATGTGTTGTTAATAGCACTTCCTTCGGCGCTTATGCTTTATCATTTGATCTCGCTACGCATAGTGTTATATGTACATTTGATGCATCAATCATATGTCTTGTATCATTTTATTAAGTGTGTATCCAGTGGTTTATAGAGTTTAAGTGAGACCCAAAGAAAGGAGAAATCAGCGGTAGCCAGACCCACACCCCGGACGGGATCCCTATTCCAAACGGTTCAAGGTCTAATTGAGACTTTTTACCAGGGAGATCCCCTGCTGTTGGCTGGACAGATTTTCCCGTCAACACTTTCGTAGCCTCTTCCCTCAATCTTTCGCTCATTTCATTGCTCGCTCCTCTGAGGATTCTCTCCATCTCTACAACAGCTCATCAGGGTTTCGTCGGTGCTATTAGGTCTTCCTGCATCTCGTGGTAAGGTGAGTCATTTACTGAACCTTTGGCTGTTTCATAGCTTTCGCCCATAGTTAAATTAACCGAGTTATGTTCCAGTATTTGTTTCTTTGAGGTAGATGCTTAAGGGTTCCGTCTCATTCATGTTTTCAGTTCTATTGTCCTCCGTTTTAGGCCATTGCATTACTTTTGGGCTATGACGGAAGGAGATTCCTTCTCGATGGCCAGACTCCAGTGATTTCACGGTAAGCCCTTCCTTTCTCTGCTAATTTGCATTAATCATTTACTTTAGATTTACTCTTTGAATTCCACAGGTCCATTTATCCTAAGTTTCATTGATAACTATTGCAGATAGCTTCTTCAATCATGTTGTATTGATTCCGTAAGGTAAATTTTGCCGCAAACTTATCATTTTATTTGTTTTTGTTAAAAATTCTTCAGATTTTGGAAACTAGAGGTTGTTAATTCCCTTCTTCATTCTTTTATGCAGGTATGATCCTTGTGGGATTTGTAATGAAAGTCGCTCTATGAAATCTCAAATTACAAACCCTCTAATTTTCTCTGGTTTTGGCAGGTACTTATTTTACTGAGTGTAACCTTGGTCTCAGAGATGTCGGGTCTGCGATGAGGATTTCTTGATTTACTAAGGAGTCTTTGCTTTGGAATTGTTAATTCAGACTTTAGTCTTTTCCTCACGGACTATATCCGAGATGGGCATGTCAGGTTTAATTTTGTGTACAAGTCATAGCTTATCATTTTCTTTCTCATAGTTGAATATGTATATCTTAAAACTTGTTGGAAATAGTAGTTTTGAATTTTCATCTGTGTTTTTCTTTTGTTCAACGTTACCGGTTGTAGACTATTGCAAATCCCTTCCGGGATTTCCTTTATCCACAGTGGGATAATATATATATATATATATATATATATATATATATATATATATATATATATAACATACATTTTCTCTGGTATAATGATTCAATTCGTTATATATGCTTTATATAGAGTTTAGCCTGTCGTGTATTTAATTGTTTGTTGTACATAAATTCTCATATAATCTTTATCTAAAACTGGAATTGTTCTAAAACGTAAAGGTTTCTGATTACCAATCACTAATGTGCTTTACTGGGGTTTGAGCAACTTACTGTCATATTTCTTAAATTATTGAATATGTATAAGTAAGTGCAATGAGACTTTTCTATCAATTTTCAAGGTAATGTTTGCTTCCGCTTATTGTCTTAAAGTCTGTATCCTTTAGATATTTCGGTTATATCGATTTTCATAGTATTTTTTCCTATTTAGAAATAATCAAAGGAAAAAATGTCATAGTTCTCCGTTTCAAATTCCAGAGTTCATAATTTATAGTTTATAGTGTTGTTTATAACTTCAATACAAGTCTCTGAGTCTGTTTTTCCTTCATACAGATAACAGAGTCTACTATTCTTAATTCTAGAGAGATTATTTACATTCACGTACAGTTCTGTTTCTTTTTTAAAAATAATTTTGCATGATTTTTTCCCTTGACTATGTTTATTAACAGAATCTATCATTTTCTCTAGTTACCTACAAAATATTCTTCTTTTCAACTTAGATATGAAAATGGCCGAACCATTATGTCCGTGTTTATCCTAATTTGCAGGGAACGACCAACAATGCTGAACTCCTAAGATGAGTTCGAACAGAATCGTCTTAAGAGATTCCTGGTATCCGTTATTGTATGCAAACTCCACTAGGTGCAGATATTCTTCCCACTTAGTTGGTTGTTGCATTTCATACATACGTAACATATCCTCCGGGATCTGATTTACTCACTCTGTTTGCCCTTCTGTCTACGGATGGTAAGCGGTGCTGAAATTAATTTGAGTTCCCAATCCAGTAAATAACGTTTTCCAGAATTCTGAAGTAAACTTCACATCCATGTCAGATATGACGGTCTTTTGGATTCCATGCAGTCTAAATATCTCTCACATAAATATGTCTACTATTTGCACCGTCTTCTAAGTGGACTGCACAGGTACAAAATGTATTTCTTTACTTAATCGATCCACCACTACCATTATAGAGTCATTATGCTTCTTTGACCTTGGTAAAACAGTGATGAAATCTAAATATATCACCTCCCACTTCCACTCAAGTACCTGTATTGGTTGTATCAGCCCGGATGGGTGTCGGTGCTCCACTTTCACTTGTTAGCACTCTAAACACTTGTTTAGATATTCTACAATGTCTCTTCCCATACCTGGCCAGAAGTAATTCTTCCTCATTGTTGTTAGAATTTTCTGATACCTAGGATGTCCAGAGTAGTTACTTCAGTGATACTCATTTAGAATCAGTTCCTTCAATTCCATTCGATTTGGAACAAAAATCCTTTGTTTAAAATTTAGCAACCCTTCCTTGTTAATTCCATAATCAACAGATTTTCCTTGTTTTCTGGATTCCTCTGTTTGCTGCTACATGAACTGGTATACGGGATATTTCTTAGCTTCTGTTTTTATTTGCTCTGGAAATTTTCATTCAACCTGATTGTAATACAGTTCATAAACACCATGCAATTTTCTACTTAATGCATTAGCTACTCTATTCTCCTTACCCTTCACATGCTGCATATCAATGTCAAATTCGCTCAGGAAAGAATTCCACCTTGTCTGGCGAGAATTAAGGTCAGCTTTCTTAAAGTAACTGGTTAAGATGCTATGATCCGTTTTGTGTACAAATCTCTTTCCAAGAAAGTAGTGCCTCCAAACCTGGAGTGCATGCACTAATGTTATCAGCTCCAAATCATAAGTTGAGTATTGTTGCTCATGCTCCTTTATTTTTCGTGATTCATAGGCAACAACCTTACCTTCTTGTGACAAAATCACCCCAAATCCTTCTCTACATGCATCTGTGCAGACTTCAAACTCTTTATTAGGATCAACTACCCTTAATACTAGAGCCATATTCAATAACAGTTTCAGTTTTTCAAAACTGACTTGACATTCCTTCTTCCATTTAAATATTTTTCCTTTTCTTTGTAAGGAAGTAATTGGGAAAGAAATGTTTGAAAAACCTTCAATAAACCACCGATAATAACTGGCCAAACCCATAAAGGATCGGATGTCTGCCACGTTTTGGGGTACTTTCCATTCCATAATCGTTATGATTTTCTTCGGGTCAACTGCAATACCTTCAGCTGAAATAACGTGACTAAGGTACTGTATTTCTTCCTTGAAGAAATCACACTTGTTTAACTTAGCGTACAACTGATGCTTCCGTAACATTTCCAGCACTATCCGCAAGTTTTGTTTATGCTCTTCTACATTCTTGGAATAAACTAAAATGTCATCAATAAATATTAATACAAAATTATCTAGATAGGGGTCAAATATACCATGCATCAGCCTCATAAAGGTTGTTGGTGCATTAGTCAACCCAAATGGTAACACCACAAACTCGTAGTGTCCATACCTGGTACGAAAAGCAGTTTTATGTATGTCTTGATCTTTATCCCGATTTGATGATATCCTGACCTTAGATCTATCTTTGAAAATATTGTAGCTCCCTTCACTTGATCAAACAGATCATCAATTCACAGTAGAGGGTATCTATTTTTAATAGTCAATTTATTAAGTTGGCGGTAATCCATGCACATTCGCATTGTTCCGTATTTATTCGTCACAAATAGCACAGGTGCTCCCCAAGGGGATACACTTGGTCAGATGCACCCTTTATCCAATAATTCTTGTAACTGCATTTTTAGTTCGGTTAATTTTGGTACACTCATTTGGTAAGGTTTCCTTGAAATTGGTGATGCTCCAGGTATCAACTCTATGGTAAAATAAATGTCCCTTCTAGGTGGAAAACCTAGTATTTCCTCTGGAAATACATCCATAAACTCTTGCATTATTGGAATATTTTCCATCATTGGAGCCTTTTCTTTGGAATTAGTAGAGCCCACTTGGATGGCATATAACTGGCATCCTTTCCTCATGCACTTACCCATTTGAGAGGTTGTAATTGGTCGCAACTGCAGAGGTTTCTTTATACCTTGTATTTCCTTACGGGTTCCATCTTGCATTCTGTAATATATGAATTTTTCCTTATAGTCTACTAATGTCCAGTTCTTCTCCAACCAGTCCATACCAAGTAGCACATCATAGGATCCCAGAGGTAATATATTCAAGTATATAGTTAGCTGTAGTTCACTAATTTCCAAGGCACATTTTGGAATCTTAGCACAAACATTTCTCTTTGCTCCCGTGGCTAACTGTACCAACCATGGATTTCTAAATTTCTGACTCTGCAATTTACAAATCTCTACTACTTTGAGACTTATGTAGCTTAAAATTTCACCTGGGTCTACCAAAATAGAAACAGGTTGAGAGAGTAGCTTACCTTCCAGTTCTATTATTGTCAGTTAATAATCTGCTTGTCGATCTTCCAAGGTTGCATTAATTCTGGGTATATTTATGGCTACATCTCCTACTGTTGAGGCTTCTTGTAAGTTGGTAACTATAACCTCGCTCATTCCTCACTGTGGACAGTTTTTTAGCAGTGTGCCTCGCCACACCCCCAGCACTATAGGGGTGGCTTATGATTTTGTGCTTGTTCTGGTTTGCTGGAAGCTTCTGTGGGATTATCTTATGTAGACCATCTTATTATTTGATGATTCCTTCCAAACTGTTTTCTAACTGAACTTCTAGTAGCACTCTTGAAGTTATTGGTTTTGTTTTTCTTGAAACTAGAGCTTCCCTTATGTTCTTTCTTGGTTTGCCAGCTTTTATCCTGCTCTCCTTTTGCTTTAGCTTGCTGGTAACACATCCTTTCCTTCCAGATTTCCTCGTCCATAGTTTTGGGATTTACAAACTTAATTCGCTCCTTCATATGAGTTGGAAAACTACTAATGAACCACTGTACTTTTACCTTCTCATCCCTTAAATAAGGAACATAAAGGAGTTAGGTAGTGAACTTGGTGATGTATTCATCCATCATCATTTGTCCCAGCTTTAAGTCATGGAACTCTCTATATTTTTCATCATAGAAGTGTTCAGTTAAGTATTTATCCTTAAAATATTGCTGGAATGAATCCCAAGTTACGTCCTAATCATCTATACTGTGGACATTTTTCACTTCCTCCCACCACAGTGTGGTCTTCTCCCTCAACTGATAAATAGCTAGTCTAGCTTTCAGATTACTACTATATTCGTACACTTGAGAATACTTGTTCATGTTTATTAGCCATGCCTCAGCCACCTGTTCCTTTACCCCATCTAACGTAGGTGGTTTTATTTTTTGAAGTTCACCTTGTAGTTCCACTTTCTGTCTTTTAACTTCTTTCTGATCTGGCACATTATCTGACTCAGCCTCATTGTAGTTTTTATCTCTATTACTCCGTTGAGACTGACTTCTTTCCATTCTGTTAGTGGCATAGTCTCTTGCTTCTTGCTCATTTCCTTCTTGCAAATCCCTATCAGCGCTGGGCTGTTCCATCCCTTGATTCTATTTGTCTGAGAGGATTTTTAATATCCTCTCCTGTTCTTGCATCAAACGCGCATTATCACTTCACACCCTTTCCATTTCCTCTTGTAACTTATGTACTGTATTTAGAAGAATGCTATTTTGGTGTTGTTTTTCCTCCAGCAATCAACTCGTTTGCTGGTGCTGATCCACACTCAGCTGTACCCACATCTCCATATTCATTTCCGGTTGGTGTTGAGGTTCCCCGATGTTCTGGGGTGGCTGTTGCATTTTCCCCCTTCTCATAATGTCTTCTTCTATACTTATTTTCTCTCTTTGTGCATCAGTACACACAAATTTAAACGTTAGCTGACCCATAGGGTCCCAGCGTGCGAACTATGCTCTGATACCACTTGTAACATACATCATTACATCCATTAAAAAAAAAAAATCTTTATAAACTTACATTTACATTTACATCTTATTTTAATATTTACCTTGGGAATATTACTGTCTATTCCACATAAAAACTTAACAATTGTTATGCATTTAAGTAACATTTATCTAGCATTTATATAATGTTTTTCGAGCATTTATATGACATCTGCCCGGAATTTATGATTTAATATGTTATATACATAATAAGTGAACTAGAATAAGGTAATTTACCTGGCTTGAACTCTTCAGAACAATCAACTTGTCAACCTCACCATACGACCTTATCTAAACTCATTGTACGTCTGTTAATTACAATTCAGTTTGTAATTAAAGTGGTTAACCTTTCTCCATACGGTGAATCGGGAAATGTTTATGGCTATTCAATTCGATTCATCGACGTTAGCGCCACTACGGTGGACAGATGGTGATTTATCTGCCCTCGATCTAACCTCTCGGCATCCAACGGTGGTGAGGAGTTAGGGTTATGGTGATGAGCTTTCTTCCGTAACCGCTTCCCTCAATCTTTCGCTCATTTCTTTACTCGCTCCTCTAAGGATGCTCTCCGTCTCTACAACAACCTATCATGGCTCTGTTGGTGCTATTAGATCTTCCTACATCTCGTGGTAAGGTGAGTCATTTACTGAACCTTTGGTTGTGTCATAGTTTTCGCCCACAGTTAAATTAACTGGGTTATGTTCCAGTATTTGTTTCTTTGAGATACATGTTTTCAGTTCTATTGTCCTCCGTTTTAGGCCGCTGCATTACTTTTGGGCTATGATGGACAGAGATTCCTTATCACTGGCCGGACTCCAGTGATTTCACGGTAAGCCCTTCCTTTCTCTGCCAATTTGCATTAATCATTTAATTTATATTTAATCTTTGAATTCCATAGGTCCATTTAACCTAAGTTTCATTGGTAACTATTGCAGATAGCTTCTTCAATCCTGCTGTATTGATTCCGTAAGGTAAATGCTACCACAAACTTATCATTTTATTTGTTTTTGTTAAAACTTATTCGGATTTTGATAACCAGAGGTTTTTAATTCCCTTATTCGTTCTTTTATGCAGGTATTTTCCTTGTGGGATTTGTAACAAAAGTCTCTCTACGAAATCTCAAATTATAAACCCTCTAATTTTCTCTGGTTTTGGTAGGTACTTATTTTACTGAGTCTAACCTTGGTCTCAGAGATGTCGGGTCTGCGATGAGGATTTATTTATATACTAAGAATTCTTTGCTTTGGAATTGTTAATTCAGAATTTAGTCTTTCCCTCATGGACTATACTCTATATGGGCATGTCAGGTTTACTTTTGTGTACAAGTCATAGCTTATCGATTTATTTCTCAGAGTTGAATATGTATATCTTAAAACTTGTTGAAAATAGTACTTCCGGCTTTTCATCTGTGTTTTTCTTTTGTTCAACGTTACCGGTTGTAGACTATTGCAAATCCCTTCTGGGATTTCCTTTATCCACAGTGGGATATATATATATATATATATATATATATATAACATACATTTTCTTTGGTATAATGATTCAATTCGTTATATATGTTTTCTATAGAGTTTACCCTGTCATGTATTTAATTGTTTGTTGTACAGAAATGCTCATATAATCTTTATCTAAAACTGGAATTGTTCTAAAACGTAAAGGTTTCCGGCTACCAATCACTACTGTGCTTTACTGGGGTTTGAGCAACTTATTGTACTATTTCTGAAATGATTGAATATGTATAAGTAAGTGCAATGAGACTTTTCTAGCAATTTTCAAGGTAATGTCTGCTTTCGCTTATTGTCTTAAATTCTGTATCCTTTAGATATTTCGGTTATATCAATTTTCACAGTATTTTTTCCTATTCAGAAATAATCAAAGGAAAAACTTTCATAATTCTCTGTTTCAAATTCTACTATTCTTAATTCTACTATTCTTAATTCTAGAGAGATTATTTCCATTCATGTATAGTTATGTTTCTTGTTTAAAAAGAATGTTGCATGATTTTTTCCCTTGACTATGTTTATTAGCATAATCTATCATGTTCTCTAGTTTCCTACATAATATTGTTCTTTTCAACCTAGATATGAAAATGGCTGGACCATTATGTCTGTGTTTATCCTAATTCATAGGGAATGACCAACTCGCAACCTTCTTCTGGAGGGTAGTGAGTTAACACTTTCCTATTCCATTATTTTTCTAGAAACAGATTTAAAACCCATTTGTCTGCACTAGTTATTCAAAAATAATATATAAACAAAGATATAATCTCCCACAGAGTGTTGTATCTGTTCCACATTTAACCATTTATATAAAAACTAGGAAAACTTCCGTTAGCAGTAAAATTATCTGTTTTTCAATTCACTGACTGATGCTATTCCTCCCTACCTCAAGAGAGGCAATCATGTCCTCGTCTCTCCCCCGTGCTCCAAGTCTGAGCTTTGCAAGTTGACAGAATTATTGGAAGAAACTTCGGGACATTCCGGTCCAGTCTTTTGTCCAATCAATTATCAGAAATCAGAGTGTTCCATTGGTCACCACCATCTCGGGAATTCCTCTATGTAATTCCTTCTCCAGTTACCGGACAGAACCCCCAAACCTCACTGGGATTAAGCCTTTATCCTTAACTGTTTGAAGTGATTCTGTCCAACTAAATCTTAGTTCTTGAATTACTTTTTACCATCAGTCTTGTTATTCTTGTATGGAAATCACTTCCATAATTAATCAAGATTCATTTCTGCTCATAATGTATTGTTAAAATAAAAATAAAAATAACAATAAATGTCTTTATGTCTTAACAACACATCCTAATCATCAGTTAACACTTAACCCATCTGTTATAATTCTACTGTTGAGATCTGTAGTTACAAATATCGTTTGTGTTAAAAAGTTATAAATCTAGAATTTTTTTTATAAATATATTCACTTGTAGGCTAAAAACCAATATCCTAATCATCAGTTAACACTTAACCCATCTGTTACAGTTCTACTGTTGAGATTTGTAGTTACAAATATCGTTTGTGTTAAAAAGTTATAAATCTAGAGATTTTTTTATAAATATATTCATTTGTAGGCTAAAAACCAATTTTCACTAATATATATTGAATAAAAAAAACTAATTTTCATAGAAGGGAATCTATTCGAAATAGAAATCATGAGATCGCTCTTCTTTTCAGTGACACACCCGGTGAAGAAACCCAGAATATCACTTATGTTAAAATGTTATAAATATAATTCACTTTCATGTTAAAAACCAATCTCCACTAATATATACTTAATAAAAAAGAACTAATTTATTTTTATTTCAGTCACATAGTTTAGAAATATTTTAAAATTTTTAGAATTTGACCAATACAAATAATAACATCAAATTATTAAGATGTTATCTAATTAAAATTGGATTTTTTCGAGGTTGTTGTATTTGTTACTTTTATTAAAATTTTAAATTCTAAATATGTAATATGAGATATTTTGATAATCAAATAGGATATTTTCTTGGCATGTACATATATTCTTAAAGATTTTTGGAAAGATTACAATATTATATTTTTGGCAAGATTATGATATTAAAATTTTAAAATTTATTTTATTTTTAAATTATATTTTCAAATTTATTTTATTTTAAAAATAAAAATAAAATTAATAATTTAAATGTTACAATTTAAAAATTATAATAAAATGAATGCAGCGTTAATAGAATATTATTAATCTATAATAAACATTAAAAAAAAAAATTCCATATATCTCAATTGGTTAAAATTAAATAAATCATAAATTATTTGAATTTTATTTTATTTTTAAATAATAATGATAATTATTATTGATAAAAAGAATTTGTATAGAAGTAAAACATTTATTTTTTTTTAAATGTCACAAGATTCCAAAAAATGTAACAAAATTTAAACTACGAAAATGTAATATTTTTCATAATAATTTTAAATTATTGATTGGTAAAATAAGTAGTAAATAATATCTCAGTCAACTTTCATCATCTCAATATTTCAATTATTATTTTAATTATGTGTTACCAACTTAATACAAACATGTTTTAAAATGTTTTTTTTTTACATTTTTTAGAACAATTACTAATAATATTTTTATTTGAAAATGTATTTTATTTGAAATGGAAATTTTAATTTTAACTTTTTATTTAATTGAATGAATCTGATTTTTTTTTAACTGTTGTTGAAAATATAAAAAATTTATATGTTTGAAGATTGAATAGTTTAGTTAATAAAATTGTGAGAAAATTCATCACCAAAAATGTAATTAATAAAATTCATCTATCTATTAATAAAAGACAATGACATGCGACCAAATGCTATTGATTATTAGGAAATAGATGTGAAATAATAAATTCTTAAAGCAATTCAACCTGTTACTTATCTTATTTTATGAGCCTTGGAAATAGTGGACTGTTTTAGTGAATGTACATATCTTGGAGCAGTCCAACCCATGTTTAAACAAAAATAAACAGAAGGTTGTGTGCACCATTATCGCCACTAAAAGATCAAAACCGTGTGCTTGGGTTTGATATCAAGCACGCTGTCTGCAGATCGTTGCCATACAAATGACTTCGGTAAACTGCAATATATTTTATATCATTCCTGAACTTCGACGGTTGAATTGCTCTGAGTATTGTGTAATAATATCTCAGTGGTTTGAGCGGGCTGGGCGTGAGGCCCTTCGCGTGGGCCCGCTCAGGATCATTCCGATGAAAAATATAATTAAAGAGGCTAGTTTTCATTCGATGGAGAATATGCATTTTCTGTACTTCACAATAACTTGCAGATGCTATTGAATCAATTATATTAGAAAATGAATCATCATTTGGTTCCGAAGGATATGTAGTCTTGTACTGCAAAATCTAGATATGATTCGCTATTGTATTTGCAGTAGGAGGATTCATGTGAAATGGGTAATCCGTGTATCCTGCCACCTGATGATGAGTGTAGAATGTAGATCTATCGTACTGGTTGAGCCTGGAATCAATGGCGAATCTGAGAGGCAGGTCTGGATTCGAAATGAATAGGCGGCCGAAGGCAATCATGTCTGCATGGCCTTTCGACACGGCTTCCATGCCACTTTCTCGGACATATCCCCCGCTCCTCATCAGCGCTCCTCTGTATTCCCCTCTCACTATACTCCACATCCTGGCGGCCATGAATTCGGCCTCCGTTGTACGGCATTGTTTTATTCCTTCTCTGGTGAAGCGTGGCTCGGTGACATGCAGATAAGCCAGAGCGTAACGATTGAGGAGACGAATTAAATGGCGAGCGAGAGCCAGACTGTCAGTGTCTGTCGCCCCATTGTGGTCTATGATGGGAGACAGCCGTATAGCGGTGCGCTCCGCCCCGATCTCCGCCGCCACAGCCTCCACAATTTCGCGGGCGAAACGGCAGCGGTTCTCGATGCTACCACCGTATTCGTCGGTTCTGTCGTTCACGCCGTCCTTGAGGAATTGGTCGATCAGGTAACCGTGAGCTCCGTGTATTTCCACTCCATCGAACCCAGCCGATATCGCGTTTCTGGCCGCTGTACGAAACTGCTCGACTACTACAGATATTTCTGCCGTCGCGAGGGCGCGAGGTTGGGAGAAACTCGCTAACGAACCATCCGGCATCAAGATCTTCCATGGTTCTAGAATTTGCTTGTTGGTGGACGACAGTGGAGCTTGTTGGTTGGGTTGATAAACTGCGTCATCAAATAAAGAAACGAGGAACTCGTTTATAACTTTATCATACACACGAATTATTATTTTATGGTTGACAACAGATTCATCAGATCCCGAATCAATCATGCGTACAGACACATTAAATGCTACAGCACAGAGAGAGATATCCCAACAACAATTTATATTTTGAATAAAAAACTAAAAGCATAACAATCGATAGATCTGCAACTACTCTGGCGTTGTAGATTGAGAATTATATATTATTTTAAAATTGTGAAATATTTATAGATTTCAAACCTTTGTGCGACGCCCTACCGACATGCCATATCTGGCAGAAAATAATGCCGCCTTTTTCATGAACGGCGTCTACAACTCTTTTCCATGCCTTGACTTGCTGGTCGTTGAAAATGCCGGGAGAATGCGGAAACCTGCACAGTGGCTTTGTTACTGCGATACGATACGACTTCACTCTTTGATAAAATATGGGTGTTACAAAAATTCAGGACTGAAAAAATATGGGTGTCACAAAAATTCAGGACAGGGACAAAATAGATATACAAAAAAAGATACAGTAGGAAGAAGGGAAAGTTTCCAGTCAGATATATAAGGCAGGTAAGAATTTTTGGAATTTTGTGTAGAATGATTGAAGAGTTTCATTTTTTGGGTGAATGTTTTACTCATTTTCAGGAGGAGTCAGATATATAATGTAGTTGAGAATGTGTAAAATGATTGAAGAGCCAGACTTTTTGGGTGAATACTTCACTCATCTTCAAGAGAAAAAAACTTAGCTAAAGATAAGAAGAATGCAGACCTTGAAAACATAAATAAAGATAAAATTTAAAGTAAAATATATTAAGTAAAAGAATTTAACTCCAGAGTGGAAACATGATGATAAAGAGTATTTGAAGCACAATAATAAAGAATATTGAGCTCTTCAATTAAGAGAAAAGCTAAAATTTTAATTGTTTTGAAAAAAATAATAAAAACAAAATGGCATTTTATCAAAAATTAGACAACATTGATAGTGAGTTTACTAACAACCTAAAAATAAGTTTTTTAAGAAAAAAGAAACTTCGACAAAATAGCGAATTTCTTACTCCAGCTTCATAACAACAGAATCAGCATGGAAAATAATCTGAGTTGAAAATGGATAATCCCTTAGACTGCGAGATCTCGTGGACGTAATTAAAATCATTCATTTCATAGGAGGGAGGGACGTATGATGAGGAAAGCGTACCCGGTGGCTTGCGGTGAGACTGCGTTTGCTTCGGTGATGAGGAGGCCGCCTCTCGTCGTTCTCTGAGAATAGAACTCCACGTGGGAGGGCTGCGGTATGCTGTCCAGCGCGCGGCATCGGGTCATCGGAGCCAACACAACTCTGCAGATATACGTGAGTTGAAAATTAAATAAAGAACTAACAATGAAACTAGACTGTGAAATGGGAAATATAGTAATGTACCTGTGAGATAGATTGAAGACAGAACCCATTTTAAAGGGCGAAAGGAGATCAGGAATACAGGTTCTCTTCGGTGATAAACCATTGCCTTCATGATTTATAATTTGGTGATCAGAAAGAGTTCGTGTTTCCATGTAGATTGGCAAATTAATGAACAAACAAACACCTAAAAAATGATACTATTCAGAGATAAATTGAACGAAATACTTCTGCGAATGAAGTTGATAAATGGCTTGTTCGCAGAAGTGGAAGACTTGGATCTTCAGTGGGATCGATCCTTTGACTTGCAGAATGGACGCTCAAAATTCGGATTTAGAGGAGCCTGGGGCCATTGTGTTTTTATAGTTGGTTTCGGAAAGATTATAGTGTAGTCAGACAAGGCCTTTCCCTTAGGAGTTTGATATCCACTAAATGTGTATAAGCCGCCGCGTTGTCGGAGGGAGTTCCTTCTCCATTTGTCACTGCTCATAATTTTAACACGTATTCCGATATATTCGCGTGGATGAGAACGGGCTTCGTGGCTCAATCTTTGCCATGCATTATTGTTCTGTGTAAGTTTAATGGTCACATCAAAATGTTAAATGTTGGAGTTAAGTTTTTTCATTTTATTTTTTTATTTTTTTACTGGTAAAGTTATTTTCGGTGGATAAAAAATTTATTTAAAATCTATATATATATATTAATGTTCAAACCATCTTAATGTTATAATTTTTTTCGCCTATTTTTGAAATTAAGGATTTTAATTTCTTTTAGTAGTTATATTATTTTAGCTGAATTTTTTTTTGTAGATTAAGGATTTGAGTGTGAGAGAAAGTTTAAGGGTTTTTTAGAGTATTGAATTCATTTATATATTTAAAAGTACATTTTAATTATTATTTTACTAAAAACTTGTTTATGAATTTTGGCCAAATTAAAAAGTTTAAAATATTATATTTTATAAATAATAGTAAGAATTAAATCTTAGGAATTTGGCTTCTGTGATCCATAAATTATGTATCAAATCTTTTGGTGAAAATCACATTCGAGTAAATTGTGTCAACGCTTTTGGAACCAGCCATGTCTATATAGAGAAAATTCTAACCATTTTTTGCAATCATTCTAAATAATCTTAATTAACAAAATTATATATTAAATTTAAAACTTTTGTGATCTATAATTTGGATTAATCACATCATAATGATTTAGTGAACATTTCAAATCATATAATGTGGTTAGAAAAGTTAACCAATAATTAATTAGAAATAGATTTATCTAAAATTATATATATATTATAAAACTAAATTTTAATAAAAATATTTGAAAATATTAATTTATTTTATATCAAAATAATAATATAAAATACACTCGTAAAAATAGTTATAATCAAATTTTATATATTTACAACCTTATTCCATGTAAAATCTTCAAGTATCAAAAAGGCGACCAACGCCAATATTTGCTGTGTACAATAGTAGGTGCGAAAAAGATAGATATTCGATGTCGTGTCCTTCGCACAAATTCGTTGAAAAATAGGAAGTACGAATCCACTTTGATTTTGGTATCTTTATTTGCAGCTTTGGAATCTCATTGTTTTAACAATTTTAATTAATATCGGTTCTGATAATTTTAAAAATTAGTAATAATTTTGAAAATTTTAATAATATTTGATATTATTTTTGGAATGCTTAAATATTTGATATATAAATTGCTTCGTAATTAGTAATTTATTTACTAAATTTTATTTTCATGATAATTATAATGAATATAAATATTTCATTTTTTGGAATAGTTAAATATTTGATATATTTCGTAATCAGTAATTTATTTATTAAATTTTATTTTCATGATAATTATAATGAATATAAATACTTTATGACATTTTATAAAATAATTTAATATTTTTAAAAATAATAAATTAAATAAAAAGTTTTAAAAGAAAAATTAATTATAATGTTCGAAGTTATAAAATAAAATAAAATATATTGAAAATCAATTTTTTTAATATAATCATCGTTGAACATCCTCTTTCAAAACCGAAATATAAATGCTATTATATATAAATAAATAATATAAAATTTAATATTATATATTTATAATATATATTCATTGTCGATATTGAATGCTGAAGTTACTTTACAACTACACTCCAATAACTCTTACATATAAATCTTTACAAATACCACCCAACTACAACCCAACAATCTTACATAAAGTTTTACAAGTACCGCCTAGTAATTATTACATAAAGTTGTTTTCTAGGCAGTACATTTTCTCGGAGAAAGTTTTTCAAGAGTAATTCTTGGTAAACTTCGGTTGAGATAATATATTTTAGATATATTTATAAAAAATAATATTTACTCTTATATAAAATAATATTTATTATTATTTTTATAAAAAGAGATAGATATATTTTTATATATTTAATATAAAATTAATATATTTTTTTAGTGGTTTAAGGTTTTGGAGATCGATGATTTTTATGTTTATGGAATATTTGTATTATTGATATTTATATGAAAATATGAATTTTTATAGGAGTCTAATCCTAAGCATTTAGAGAATTGAATTTTAACTTCACTAATGTCTAGAGAATTGAATTTATAACTTCTCATAATAAAGGTGTTTTAATGACCGAGCTCAATTAATTGAGCTAAATCTCCACACTTCTTTTATATACAAAGGTTGCTTCCAATAAAACATCATGTCACAATGAAACTTGAACCTGGATGTTGAAATTATCATTAAATCCTCCCAACAACTTAAAATACACTTAATTTGCAGCATTAAATTAATATATAATATTTCAAAAATAATATATAAATATAAAATACAATATAATATCAATATAAATAAATATTTTAATAATCACTTGAAAGAGTCCATGGGGTCTTAGTTAAAAGTTGATGAGGAGGCTGTTATAGCACTCATCACGGGTTCTGGACATGTTGAAAAATAATCACTTTAAATAAATATTTCTATATATATATATATGAATTTGAATTTACCATAATAGTCATGTTTGATTTTCTCAATAAAATTTAAAATTCTTTAAGAAGCAAAATCTTTTTTGATATGAAATATTTTATTTAAAAGTATATATTAAAATATTCTATTAATGACCTATATTGAAATAATTTTTTTAAATGTCACATATCAACTTTAATGTAAGAATTGAATGGATTACACATCTATTGAAATAATTCTTTTATATGTCACTTGTCAACTTTAGTGTAAGAATTGAGTGAATTACACGTCTTCTTTTATATTAAAAAAAAAAATACTTTGTTAAATATTTTTTTCACTTTCAATTATTCTCTTTAATAAATATGAAAATATTTTTTTAAATACATATAAAATATTTTATTTATAATCAATATTATATTTATTTAAAATAATATTTTTTTTTAAATATTAAAATACACTTTTATGGAAAATGTATTTTTAAATTAGTTTATCATTATTTTTTAATAACTATTTCATAATTTTTGGAATCTAAGCTTCTGTGATCCATAATATAAATTAGTAGAAATTCTTTCGGTAATAATCACATGCAATGGGTCTGTGGGGTCTTGGTTAAACGGTGATGAGGCGCGCCGTTATAGCACTCATCACAGGTTCAATTCCCTTCCCCGATGGGGGTGATGTATGTGGACATGTTGATGAAAATGGAGTGAAAGAAAAAAAAGAGAAAAAAGTGAAAAGTGAAAGGAACTACCAAGATTACAAAAAAAAATAATCACATGCAATGGAACTATTTCATAAATTTAACATTTTAATTTTAAAAATTAGTTTTAATAAACATATATTTAAATAAATTAAAAAACAAAACTATTTTAAAAAACATAATTATAAAATTTAATCAATCTATAATCTTAATAAATTTTTTTGGATAAGTACTTTTCATTTTTCTCTTTTTTTTTTCATCTTCATTAATATGTCCAAATACATCACCTCTATCCAGTAAGAGAATTGAACCTGTGAGAGTGGCCCCTCTCATCACTTTTTAACCAAAATCATTATATAAATATTTACAAAAATACATTTATTTTATTTAATATTTACATCTATGCATTGTGGAAGGTGTTTGACATTTTTGCATTTAGTGAACTGAAACTTTAAAACAAAAATTCAAAACCAATTTTAATTTTATATTTTGAAATAGGTAAATACCTTATTTATTAGATATACATATTACCAAGAAATGATATGGATGGAGTAAATAATATGGAATTACATTAACACTTTAACATCAAACATATTTACAATAGATGAGGCTCCTCAAAAAATTGATCCTGTATATTGTATGGAGTTTGACTGGTTGACATATTTATATTCAAATTCTAATAACATATTTGTTTGATTACATAATATGTATATGCTAAATTGTTGTGGATATTTTTTATATTTTATGGGGTTTGACTTGTTAACATATTTATATCCAAGTTCTAATAATATATGTGTTTGATTACATAACATGTATTTGCTTAATGATTTGTAAACTGTAGTGGATATTCAATTAAAGGGTCACAATAGATTTGATAAAATTATATTTAAAAATATGAAATCTATATTATTAATATTTTATTTCTTTTTGGATGTTTGGATCTATATATTATGGTTAATTGCATAGGACAGAAAATTAAATTTATGCAAAAAATAGAGAACAACGAAATAAAAACTTAGAAGCCATGATTTGACACTATATATGACTTGGGAAACCCTATTAGAAGCAAACCTAGATGGAAGGTGAGACCACTCTTCTCTCTTTCTCTTAATAGAAAATGGTTGTGAATACAAATAAGTATGGTCCATGACTTGGGGGATAGTACAGTGTAAAAACCCTCTCTATATGCTCTATATCATATCCCTATTGGCTATTTTTGCTTATCTATGGAGCAAAATTCATTTGAAAAGAATGGAACCTCTTTTCCTCCTAGTGGCTCGGTTATAACATAGCCATAGCATACTAGTGGTTAGGTTTGGCTACCTCGACTCTTAACCAAAGTTACAATATGGACTCTTCAAAAGTCTTATTCATCATAATCACGTGGCTAGTCATTTTTCCATGATTAATGGGGGTTGAAGTGACATCCTCTCAAATTTTGATGGTGAAAACAAGAAGGTCAATGTCTGAGTGGAATCAATTTTGCATACGGAATCCGATTGAAGTGATTATTACACCATTGGAAAGGTCTTTATGTGTAAAATATGAAAAAAAGTTGCAATGCTAAAGTGGAAAATTTTTACCCCCAAAAAATGTCATTTGATGGCTTAAAATTCTTTTGGAAGGTTTTAGACCCTAATTCCAAACAGGGGCATGTTGGTAAAAATGGTCCTATGAGTTGATTCCTCAACATTTTCCATTGTAAAAGTATCGATATGGATGAAAGATAATATAATGATCCAATCTGGATCACACCTACCCATTTTGGGAGGCCTTTGGTCCCCAAAAGTTTCTATTAAATGACATGAGGAAATCTTTTCTCCACCTTCTCTCTAGTGTAGCATTTAGCTTTTCCTAGAAGTTGTCCTCTAAACATAATTTTCCAAAGGTTGTGCTATCCCTTTCTTGTAGTTTTGGGCCTATTCTGCAAAACTATATCCTCTACCAGCTTTATTTGAGCATCTGGTGCCAAATCCTCTATAGAAGGAAGGACGCATTTTTTTTCTTGATCTAGCCTGGAATGTTCATAGAGCTTCATATTCTCCACATTCACAACTAAGGAAATGTGCATGTGTGGGGGTAGATTGTGTCTACAGTCATTATCTCCCACCTATTCCAGTATCTCAAAGGGGCCATTAATGAGCCTCTAAATTAAATACAAATTAATGCCCATCTAACCTTTCTTAAGCACACTCAATCATTCCTTTTGCACTTAATAATGTACCTTTTAGCTTTAATACGTTCTTAGTAAGGTTTAGATATTATTAGCATATCTTGTGTGCCTAATGCATTTATTGTGTAGGATATTGAGAATATTTGATGTAGAACATAGGAAACACATTCTAAAGAAAAATAAGGGACCCAGTCCTTGCTACAGGATGATTTAAACTTGGTTGGATTTAAGGATTCATTAGTCTTCCTTGTAGATGTGAAGTCATAGGGAACCAAATCCTATTTTTAGGGATTTTGGAGGGAAACAAACCTCTCTTAAAGAAGGCTTCTTCTGAAGTATTTTTTGTATTTATATGAGGCCTTAGTGGCCCATTGGAGATTCAAAAAATCTAGGAGGATGATCCGAACTTATGCCGAAAGGCAATAAAATACATAAATACACATAAATGAAATGATGCAGCAAAAATAAAACTTAATTTCATTAATATCAAATAACTTAAATATGCTTACAAACAGAATGTAAATAAACTAGCTAGGGCGTTGGTAGCTTATCTCTAAGAATATATGTGGCAGATATAGGCCTATGAACTGTGTTACAATGAGGCTCAAGGGCCTTTTTATTATTGAACAACATAGGAAAACCCTAAACAATGAAAAACCTAACCGAAAGAGATGAAACACCAAGAGTCTGTGGGCCCTGTTAGGGTTATTTGGTGTTATCACTGGAAAATCATACAAGCAAAGGTGACACTATGTAACGTCAGGCAGAAGGATTTACACGACTGACAGACATTAGAGAATCTGAAATTATTTAAAAAATCTCTAAGGTTTGAGGAAAAATCAAATTGCGTACAAGAAGGACTAGTCAAAAGTGCATTTGCGCGCAAAGTCCTTCAATAAACGCCCCCTCGCGCGCCTTTTAGCCCAAAAAGAGCGCAATCCTAGGAGTGGTGGAAGTCACTTTCCAGGACCACAAAGGCACACTACAAGACATTGATTCCACACTTGAAGCCACCTAAGGATGGCCACCCAAGCCTCCTTAGGACATCAAGGGAGCACACAATAGAATAAATGTGGCACACAATGGAATCACTCTCCTCTCTTGGGTCACTATCCACAATGTACCAAGAGAGGGAAGGAGGATTTGAATTCTCTTATAAAAGGCCACCAAGAGATGAACAACTTGAGAGCACATTTTTATGCTGCCCAGAATTGCCCCAATTAATACCAAGAGTGTGTGATCATGTGCAGTCATAGAGGGGAATCAGTTGTTGGCCATCCAACAACTCCAGTCCACCATAGTAGAGAGAGGGAGACTTTGCACAAAGGTAGCTCGGAAGTAAAAAACCCCAAGTTCTAAGGGCCCCTTGGAAGTGCGTTAAAGTTTCATCCTTATTCCTACCATCACTCAATAAGAGAGGACGTAAGCGCCACCATTTGGATTATTGAATTTGTTTGACTCTATTTAGAGCTTTTGTGTTATTTGTTTTAGTTTTAGTTTAATTTTTATGTTTGAATATGCATGCTATTTCTCTATCTAGTATGTTTATGTTCTATCATGTTCCACTAACTTTCTTGACTCCATATATTTACTTCCTGTGGCCAATAACTTAAGAGGGAATACCACACCTTTTAAGTTGGTGTGATTTCATACATAAGTGCACCAAACACACTAACACAGGATTGGCGACTCCACTAACGTTTATGTCCAAGTTCATGTGGTAGTGCCTTTTTGCAGAGACCTCTGTCTTTGTTGTGGAGTTGGGCTGGAATTGCCGCCTTTCTCTCCTTCAGTCCCTAGTTCATCCCAAGTGATAGATTGAAGCAGAAAAGCTCCAAAAAATTGCATTGCAGGAATTTACATGCATTTCTCACATACAGGCGCACCCGAAGGCACGCATTCAGAGCTAACCTGTGCGCAGAAATTGCTCATGTTTCAATATTTTGCGCGCAAAAAATAGAATGAGAAATTTATCTAATATTTCCATCTTTTCCTGCTTGTAAAAGTTCCTGGCAGCCCATAATACATATTGTTAGCCATCAATAAATTTTTTTCAGAGCAAATGATGGCTAAAAACAGGTCTTCAACCTTCAAGAGATTATTTTCATACAAAATTACTCATTCTCGAAGTCTGTTGTTCCCTAATGTTGTTCCCTAACAATGTTGTTCCTTAATGTTCTTCCCTTCAGAAATTCACCAAGTTAAGCCTGTTGTTCCCTTTCATTTACTCTCCTTTCCATTAAAAAATCATTTTTAACCATGAAATCACTTTTAATGGTTTAAAACCCTTCTTTTCCCCCTGTCAGAACTTGGAAAAAACTTTAAAAACCCCATAAAAACTGTAGAAATTTGAATAATAGATAACTTATTCACCGAGATTATCCTGATCACACACTATTTGAGCTTCATGCAAAATACATAACCTCTTCTACTATTTATCATCAATTGTAGAAATATTAACAATCGCATGCGCACATTAAAACCACATAATCAATCACACATATAAACACAGTATGTAATGGGAAAGCTTAAAGCTGAAAACCCCCAACTATCTATATATTATAATGATAGAGTTCATGTAACAATACATAGCACACAGCCCCTCACAAGCTCTCAGCACTGTCTCACATGCTACACACTACACAAGCTCAGATCAAGCAAGTCACATGCTCCAATCCTGTCCACCTGTTAGCCTGCCTCTATTGCGCAATCCAACCTGGATAATTGTGTGATCCAAGTTCGAATCCCACTAGTATTAATTGCGCAATTCTCATTAGCATCTCCATCAATTTGGGGTGCAAAGTCATGCACCAGTATAGTCACAATTGATAGTCAACCTGCTCTTTCACCTACCTCCATCACTGATCTCCACTGAAAATGTCCATGCACTAAAGTTAACTGATGTGTTCATTAGTTGATTTATGAGTTAATAATTAGTGAATTAATTAATAATTAATTCACACCACTCATCACTAGTGTATTAATCAGTTAGACTAAATACAACTAGTTCAACTATGTTTAGATTAGTTAAACTGAACACAACTCGATTAACTCCTCAATCAACTCCACCAAACTCACTCACATGAGTTCTAACTGAAGTCATCATGCAATAGCTCCACTTAGACCCTAGGAATAGTGTAATTCCTTCTGTCAGCTGCATGTGCCACATCCAGGCATTACACTGAAGTGCTCCAAGAGGATAAGATAATGTTTATAGTCCAAATATTATTAAGAGCTAATAATATTCGACATATCTATTTTTAGACTGGCAATCTAAAAATATATTTTGCCCAGTATGTCTAAAAATAGAAGTCCATCTATTTTTCCAACTTGACCGTCCCTACACAAATAGCATTCTGCAACTCATAGAATCATGATCGACATGTCTAAAAGTAGACATAGTCTAAAAATAGACTTTGCGCCAAAAAAACCCTGCGGGCCCACTTAGTGAAGGCGACTTCTTTCCACTAAGCTCTGTCATCTTGTTGCATTCTCAACACTCCCTCTCAACAAGATACAGATTATCTGCAACCCCTATCCTACCCCTGTGGTATTCGAATTTGCTCCTGGTGAGTGCCTTCGTCAAGATATCAGCATCTTGATCCTCCGTAGGAATGTATGAAAGTAACATGATCCTCCGCTGCACACAATCTCTGATATGATGATACCGGATGTCAATGTGTTTGGATCTATCATGAAATACTGGATTAGCTGAGAGTTTAATGCAACTCTGGTTATCACAATAAATCACAGTAGGCCCCAAGTGTGAACCGAACAACCCGACCAGGATCTTCCTCATCCATATAGCCTCGCATGCAGCCAAACTTGCTGCCATATACTTGGCCTATGCTGAACTGAGTGCCACGAATCTCTTCTTCTTGCTGTACCAAGAAACTGCTATCGACCCAATACTGAAAATCCCTCCAGATGTGCTCTTTCTGTCCGTTGGGCTCCCTGCCCAATCTGCATCCGTGAAGCCACATAGCCTCACCTCATCCTCCTGTCTGTACCACAATCCATATCCCGATGTGCCTCTGAGATAACGCAATACATGCTTGCTCGCCTTCCAGAAGAGCTTGGTAGGCTTAACCATAGCTTGTGAAAGCTGGTTAACTGCATAGCATATATCGGGTCGTGTATTGACTAGATACATAAGCGACCCCACCAACTATCGATAAATAGTGGCATCCACTACCTCCATTGAATTAGCATCCTCCTTCCTCCAACCTCCAGGAAGAGGAGTATCAACAGGCTTGCAGCCATGCATGTTGAACTTCTCCAGTATCTCCTGGGCATACTTACCCTGAGAAACAAACAGTCCATCACTGCACTGCCAAATTTCCAATCCCAGGAAATAATGAAGGAGGCCCATCTCAAACTCTTTTGCAAGATCCTCCTTGCATGAGAGTATCAATAGCTCATCACCTGTCAAAATCAAATCATCTACACAAAGTATAATGATCAACAACTTACCCTCCACCACAATCTAGTATAGGTTCGGATCCACCTCACTCTTGGAAAATCCAAGTCCGGTGAAATAACTGTCTATCTGTGTGTACCAAGCACGAGGTGCTTATTTCAACCCATACAACGCTCTCTTGAGCCTGCACACATGCGACTCGCTGCTGAAGATCTCGAAACCTTCGGGCTGCTCTATGTACACCTCCTCCTCAATGACTTCGTTGAGGAACGTAGTCTTCACATCCATCTGATGAATGTGCCACCCCATCTGCGCTGAGAGAGAAAGAATCGTCCGTATGGAAGAATACCTTGCGACAGGTGCAAAGGTCTCCTCATAATCGATCCCCTCTATCTATGAGAAGCCTCGGGCAAAAAATCTTGCCTTGTACTTCTCCACACTCCCGTCACCTGCCTACTTCTCGTTCACTTTGTAGATCCATCGAGAACCCACCACTGATTTCCCCTCCGGTCTTGGGACAATCTCCCATGCACTGTTTCTGACGATCGAATCATATTCTTCGATCATGGCATCTACCCATGCGTGTTCCTCCACAGCTTCCTCAAAAGAGGATGGCTCCGTCACGACACATTGACTCACAAGAGCCATGTATCCAGATACCGTCCCCGTGACCGTCTCCGTTCGAAGGCTTGCGCTCGTAGGTGGTCCCACAACCTTCTTCGCATCTGAGCCGGGCCGCTCGGCTTTCGTAGTGCGCTTCCGCCCTCTCGATGGTTGGCGCCGCATGAGTGGTCTCTTCCACTCCATGAACCTCCCTTCGTGGCCGATCCACATCCCGAGGCTCATCCTTAGGAACTAATAGCTCCTCCTCTCCGGGTGCCTTGTGGCCTCTCAAGCGAACACTTCATGGCTTTCTCCTTCCGAAATTTGATATCCCGTCGCACAACAAAAGATTGCGACCGTCCGGAAATACACACGATAGTTGTGGGGCGTATCAGTGTACCCCAAAAATATCCCAACCTCCGCAGTCGGCTCCAGCTTCTTCCTGGCATCCTTTTTCACATGAATGTAAACAGGTGAACCAAAAATCCTCAAATGGGAAATATCAGGCCTCTTACCAGAAAACGCCTCCTCGGGTGTACTCATGCCAAGTATCTTGTGAGGACAACGGTTCTGCACATATACTACAGTATTGCATGCCTCTTCCCACAAGTGAATGGGTAGGCCCTGATCATGCAACATCGCCCGTGAAGTACCCACGATCGTTCTGTTCTTCCACTCAGCAACCCCGTTCTGCTGTGGGTTATGAGGTGCTATGAACTCTCTTCGAATTCCTTCTGTGCTGCAAAAGTCTTTGAATTCGCCAGAGATGAATTCACCACCATTGTCGCTCCTAAGAGCCTTCACCTTCTTCCCCCTGGCCTTTTTCAACCGGTGCTGCCTTGAACTCACGTAACTTTGGAGTATGTCTCGCCTTCTTCTCGCATGAAGAAGATCTAGCACTTACGAGAAAAATCATCAACAAATATCACATAGTACCCGTGCCTTGCTGTCGAAGCTACTAAGAAAGGTCCACACACGTCCGTGTGAATTCTCTCAAGGATCGTCAGCGCCGACTATCCTTCTCATGAAAGGTGGCTTTCACAAATTTTCCCAAGGTACACCCCTGCACCGATCCTCGACCGCGCAAGAGTGCCTTTAGAAGCCCAAGAGAAATCTGCCACAAGATCTTCTCAAAGCTCCATGGTGAAGGTGGCCCAATCTCCGGTGCCACAACTCGCCATCATCCCGGCTCACCACTCCTTCTGCCTTGCATGCCATTGCTGCACAGCCATCTACCTGCAACTGATAAAGGTTCTTAACTCGAACCCCTATCCTCTGGGTCTCACCAGTTGCCTTACTACACATGAAAGCCTTTCCCTCACTAAAGACAACATCATATCCCTTGTCTTCTAACATCGCCACAGAGATAAGATTCTTCATCAATCCTGGAACATGCATCACATCCTTAAATACGAAGGGTTTACCAGAATCCCTCTGAAAGGAAATGGTACCGATACCGGTCGCACTGTATCTACCATCATCGCCCATCTCGATGTGCACTCCAAGATCTTTCTCATCCAGATCAGTAAACAAATCTCGATCTCCTGTCATGTGAAAAGACGCACCACTGTGCAGAAACCACACTGATCCCGCCACACTTGAGACCAAGCATGCCATCAACGAAAAATCTAGCTCAAACTGCGAGGCTAAGGCCTCTCCGGCTGCAGATCCAGCAGCCTGCTTATTTTTCTTCTTCTGCGGACAATTTGTGGCATAATGTTCGTGTTGGTGACAGTGAAAGCACTTCACCTTGGACATGTTCTGCTTCTTGCCTTTCGCACCGGAATGAGAAGCTTTCTTGCTTTTCCCCTTCTTTGATTTGGTAGCCAAAGTGCAATTCTCTTCATCAGATTCCTTTGATGAAGATCCGTCCCTGGTACTTCGCCTTATCTCCTCTTGCACAAGATCCGACCAAAGTCGCTCCCATCCTAGCAATTTCTCCCGACCATTGACAGAGTCCTGATAGGAATGCCAACTCTTCGAAAGCCCAAGGAGAGCCAAGCTCACTACTTCCTCATCATCTACAGTCACCCCCACACTTCCCAGCTCATCCCTACATTGGATGAACTTCGTGAGGTACTTGGGCATACTGTCACCTTTCTCCATATTTATGTTGAGTCTATCCTTGAGCGCCAACTTCCTCTGGTCGCTCTTGCTTTGGAATAAATCTGTCAAGGCTTTCCACATCAAGAATGGAGAAGCCTTACCATGCAGGCTGGACACTATGTGATCCTTCACGCCCTCCAAGAGAATCCTTCGACACTTTGTTGTCTTCTTTTTCCATGCGTCAAGTACGACAGCATCAGTAGAAGTAGGCTTTGGGACTTCAGCATCTATGAACTCCTTCAACTCATTGTCATATAACACCGCCTCCATCCTGTCCTTCCATGCAATATAATTCGAGCTGCCCTCAAGGGCATACTCCAATCGCAATCCGTTGAAAGACATCTCAACTTCGACACCAAGAAAAC
Source organism: Pinus albicaulis (assembly GCA_034641835.2). Lineage (NCBI taxonomy): Eukaryota > Viridiplantae > Streptophyta > Pinopsida > Pinales > Pinaceae > Pinus > Pinus albicaulis. Next base: position 322,526,902 of record CM076575.1, read on the forward strand.
ATTGCTACAAATTCAAATTCCACCAACACAAAACTCAACCGCTTCAATGTCTGCAATTGCTCCAATGATCAAAACTGCTCTGATACCATGTAGAAATTTGAATAATAGATAACTTATTCACTGAGATTATCCTGATCACACACTATTTGAGCTTCATGCATAATACATAACCTCTTCTACTATTGATCATCAATTGCGGAAATATAAACAATCGCATGCGCACATTAAAACCACATAATCAATCACACATATAAACACAATATGTAATGGCAAAGATTAAAGCTGAAAACCCCCAACTATCTGTATATTATAATGATAAAGTTCATGTAACAATACATAGCACACATCCCCTCACAAACTCTCAGCACTATCTCACATGCTACACACTACACAAGCTCAGATCAAGCAAGTCACATGCTCCAATCCTGTCCACCTGTTAGCCTGCCTCTATTGCGCAATCCAACCTGGATAATTGTGTGATCCAAGTTCGAATCCCACTAGTATTAATTGTGCAATTATCATTGGCATCTCCATCAATCTGGGGTGCAAACTCATGCACCAGTATGGTCACAACTGATAGTCAACCTGCTCTTTCACCTACCTCCATCACTGATCTCCACTGAAACTGTCCATGCAATGAAGTTAAATGATGTGTTCATTAGTTGATTTATGAGTTAATAATTAGTGAATTAATTAATAATTAATTCACACCACTCATCACTAGTGTATTAATCAGTTAGACTAAATACAACTAGTTCAACTATGTTTAGATTAGTTAAATTGAATACAACTCCATTAACTCCTCAATCAACTCCACCAAACTCACTCACATGAGTTCTTAACTGAAGTAATCATGCAATAGCTCCACTTAGACCATAGGAATAGCATAATTCCTTTTTTCAGCTGCATGTGCCACATCCAGGCATCAAACTGAAGTGCTCCAAGAGGATAAGATAATGTTTATAGTCCAAATATTATTAAGAGCTAATAATATTCGACATATCTATTTTTACACTGGCAATCTAAAAATAGATTTCGCCCAGTATGTCTAAAAATAGAAGTCCATCTATTTTTCCAACTTGACCATCCCTCCACAAATAGCATCCTGCAACTCATAGAATCATGATCGACATGTCTAAAAATAGACATAGTCTAAAAATAGACTTTGCGCCAAAAAATACCCGGCGGGCCCACTTAGTGAAGGCGACTTCTTTCCACTAAGCTCTGTCATCTTGTTGCATTCTCAACAAAACCCACTTTTCCGCTTTTATTAACAAAGAAGGCTTTAAGCCCCTCAGGGCTTAAAACCTTGGCCTCTTTCAGTCATATGACCTGGCCCTACAACCAGGTGCCTAAGCCCCTTCCACCCCTTTTTCTTCTGCCCCCAGCCCCGGCCCCTTTTCTCTACAAAAACCGCGCTATGACCAAACGCTTAAAAACCCTTCGTCGCATCGGCTTTTTTCCTTTTTTAAGCTGCTTTTTTCTTTGTAAAGTTCTCCCTGCTGATGCGATTAGCCCTTCTATCCTTTCCCCCTGATCATATATCCCTCCCTATGACGATACCCCAGCACCTATGCTAAGCCCCCATCGCATCATAATTTTCATTTAAAACCTGCCTTTTCTTTATATTTTACTCGCTCCAATAAACGATACCCCGATAAGATCTAATCCGTAGATCTATATTATATGACGGTGGTTATTAGCCCCTGCCCCTTACATTTGGGTTTATCCATCCATCCTATGATCAAATCTTTGTTGTCGATATATATAATCCAATGGTTCTCGGTTAAACCCGACACCCAATCCCTCCGGGCCTACCATCCACTACATAAACCACTCCCCCAATCCTATGCTGACACCTGGCCTCCACTTAACCAATCCAATGAGCACTTATCTCCATCGCACTCCCCCGTAGCCGTTGGATCTTCCCCCCAGATCCAGCAGTCTACGATCAATATCGTGTGATTTTTGCATCCGAGATTTAACATTCCAAAATCTAGCGAAATAGGCGGTATTGCAAAGGCCACCCGACGCGATACAATTGGATCGCGTTCCCTCCGGTAAAAACCACTTACCACTCGAGGGTCGTGCAAAAATCACCAACAGTATTTCAAAAACTGCTTTGCCCAAGTTCACACCAAATCTAGTTTTGAACCAGATTTTCATCGGTTTTCCTCAATAAAACTCCTTCGCTTGCATAATCACCCCCTCCGCACTGCTCCTCCCGCTTTCTATCCACCTCTGCAAGCAGTTTTCCAATACTACAGGGTTTATTAACATGTTTTGTGGTTTTTACAGGATTTAATGGCGTTTCTACAGACCAAAGGTTTTCTCCCGATTCATAATGAAATATGGCCAGAAGGTAAGGACCCCCGTGGTCCAAATAGAGGCAAAAAGTCATGAAAAGGGGAAGTTACAGGGATTTTTTTCACAGTTTGAAAAGTGATCTATGAGTACTGGTTATATTAAGAAGCCCTCCCGCTTCGATGAAGCCTCCTATACACAGCAAAGGGGAAAGCCCATCAAATAGTCAAAGTTAAAGGATTAATGCATCAGGTTGAAGATTAAAAATATAATCTTATAGTTTAAAGGCAAGGAAAAGATACATAAATCAAAAGAAAATATTAAAGATTCCAAGGGTTTTAAATCTTGACAGTAAAGGGATAAAGCACTATTTGAAGGGTTAAAAGTTTAAATCCATGGTTTTAAGGTTAAAATGGTTTTAAGCTGAATACAGTTAGCACGAAAGATTCAAAAGCGACGAGGATAATTAATCAAGGCATAAAACAGAATCACGGTTATAACAATGTTTTAAAGCCACAAAAGTAGATAGATTAGCAGAAGAGCCTCCGAATGCCACATCATTGAGGCTATGACTCCTCAGAATGCCACTTACAATTTTATTTCCCTCAAAAGACTACAAATTAATTGCATAGTCAGAGATATTTCTAAGGACAACTCAAGGTTAAATTCCAACCCACAAAAGCCTCTAAATTCAACAAAGATGACTGAAGTTGATGAAATTTAATGTAATAATCAATTGGCAGAGTTAAAACATCAGATAACTTCTCCATTTAGCCCTTCAAAGGTCGAGAAGCACTTACTCTGCATTAATTGAATAGATAAACGTGTCTTTCACTCCACCTCCTCATTTCTTCTATAAATACTTCTGTAGAAGACAATATAATGGTTGGTCTTTGAATACTCATTGATTGTAAATAGCTATTGAGGCTGCTGAAGGTCTGTTTGTAATAGAAGAAAGATAGGTTGGGATGAGAAGTCTGAAGCTGTAAAGACCCACTGGACTTGAATATTGTAACTGGTTTGAACATCAAATACAATCTGATTTATGGGATCCTAGTTTATGTTAATGGTGATGTTTTTATTATTTTAAATTGTTATTTTTTCTCATGTTTTCCATACTGTTCATCTTCTCTGATAAAGAACAGCAAATATAGATTAGGATTTACTATCAAGTACCCTAAATCTGACTGATAAATCTTTATCTTTATGTTTTCTGCTAATTGTGTATTTGAGGATAATTTAATAGAGTATAACCAGTGAAATGTTGGTAAGCCCATGTTTCCTGAGTACAACTTGAGATATTGTCTTTGAATGTTCTTGAAAATTCTGCTTAGTAAAGTTGAACTAGGGAAGTCTATGGTTAGCCCTGTGCTCTAGTTTTTTCTCCAACAGTAGCTTTGAAAAGTTCCCTTAAAAGTATGTCAAAAGCAGGCTAGGTTAAAAGTCCTTACTTGATCTTAGACTACTTTTTATGTTAATCTTGAATGTTTCCCTTTGAATACACTGAAAGCAGGCTAGGTTAAAAGTCCTTACTTGATCTTAAGCTATTCTTTGTTTTCAAATGTTTTCCTTTATAAATTATATCAAAAGCAGGCTAGTTTAAAAGTATTTACCTGATCTTAGGTTGCTTTGTGTCTTTCCTTTGAGTATGCTGAAAGCAAGCTAGGTTAAAATTCCTTACTTGATCTCAAGTTGCTCTTTGTTTCCTCATATGTTTTCTTCTTGCACCACTTCTTAATGTTTCATTCCATAAATCAACTTAAAGAGATCTATTAACATAGATGACTTGCCCCATAGACCACTCTTGAAACTTGCTGTGCAATTAAATCCTTTATGACTCCATAGCCCAATGGATTGACATTGTTTCTTACTTATCCTATCAACTGAACCATTTTTCAACCTACTCACAACTTTACCCTTCAAAAGACTTTCTTCATTTTGATGATATTCATCCCAACCAAAACAAACAAAAACCTTGTGCTTTATAACTAGCCTAAAATCATATCATAAGCATTAAAGATCATATCTTTGAAAACACTTATAAAGAGAGATCCCTCTCTAAATCCAGGAGGGCTAGATCCTAGGATTCCAAAGTGGTTTTGATGTTGGCTTTGCAGTGTTTGTTCTTGCCAATCTTGCAAACTATGGAGACACTAACAGAGTGGCGACCATACTGGGGAAATTATTGAGTAATAGATAACTTCACAACTCAACTAACCCCTATTTCTAAATGAATCAAGTGTCACCAAGACTGGTTATTATTGATTGTTGATGGTGAACAACGACCAAACCTTGAAAAAAAGTAAAAATCCTTCACCTGGCGACTCCATTGGTATTCAGTAGGCCTGCTGACCCCTCTGGTTTTTTCCTAAAACTCCATTGGGAAAATATTTATCATAAAATAATAGAAACTCAGTTAGGAATACTTTGAAGATTGAGTTTTAATTGAAACAGATTAGTTAGCATCTTAAAGACTATAATATTTGGCTGAACTTTTCTCATTATTCGGTCTAAAAATACTACATAGTGGCTTCTAGTAGAATTTACACTAGAGCCTATCCTGACCCAAATCCTTCTGAGACAGTTGATAATCCAGATAGCATTCTTAGGAAATATCTTAAATCCAAGACTCCAACTGTTGACAGACCAATTCATAGAGCTAATTTTGTCCCTGAAAACCTCTTAGCTCTGCAAGATACACAAGTTAACTTAAGAAACCCACTAAGAACTAGGTCACTTGATGATATAGATCAGATAGACTTTGAGTCTCCACACTCACCCCAATATAGTGGTGAAAATCCTGGTAGCAGAGAAACCACTCCATCTGACCTTCATTTCATTCATAACTTTGGTTTTTCTCATCCTAGATCTACTCAACAGTCTTTTGTTGGTCCAAATACTATTGTTATCCATACACCCACTATCCAAACTACTCCACTCCATCCTCCTCCTCCTTTCATAAACCCTCCACTTGTAAACCCCCCATTTTTTTTCACAACCTCTTATCATGGCAGCATGGTATGCTCCTCTATCCTTCCTTTACCTTTAGCCAATTTTCCACAAGACTATCAGTCCAAGATTCCATTATATGATGCTAGTGGTACTATTACTGCTCAAATACATGTGGATAAGATGAATGACTATTTTGATAGAAATGAAATAGATGATGAAACCATTAAACTTCAATTATTTGCTCAAATTTTAGGGGGAGAAGCAAGAAAATGGTTCAAAGGCTTAAACCCCAAGAGCATTAATGATCTCCAAGCTTTCCATCAGACATTCATAAAAAAATGGAAAGTTAGGAAGAACCCTCTTGAAATACTTTCAGATTATAACAACCTGAAGAGAAATGCTGGGGAAAGTGTGCAAGATTATTGCACTAGATTTAATAGCGTTTATAATGCACTACCCCCAGAATTAAAACCTCCACAAGGCTCAACTTTATCCAAATTATCTGAAGGATTTGATCCTGAAATGGCTTATCAGCTTAGAGAAAGAGATCCCTTAACCTTAGAAGATATGCAGAAAGGAGCTCTCAGTGTGGAAACAAATATGATTGAGAAGAAAGCCAAAATGAAAACTGAGAAGAGGGTATCCTATATGGAAGATACTGCACCCTCCACATCTGACTCAAAACTAGAAAGAATGATGGAGAAGATGATGGAGAGAATGAGCATGCTTGAAAGAGCTCAATATAGAGAAAATAAATCATCTCCTCAAAACAGAAATCAGCCCCAAAACCAAAATCAGAACTTTAGGAGAAACCAACCTCAAAATAGACAAAGAGATACTGATCAACAGATCAGACCTCCCTTCCAAGAAAATTATGTTAATGAGGATGAAGGAGTAAATGAACAAATAGAGGATGAGCACATGAACATGTTGGGAGTAAGCAATGAGGATTATGATTTCATTTATGAGAGAAAACAAGGTCTATATACAACCTATGATGATAAACGAACATAAACAAAATACTATGAACCAGACTTTGAAAATGCCATCATAAGGTCGCCTAAAAAATATAATCTAAGAAGTCAGAAAAATCAAGAATCTCCCAGGAACAAAACCTCTGATAAATCTACCAAAAACAGCCCTGAAAATGCTTCCAAAATGACATTAGAAACTCATAAAACAGTGGCTGTAAATTCTGATTTAAACACAGGGAAAAACACCTAAACCAATGAAAAACAGTGTAATATCCCGAAAGGGAAATAGACAGAAATACAAGCATACGACAATATAGAAAATGCCAGAAATAGAACATAAAGCAAATACTCATAAAAATGCCGGGAATGCTAAGCCATTTTATTAATCTGAGAATATAAAGAAATACAATAGATGATCGGAATGATAGCACCTATTCTTGCTCAAGGCAAGTGGAGAACTCTCTCGGAAAGACAGAAAATGGCTGCTCTAAGAAACTGCATCCCAGCTGATGGAAATCTGCCGTAAAACTGCTGCTGCTGGAATAGACTGAAAACTAGGGGCTGATCCCCTTGCCGGAATGAGCTGAAAATCTGCGGACCACCTGTACTCACCAACCCAAACAAAACCCAGAAACCATATCAAAAATGGTCAACCTCCGAAAATCACCAGAAAGTCCCTCCTCCAGGAATTACGCTGCCCTCCAAGGCTCAGCGCAGATGCCAAATGATAATAGCTGAAACAGTGCCACAAAATCCTCGGGAAACCTCCTACTGGAAAAGACTGATCCTCCACTCCGGATATCAACTGAAACTCCTGCAGAAACCCCGCAACGGAACACCTCTAAGTAGAACTGCGTCCTCTCTCCTAGGGACTACGCAGTCACAAGAGAAGCCCAGCTCCTCAGCAAAACAACCAACCAAACCTCCCACTAAAGACTGAAGAAATGACCTTACCCGAGCAGGCACTCGAAGTCCCCCGGGGCTAAGGGTGAGATCTCCGACCGGAGACACTCAAAGCACTAAACAGTGCTGTAGACAGGCTAAACATCCAGCGTGCTCAAGAAGACAAAAGTCTAGCTCAAATATCATCAACAACAAGAATGCCAAATGAGAAGGCTTTCCCACCTTTTATAACGTTGGCCCCTCTCCAACTCCCTAACGTGGTCCCCCTCTTCTCCACGTGCTCCTCATCAAACTACGCAGAAGCTCCTAGAGGCTACGTGGGCCACCTCCTCTGCGTGGTATTGGACCCCCATGGCTCCCCCATAAGTTATAACGTTGTGCTAATAGGGAAACACTTTATTTTATTTAAGTGATTTAGACCCTCCTCTCACTTTTTATTTATTAATAGACTATAGTCGGCAAAACTATACAAAAATCGAATATTCCAATTAGCTGTTGCTAATTAGGAATATTACAGTCTCCCCCGGCAAAATGTTGCTTGTCCTCAAGCAACTGAAGTGATGGATGCTGCAGAATCTTCTCATTCTCCCAAGTGGCATCCTCATCCGGCAAATTCTTCCACCTCACCAAGAATTCTCGGACTATCCTGCTCCGCAGCTGCCTCTCCTTGGTATCAATAATAGCCTCTGGTTGCAACACCAGATGCCCCTCATCATCCGTGGGTGGTAGCTCATCCGTGACTGTCACATGCTGTCCCAATGCCTTTTTCAGGCATGATACGTGAAAAATGTTATGAATCTTGCTGCCTTGGGGCAAATCTAACTCATATGCAACCTGACCAATCCTGCGTATCACCCTGTATGGCCCATAGAAACGGGGCTTGAGCTTCTTAGCGCCCCTCTGCTTTAGTGACGACTGTTAGTATGGCTGTAATCGTAGGTAGACCAAGTCTCCTACCTCAAACTGTCTCTCCACCCGACCCCTATCAACATACAGCTTCTGTTGATTCTGCACTATGGCCATGTTATCCTTGAGAGCTCGGAGGATGTCCTAACTCTCTTGGATCCAAATCTTGGCTCTCGGAGCCCTGCTAACACCAAACATCATGTCCGCAAAAGATAAAGGATGATACCCATACAAAGCATAGAACGGTGACATACCAATGGTCATGTGATGCGTCGTGTTGTAGTAATACTCTCCCAAATGCAGCCACTTCAGCCATGCTCGCTGCTGCCCACTGACATAGTTACGCAAGTAGCCCTCCAGCCACTTGTTAACTATATCTGTCTGCCCGTCCGTCTGTGGGTGATAATTAGTGCTTGGTGTCAACTCTGTCCCCACTAGCCGGAAAAGCTCCTGCCAGAATCCGCCCATGAAGCGGCTGTCCCTGTCACTGATAATGGTCTTAGGTAGACCATGCAGCCTGAAAATATCCCTGAAGAACAACTCGGCCACCTATGCTACTGTGTAGTGCGCGGATATGGCGAAAAAATGTGCATACTTCCTCAGTCAATCAACGACGACAAAGATGCAGTCCTTTCCCTGCACCATGGGCAACCCTGTGATGAAGTCCATCGATATGCTCTCCCATTTCTGTGATGAAGTCCATCAATATGCTCTCCCATTTCCCCTCTGGAATGGGAAGAGGCTGCAACAACCCTGCGGGATGGCTCATATATCCCTTGTTCCTCTGACAAACATCACACTCCCTGACATGCTGGAGTACATCCTCCTTGAGGCCCTTCCACGAGAACCTCTCTCTAATGGCCCTGTAGGTTTTGGTAAACCCCTGATGGCCAGTCAATGGAGAATCATGAGATGCATGGAGTATCTTCTTCTTAAGCTGAGATCCCTCAGTCAAGAAAATCCTGTCCTTGTAGTAGATAATCTCATCAACCACCCTGTACCTGTCATCTGCTACCTGCCCATCCAGCACCTCACATGCGAACCTGTCCTTGGAGTACTCTACCAACAGTCGAGCCCTCCAATCTGTGTCCAAACTCATAAGAGATAACGTGGCCGATCTACATGAAAGGGCATCTACTACCACGTTATTCTTGCCTTTAACTTACTCTATGTCAAATTCATAGGCTTGGATCTTACTGATCCACTTATGTTGCCTCTCCTGCAACTGCTTCTGCTCTAGAAAGAACCTAAGGTTGTTGTGATCAGATCTCACCCTGAATCTACTACCCACTAAATACTGCCGGTATTTGGCCATTGCATGCATGATGGCCAACATCTCCTTGTCATATATGGAATACAACCTCTCATGCGGAAGGAGCTTCCGGCTCTCAAAAGCTATAGGATGACCACCCTGCATCAATACTGCGCCAATCCCCTCTCCTGACGCATTGCACTCCAAGATAAATGGCTGTGTGAAATCTGGCAATGCAAGCACGGGGCAGCTGCTCATCACCTCCTTGAGCCTATCAAAGGCTCGCTGTGCTGAATCTGTCCAACTGAATGCCCCCTTCTTCATAAAATCTGTGAGGGGTGCAGCAAGCTGTGAGAAACCCTTGACGAACTTCCTGTAGTAAGTGAAAATGCCAATGAATCCCCGAAGCTTAGTCACGTTCCTTGGCTCTGGCCAATCTCTGATGGCCCTAATCTTCTCCTCGTGGACTCTCACTCCGTCCACTCCTATGATATGTCCCAAGTACAACATCTCCGTCAACCCAAACTCACATTTGGAGAGCTTGGCATAGAACTGCTGCTCCTCCAAGATGCATAACACCGCCTCAATATGTTGGAGATGCTCCTCCCATGTCCTGTTGTATATGAGTATGTCATCAAAGAAAACCAATACAAACTTCCTCAGATGATTGCGGAAGATATGGTTCATGCACGACTGGAAGGTGGCTGGTGCATTGGTCAGCCCAAAAGGCATAACCAGAAACTCAAAGTGCCCATAATGACACCTGAAGGCGGTCTTGGGAATGTCCTGCTCCCTCACGCGAATCTGATGGTACCCAGATCTCAAATCAATCTTTGAGAAGAACCGTGCTCCTCTCAACTTGTCCATCAACTCATCGATCTTGGGAATGGGGTACCTGTTCTTTAGGGTCTTCTTGTTCAGAGCCCTGTAATCAATGCACATCCGCAATGTGCCGTCCTTCTTCTTCACCAACACCACATAAGAAGCAAAAGGACTCGTGCTCGGCCGAATGTGCCCAAAGGCCAACAACTCCTGAATAGCTCACTCAATCTCATCTCGATAGGCCTTGGGATGCCTATAAGGTGTGGTGATCACGGCCTGTATACCCTACTCAAGCTCAATGGTATACTCAAACCCCCGATCCGGTGGCCGCCCTGGCGGAATATCCCTGAATATTATGGCGTACCTGTCAAGGATGGTCTGTATCTCTGGGTGCACTGCCTGTCCCTTAGTCACTGCCTCTGATGCCCGCAGCTCTACTGCCCACTCTATATCTCCCTTACGGAAGGTTGCCTCCATCCGATGAGCCGAAACAGTCTGAGGCGGATATGTGTGCTGTTCTCGTATCTTCTCATGCCTCCCTATCTTGGGATCATCCCACTCCATCTCTAGGGCCTTCCAATCCGTCGTGACCTTCCCTAGAGTGATAAGCCATTGAACACCCAGTATCACGCTGGTGTCCGGAATATCGACCACAAAAAAGTGATCTGTCAATGTATAGGTGCCCATCGTCACTGATAACTCGGGAACATATCGAGCACATACCATGGTCTGATCTCCTGGGACCAAAACTGAAAATCCATCAAAGCCCTCAGTCTGTATACCTCTTCGCTCAACCATCTGTGCATCGATGAAGTTGTGGGTTGCCCCACTATCAACCAAAACTGAGACTCTCTGACCACGCACTGTCCCCCGTACGCGCAACGTCAAGTACTTGGGAACTCCTCGCAATGCGGCTAGAGCTCCTCCAGTAGGTGAAAACGACGCACCACCTGCTGCTGGTGGTGGAGGTGGTAAGGTATCCTGTACTGCACGACAATCTCTTGCCTCCACATCATCCTCCTCATCCTCTTCCCCGCTCCTCTCGGAGAAGACCTCAATGAAATGTGCTTTCCCAACAGCACATCTATGTCCTGGTGCCCATGGCTCCTGGCAGGTGAAGCACAACCGCTTCTTCTTCATCTCCCTCCTTGCCTCATCATCAACCTGCACCCGTCCGGGAATCCTCGCGTCCTTCCCCTTATGCTGGAAAGCCTGTCTCTGAGGATTAGGTGTTCGAGTTCGGGGTAAGGCATCCTGTAAGTCTCGGGTCCTGCTAATAGCATCCTGGAGTGTAGCTGGTCTAGTCGACCTGACTAGGCCACGAAGTGGCTCTGCTAATCCCTCCACAAACATGTAGATCATCCGGGCTGCGGATAGATATGGCACCATCACTGAAACCGTCAAGAAATCTGAAATGTAAGTCTGAGGGCTCCCAGTCTGCTTGAGCCTCGTCAGCTCAACAAAGTGTTGTTCCGGATCCCTCCAGTCAAAACGCTCTATCACCCTCCTGGTGAACTCGGCATATGTCATCACAGCAGAATGCCCGAGTGTCTTCATCCCATGAAACCACCAGTCCTGGGCCTCACCATCCAAATGTAATGTTGCCACCTTAATGGCCTCTGACTGCGACATCTGATTAAGCTGGAAATAAATGTCCAAATTTTCTACCCAAGACTTTGCCGAACTGTTTGATGAGCCATCAAACGTGGGAAAATGGAATCTTCTAGCTGTGCGGTGGTCATCATGATGATGCCTGTGCCCTCTGTGATGATCACGGGGTCTACTGTCATGCTGGAGCTGAACAAAGTCTCTGAATGAGATAAGATCTCTGAACTCCAGCCCGTATGCCCAGTACTCTGCAAGGTAGTCTCCCATGTGGCCCGGTTTGGGCTCTTGCTGTGCTCCTGCCGCTGTGTCCTCTCCTAGGAAGGTAGGCATAGTGGATCGCGTGGGTGCATGCGATGCCATAAGGGGGGTAGCCTCACACTCCGGCATATGGGGGGATGTGCCCGATCCCTCACCAGTCTGAAAACCCCTTGGGTTTTCACGCTGCCTAACCTCTATCGTAGCGATCCTCTGCCCCATCGTCTCCATCTGTCTCGACAGATCCTGTACTGTTTTGAGGAGCGTTTCCCTATATCTCCTCGCATCCTCGTCATCTACCATAGGACCCTGCTGCTTTGTGTCCACCACAGGCTGCTCCTGCTCTGTATCTGTCACGGGCTGCTCCTGATCTGTATCTGTCACATGCTGCTCCTGATCTATGTATATCTCGGGCTGCTCCTGATCGGTGTCCACCACTCTGACACAGTCCCCCTCTCCATAGGTGTTCTCCAACCTACGCTCAATGTCTCTGTATCTCTTACCTCTATAACAGATGTAGGGTTTATCCCTCAGTGTCATAGACTGCTAGCTCCACAGGCTGAGCCAGAATTATGCTTTGATACCACTGTAATTTCCCGGAAGGGAAATAGACAGCAATACAAGCATACGACAATATAGAAAATGCCAGAAATAGAACATAAAGCACATACTCATAAAAATGCCGGGAATGCTAAGCCATTTTATTAATCTGAGAATATAAATAAATACAATAGATGATCGGAATGATAGCACCTATTCTTGCTCAAGGCAAGTGGAGAACTCTCTCAGAAAGACAGAAAATGGCTGCTCTAAGAAACTGCGTCCCAGCTGCTGGAAATCTGCCGTAAAACTTCTGCTGCTGGAATAGACTGAAAACTAGGGGCTGATCTCCTTGCCGGAATGAGCTAAATATCTGCGGACCACCTGTACTCACCAACCCGGACAAAACCCAGAAACCATATAAAAAATGGTCAACCTCAGAAAATCACCAGAAAGTCCCTCCTCCAGGAATTACGCTGCCCTCCAAGGCTCAGCGCAGATGCCAAATGATAATAGTTGAAACAGTGCCACAAACTCCTCAGGAAACCTCCTGCTAGCAAAGACTGATCCTCCACTCCAGATATCAACTGAAACTCCTGCAGAAACCCCGCAACGGAACACCTCCAAGTAGAACTGCGTCCTCTCTCCCAGGGACTGCGCAGTCACAAGAGAATCCCAGCTCCTCAACAAAAAAACCAACCAAACCTCCCGCTAAAGACTGAAGAAATGACCTTACCCGAGTAGGCACTCGAATTCCCCCGGGGCTAAGGGTGAGATCTCTGACCGGAGACACTCAACGCACTAAACAATGCTGCAGACAGGCTAAACAGCCAGCGTGCTCAAGAAGACAAAATTCTAGCTCAAATATCATCAACAAAAAGAATGTCAAATGAGAAGGCTTTCCCACCTTTTATAACGCTGGCCCCTCTCCAAAACCCTAACATGGCCCCCCTCTTCTCCACGTGCTCCTCATCAAACTGCGCAGAAGCTCCTAGAGGCTACGTGGGCCACCTCCTCTGCATGGTATTAGACCCCCATGGCTCCCCCATAAGTTATAACGTTGTGCTACTAGGGAAACACTTTATTTTATTTAAGTGAGTTAGACCCTCCTCTCACTTTTTATTTATTAATAGACTATAGTCGGAAAAACTATACAAAAATCGAATATTCCAATTAGCTGTTGCTAATTAGGAATATTACAAACAGAGTGTTAACCCCAGCAGCACTAGCATCTTGGCTAATGCTCCTGAAAAAACCATTTTAACTGTTGTAAATACGAAAAATCAGCAAGCTGATTTTGCTGATGAAACAATGACTAAGAAGGCTGAATTAAACTCCTTGAAAAATCAAATTCATTTCAACCTAGAGAGTGAAATTTCCAAAATCAAAGTCTCTGTCCCACTTACTGAGTTAGACACTCAAAATGTATATAGAGGTAAAATTTTGAAAGCTTTGAACATAGAAGATGTTCATGACATAGTTAACTTAAATGATGATACCCCAGAGCTCATTTTTGGACCAAAAATTGAAGGAAAATTTCAACAAGAAACTACCCCTCCATTTTACATCAGTTTGAACATCCATGATAATATTTTTCACAATGCCATGCTTGATTCAGGAGTATCACACAACCTCATGCCCAAGGTAATAATGGAAAGATTAGGCTTAGAGGTAACTAGACCCTAAAAAGATTTATATTCCTTTGATTCAAGTAGGGTAAGATGCCTAGGCCTAATAAAGGATCTGTGTGTTAACTTAGCCCAAATACCAGCCAAGAGCATAGTGATGGACATTGTAGTGGTTGATATACCCCCAAAATATGGCATGCTTCTTTCAAGATCATGGGGGGCTAAGTTGCAAGGCACTATGCATATGGATATGACTTATGCAACCATCCCTGTCTTCAGTCAACCTAGAAGACTATATAGGGAAACACACATGAAATACATGGTGAGTAACCAAGACAAACTAGAGAATTCTCCTCTCTATTCCATACACACTGACCTTGACTCTTTTATTCGTTACAATGATGATATTCCTAAAGAGCAAGAGTTATTCCATGAAACATCATCAAATGTAGTGGTCACTACACATCCAAACATAGTGGCAGCAAATGATGTAGAGAAAAATAAAGAGGAAAATGAAAGGCAGTTTTCTGATTTAGAAGATTTCAGCAAACAAATTACAAGTATTAAGGTTCAAAACAATCATAAAAATTATGCAGATCATGGAAATCAAAGAACAAAACCTCAAAACCTTGAAAACCTGGAGGAGCAAACCACAAAAAATGTAGTACATACCCTTGTACAGAACAGAATGATGAAGAAGACAGAGAGGAAAACAATGAAATAAATCACAAATATGTAAACAATCCTCTGTGGAGCATGAATTTTGATGGGTCTTGCACTAAAAATGATGTAGGAGTAGGCATATGGATACACAACACTGAAAACAGTCATGTTGAGGGGAATTCCTATACATTAAACTTTGAATGTACAAACAACATAGCTGAGTATGAAGCTCTCCTTTTAGGCCTGCATTTATTGAAAAAAATTGGGGCCAAAAGAATAAAAGTCCATGGGGATTTAGAGTTGATTATTAGGCAAGTGAATGGGAAATACAGTGCTAAACATCCCAGACTTAGAGCCTATAGAGATGATGCCATGGACTTGTTAAATTTTTTTGATGAATTTCAACTTATCTTTGTTCCAAGAAACCAAAATGTCCTTGCCAATGGTTTAGCCTTTGCTGCTAGAACTTGTCCAACACCTTATGAAACCAAGCAATGCACCACCCAAGTCAATTTTAGACCAGTTGTCCCAGATAATGAAAGATATTGACAAGTTTTTGATGGAGATAAACAAATAGAAGACTTCCTACAGTCCAAAAATGAATTTGAAACACCAAACTTAGATTCGGAGTATGACGAAGACTGTCCCACTGAACAAAAACCACTTGTTGAAGAAGAAAATTCTCCAGAGATTGTAGAAATAAATCTGTTAACTAATGAACCCAAACATATGATAGAAATTAGCACAAATTTGGAAAATGAAGACTTAGAAGTGCTACAATCTAAAGAAAAAAGCTTGCCAAAAGGACTGGCCCCTTTAGAGGAATTATTTGTTTTGAATGATGTGGCCAAAAAGCCAAAACTGGAACCCATAGAAACTGAAGTAGAAGAATGCAACATAGGCAGTAAGGAAAAGCCAAAAATAATCAAACTGTCTAAAACACTGCCAGCTCACATCAAACTGAAATACATTGAGTTGTTTAAATAATTTTCTAATGTTTCTGCATGGAGCTATGAAGATCTAAAATCATATGATATAGAAATAATTCAACATAAGATACCCCTCAAAGAAAACCAGAAGCCTTTTAAACAAAAATTGCGCAGAATTAACCTTATTCAATTACCTCTGGTAGATAAATAAATTATAAAAATTTATGATGTTGGAATTATAGTCTCTGTTAGATACTCAGAGTGGGTGTCTAATCCTGTATCGGTTATGAAGAAAACAAGAGAAATAAGGCTTTGCATTGATTTTAGAAACTTAAACAAAGCCTCATTGAAGGAAAATTACCCCTTACCCAAAATGGATCATATCTTACAAAGGGTAGTTGGTTTTAGAAGAATTTCTTTGCTAGATGGCTTCTCTGGTTACAATAAAATTCTGGTACATCCTAATGATCAACTCAAAACAACCTTTACTACACCCTGGGGTACTTTCATGTATTTGAAAATGCCTTTTGGTTTAATGAATGTTGGTGACACATTTCAGAGAGCCATGGATATTTCATTTTCAGAAGAAATAGGTTAATTCATAGTGATTTACTTAGATGACATCACTGTCTATTCTAAAATATATAAAGAACACCTAATACACTTGAGAAAGGTCTTTGAAAAATGCAAAAAATTTAGACTATCCTTGAATCCAAAGAAAACTTTGTTTGGTCTCCAAGAAGGAAAACTTGGGCATATCATATCTGAGGAGGGAATAAGGATAGATCCAAAGAGGATTGATGGTGTATTGCAAATCACCCATCCCAGAAACATCAAGGAACTTCAATATTTCATTGGAAAGATTAATTTCTTGAGAAGGTTCATACCCAATCTAGTTGAACTCCTTAGAAACATGACAAACATGCTTAAGAAAGAATAAGGAGTTAAATGGACCTTAGAAGCAAAGAAATCATTTGAACTGGTAAAACAAGCACTCACTAAAACAACAATTCTTATCAGTCCTAATTTTTCAAAAGATTTTTTCATTTTTTCATTTGCATCAGAACACACTGTAGCTGCTGTCCTATTACAGAAAAACTTGAATAGACAAGAACAACCCATTGCATTTTTTAGCAAGGAATTAAGGGATGCACCTCTGAAGTACAACATAATGGAAAAACAAGCCTTTGCTTTGGTCAAAGCCTTAAAAGACTTCAAAGTTTACATTTTACACTCCCACATAGTAGCATTTGTGCCTCATTCAGTTGTAAAGGATATATTAACCCAAGATCCAGATGGAAAAAGAGGAAAGTGGATTGCTGTAATTTTAGAGTATGACTTAGAAATTAAACCCACTAAGCTCATAAAAGGTCAAGGACTAGCAAAACTTATGGCTGAATCCAAATTTCAAGCTCTTGATATAAACATGTTTAATGCATTAGATGAACAAGAGGAGTTTTCAACTCCAATTACTGAAGATAATTTTCTGAATTCATCTTGGTATGCTGATATTTTGTATGTTTTTCTCAATCTTAATGTCCCTCTTGGTTTTTCTAAAACAAAGGCAAGATTTTTAAAGTTAAAAGCTGTAAATTATTGCATTTTGGATAAATGTTTATATTGGAAAAATGCTAGTGGATTATTGCTTAAATGTTTGCCTAAGAATGATGCAGAAAAGATCAAGCATGAGTTTCATGAAGGATAATGTGGAGACCACCTCTACTAGAAGTCAACTGCTAATAAAATCCTTAGAGATGGTTATTACTGGCCCACTCTCTTTCAGGATGTCCACAAAATGATTACTACCTGTCACAAATGCCAAATTTTTGAAGGAAAAATAAAATTTCTTCCTTTACCTATGCAACCAATCACTGTTGAAGCTCCTTTTCAGTAGTGGGGTCTAGACTTCATTGGGGAAATCAATCCTTCTTCATATTCGCAACATAAATGGATTCTCACAGCAACAGACTATTTTACCAAGTGGATAGAAGCCATCCCATCTTGGAATGCCATAGATTCAGTCATCATTCATTCCTTGAAAACCATATACTGTCCAGATTTGGCTGTTCTAGAAAGATTATAACTGATAATGCTGTTGCATTTGGGTCTAAAAAGATGGTGGAATTCTGTCATAAATACCAAATTATATGGGGTCATTCTACAATTTATTACCCTTAAGGTAATGGGTTGGCAAAATCATCAAATAAAAGTTTGGTAAACATTATCAAGAAGTTGCTGGAAGAAAGCAAGAAATCATGGCACAATAAGCTAGTACATGCATTATGGACAGACAAACAGTTAAAAAGTCAATTGGGATGTCTCCTTACCAGCTATTTTATGGAATTGATGCAATTTTTCCAACTAGTTTAAGAGTGCCAGTCATGAAGCTGATCCAGGAAGTACAGTCTGAAGATAATGATATGACAAGAAGAATAAATCAGACTATACATCTGCAACAAACCAGGGAGGAGGTATACATCAGAGCATAACAACTACAAGAAAATATCAAGAAGTTGTTTAACAAAAGAACCAAGACAAGTGATTTCAAGATTGGGGATAAAGTTTTGAAATGGGATTCAAGAAGAGAAGATAAGGGCAAACATGGAAAGTTTGATAATTTATGGCAAGGCCCTTATCTCATTCAATCTTCTATTGCGAACAATGCATTCTTTCTTCAAGAATTGGACAGAGTTGAATTTTTTGGAGGTCCTGTCAATGGCAGGATGCTCAAACATTACTTCTGTGAGCTGATATTTCAGTTTCAGAGCTTTCTGTTCATTGTATATATCACTGCTTTCAATTTAGAAAAAGAAAAAACAGAAAAACAATAGAAAAAGAAAAAGAGGGCAGAAATAAAATAAGAAAGGTATAGCCCCATACCAAAAAAGAGAAATTTTGAAAGTCTGCAAGCTTAAGTGCCACTATTTGAGAAAACACTGCTATTTAGTCATACAGCCTAATCATGACTAGGTAGGTTTCAATTTTCTGCTGATAGGCTAGTGAAGAAGATTTGCCAAACTATTCAATCTTGGCTTATTAGTAGAATAGATTAGGATAAAAATATAGTGGTTCAAACAAGCCTAAATCCTGAACCTGTAAGTTTGATGAAGAATTGGTTCTTATATGCTCAAAAGAAAAAAAAAATATAAACCAAGAGAAAAGAATAACAGCTCTAAAAAGACCAAAACCAGAGCTGAAAATGAAGGTTGTTTTAAAATTTTCAGATCTTAAGCCTTCACAGTTCTATTTTAAATTTCTGCAAATAAATTCTATGAGTAGCTTGTACATACATCCATGGACACCATGGCAAATTAGACAGTCTAATCCTAATTTGTCCATGTTTAAATTTCTGTTTTAGAAGATAGAGAATAAAATTTTCCAGAGAGTCTAATCCTGACTGATAGTAGCTTAGGTAGAGGATTTATGAGTTCAAAAGTATAATCTGAACTCATGGAGGAAATAAGGGTAGATTTAGATCAGTTTTTCCTGCTTTCAAAAGAATAAAATGTTGATGTTTAAGGTTTGCAAGTCCAAATGCACCTTCCGAAGAAAAAATGTTAGGAAGTAAGCTATGTAGGTAGTTGTTTGTGAAATAAATCATTCTGTTTGATGTGAGTACCGATCATATTTTCTAAAGTAGCATGATCACAGAAGAAGCAGGTTGTCAATGGATAAGGAATAGGTCTACAACCCATAGATAATATCTGAAGTTCTTGACACCTCCAAGGAGTTTCCATCCCCAAGTGGAGCCACTGTTAGCCATCAGTAAAAATTTTTCAGAGCAAATGATGGCTAAAAACAGGTCTTCAGCCTTCAAGAGATTATTTTCGTACAAAATTACTCATTCTCAAAGTCTGTTGTTCCCTAATGCTATTCCCTAACAATGTTGTTCCTTAATGTTGTGCCCTTCAGAAATTCACCAAGTGAAGCTTGTTGTTCCCTTTGATTTACTCTCCTTTCCCTTAAAAAATCCTTTTTAACCATGAAATCCCTTTTAATGGTTTAAAACCCTTCTTTTTCCCCTTGTCGGAACTTGGAAAAACCTTAAAAAACCCCATAAAAACCCACTTTTCCGCTTTTATTAACAAAAAAGGCTTTAAGCCCCTCAGGGCTTAAAAAATTGGCCTCTTTCAGTCATATGACCTAGCCCCACAACCGGGTGCCTAAACCCCTTCTGCCCCTTTTTCTTCTGCCCTCGACCCCTTTTCTCTACAAAAACCATGCTATGACCAAACGCTTAAAACCCCTTCATTGCATCGGCTTTTTTCCATTTTTAACCTGCTTTTTTCTTTGTAAAGTTCTCCCCGCCGATGCGATTAGCCCTTCTATCCTTGTCCCTTGGTCATATATCCCTCCCTATGATCATACCCCAGCACCTATGCTAAGCCCCCATCGCATCGGTGTTTTCATTTAAAACCTACCTTTTCTTTATATTTTACCAGCTCCGATAAAAAATACCCCAATAAGATCTAAGTTGTAGATCTATATCATCTGATAGTGGTTATTAGCCCCTGCCCCTTACCTTTGGGTTTATCCATCCATCCTATGATCAAATATCCGCCGTTGATATATATAATCCAACGGCTCTTGGTTAAACCCGACACCTAACCCCTCTGAGCCTACCATCCACTACATAAACTGCTCCCCCAATCCTATGCTGACACCTGGCCTCCACTTAAACAATACACTAAGCACTTCTCTCCATCGCGCTCCCCTATAGCCATTGGATCTCCCCCCCAGATCCAATGGTCTACGATCAATATCGTGTGATTTTTGTGTCCGAGATTTAACATTCCAAAATCGTGCGAAATAGGCGGTATTGCAAAGGCCACGCGGCGCGATACAATTGGATCGCATTCCCTCCGAGCAAAACCACTTACCGCCCGAGGGTTGCATGAAAACCACCAGTGGTATTTCGAAAACCGCTTTTCCCAAGTTCGCGCCAAATCCAGTTTTGAACCAGATTTTCGTCGGTTTTCCTCAATAAACTCCTCCACCTGCATAATCACCCCCTCCGCACTGCTCCTCCCGCTTTCTATCCACCTCTACAAGCAGTTTTCCAATACTGCAGGGTTTATTAACATGTTTTGTGGTTTTTACAGGATTCAATGGTGTTTCTACAGACCAAAGGTTTTCTCCTGATTCATAATGAAATATGGCCAAAAGGTAAGGGCCCCCATGGTCCAAACAGAGGCAAAAAGTCACGAAAAGGGGAAGTTACAGGGTTTGTTTTCACAGTTTGACCAGTGCTCTATGAGTGTTGGTTATATTAAGAAGCCCTCCTGCTTCGATGAAGCCTCCTGTACACAGCAAAGGGGAAAGCCCATCGAATAGTAAAAGTTAAAGGATTAATGCATGAGGTTGAAGATTAAAAATATAATCTTACAGTTTAAAGGCAAGGAACACAGATAAAGAGATCAAAAGAAAAGATTAAAGATTCCAAGGGTTTTAAATCCTGACAGTCAAGGGATAAAGCACAGTTTGAAGGGTTAAAAGTTTAAATCCATGGTTTTAAGGTTAAAATGGTTTTAAGGTGAATGCAGTCAACACGAAAGATTCGAAAGCACTGAGGATGATTAATCAAGGCATAAAACAGAATCATGGTTATAACAATGTTTTAAAGCCACAAAAGCAGACAGATTAGTAGAAGAGCCTCTCAATGCCACATCATTGAGGCTATGACTCCTCAGAATGCCACCTATAGTTTTATTTACCTCAAAAGGCTACAAATTAATTGCACAGTTAGAGATATTTCTAAGGATAGCTCAAGGTTAAATTCCAACCCACAAAAGCCTCTTAAGTCAACAAAGATGACTGAAGTTTATGAACTTTAATGTAATAATAAATTGGCAGAGTTAAAACATCAGATAACTTCTCCATTTGGCCCTTTAAAGGCAGAGAAGCACTTACTCTGCATTAATTAAATAGATAAACCTTTCTTTCACTCCACCTCCTCATTTCTTCTATAAATACTTCTGTAGAAGACAGTATAATGATTGATCTTTGAATACTCATTGATTGTAAATAGCTATTGAGGCTGCTGAAGCTCTGTTTGTAATAGAAGACCCACTGGAATTGAAGATTGTAATTGGTTTGAACATCAAATACAAGCTGATTTATGGGATTCTGGTCTATGTCAATGGTGATGTTTTTCTTATTGTAAATTGTTATTTTTTCTCATGTTTTCCATACTGTCCATCTTCTCTGATAAAGAACAGCAAATATAGATTAGGATTTACTATCAAGTACCCTAAATCTCACCGATAAATATTTATCTTTATGTTTTCTACTAATTGTGTATTTGAGGATAATTCAATAGAGTATAACCAATGAAGTGTTGGTAAGCCCATGTTTCCTGAGTACAACTTGAGATATTGTCTTTGAATGTTCTTGAAAAGTCTACTTAGTAAAGTTGAACTAGGGAAGTCTATGGTTAGCCCTGTCCTCTAGTTTTTTCTCCAACAGTAGCTTTGAAAAGTTCCCTTAAAAGTATGTCAAAAGCGGGCTAGGTTAAAAGTCCTTGCTTGATCTTAGACTACTTTTTATGTTAATCTTGAATGTTTCCCTTTGAATACGCTGAAAGCAGGCTAGGTTAAAATTCCTTACTTGATCTTAAGCTATTCTTTGTTTTCAAATGTTTTCCTTTATAAAGTATATCAAAGGCAGGCTAGTTTAAAAGTACTTAACTGATCTTAGGTTGCTTTGTGTCTTTCTTTGAGTATGCTTAAATCAGGCTAGGTTAAAAGTCCTTACTTGATCTTAAGTTGCTCTTTGTTTCCTCATATGTTTGCTTCTTTCACCACTTCTTAATGTTTCATTCCATAAATCAACTTAAAGAGATCTATTGACATAAATGACTTGCCCCATAGACCACTCTTGAAACTTTATGTGCAATTAAATACTTTATGGCTCCATAGCCCAATGGATTGACACTGTTTCTTACTTATCCTATTAGTTGAACCACATTTCAACCTACTCACAACTTTACCCTTCAAAAGACTTTCTTCATTTTGATGATATTCATCCCAACCAAAACAAACAAAAACCTCGTGCTTTATAACTAGCCTAAAATCATATCATAAGCATTAAAAATCATATCTTTAAAAACACTTATAAAGAGAGATCCCTCTCTGAATCCAGGAGGGCTAGATCCTAGGATTCCAAAGTGGTTTTGATGTTGGCTCTGTAACATTTGTTCTTGCCAATCTTGCAAACTACGAAGACACTAACACATCTGCTAGCACAGGTTGAGGTCCCCCGCAACTTGCTAAAGCTCACTCTTAGCTACTTTTAGTAGGCTTGGTGTTAGTTTTATTTCATGTTGATTTTTGCAAGGTTCACACACAGTTTAAGTAGGGGGGGAAATTAACTTGCATTCCGAAAAAAAAATTATGTTTTGCAAATCTATGTACCAAAACACCTAGATAATTAGCCAAAGTAAGTGGCCCAAGTCCACACATGCATAGCTAGTTCTTTTTTCTAGTGTAAAAGTCATTATTTTAGTTCAAATTTTGTACTAGGATTTCAGGAACATGATCGAATTGTTGATAGAAGAGAAAGTAATCTCTGTTGCCTTTGCACCCTCCGGTTGTTATGCATAATTATGAATTACGGATAAAACACATTCCCTAAATGTGGTGCTATGCATTTGTTACACTAAAATTTGTCACCATGATGTTTAGCTATCTATATGGGTTCATCATTACCTATTTATTGCTCCCTTAGAGGTCCAAAAACATAAAGTTCCTAAATCAAGTCTTGGAATTGGGAAAAAGCTTATTAAAACCCTAAAAATCCTAACTTTGCACTTTTCCTAGTCATTTCTTGTGGTACCACTGTTTATTTCTCTAAAACCTGCAGCACATCTCACACGTTTAAAAGTGCAGACCTCTGTAAAAGGTAAAATAAAAAGAAAAGTAAGTTCTAGAAGCCCAGCTAGTCGAATATTCTCCCAGCTGGGGCCTTCTAGAAGCGCTATTTGGTTGAGCTTTGCCCCTTCCATTCAAGAACCTTTATCCCTTCATAAATGGAGCTATCCCTTGGTTTTTGGAGCTGAAATCCCATGATGAGAGGGATTTATCCCTTCCTTATTGGAACTAAAACTACCCCCCTTCTGCTATAAATTGAGACCATGTTTCAGTCTCAAGGGTAGTTGGTACTTAGAAGTTGGTAGTTTTGACGGAAATTGCTAAAGAAATTATACTCACCACATTTGGCATTATTGGAATGAGAGAGATTACATACTCATAGCCATAGTCTTATGCTGATTCAGAGAGTTGGAGTCTTGTCAAACTAAGGAAAACGACTGTTCGGGACCCCGGAAGAACCTGTACAAACATCAAGGTGTCAAGGTTGTAAGGTTTCTTCTTTTATTCAAAGTTAATACAAATGGATTCTATTTTCTCATTGAGTTGTTCATCTATCTTTTGAATAATAAATTTAATTCTTGGATTCCTTGATCACTAAGATAGATTATTGCTTTTGAATTATCATATCTTGCAGATGCTTTTGATCTGTTTTCTTGTCTTTGATTGTAGATTTACACACTGGATCAATATCTTCTGGAGCGACTGGATTGAAGACCGAGTAAAGCGTTGGAATTTAGGTAGGAGCATCTCTCCGTAAGATAATTAATACTTCTTAAGCATAATGGTCTAGAGAAAATGGTATATATTTGTATTTTTGTTTCTAGATATCCTTAGGATACTAGGGAGATTACTCTTGTCCGCAAGACGGATTAATCTGTCTAACATCATTTAGAACAACAGATCAAAGACTTTGCAGATACTTTTCCTAATAGTAAACAGACACAAAGAAATATGGAGAAACTTACTTGGAGTCCAAGCACTTCCTATTCTCCTTCTGTTACTCTTGTTGTAGCTTCCAATCTAACTTTGATCACGAGACTAGCTCCTACAAGTATAAACACTAAAAAACAAAGAGATTACAATATACATATGGCTATTTACTTTAATCAGTTAAATCAATGAAACATGAAACATATACATCAGCTAAGAATCCATAATATGAAAGATAGAAGCTTATACAGATACATATGTGGGAAAGTAAGCAACAATATTTATTAATGGATAGAAGGGGGAGGTTACAACTAGTGATTGATTTGATGTCACCAACTCCAGCATCATTCTAGCCTCATCATAATGAACATCTCTCCAATAGTGTCTCACTCAAATAAAACACTCAACTGAGAATCCAACAACATTTCTCTACCAAATTTCTTCTTTCTCAAGCACTAGGATCTGTGCTCTTATAGATCAGCTGAAGGTAGTTTCGCAATAAATGACTTTCTAATAATAGGCAAGACATGTTCCCAAGATCAGAGGTGTTGAACAGACACATGGATTTGAAGTTTGACACATATGCACTCTTCTAGAAGGCACTAGCCATGTGGAGATTCCGAAACAATGAGAATTTTGATCCCAATTGACCAACGCACTCTTCAGTGTCGGGCAGTGCTTTGCAGATCACCCTTGAATGGAGGTAACTACATATGCAAAGTAGTTAGTCCCTTGAGAGACTGCGTTTGTGAGCTCATAGGTGATATAACATGTAATTCAAATCTTGGAAACCTTGCAATGGAAGTCATGGATGATTTGTCCTTGTTCTTTGTCTTAGGGCATGTAGCAACTGAAATGATAGGGGATTATAGACCCTATTCATTGGTTCTGGGGATGATGTCTAGTTTAACTAGGTCATTAGGAAAGGTGCCCAAATTGACCTATAACAATTGCCCCCTAAAGCATGAAGTTAGAATAATAATAACAATATTTTTTGAATGAGATGCTTTACAATGTGATGGGATGGAGCTGAAGTGGAGTGACGACCTACATTAATCTTACAATACATTGTATCATGATATATCCTCTTGATCACGAATTTATGAGGGAAGGCATTCCCTTGCTTAGCACATAAACTATCTAATAACATGTACATAGTGCAGAAAGTCGTCTACATTGGAACATTGCCCAATATAGACATGCCTATAGATATAGGCCCATGTTCGAATGAATATCTGTATATAAGGTAACCGTACAGATGATGTGTACAACAATCCTGAAATTTCATCCCGGATGGCTGAAACTAGATCCAGGGTCTTCTTATCTCATTCACTCAATTATTCGGGTACAAGTCTAGCCATGTGAATATATTATTTGTAGTTGAACATCATAAGACATTGTTTTATTACCAGCCAATGATTTGAGATATTAACAAACATGAGAGGACCACCATTGATGTTAATGGACCTTAAGGCACTGCAGTATATTTTGTAAGGCATGAATAGATGATTTGATGTCGAATTCCAAACAAAATATTTCGGTCAAAAGTTTGGAAGCAAGGATCTTGTCGATGCTATAACAAGCCTCATGGTACTGGAAGATGATGTTTCTAAGTGAATCTCCTAGACGATGATTTGACGTCGACAAGAAGTCACTTTATTGTGAAACGAGAGTTACTGATTTCAGAGACAAAGTATGACTTGATATAGCAATGTTCAGAGATGACTGTCATGAGAATGAAGGTTTATGAGTATTGCAGAAGGATGAGTATTTGTTGGATGAATTCTCTTGAACATATCAGTGACACTGAGATGATTTGGGAGCATTGACCCAAAACTGAAGTGAAGGTATGATGAACCATAGGTATGAATGAACCATCAAGAAGATTACCCAACCTAAACAATCACAGTGATGGAGTGAAGTGTCATGTTCAAGAGCGACCTGCTACCATAAAAGTTCTGTTCAGTTTCCCAAATTTTCCCCAGTCATTTGTTGACCAATACCTCTTTATTTTTTAACAAGCTTGAGGAGGATAACATATGCTTGATCTATAATTCAACCCTTCAGGCGACTAATGTATCACTATTTAATAATTTAACGAGTCTAGCGATGAATGAAACTTGATTCTTTCCATGATCAACAAGCCCGTCGCTATTTTATGTTTTAATGAGCCTAACGAAAGTGGCAGCCTGGTCATTTTTCATATTTAGAGATTTTGAAAAAGAGGAAAAAATAAAATTCCATAAGTACTTTTTATTGAAGTTCTCACTCAGATCCGAAAATGTGTAAAATAATATCTGAGAGAACCTCTTAGCCATGTTCGACTAAGGCATTCCTTTTTCGTAAATAATTTATCTCAGTCCAGAAAAGGGTTAAACTTATACTGAGCAGATATAAATTCATTTACTTTTATGAGCTCAAAAAGACAAGTGCTCGACAATATTTTCACATTATCGGAGTCTGAAAAGAGCTAAAAGAAGACTCCAATGGTTTCTTTTTCGTTGTTATCGAAGCTCAAAAAAGAGATAAAAGTGCACTTGAAGTCATTTTTCATTTTTATCAAAGCTTGAAAAATAAGGATAAAAGTATGCCTTGTGGTCAAATCATTCTTGAAATAAATGTGCATGACTAATCTGCTCATCAATTGCAAACTTGTTCAAAACAACATCAAATGGATTAAAAATACCTGTTTCATGATAAAAATTGAATAAAACCATAGTCACAGAAATAAATATGATTTGAAAATAATAAAATGACTAATTAAAAGAGTTTTACTATTCATTTTTACCATTTGAAAGTTACCATTTTCATTTTGGAGCTCTGAACCTGTTTTTTCCCTCGAACTTCAGCAGTTGATTGGGTGCAATTGGTAAGAATATTTTGAATTCCCCCTGCAAGAGTACATGTCGAATGCCCCCTGCAAGAGAAGATGCCCCCCATGCTTCATTTCATTCACCTAAGTAGAATAGTAGTTAGTGATAGCTGGATGGAATGAAGGTTCATTATAGGGGAGGATTTGTTTCATTTTTTAATGAGCTTGACACAAGAAAATAACTATGCTCATGACCTGTTTCCTTTTTTAACGAGGTTGACATAGTAAAAGAACTATCCTCATAGCCTATTTAATTTTTTAATGAGGTTGACACAGTAAAAGAACTATCGTCATTGTGCAGTTGGAATAGTGAGGGTGCGTTGGAAAATATTTAGTCTAATAGAGTCATCATTTAAGGATTTTGATGAACACTACAAATGATAAGTTATAACATGCATTGACGGGTCTTCTCCAAGGTTTTCATTGAATTTTGGAATTTCAGATGGTAATTTTTGTGAAATCACTGGCCACCAAGGAGAATAACTGATGGAACCAGCTTGATATTGCACTGAAGATGTTAATAAAGAATCAAGCCGTTCAATACTCATAAGAGAGGAACTTGATAGGATGCCAGATGATGACATGGGTGAAGTCAATGGAAAAAACATCGAAGATGAAGCAACAATAGATGTTGTCACAACTGAAATATATTTTTCAGTCTAGGATGTTATCTCAGCCATGGTCAAATGACCCAGTGTATACCCTATAGAATCTAAGGGAACTTTAAGTGAAATAGGATCAACAAAAGCAGAGGAAGGTGATTGAGGAAAATACTTGTATAGGTAAAGCTCCTCCGGAAAATGAGTTGGAGTTAAAGGTGTCTCATCTTCTGATATTTCTTCAATCAAAATCAAACCCGGTGGAATAACTTTTCCGTCAGGCCCAAAGTATATTTCAGGTGGTTGACTGCATGATATGGGAGAATCAATGGCTATAATAGATTGTGGAGCGACGAATATAGGAACAAATTCTGGTTGTTCGACTTTGGGATCTAGATGTTCTTCACTTAGGGCATAAAGAAAATTAAATATAAGGGGATTATAGACCCTATTTCATTGGTCCTGGGGATGATGTCCAATTTTACCGATAATAGCTGCCCCCTAAAGCATGATGGGATCCGGATTAACTTCCAATTGAACAACGTTGGGTTCGGGAGGTATGGTCTCACTGATTGGATGGATCTTGACCACAGGTAGTTGTGAGGACTTCGTCTCGACAATAGTAAATGAACCAAGATTTTCATAAATAACTTGCGTTGACTCTGGTATATGTGAATATGATGCTTCACCAGAGGTACTAATGGTACTGGTTTTGGTAGAGCGATGTCGCCTTCGCTGACCAGAAGTGACTTTTGGTGGTAAAGGTGGTTTCAAAGCAAGTCTACGTGAACAACAGGGAAATTAATTTTCTTCTTCCATGATGACTGATTTATTTTATGAAAAAAAACAAATAAACAAAATAAAAGGGTAATGCTAGGAAAAAGGTTTACCAAGAAACTGTGAACTACAGAATACCCTTAGCGAACCAAGAAGTGCGGGCAGGCAATCTCCCTGAATGTTGTGTTTGGTGTTTCACAATTTATAAGGCGACCGAATCAATTCACTATGGATGGATAGCAACCTAAATTTGTCCTCCCAAATATACCCGAAGGTACATGGAGGCCCAAGTCCATATTAGCGCTGTATAATGCGAAACCGCACAATAAGAGCACCCCTTTATACTTTTCGTACTATAACACCTCCCGATATACCCGAAGGTACGTGGACAAGCTACGATATACTTATGTACGTGGAGTGAGGTATCACACTCGGAATGTATCACATACAATTAACGACAACTACTATGTTTAACGACGTCGAAACACGTCTCTAGCCTAGACCTTCTAAATGTTATCGTTATGGTTTCAATGCTTTTTTAGGTAAATTGATTTAAATTTTAAGTTGATCTTGTTTATCAATTTGCCTTTCAAGGTTCACCGCGATGATGCGATGGAAATTCCTAAAATAAAACTAAAATGATAAGCAAACTTTTCAATTTTAGCTTTTTCAATGAAAATCCTAGCTACTAAAGGGAAAGAGAAATCGGTTTTGAGAGAAAACAACAAAGAACACAATCTAATATGCAGCTTTCCTAACTTGTTCCTATGCAAAACACACAATTCACTATATGAAAATGCAGGTTTTTTTCCCCCCTTAATGTGAATGCAAAAAGGAAACTATATGCATCAAAAAAATAAAAAACAAATGCTTTCTTCTTTGAGAAACGATGAATTTAACAAAAAATTCTCTTTTAGGAAAAGTGAAGAATGCAACTACAATTTTTCCTATAGGAAACGAAGAATTTAACAACAATTTCCTTTACTGTTAGGTCCCTATATTACTAGTATAGTCCCTTATTGTTATTAGTGTAACCCCCTTATTGTTATTATTGTACCCTTGTAACCCCCATTTTTTTATTATTGTGCCCTTAAATTATTATTGTTAGGTCGGCTAAAGTTACATTGTGGCCACCTCGATTACATTATGGCCACATGGACTCCTATATATAGAAAGAGGTTTTGTAAATTGTATCATCCAAGAATTTTTCATTTATGTAATGTGGCTTGGAGGTTACCCCCTCGAAGTGGCTTATTTCTAAGGTGTTGATATCTCTTTTCTTCTATTTTTGGAGTTGGTTACACAACATTTGGTATCAAAGCTTTGGATTCTAGGGTTTCGCTGCTCCAAACAGGTCATCGTGGAATTTTCGCTATAAATTTTTTTCTACGAAGTTTCAGAAGCTAAAAGTTTTAGGGTACGAAACTGAAATCCTAAGGAATATTTTATAAAAATTTCAAAGCTTGGTTCACAATATTTTTGGAGATATGATCTGTGGAAGTTAGGTCTTGTTTTAGGCTCCTAAACAGGTCATCGTGGCATTTTCACTATAAATTGTTTTCTACGAAGGTTCAGAATCTGAAATTTTTAGGGTACAAAGCTGAAATCTTGAGGAAACTCGTCAAAAAATTTTAGGGCTTGGTTCGTAATATTTTTGGAGATATGATCTGTGGAAGGTAGTGTTTGTTCAGGCTCCCGAAATTCATCACAAAGAGGTGATCGTGGGAAAAATTCAATAACTCTCTCTCTGAACATCGGATTGGAGTGCCGTAAAAATTGGTTGAAATTAAACAGACTGTAGTTTCTTGGCTATCAATTTGAGAGGCGAAGGAAAAAAAAGTGACACGTGGAAAGTCATACAAGTTTGCTCTACTGAACCAATCCATAATTAGGTCATTGTGGGAGATTGGACATAACTTTGTCTTGGAGAATCCAAATCAGGTCAGACCTGTGGCATTCAAAAGAGAATTTAGAAGGCTACTTCAGTGATGAATTTCAAATATTTAAGAGCCACAATCATAGAGATAATCCAATTTCAATATCGAGCTCCTCAAAAGCAAGAAAAATGTGTGTGTGTGTGTTTGTTTTTTCGAATTGCATAAGTCTTGTTTGAAGAATCAATTTGAATTGATTCCAAGGGCATATTTTAGAATAGATATCATTATTGGGTTCTAAAATATTCCTCATAAAACTAATTCAACACCCATTAAGCCTTCAGAAGGCTCTACTATGACTCATGAAGATGAAGAATTGCAATATGATCTATCAAAATTACAAGAGCAAGTGCAACAAATTTCACTCTCACAAAGAGCAACAAAAAATGAAATGGAAGTTTTGAAGAAAGGCATGGAAGCTAAGATGGATGGCATGGAAGCTAAGATGGATGACATGAAAGACAACATGGAAAACATGAATAATGATCTAAAAGCAGACATAAAAGGTTTGACAAAGTTGATACAAGAAATGTTTCCTACTGGTGAAAAGATAGTAGAAGAACCTCATGATGAGAAAAAAATAAATGTTAATCGTGATTTCATAAACTCTAATGTTGGCGGGAAGAACCACCATATTCCAAAAATGGATATGAGGAAGTTTGATGGAAAGGATCCTGTAACATGGATACTACAGATGGAGCAATATTTTGATCTTCATAATGTGCAAAACACACAAAAGGTACGCATTGCAACTTTACATTTAGAAAAAAATAAATTTGTATAGTATCGATGGCTTTGCTCCCCTAAAAAAATTGTCACTTGGTCAATTTTTACAGAGGAAATGATAGCACAATATGAGGATACAAAGAGCAACACCTTCTTTAGCCAATTGATAAATCTCAAACAAAAGGGTTTAGTGGGGCAACACATTGAGGACTTCCAAAAATTGAATATAAGGGTAACTGATATTCCAGAGGAACACATGATCGATCTCTTCATAAGCAGTTTAAAGGATAACATCCAACATGAAGTTCGCGTTTTGGAATTGGATTCATTGGAGAAGGCATTCAGGTTGGCAAGAAAAGTTGAATGTAAAATAATGGCGACAAGGAAACCTACCACTCAATTCTATAAATAAGGAAGTGTTGCTACACCTAGATTTCCACAACCTACAAGGTTGACACCACAACAATTGGAAGAAAAAAGAGCAAAAATGCTTTGCTACAATTGTGATAGCAAATACACTAAAGGTCATAAGTGTGCTGAGAAGAAATTATTTTACATAGATTGTGAAGAGGAAGAAGAAAATTAACAAGAAGAGCATATACACCAGGAACCAGCTCTAGAAGAGGAAGAAATGAATCTGACCATATTGTGTAATGCACTGGCAGGAATTACCACTCCTCAAACTCTCAAGATAGAAGGACATATCAAAAATAAAAAGGTAATAGTGTTGATTGATTCAGGTAGCACCCATAATTTTATTCATTATAAGGTAGCCAAGGAATTAAATTGTTTCCTATACCCAACACCAGAATTTCAAGTGATGGTTGCAAATGGAGGAACTATAAATTGCTCTGGAAAATGCCATAATATCAAGCTAACCATGGGGGAATATGTATTTACTAGTCCAATGTTTTCCATTCCTATGGGAGGTGTTGATGTTGTAGTAGGAGTACAATGGTTACAATCTTTGGGGATGGTAGCTTTTAATTTTCAAGAAATTTTCTTGAATTTTTTTTCAGAATGAAAGGAAGTTGAATTACGGGGTATTGAGGGGAAGCTGGGAAAGATAATAAGCTCTAATGTCATGACAAAGCTTATAAAAAAAGAACAATGAGGCGTCATTGCACAATTATTCTCACTAGAAGTTCCAACATCAAAATCATCTATTTCTGCAGATCTCCAACAAGTCTTGGACAATCATTCCAAGGTGTTTGAAACTCCCAAAGGACTCCCACCTATTCGTGATCATGATAATGCTATTCATTTGATTCCAGGAAGTGTTCCTCCAAACATCAGGCCTTATAGATATCCTTACTTCCAAAAGAGCGAAATTGAACGTATGATTGCGGAAATGTTAGAGGCGGGTATAATTCAACCTAGTCAAAGTTCTTTCTCTGCTCCTGTAGTATTGGTACACAAGAAGGATGGATCATGGCGAATGTGTACGGATTATAGGGAGCTCAATAAGCTCACCATTAAAGATAAATTTCCCATTCCTGTGATTGATGAATTATTGGATGAATTACATGGAGCAATTTCTTTTACCACGTTGGATCTTCGTTCAGGATATCATCAAATTAGAATGAAGACTGAAGATATTCCAAAAAAAACATTTCAAACTCATGAGGGTCATTATGAATTTTTGGTCATGCCTTTTGGCCTTACCAATGCACCTTATACATTTCAAGGGTTGATGAATTCCATTTCAAACCCTTCCTTAGAAAATTTGTGCTAGTATTTTTTGATGATATACTAATCTACAGCAGGTCTTGGAAGGATCATGTTGAACATGTTGACAGGGTGCTCAAACTATTGCGGGAGAAACAATTATATGCAAAAAAATCCAAATGTTTCTTTGGAGTACAAGAGGTGGAATATCTGGGTCATATTGTATCTCACGAGGGTGTTAAAGTAGACCCTAACAAAATTAAAGCCATTAAGGAATGGAAAGTCCCCACAACCATAAATAAGTTGCAAGGATTTCTCAGGTTAACAGGGTATTATCGCAAGTTTGTTAAGAATTATGGGAGAATAGCAGCACCTATAACAACATTATTGAAGAAAGATGCATTTTCATGGACTCCTGAAGCAACTAAGGCGTTTGAACATCTTAAAGAGGCAATCTGCCTAGCACCGGTCTTAGCTACGCCAGACTTCACAAAAACCTTTATTGTGGAATGTGATGCCTCAGGAAATGGAATTGGTGCTGCAGGAAGGAAGACCCATTGCTTTTGAAAGTCGTCTAATAAAAGGAAAGTATTTACAGAAACCTATTTATGAGAAGGAAATGTTAGAAATACGGCATGCACTAAAGAAATGGAGAACTTGCCTAATGGGAAGACACTTCAAGGTAAAAACTGATCATGATAGTCTTAAATACTTTTTGGAACAAAGACTATCTTTATAAGAGTAGCAAAAATGGGTCACAAAGATGTTGGGTTATGACTTTGAAATAATCTACAAAAAAGGAAAGCTTAATGTTGTTGCAGATGCACTCTCAAGAAATAATGAAGAGGTGGAAGCATTGCTTTGTGCCATTTCTATTATCCAACTAGATTGGATAACTGAAGCAAGAGAGGAATGGAAGAAGGAAAATGATGTATGGACACTCATTCAAAAGTTGCAGCAAGATCCTAGCACATATGATACAATTAGTTGGAAAAGTGATTCCTTATGGTACAAAGATCGCTTATATCTTTGTAAGAATTCCCGACTAAAACAAAATATTCTTCTGGAATTGCACACTTCTCCTTTAGGAGGACACTCAGGATTTTTAAAAACTTACCACAAGGTGAAGAAATAATTTTTTTGGGATGGCCTTAAATCTGATATTCAAAAGTTTGTGGCGGAATGTTTGGTTTGCCAGCAGAATAAAGTGGAAACAATTAAGACCCCAGGACTTCTACAACCTTTATCCATTTCAAGTCAACGTTGGGAGGAGATTTCAATGGATTTTATCACAGGTTTACCTAAGTCCGAAGGAAAGAGTGTCATCATGGTGGTAGTTGATAGACTTACCAAGCATGCACACTTTTGTGCATTATCTCATCCATTTAAAGCAAGTACAGTTGCTACTACATTTATGGACAGAATTCAAAAGCTACATGGAAGCCCAAGGGTTATTGTGAGCGACGGAGATCCCATTTTTACTGGAAATTTTTGGACGGAGTTATTTTCTTTTTTGGGTACTCAATTAGCTCATAGCTCATCTTATCATCCTCAATCTGATGGTCAAACTGAGATAGTAAATAAATGTTTGGAAGGATATCTTCATTGTTTTGTATCTTATAAACAAACACAATGGGTCAAGTGGTTACCTCTCGTTGAATGGTGGTATAACACTTCCTTCCATACTGCAGTAAAAATGACCCCATTTATGGCATTTTATGGATATCATCCACCATCCATCACATCATATTTGAGGAAAAATTTGAAGGTTCAAGAGCAGTGGAAGATCACATTGAGCATCAACAATAAGTTCTCCAAATCTTAAAGGATAACCTGAATTTGGCACAAAAATGAATGAAACAACAGGCAGATCAACATTGCAGCGAGAGAAGTTTTGATGTAGGAGATTGGGTATTTTTACAGCTACAACCATATAAAAAAATTTCCCTCAAGCAAGCTAAGAAGGATAATAAATTATCGCCAAAGTACTATGGTCCTTACAAGGTGTTGCAAAAGATTGGGCTATGACGCCTAGGTGGAGCTTCACAGCTGGCCATGAGTGCGTACGTTTTTCCATGTTTCCTGGCATGCTTAAAGAGAGTTATAGGTAAAATATTCCAGTTCAACAAGATTGCCAGAACTTGATGAGGAAGGAAAAATCATCGTATTGGAACTGAGAGCGGTCATAGAGCAAGAGAAATCATGACTACGGAATCGATCGATTTCAGAGTATCTTATTAAGTGGAAGAACTTACCCACTGAAGATTCTACATGGGAGGATGAGAATTTTATACAGAAGCACCCAGAGCTACTCAAGCGTTGAGGACAACACTTTTTTGAAGGAGAGGGGCATGTTAGGTCCCTATATTACTAGTATAGTCCATTATTGTTATTAGTGTAACCCCCTTATTGTTATTATTGTACCCTTGTAACCCCCATTTTGTTATTATTGTGCCCTTAAATTATTATTGTTAGGTCGGCTAGGATTACATTGTGGCCCACTAGGATTAAATTATGGCCACATGGACTCTTATATATAGAAAGGAGGTTTTGTAAATTGTATCATCCAAGAATTTTTCATTTATGTAATGTATTGGAGGTTGCCCCCTCGAAGTGGCTTATTTCTAAGGCGTTGATATCACTTTTCTTCTATTTTTGGATTTGGTTACACAACATTTACGAAAAAAATGGATCTAATGCAGAATAAAAATATTTTGAATTTGATTTTTCAATGATAAAAAAAAACACTTAAGGAGACATTTAACAAACTTACTTTTCAAATGAGGAAGATTCAGGTAAATTCAATGGTCTCTATGAGGCATCAGACAGTTGAAAACACAACAAACAAAAGGCTGAATTTGATGACAATGAAAAATTAGAATGGAATTTGGTTGGCTTAGGGGGAAACATAGTCTCTAAGGGGAGATAGTGCGTTGCGAAGCACCCCTGAGTGGGAGATAGTGCTATGAAAAGCACTGTGTCTTGACCAACAGTGCGTTGGGCGTAGAATAGAACAAAAAAATCAAGCTACTAACAGACTTCTAATGCAATTATTTGTTTCAAAAGCCTAATAATTGAGAGTAGATGCTACTGGGTGGATAAGAAGAGGAAAAATACATCAAGGATGAAGGTAAAATCCCTAGTGGAGTCGCAAATTTGTTATGCATAATTATGGATTACAGATAAAACACATTCCCTAAATGTGGTGCTATGCATTTAGAACAACAGATCAAAGACTTTGCAGATACTTTTCCTAATAGTAAATAGACACACAGAAATATGGAGAAACTTACTTGGATTCCAAGCACTTCCTATTCTCCTTATGTCGCTCTTTTTGTAGCTTCCAATCCAACTTCGATTGCCAGACAGTTCCTGCAAGTATAAACATTAAACAACATAGAGATTTCAATATACAAATGGCTATTTACTTTCATCAGTTAAATCAATGAAACATGAAACATATACATAAGCTAAGAATCCATAATATGAAAGATATAAGATTATCCAGATACATATGTGGGAAAGTAAGAAACA
This sequence comes from Pinus albicaulis, assembly GCA_034641835.2. Classification (NCBI taxonomy): domain Eukaryota; kingdom Viridiplantae; phylum Streptophyta; class Pinopsida; order Pinales; family Pinaceae; genus Pinus; species Pinus albicaulis. Next base: position 322,563,546 of record CM076575.1, read on the forward strand.
ACCTTTAATAATGGATAGAAGGGGGAGGTTACAACCAACGATTGATTTGATGTCACCAACTCCAGCATCATCCCAACCTCATCACAATGAAAATCTCTCCAGTAGCATATCACTCAAATAAAACACTCAATTGAGGATCCAAAAACATTTCTCTACCAAATTTCTTCCTTCTCAAGCACTAGGATCTGTGCTCAATTTATAGATCAGTTGAAGGTAGTTTCAAAATCAATGACTTTCTGATAATAGTCTAGACACGTTCCCAAGCTCAAAGGTGTTGAATGGACACATGGATTCAAATTTTGACACATATTCACTCTTCTATAAAGCACTAGCCATGTGGAGATTCCGAAACAGTGAGAATTTCACTCCCAATTGACCAACACACCCTTGAGTGTTGGGAAGTGCTTTGCAGAGCACCCTTGAATGGAGGTAACTGCATATGCAAAGCAGTTAGTCCCTTGAGAGACTACATTAGTGAGCTCATAGGTGATATAACATGTACTTCATATCTTGGAAACCTTGCAATGGAAGCTGTGGATTATTTTTTCTTGTTCTTTGTCTTAGGGCATGTAGCAATTGAAATGATAGGGGATGATAGACCATATTCATTGGTTTTGGGGATGATGTCCAGTTTAACCAGGTCATTGGTAATGGTGCCAAAATTGACCTATAACACCGGTGATACAAGGAAAGCATATGAACACTCTCTATTCACAAATCATCATCTCCCTATATATTATAACTTAGATTAACTAGAAAAAATTGAAAGTGGCCCATATCCTTGCATGTTTTTCTTTTGAGCAAGGAATAATAGAACATAGTTTAAATAGGGGATTTTGAAAAGGATCATCACATATCCACATGTTAAAACTATGTTATTTTTCACTTTTTTCTCACACACATCCACACACTAAGCAAAGAAAATACACCTAAAACTAACTTAACAAAACTCACTAAATTCTCCCCATAGGGGCCACAAAATAATTTATAATCTAAGTTAGGATGAAGGGGGTAGGCATTCAATAAGCCGCCTTGATCATTATTCATATTGAAACATAGAAGTTGAATATTTAGGGAGCTTTCAAATCCACCTATCAACCCACGGAAAATAAAACCGGAGTGCAACAGAGACTCGATTTAGAGGGGGTTAGGCTTACATGCAGTGCGGGAAGGTATCAATTGGGGCTACCTGACCCAGCTGATACTTGGTACTGTTAGCTGAATTACCAAGAAGCCTAAGAATCGAATGATCATGTGGGATGGTGGTACTTAGTGGAAAAAATTAAAGCATCCTTTCCCTATAAGTTACAGTGCAGGAAAGCACTAGATCCTCTACCCTTACCTTGGTGGATTTTCTTCGGCTGATTGGGGGCATCGCCAGATCTTATGGGATGTTGTGCCATCACTCGCAAGATATATTCTCAAGGCCCAGTTACATTTGAGTGTGTGAGGATGATTGGGTCTTCTAGGATTTGAGTATCATATAAAATAAAAAAAACCATATTTTTTGTTTGACTGATCACATAGGATTAATCTAAAGGGAAAATTTATTTTATTTTCACTTTTTTTTTTATGTATGCGATTATAATTTTTCTTTGATTATAATCTCTATCCTCTCAAATATTTCCAAAGCCATACCTATTCGATGCCAGAACGGACCCAATGAGACCTCATCGATCTAGACGTCTTTTGGACCTCTTCCCATTATCAGGAGGGGTTCCAGGTCTTTCGCAATTTAGGCGTCAAAGTCAAAACACAACCACCATTATTGTTGGTTCATCCTTTATTGGGACATCTTTAGTTGGGAACCCTGGTCGGTCTCCCAACGTCACACCACACACCACTCCTCCCACAACCCCTAAAGGGCAGAGGAGTGCTACCCATTCGGGAATCCAGTTGAATGCAAAGCAGGGTACGTCACAGACAAACCCTCTTCCTAACCAGAACATTGTGTTTTCACAAGTCGCAATGGCTACAACCTCGTAGTCACCTTTTCTAGCTTCGTTAAATCTACCAGATTAGAAAATTTGAAAAATGACCCCATTACACACAACCCGATATGGCCTCCCATGCCCACAAAGCTCCCTTCAGACATTCCAACGTTCAAAGGAATGCAATCAGAAGACCCCAGAAATCATGTTATGAATTTCCACCTATGGGGTTCATCGAACATCATCGTTGATGATACTATTCGACTGAGACTGTTTCAACAAACTCTGACCGGAGTAGCAGCAAAACAGTATGTGGAGGAACCCTTTGCTACACATGGAACCTTCAACGCCCTGGCCATTGCGTTCTTGACCTATTTTTAGTTACCCATACACCATGATTCCGGAATGGAATTACTGATCCACTTTACGCAAACCCCCGCTGTCCATATCTCGAACCATCTCCATGACTGGCAGAGGCGTCGTAGTTTGTGCAAAGCCAAAATCGATGATCAAGTTTTGTTAGACCTATTCCTAAAAACTCTCACCTAAGATATTTCGAGATGTGGCACAACGAAAGCCCATATTCGAAGAGGACACCATCAGTAAGGCCCAACAACTTGAGTTGATCTATACGTAGTCAGGGTATATTTACAATATCCTGCCAAACGCTCCGTGCCTACAAAATTATAAAGAATTTCCAGGCGTGTCAAACTCTGCAGATGGTTTAATTGGGTCATTGACCCAAAGTTACCCAGGCAACAACATTCAATACCCCGCTTACACATATGATACTACGCAGAATGTACCACAATCCGGCTACCAAAGTCATCACATGCCTTCTCAAAATTTGGCTAGTAGGGCGTCATTGTATCACCGTCAGCATGGAGGACCTTATCCTCCAGCTCAGGGGACCTAGTATGCAGATAGACATGCTGAAAAAAGAGCACCCCGCAAACCACCATACACCAACCAAGGATAGGGGAATCGGGTTGCCTCATCCTCTTGAGTTATTAGGTGTATCAATTACTACAAACGACTTGATCGGGTATTTGACCCAAGGTCACCTAGGCAGCAATAATCTGTATTTGGAGAGTTACCAGGTGCGTCAACTACCGTAGATGGTTTGATACTGGTCTTTGACCTAGATCACCTAGGCAGTAGTAACACCCATGATACTCAGGGAATTACCAGGTAGATCGATACTGTAGACGGTTTGATTAGGTATTTTCCCCAAGATCACCTAGGTAGTAGTAGTAGTACCATGTGCGTCGATACTGCAGACAGTATGATCGGGTCTTTTTCCTAAGATCACCTAGGAAACAGTAGTACCATGCACGTCGATACTACAGATGGTTTGATCGGGTATTTTTCCCAAGAGCACCTAGGCAATAGTAGTACCATGCACGTCGATACTGAAGATGGTTTGATTGGGTCCTTTTTCCCAAGATCACTTAGGAAGAAGTAGTACCATGCGCATCGATACTGCAGACGGTTTGATCAGGTCTTTTTCCCAAGATCACCTAGGCAGCAGTAGTACCATGCGCATCGATACTGCAGAAGGTTTGATTGGGTATTTTTCCAGAGACCACCTAGGCAGTAGTAGTACCATGCGCATCGATACTGCAGATAGTTTGATCAGGTATTTTTCCCAAGATCACCTAGGCAGCAATATTAATGTATGCGTCGATATTGCACATGGTTCGATCGGGTATTTGGCCCAAGGACACCTAGGCAACAGTAATCAGTACCCTATATACTCACAAGATTCTACTTAGAACGTATCACAACCTAGCTATCATGAAAGTCACCCCAGCACTAATATACCAACCAGGGACAAGGGAGCCAATATCCTCCATCCCTAACACAGAATGGACCACTGGTACAGTAATGCATCGGTTAATCGATTGCAACTCTTCCCAGGCTCATCAACAACCATATAACCAGAATAACTATGACAATAATCCAAATGCTTTAAAAAGAAGTCGAGGAACAAACAAAATGGAGATCCTAGACAGGGGGCAATAACCAAAAACCCCTCCCCCCGTGATATCAGTCTGGGGGCAACCCCAACCGACATCAAAACTAGGAACCAAGTAACAACCCCCAGGGGAAAACTGGAGCTTAGAGTATCTGATCATGAAACCCAAATCAACATAGTGATCGACACTTCATAATTCCCAAAGGAGGTGCCACACATTCACACCTCTGAAAAAATAAATTTTCAGTGTCGACATGTATGCCCTCTCTCATCTTCTTTTTTAAGCACATGTCTTTCAAATGATATTTGAATAAAGAAGATTCTTTCACATGGGGTATTTGTTTTTGCAGGTAGTGTGCAAACCATCCACCACTCCATCCACTGAAAGTTTCATAACAGGTATTATTCTACCCTCAGCATGATAGAGTCCCATAAAAACTCTGCATATCCTAATATCATTTCTCCATAAGAAATTAACTATAGGTTCCAAACACCCGACCATGTTTATCATCACCTCACCTTGCACATGATAAGCATCCTCATTGGTTGGTAGAGCCTCCCCTCCATGGTGCTCGTCACCCGAAATAGACCATATATCATAGCAATAGTGAGGCCATGGCCATACCACTATAGTCCGGGAGGCACCTCATGCCCATTCACTCGCCAGGAATCAGGTCAAGTTTTACCATATCAAAATAAAACCCCTTTCATGGATGACCAGGTTGTGCAAGTAGATTGAAAGTGCACTACCATGCCTCGAATTTGGCCTACCATTCCTCCATCAGCATAAACCATCTGCGAAATTTTTTCATCCACTTCATCAAGCTCACACATGAGACCAACCAATGGCCCCCCTGCTCAGCAAAACACCATCCTCACATCATCAGTGAGTGAACACTTTCATGTTTTGGGGCACCCGTCTCTGTGTTTTGTACAAACCAAACCTCATTATTTTATTCTTTTGGTAAGTGTAGAAAGACCACAAATGACGCACTATGTACCCCACCCACTCATTCATTATTTCTCCCATGGAAGCAGTCCCTGGTCACCCTTGGTCGGAGTATCACACCCTCATAAAAAAAGCACCATGAAATTCATAACCAGTTTATACTCACCATGGAAGTCCTACCGACTCCAGGGACTTCCCAACCAGAAATAGTTATGATTGCCAACAAGCTACTTTTTATACTCCGACCTTGGGCCACTGAATCCCCATCATCAATTTTCTGTCATCCCTCGCCATCATGCATATGTTAAACCCATCACATCCAGGATCTTGATCCTCCATATCAATGATCCCCTCGTTCTGTTGAGGCTTCCTTTTTTTCGACATCAACACCTCTTTTCCAAAGAGGAAGCGGTACCTCGGATTGCCCCTCTCCACAAAAGGGCATCCTCAAGTGGCACTGTGGGAGACATCATTGCCCACATATGTCATCAATTCTCCTGACATTCGACTACAACACAAGATTTCATGTCAAGATGGTATCATACCTTACAACCATTGCACTTTGATCAAATTCATCGAAGACCCATGCCTTTATAAGCGCCTCTGTTAGCAATGCTTACACAGGAGGTCCCAGCTAGCGCTTATGTGTACGGTTGGAATTTATATGCCATACCAAGTTTACGCATATGGGTACGACTTTCCACCTATAGTCAAAGAAAAAACGCCCCTTAGGGCATTAGCAGTTGTCATCATCAACCAACAGATCACTACCATACTAGTGACACAGACAGAACCTATATCTGTCAAATAGATTTGTTTAACTAGACAAAGCATTACAAGCATGGGACATGCCCGCCTCGTATAAAATTTGTATATATTGTATTATACCATTGCTTGTAGGGATCCCACAGGACATGGTCGCTCTTCGACCCGGTGCAGGGTGTCTCCAACTCTGAGCTACACGGAGGTCTCTCTCTCTCCACACATAGAAAATAAAATATAATGTATTTCAGCTATATAGTTCTTCCTAGACCTCACACATTAAGGGGAAAGTGTTATCATTGGAAAATCGTACAAGCAAAGGTGACATTATTTAAGGTCAGACAGAAGGATTTACAGGGCTGAGAGACATTAGAGAATATGAAAGTATTTAAAAAATCTCTAAGGTCTGAGGAAAAATAAAATTGCGTACAAGAAGGACTAGTCAAAAGTGAATTTGCGCGCAAAATCCTTCGATAAATGCGCCCTCGTGCGTCTTTTGTCCCAAAAAGAGCGTAATACTGGGAGTGATGAAATTGACTTTCTGAGACCACAAAGGCACACTTCATGACATTGATTCCACACTCGAAGCTGCCTAAGGACAACCACCCAAGCCTCCTTAGCACATCAAGGGATCACACAATGGAATAAATGTGGCACATAATGGAATCACCCTCCTCTCTTGGGTCACTATCCACAATGTACCAAGAGAGAGAAGGAGGATTTGAATTCTCCTATCAAAGGCCACCAAGAGATGAACAACTTGAGAGAAAATTGTTATGCTGGCCAGAATTTCCCCAAGAAATACCAGCAATGTGCGATCTGGAGCAGAGATAGAGGAGACTCAGTTGTTGGCCATTCAACAACTCCAGTCCACCATAGTAGTGAGAGGGAGACTTTGTGCCAAGGCAGCTTGGAACTAAAAACATCCTTGCATCGGGACTTAGAACCCCAAGTTCTAAGGGCCCCTTGGAAAGTGGGTTAAAGTTTCATCCTTATTCCTACTAGCACTTAATAAGAGGGGACGTAAGCACCACCGTTTGGATTATTGAAGTTGTTTGACTCTATTTAGAGCTTTTGTGTTATTTGTTTTAGTTTTAGTTTAATTTTTATGTTTGAATATGCATGCTATTTCTCTATCTATTATGTTTATGTTCTAGCAAGTTCCATTAACTTGCTTGACTCCATATATCTTCTGCCTGTAACCAATAACTTAAGAGGAATACCACAACCCTTAAGTTGGTGTGATTTCGTACATACATGCATCAAACACACTAACACAATTGGGAAGCCAACTTCCTGGGGTAGTAACTTGGTCATATTATCTCTGTTTGGCGTGTATGATATATCATCAAAAATATCGCTCCAACTGATATAGGTTTTGTTGGAGACCCCTACCTCCAACTACGGGACTACAAAGGACCTCAAAAAAACCTCATTTAGGGGGTCAAAATTGCTTCAGAAGTTCAGGACCCAAAAAACTGCTAAAAATAGTAAATGGTTCTATAAAAAAGGAAACTAATGAAATTAACTAGAGTTCTAGGTGGAATAGGTGGGTGGCCACCAATATCCACCTCGATAATTACTCCCCCCTTAGGAAGCAATGGTCCCCATTGCATTTAGAGCCTCCATGAGGTGAGGAAATTTCTGTTGAACCTCATCCCTGGTGAACCACTTTCCCTGGTGAAGGAGTTGGCCCGCCTTGACAACTAGATATAATTGGATCCTTTGTTGGCGAGTGTTCTTGATCTTTGTGTCTATTATTCGATAATTTGTGGCTTGTTCCATGTAGTCTAGGTTCAACTCTGTTGGTGTGAGTTGTTCTGCCTGTTAGCTCAGGTATGTTAGTGATAAAAAATAACTCTTTCAGTTGTTTTCCATAAAGTTACATGTCAAAATTTTTTAATTTTTATAACAAGTTCTCAAAAAAATAATTTTGGTCACTGAATCTGATCTAAAAATGAAACTATTTGTATCTGTTGTTCAAAGTATTCATTTCCATTTAATTAAGTGTGCAAAGTGTTTGTCATGTCTTGCAAATCAAACAAAGTGTTTTTGGTAACTGTTTTTGAGTTTATGTGTGAGGGAATGTTAATTAAAATTATTGTTTAACATCTTGAATCAGAAATACATAGTAGAATAACTTCACCATAACAACAGAGCAACATGATGACGTAGTTCACCCCTCTTGGGCTACATCTGTCGAGTCCAGGGCTCCCAATGGGCATGTCCTTGCTCTATTAGGTTGCTAAAATTGGTTTTATAGTGAGAAAGAAGCCTAAACAAGCTGAAACAGTTGTTAAAATGAATTTAGAAGATAGAAATAAGCTAAGTATGGCTTTTATTTCACCTCAAACAATGAAGTGTAGCCCAATGCAGCTCCATTTCCCTCATGGCCCTAATGGCTCTCCAAGCTTCCCTGAAGCAAAAATGGCTGAAAAACACCTTTTTTGGCTCTACAACCGATTCCAATGGCTCCAGAATTTTCAGAATACTCAAAATTGACTAAATTTTTTTCTAATTTGGTCGAATATGGAGAAAGTTATGATCCCAACAGTATTTTGCCTAGTGGCCCTCAAAAACCTCCACTAAACTTGGCTAACTCCAGTTAGCTTCACAAGAAAGGCGGAATCTCCAAACATGTCGGAACCACGCAGTAAAATTGGCAGAAACATTAACTATAACTATCAGTTCAATAACCGTTCACATGCGGATAAATTAGAGACAGTTTACGTTGGCGGTTAAGGTTAAGTCCGCGCCCTTGGTCACAGCCTATAGGTCACGTGGCTGGGGGCTAACACCCGAGTGCTTAATCTAGATCTTTCCTCCAGTTACTGCTTAGCCCTTGGTTACCACTTGTGATCACGGGGGTTTAAAAACTATAGCCCTGAGGGCTTAGCCCTTTTTTTTCCGCTCGTTCAACAAACAACACAATGCGCCCAACTGCTCACCCTTTTGCGTTTAGGTCGGGTCGACCTCCGCCCGAATGAACCAAATTAATTCGCCTGCATGAGGTCTCATTCACCACTGACCCTTTAGCATTTAGGTTGGGTCATCCTCCGCCCGACTTGTTTACCTCTGGACAAATACGTTCAGGGTGACCCGACTCCATTCAAGTTGGGTTGGGTCTGCCTACCAAAATTTTATTTAAACAGAATTTGAACCTTTGGCCTGGGGCCACATGGTAGCCTCTGGGCAGGCCACGTGGAACCCTCTGATAGGACCCTAAACCATATAAAATAAATAAAATTTTGCCATAAAAGTTTTCTGAGGATGACAAATTTTTGAGTTCAAAGGTCTTGTTTTGAAGGTTATTGGGAATTTTAAAACTTCAATAAATTCTTCATATGACATCAGATTTGGGTCCTATTCATGACGCCATAATAGAAACGACGAGGCCTATCCGGTCATTTAGTTTGCAACCAATTTTGAGCAATTCCAATTTTGAGCATTTTTTTCCTCTTGGACATGATCACCTAATCACACCTCCCCATTAGGAAGCTTTTGGACCCCAAAAGCCTTCAATTACCTGTTAAGAAGATGAGGGTACAAATCCCTCACCTTTTCCACCTCAATCTACTTTGACTTACTCAATTTGCTACCTTTAAGACCAACCCGAACATAATCAACATTTCCCCTCCTCGAAGTGCCTGTCCTTCTATCAAGGATAGCATCCTCTTTCATCTCATCCAAAAATTTTGGAGAGAAATCCTCTATGGATGGCAGCTAAATGTCACTTTCATAATCAACAGTTAAAGGAGGTTCATACAAACGTAAATTTTCCACATTCACAATGGAATACATTTGGATACATGAAGGCAAATCTAGTTGAAAAGCATTATTTTCAACTTATTTAAGGATCTTGAATGGACCATAACGAATAGGATTTAGATTTTTACCTTATCTTTGCATTCTTTCCTTACTAATATGCAACCATACCTCATCTCCTTCTTGAAACTTATGATCAACTTTGTGTTTGTCATGCCTCTCCTTGTACTTGCCTTGAATTTTTTCAAGCTATTCTTGAACTTGCTGATGTATGAGCTGAATTATTTCAATGAACATGCGAGCTTTGTCAATGTCACTATGCCCATCAATGGCCACATCCTTCTCAAAAATGAAATCTAAAGGTGACTTAGGAAAATACCCAAAGCAAGCTTCAAAAGGTGAAGCATTTGTAGAAGAGTGCTTGGCCCGGTTGTAAGCATGCTGAATGTAATGCAAGTGCTCATCCCAAAGCTTGGGATGCTTGCTGCAATAACCTCTCAAAAGATGTACAATGGTTCTGTTCACTACCTCTATTTGGCCATCCGTTTGCGGATGGAAATCATTACTCTTCTTCAACTTGGTGTCCATCATCTTCCATAGATTGGACCAAAAATTCCCAACAAATCCGGAATCCTTATCATTAACAATAGAAGTAGGCAAGCCATAATGAACCCATACATGTTGAAAATATAAATCACCAGTTTTTTCAACAGTTATAGATTTCTTACATGGAATAATAATACACATCTTGCTGAATCTATCAACTAATACATAAAGATAATCATGCTGCTTTCTAGATAATGGTAGACCTCCAAAAAAATCCATAGAAACACTTTCCCATCATCTAGAAGTTACCGGAAATGGTGTGTATAAACCAATCTTCCTATTGCTAGGCTTGCTTGTAGCACATAATGAACAACCTCTAATGAAACGTGAAACACTATCTACCATGCGAGGTTAATAACAATACCTCTGTAAATGTGCCACCGTTTTGCATACTCCGAAATGTCCAGCAATAAGAGAAGAATGAGCTTCTCTCATGATGCTTAGTCTCTCCCCTTGTGGTATACATAACTTGGCCATATGAAACAAAAAATTATTATGCAAATGATAATCATTCTCCTCAACATGATTCCCTTCACTCAAGTTAGCATTCACATCCTTAAAATCAACATCTGATGCATATTGTTCTATGTAGCTCTCATGTACAATAGAATCATTCTTAAGTAAAGTAGTAGCACTAATAATAGGCCTTGAAAGCATATCAACAACTTTATTTAAAATACCTTTCTTGTACCTTATTACCAAGTGAAATTGTTGTAGGAAACCCATCCTTATGAAATGTCGTGACTGTTTTAATTTACTTTGTGACTGCAAGTACTATAAAGGCTGATGGTTGGTATGAACAATTGTTTCTTTGCCCATCAAATAGTGTTTCCACTTTTTTACGATTTTTACCAATGCATAAAAATCCTTATCATATGTAGGATAATTCACAACGACACCATTAAATGTATCAGAATGAAATGCGATAGGCTTACCATGATGTAAGAGAACTGCACCCTTGGCGTAATCACTAGCATCAGTTTGAATCTAGAATGGCTGTCTCAAGTCTGGTAATGCAAGGACTGGAGCTGAACTTATCTTCTATTTCAAAGACTCGAAAGCTTTCTATCGCTTGCCTCCCCATGGGAAAGCATGCTTCACACTTGTCACTGCATGCATAGGAGCTGCTATGGCAGAGAAGTTAAAAATAAACTTCCTCCAATACTGAGTTGCACCCAAAAAAATTCTTACCTCTGTAATGGATTTGGGAGTAGGCCAATTCATAATGGCTTCTACCTTAAAAGGATCAATTCTCAAAGCACCTCCTCCTACTATGTGTCCCAAATAAACCAAAGAAGTCTTTCCAAATTCACACTTTGAAATTTTAAGAAACAATTGATTTTTCTTCAAAATATCAAGTACTTTCTTAACATGCATGACATGCTCTTCTCTAGTCTTGCTGAAAATTAAGATGTCATCTAAGTATAAAATAACGAAATAATCAAGAAAAGGATGTAAGACATCATCCATTACCCGCACAAAAGTTGCAAGTGCATTGCATAAACCAAATGGCATAACAAGCCACTCAAAGAGTCCCTGTTTGGTTTTAAAAGATGTCGTCCAAATGTCACTTTCTGCAATTCTAACTTGATGATAACCACTAAATAAGTCTAACTTAGTGAAATATTTAGCATCTTTCAGCTGATCTAACAAATCATCTATCCTTGGGAGTGGGTAACAATTCTTTACCGTTATCTTGTTCAATGCCCTGAAGTCCACAGACATGCGCCAAGTTCCATATTTGTTTGGAATCAATGACCCACATGGCGAAGTTCTTGGTCTTATGAATCCTTTGTCCAACAAGTCTTTAATTTGCCTCTTGATTTCAACATTCTCCATGATAGACATGTGGTACATGCCTATGTTAGGAAGAGGACAATCTTGATGTAACTGGATTTCATGCTGAATCTCCCTTTTAGGAGGTAAACCTGTCGGTTCCTGAAACATCTCATGATGTGCATCAACTACATCATATAAATCTGATTTAAGCTTGGAATCAAAATTTTCAAATGACTCATGATTCACATCAACCTTGGGCTTAACCATAAGAAGTACAAAAATCTTACTAGAATTCACTAGCCTTTTTACCTGTCCCACATTTACCATCACTATATTTGCCTTCTTGCGATGTGCCCTTACAATGAACTCCTTGCCATCTTTAAAGAGATGATACTTATTTTCATGGCGATGGAATATTTCTTTCCTGTCAAATAAGTAAGGACTTCCCAAAACAATTCCTGATATATCAAGCGGTACTACATCGAGTTCAACTGTGTCAATAAAGTGTTCAGTAATCGCAAATCGCAATATGCACTTTCTTGAGACTTTTAAGTTTTCATCCTTGCATATCAACCCGAGTGGATAAGGATTTGGATGTGGAATGGTCTCAAGTTTAAGTTGTTTGACCAAGTCTTCTAATATGAGATTTGCTTATGACCCATTGTCAAACAATGTGTCAATTTTTGTATGTTTTGAGACTACCCTCACATGGAACAATTCAATTCTTTCTTCCTCATTTGGAGTTTGTACATGAAAATTTGAAGTACTAGTGCTTGGCTTAGTTTCAGTTTCCTTTCCCTTCATAGTTTTAAAATCCATGGCTGCAATTTTGGTTTCGTCACCTGAATCATCACCTAAGTCTTGTGGTGTAGCTATAGTAGCTGCAATTTTCTTCTTTTCTTTGTTTTTTTTAAAATGAGTTCTTTTTTTAGGATGCAATTTCCAGCATTTTTTTTCTTCATGGCCTTCTCTTGAACAATGTTTACATATCACTTTCTCACCCTCTTGTTTGATAGATGCATTCTTTTTTCCTTTTCCCTGAAAGGTTTTGTCTTTTTTTTTCCCCTTAAAAGGCTTGTTTCTACCCTCATCAAAAGTGTTTTTCCCTCTAGCCTCTAAATGCGTAGCTTGTACAGAAACTTTGTCTAGATTAGTAGGATTGAACATAAGGATAGTATGTCTAAGGTAGCTATGCAAACCACCTATATATTTCAGCAAAGTATCTTAACTTTGTAAGTCTACCCCTAATAAGAGTGCTCTTCTCCTAAACTCTTGGGTGTAGTCTTGTACATTTTGTCCCTTAAGCTGTCTAAAGTTTTGCTAGTTCATGATAGCCTTTTGTAAATGAGCTAATGGATAAAATTGTTTTTTAATTGAAAAAATAAATTCAGCCCATGATAAAGTGATCTTACCATGTTTTTTAATTTCATCTTTGGTCTTGGCTTCCCACCATACCAATGCTGCTCCATCCATCCTCAAAGAGGCTAATTGTATCTTGGTGTCGTCATCATGAAGGTTATGTATCCTTAAGTAAACTTCCAACTTTATTATCCAATTGTCAAGTTTCTCTGCATTGAATTCACTGTTAAACATAGGCAACTCAAATTTAACATCAAGCTTTAAAAATGGACTTTTACCAGTGGTTTTAGACTTGTGATATTGATTCACCGAAATTGAGGATGACGATGTAGAGGAAGAGGATGAAGATGGGGATGGTGGATCGCCATTTCCTCCATGTCCTTTCTTTGACTTGTCATCACTTTTATTTCCTCATGAAGAACCCTCTCCGTCTTTCTGGTTTTTAGACCTTTCTCCAACAAGCCTATCATTCCTTTATTGGTAGAGTATCCTCACCATCTCTGTCATATCCAAGAAAGCCTTTCGTAACACCCGTTCCTCTTCTTTAGGATCCATATCTTCCGGAGCTTCTCCCTTTCTTGAAGACATGCTTGAAGCTTCTTCTATGGCTTTTGGCGGTGGCTCTCTGACCCTTCTTGGTTGTGGATTACTTTGTACACTAACCAAATGTCCTTCACCTCTCTTGAGTTTAAGCCTAGTAAGCATCAAAACTTGCAAAAAATCAACTATATCTTTGCACAAAACAAATGTTGAGTAAAAATCTAGCTCTTAAGGCTCAAATCATTAGCTCTAATACCATCTGATTTGAAAATGAAACTATTTGTATCTGCTGTTCAAATTATTCATTTCCATTTAATTAAGTGTGCAAAGTGCTTGTCATGTCTTGCAAATTAAACAAAGTGTTTTTGGAAAGTGTTTTTGAGTTTATGTGTGAGGGAATGTTAATTAAAATTACTGTTTAACATCTTGAATTATAAATACACAGCAGAATAAATTCACCATAACAACACAACAACATGATGAGGCAGTTGACCCCTCCTGGGCTACATCTGTCGAGTCCAAGGCTCCCAATGGGCATGTCCTTGCTCTATTAGGTTTCTCAAATTGGTTTTATAGTGAGAAAGAAGTCTAAAAAGGCTGAAACAGCTATGAAAATGAATTCAGAAGACATCAATAAGCTAATTATGGCTTTTATTTCACCTCAAACAGTGAAGTGTAGCCCAATGCAGCTCCATTTCCCTCATGGCCCTGATGGCTCTCCAAGCATATTTGAAGCAAAAATGGCTGAAAACACCTATGTTGGCTCTACAACCTATTCCAATGGCTCCATAATGCTAATAATACTCAAAATTGACTAAAATTTTGTCTAATTTGGTCGAATATGGAGAAAGTTATGATCCCAACAGTATTTTTCTTAGTGGCCCTCAAAAACCTCCACTAAACTTGGCTAACTCCAGTTAGCTCCACCAGAAAGGTGGAATCTTCGAACATGTCAGAACCATGCACTAAAATTGGTAGGAACATTAAATTTAACTATCAGTTCACTAACCGTTCACATGCGGATAAATCAGAGATAGTTTACATTGGCGGTTAAGGTTAAGTCTGCGCCCTTAGTCACAGCCTACAGGTCACGTGGCTGGGGGCTAGCACCTGAGTGCTTAATCTAGATCTTTCCACCGGTTACCACTTAGCCCTTGGTTACTACTTGTGGTTGTGTGGGCTTAAAAACTATAGCCCTGAGGGCTTAACCCTTGTTTTTCCGCTCGTTCAACAAACAACACGACATGCCCAACTGCTGACCCTTTTGCGTTCAGGTTGGGTCGACCTCTGCCCGACTGATCCAAATGACTTCACCTGCATGAGGTCTCGTTCACCAATGACCCTTTCCTATTCAGGTTGGGTCGTCCTCCGCCCGACTCGTTTACCTCTGCACGAATACGTTCAGGGTGGCCCAACTCTGTTCAGGTCGGATCGGGTCTGCCCACCAAAATTTTATTTAAATAGACTTTGAACCTTTTTCCTAGGGCCACGTGGCAGCCTATGGGTAGGCCACATGGCACCCTCTAGTAGGACCCTAAACCATATAAAAAAAAAAAAAAATTTCCATAAAAAATTTCTAAAGATGACAAATTGTTTAGTTCAAAGTTCCTGTTTTGAAGGTTATTGGGCATTTTAAAAATTCAATATCTTCTTCATACGGCATCAGATTTGGGTCCCGTTCATGGTGCCAGAATCACAGTGATAAGGCCTATTCGATAATTCAGTTTGCAACCAATTATGAGTAGTTCCAATTTTGAGCATTTTTTCCTCTTGGACATGATCACCTGATCAACTGAAGAGATCTAAGTCAAGTACGTTGCTCCTTAATTTCATTCATCGCCACCATCATTGTCAAGGTCATCTCCATGATAATCAATTTCAAGGTCACCATCTCCATCATCATCACTAAAGAGGTCTAAGGTTATATCACTCCACCTCATATAGGTCACTGTGTAGGTTCATCTATGCCTTTGAATTTTTTTTCAAATTTTCACTGAAAAACAAGGCAGAAACCCTCCATTCCACTCAAAAAACCCTAAGGAAGGAGCTAGCATGTTTATGAAATGAAATAAAGTCCACCTGTCTGTTTCATATGGTTCAAATTTCAAAGGTGCAATGGGAACAATCTTACCGTGTCATCTAAAAGGAGGAATTTTTGTCTCATTGTCTCATTAAAATTTTGATAAAGTTATTCCAAATGTCGAAGAGTGAAAAGAGGTTCATTCTACACTCTTCTCTCATTTTAAGGTGCAAAAATCCATTTCCAAGTGCAAAAACGATCAAAAGGGTCATTTTCAAAGTGTCAAAGGGTAATTGTTATCTTCAGTTTATCAAAAGGAAAAGGTTAACCTCATTTTCACTCATTGTTACCCTTTTGATGAGTAGAAGAGTAGCTCTCCACCTTACTTTCCCTCCATGGTGTCTAAAATCCAAATTCCAAGGCATAAATTCCACTAAAATCCACTTGCAACCCTTCAAAATCACCTTTGTTACACTTTTGAACTGTAGTGTTATGCTTCTGGGTAGAAGTGTTACGCTTCTGGAAGACGCTGTGCAATAGGTATTACACTTCTTAGCGTTGCACAGGTGCTGCACAAGTGTTACACAACACACTATTACACTTATAAAACTCTATTGTTACACTCCTGTAAGGTGGTGTTACGCTTCTGGAAAAGAAGTAGTTTGTGGTTTATAAAGCTTGTGAAACCTCCAATAAATTGAAAGCTCGTCTCCATTTCTTTGTGTAGCCTCATATAAGGTAAGTCTTCATGCCTAATGTATTTTTTGGTTGAATTTTGAAGATTTGAAATATTCATGCTCACTTTCTTTTTCTCCATATTGTCACTGTCCATACATTTAAAAATATATATATTTTGACAAACCCTAACCTACCCTATTGACCTAAAACCCTAACCCCATCATATAAAACCTAATCCATATGTCCCATATCCATTATCCCCACACTCCAATCATTTATACCACTACCCCTAACATGCCAAATGAAAACAAACCCTAATACTAGCTATTCTCACAGTGAAAACCTTGGGAATTTACTATGTTTGGTTGAATTTAATGTTCATAGAGCTTATGGAGCTAAGATGCCATCCTCTTCAATGAATTTTTATTAGAATTTTTTATTAGCTCCATGGCTCTTATTTCACCTTCTTAACCTAAAACATTATTACAATAGCCATTCTCACAGTCAAAATTGAGAATTTCCAGTGTTTTAGGCATTTTTCCACCTTACACTTATCCATTTCTCCTCATTCCGCTTTCAGTATGGAGCTAAGATGCTACTCTATGCACTGAATTTTTCTTAGAATTTTTTATTACCTCCATGACCCTCATTTAACCTTATGAAATTACCCCACCTCTATAGTAGCTATTCTCACAGTCAAATGTTGGGAATTGCCTGTGTTTTCATCATATTTAAACCTCGATCAAACTCATTTTCCCTCATTCCAGCCACAACTTGGAGCTGACATACAACCCAATCCACTCAAATTTTTTTATAATTTTTCTCAACTCCAGGATCATTCATCTCATCCTCTAAACTCCCACTTTCCTACACTCTGTTTTTCTAGATTTCCATACATTCACCCATCTAATCAACACTATAGGTTTTTAATCATTCCAGTTACAAACACAATGGAAAGTGACAAGAATAGATTCAAGGTAGGGCACCATCTTAGGCTAGAACCCTTCACAATGCATGAAATACATGCCTCACCATTGGCCAGAAGATGATTTGAGAGAGATCAGTGTTTGAGATTTTTTGAAAGGGTCATGGAAGAGGGATATCATCTTCAATTGAATAGCCTATTTGCAACAAGCTTCATCATGGGAAAGGTCACTATTGCAGTTATGGAGATAAGCCTATTAGTAGACCTAATTTCTTCAGGAACATGTATCCCTTGTCATGGAGAGCAGTGGTTCAAAGGCATGGAATTAGACATTGAAGAGTACAAATGATTTCTCAAACCTCATGCTAGAAAGGAACCACATGTGAAGCTTCTTTGGCTATTTAGCCCATCACTTAAAAGTTCCATAGAACCAATTTTGAGAAGTTTTGATCCATTTTGGTATTTTTTTGTGATTTTTGCACAATTTTGGAAATTGCTCATTGCAGAAGGGTAACGAAATTTTGTTACTCTTAATTTGAGGGCATCCAAATGCTGATTTATTTATGTGGATGGGTGTATTTTGATGAGTAAATAACAGTTCAGGAACCCCCATGGCATGAAAAGCTTTAATTTTGGATGAAAATCTCGAAAACCACTCGTTTTTCATGTTCCTGCCACCTTTTTGGAGCCTCTGTTACGCTTTTGGAGTAACCTTGGGAGAATGGACTTTTGAAGGACTTCCCATGGTCCATTTTGAAAAATTCAAGATTTTCTAGAAACTAGACACATAGGGATAATTGACCATTCTTTCATAAGTATATTTGGAGCCTTAAAAGTTCCTCGAAAATTCTATTACACTTCTACAAATTTTTGTTACCCTTCTGTCAGAAATATCACAAATCAACATTAGATTCCTCATGACACTTCTCAAGCTCAGAAATTGTCACAAATTCAAGGTATTTCTATCCTATGAGTTGGAATTAGATTTATTGAGTTGGTTTTTCCCCCTATCATGAGGGAATATGTAATTAATGTAAGGGACAAACACTCCTAGTTCATAGCTAGAATTCAAGGAATGGTTTCTAACCTCCCTATAAACTAGGAAATGGCTCATATTATGTATTTATGATACATTTTGGAAGGTATTTTGACCTGATGATATGTCATAGTCCATATTTTCTATAATTAGTCTCTCTTATTGCAGTGGAGCATTTGTAATCAACAATTTGGAATGAAATCAAAGATAGATTTACAGGAATTGTGTTGAGATACTTGTGTTATGCATTGGAGAATTTGTTCTTCTTATGTATGTTTATCATTTCATGCTTAATACCATGTCTTCTTATTTCACATATTGTTATCTTGTAATTTTATGAGCATAAATCATGTTTATTCATGCTATGTTTTAGACAAGGTTTACATTGTCATGTTCATTTGATTCTAAATTAAATGAATTCACCTCAATGCTCATTCAAACTCTCTTCTACTTCATCCTATACTCAATGAAATATTAACATGCTTTCAAAATACCTATCTAGCCTCACATATTCTCTGAAAATTGACCTTGGAATTCAGACCTAAGAAATATCATACACAATCTAGTCACTGAATTTTCTATCCAACACTAAAAACATTAAACAAATCTTATTTACTGAGGTTACATACCTAGCCTAAGATCCTTAGATACTCAGTCATTCCTTTGACTACAAAAGTGACAACGAGAGAGCCCTCTCTAGTCCTTGTAGGGCTAGATACCTGACCTAAATCTTGGTATGTGCTTAACTTCCTTCAGCTCCATTCATAGCCTTATGAAGAAGTAGGGAGTGATAACATTCTTGGCGTTGTTTCCAGGGAGCGAAGATTAAATCTTTCCTAGGAAAGAACAACAAAGATTAGCACTGATTTCTGATGGTGAATAGTGGTCAGGCACAAGAATGGTTGTGCATATTTCGCCTGGCGACTCCAGTGGAGAAGAATCGAAAATTTCAGAGTTTTCATGGCGAATCCACTATTAAAAACCAGTAGCTTCAAGAACTATTGGTGAATTCAATGTTTTCAAAATGGATTCAACTGCAAGAAGGAATGTTAGGTAACCGATCCATAAATCACTTGATCCATAAATTGACACTAAAAAATATGCTCAGAATGTGGAGCTTATTCATCACACCTTATCTACTCTAACTGATCCATAAATCACTTGATCCCTCTGTTTTCTTATATGTTTTCTATTTTCTGAAAGTAATATGTTAGATTGCTGGATTGTTGTCTGAGAATCATGCTAAGTAAAGTTAAGCTAGGGAAGTCTATGGTTAGCCCTATCCTCTAGTGTTTTCTCCAACAGTTTTTTTGAAAGTTTCCCTTAAGAGTATGCCAAAAGCAGGCTAGGTTAAAATTACTTACTTGATCTTAGGCTATTCTTTATTTTATCTTGAATGTTTTCCTTTAAGAATATGTTGAAAGTAGGCTAGATTCAAAGTTATTACTTGATCTTAAGCTATTCTTTGTTTTCCTTTGAGTATGCTGAAAGCAGGCTAGGTTCAAAGTCCTTACTTGATCTTAAGCTATTCTTTGTTTTTCTTATATGCTTACTTATTTCACCACACTTTCAATGTTCCATACCATGAATCAACTTAAAAGATCCTTTGATATAGATGACTTGTCCCATAGGCCATACTTGAAACTTGTTGTGCAATTAAATCCTTTTGTGACTCCATAGCCCAATGGATTGACACTATTTCTTACTTATCCTATCAGCTGAACCATTCTATCAACCTGCTCACACCTTAACCCTTCAAATAATTCCTTCATTTTTATGATATTCATTCCAACCAAAACAAACAAAACCCTTGTGCCTTATAACTAGCCTAATATCAAACTAAACCTTGAAGAAACATCTTTGAAAACACTCATATAGAGAGATCCTTCTCTGAATCCAGGAGTGCTAGATCCTAGGATTCCAAAGTGGTTTTGATGTAGGCTCTGCAGCATTTGTTCTTTCCAATCTTGCAAATTACAGAGACCACAACAGTATCCATCATAATCAGTTTCAAGGTTACCATCTCCATCATCATCACTGGAGAGGTATAAGGTTATGTCACTCCACCTCATATAAGGTCACTATTGCAACAAGATTAAGCATGGGAAAGGTCACTATTGCAAGTATGGAGATTAGCCTATCAGCAGACCTAATTTCTTTAGTAACATGTATCCCTTGTCATGGAGAGAAGTGGTTCAAAGGCATGGAATTAGACAATTAAGAGTACAAAAAATTTCTCAAACCACATGTGGTTCTTATTTGGTTATTTATCTCATCATTGACAAGTGCCATAGAACCAATTTTGAGAAGTGTTGATCAATTTTGGTATTTTATTTTTATTTTTGCACAAGTCTGGAACTTCCTCATTGCAAAAGGGCAACAAAATTTTGTTACTATTATTTTTGGGGCATCCAAATGATGATTTATTTACATGGATGGGTGTATTTTGATGAGTACATCACAGATCGGGAACCCCATGGTGTGACAAGATTTAATTTTGGATAAAAAGCCCAAAAACCACTCATTTTCATGTTTCTACCACCTTTTTGGAGCCTCTGTTTGTTAGGTCCCTATATTACTAGTCTAGTCCCTTATTGTTGTTAGTGTAGCTGCCTTATTGTTATTGTTGTACCCCTGTAACCCCCATATTGTTATTATTGTTCCTTTACATTATTATTGTTAGGTCGACTAAGATTATATTGTGACCCCAAGGACTCCTATATATAGAAGGAGGTTTTGTCATTTGTATCATCCAAGAATTGTTCATTTATGTAATGTAAAGGAGGTTTCCCCCTCGAAGTGGCTTATTTCTAAGGCGTTGATCTCTATTTTATTCTATTTTTGGAGCTAGTTTCATAACATTTGGTATCAGAGCTTTGGATTCTAGTGTTCTGCTGCTCCAAACAAGTCATCGTGGAATTTTCACTATAACTTTTTTCTACTAAGGATTAGAAGCTGAATTTTTTTATCACGAGAAGAAGAAATCCGGAGTAAATTTTTGTAAAAATTTGAGATCTTGGTTCGCAACATTTTCGGAGATATGATCTGTGGAAGTTAGGGTTTTTTTCAGGCTCCCGAATTTAATCTCAAAGAGGTGACCGTGGGAAAATTGTCATAAATATCTCTTTGAGCATCAGATCGAAATTCTGTAAAAAGTAACTACAATTAAACATACTGTAGTTTCATGTGTATCAATTTTAGAGTCGAAGGAGGAAACAATGACACGTGAAATTCCGTACAAGTTCACTCTACTGAACCAATCCATAATTAGGTCATTGTGGGAGATTGGGCATAACTTTTCCTTGAAGAATCCAAATCAGGTGAGACCTATGTGTTCGAAAGAAGATTTAGAGGGCTACTATAGGAACAAATTTAAGATATTTAAGATCTGAAATCACAGAGATAATTTAGTTTCAATATCAATCTCCTCAAAAGCAAGAACAAGGTGTGTATTTTTTTTCCAATTTCATAAGTCTTGTTTGAAAAATCAGTTTGAATTGATTGCAAGGGCATGTTGAAGAATAGATATCAGTATTGGGTTCTAAAATTCCCCCTAAAAAGAATTCAACACCCATTAAGCCTTCATAAGGCTATACTATGACTCATGAATATGAAGAAGTGCAACATGACATATCAAAATAACAAGAGCAAGTGCACCAAATTTCACTCTCGCAAAGAGCAACAAAAAATGAAATGGAAGTTTTGAAGAAAGGCGTGGAAGATAAGATGGATGGCATGGAAGCTGGAATGGAAGCTAAGATCGATGAAAAATTGAAATACAAAATGGAAACCATGAAGAATGATCTAAAAGTAGACATGGAAGGTTTGACAAAGTTGATACAAGAAATGTTTCCTAATGGCGAAAAGATAGTAGAGGAAACTCATGATGAGAACAAAATAAATGTTAATCGTGATTTCATAAACTCTAATGCTGGATGGAAGAACCACCATATTCCAAAGATGGACATGAGGAATTTTTATGTCAAGGATCTCGTAACATGGATACTACAGATGGACCAATATTTTGATCTCAATAATGTGCAAAACACACAAAAGGTACGCATTGCAACTTTACATTTAGAAAAAAATAAATTTGTATGGTATCGATGGCTTTTATCCTGTAAAAAAATTGTCACTTGGTCAATTTTTACGGAGGAAATGATAGCACATTATGAGGATACAAAGAACAACAAATATTTTAGCCAATTTATAAATCTCAAACAAAAGGGTTCAGTGCTGGAGCACATTGAGGACTTCCAAAAATTGAATATAAGGGTAACTGATATTCCAGAGGAACATAGGATTGATGCATTCATAGGGACTTTAAAAGATAACATCCAACATGAGGTTCACTTTTGGGAACCTGATTCATTGGAGAAGGCATTCAAGTTGGCAAGAAAAATTGAATGTAAAATTATGGTGACAAGGAAGCCTACCACTCACATCTATAAAGATGGAAATGTTGTTGTTGGATGTGGAGCCTGATTATCTTCTTTGTTGTTCATCAGAGCATTGGACCCATATTCTTAATGAGGTGGAAACGCCACCCGTAATTTTACGTTGCCTGGGGGGTCTAGGGGGGGAGACTTCCTGGGGGGTTTCAGGGGAAACGCCCCCCGAAGCTAAAAACTGATGTAAAATTTCCTTGTAAAAGTATTGTAATTTCTAGTCAATCTGGGCGGTTTATTAGGCGGATGATCTGACGGTAAAAGTTACGTTTAATTTAGGGTTTTTTTCCCTAGAATTCAACCCCTCATTTTTTATGAGGGTATTGTATTGCAGCTGTGTATTGTATGTGTATTCTCAGAGCGAGAAAATGATAGAGAGACTGCGAGAGAGAATAGAGGATATTACAACAAATCTGTTGTAGGTTGTGTCTCTTCATTTTACTGGATAATAGAAAGGAAGGACTGGCTGTTTGGGGTGGACGTAGCCCAAACTGGGTGAACCACATAGATCTGTGTCTCTCTGGTTTTATGTGTTTTGTGTGCTTGTGTTTTCTGCATATTTTATGTGTTTCATTGCTCTGTAATATATAATTTTGCTGCTACTGCTAGACTTTCACAACCTACAAGGTTGACACCACAACAATTGGAAGAAAAAAGAGCAAAAGGGCTTTGCTACAGTTGTGATAGAAAATACACTAAAGGTCATAAGTGTGCTGAGAAGAAATTATTTTACATATATTCTGAAGAGGAGGAAGAAAATGAACAAGAAGCTTCAAAAGAAGAGGATATACACCAGGAACCAACTCTAGAATAAGAAGAAATGAGTTTGACCATATCATGTAATGCATTGGTAGGAATTACCACTCCTCAAACTCTCAAGATAGAAGGACATATCAGGAAGAAAAAGGTAATAGTGTTGATTGATTCGGGTAGTACCCATAATTTTATTAATTTTCAGGTAGCCAAGGAATTGAATTGCTTCCTATACCCAGCACCAGAATGTCAAGTGATGGTTACAAATGGAGGAACTATAAATTGCTCTGGAAAATTCCATAATATCAAGATAACCATGGGGGAAATATATATTGAATAGTCCAATGCTTTATATTCCAATTGGATGTGTTGATCTTGTACTAGGAGTACAATGGTTACAATATTTGGGGATGGTAGCTTTTAATTTTAAAGAACTTTTCTTGAATTTTTTTTTGGAAGGAAAGGAAGTTGAATTACGGGGTATCGCAGGGAAGCTGAGAAATATAATAATCTCTAATGTCATGACAAAGATTCTGAAGAAACAACAACGAGGTGTAATTTCACACTTATTCTCACTAGAAGTTCCAACATCAAAATCATCTATTTCTCCCGATCTCCAAAAAGTCTTAGACAATCATTCCAAGGTGTTTGAAAATCCCAAAGGACTCCCACCTATTTGTGATCATGATCATGCTATTCATTTTATTCTAGGAGTTGTTCCTCTAAACATCAAGCCTTACAAATATCCGTATGTCCAAAAGAGAAAAATTGAACGTATGATTGCAAAAATGTTAGAGGCTGTGTAATATTCCTAATTTAGCTTCAGCTAATAGGAATATTAATTTTTATTTTGAAATCTAGATGCATGAATAATTGAGCAAGGAGGGTCCTAATTTGCTCAAGTATGAATAAAAATCCTTCCTAATGTGAAAGGGGATCATGAAATAACCAATTCAAGCATCCAGATGTGTGAACAAGGTCTAAACTATGTGGACAAGGCCAAGTTTGACCAAGTCAACATGATTTATTCTGAAAGAAGTGGATTCTAAATAAAGCCAGCTCAATGTGAGTAGAGATCAATCCAGCTAGATAAAATAAAGGCACCTTGAGTGTGAAAAGGGGCAGGGCATGAAGAATCAGTCAAGGTTGACCAAGTCAACAAAGCTGTCTAGATACATTGCACCATCTTGATGGAAAGCACAGTTTTTGTGGAGGAGCCTTTGCATGGAAGCAACCTCATAGTGGGTGGGACCCTTGTTGAGGAAGCTCATAAATTATATAATGAAGGATATGGCAATCATATGGACATATTTGAGATTATATTTCTATGTGGTCTACTTAGAATTCCTGCATACTTGGTTGTTTAGCTAAGTTGCTGCACTGCTTAGTGCAAGGGTTTCCCCGAGTGAGGATTCCCTGCTCTTTCCTGGAGATATTGCTTGAGAAATCTAAGAGGAGACTTCTGATATGAATTCTCCAATATCAGGTGTTGGGCCAAGCACTTACCTTCAGAAAAAAAACGTATTCCCTTCAGAAAACTGCGTTATTTCTTAAGGTGTGCAGTGGGAGGGGTCAAAACCCCAACTTGAGGAGCTAGTTTCCCAAGAGGAGGATCAGGCTTTCTTTGGGAAATATAGAGGAAGAATATATAAACATTTATTTTCATGTTCAGCCATATTATGCAGAGCTTCATCCATACAATGTTATTCAGCCATAGATTTGCAACAACTTTCTCTTGTATATCTTTTCTGTCAAGAAACCCTTGCTAAGTCTTCTTGGATTTGTATAAAATAGATTAGATATATTTTTTTATGCCTCATTGAGTATTCTAATAATATTATCAGATATATTTCTCTATTTTTTGAGTTAACCTCTATTTAGACTGCACAGTCTCTTATGCAGCAACTCTGACATTTTGCAGTTTTGGGGTTTTGGCAATTTTAAGCTGTTTTTTGCATGGGAGACATGTTTAACTATGCTAGAGGAATTTGTTTCTGAAAATATTTTGCATGCATGTCCTATATTGTCTATTCTAAGGGACATAATCATTATTTTTCAGTGTTATAACTTCATATTCAAAAGATAACATTTTTAGGGCCAATAATGTTGCTTTTCCCCACTTGGTGATATTGTAAAAAGGCATAGTTTGTTGCTATGATTGTTCTATGAAAGATATGTGTTTAAATACACTATATTATTTTAACACTTTCTTCTCTCCAACTTTGGAATACCTTAAGGTATTCTTATTGTTGTAGAAAATTCCATATTTGGAATATTACAGTGGTATCAGAGCAACAATCTTGGCTCAGCCTATGAGCTCAAGAATTATGGAGTCTTCTCATGGGGAGGAGGAGATTTGCAGAATAAATTAGAGCAAACCCTTGTTGTGTTGAGAAAAGAGGTTCTCAAAACTTCTCTTTTCAAATCTGCAGGGAAAAAGCAAGGGCATCAAAGAAATGAGGAGGGAAAAACATGAGGATCCCTCAACAAGATCTATACAAGAGGAAGATTCTAAATCCTCATCTTATGGATATGAGAACTCAACCATATCATCAGATCTAACATGTTCTATCAGCAATTTCTTCATGAAGAGGAAGAAAGGAGATGTTCCAAAGAGAGATACTCTTGGAAATTATTTGCAGGAATATGAAGATCAATATGAGGAGTTCAAAGATCACTTGAACTTCCAAGGGTTTTTCCAAATGAATGAGGAAAAGAGAACAAGGAGAAAGAATCAGGGTGAGGGTAGATTCTTTCTATCCACTTTTGATGGATCACCTCTATGTCGAGCTAGGGCTTGGGTGAAGGAGCTAGACACCTTTGTGCAGAAAAATCAAGTTTCAGAATTTAATGCCATCAAAGTAGCAGCACTGCATTTTGAGGGTAAGGCCTATGCTTGGTGGTTGTTTGAATCATTTTCCTTAAAGAATGAAAATACATCTAATTATGCAAATTTCATTAAAATATTAGTAGATAGGTTTGATGATATTTCATGTGAAACATCTTCTATTGCAACTATCAAACCACATCAAACAAAACTTTTGCATGAGTTGGGAGGGTCTATCTATCCAACTCCATTTCTGAAAACCAATGCAGAGGAGGTGAGCTTGTTTGATACTTTTCCAAAGGAAAGATCTCCTTTAGATGAAGGACTTTCTTCTCAAAAGGAAGACATGAAGATTCCTTCTTCAAAAGAGGACCAAGATCTAAGGTCTCTCGTTGAAGGTAAGGAAACTTCAACTAGTGAAGAAGAGAAAGGAGAGGCAGGAGAAGATAATGCAGTCATGAAAAGGGCACCTCAAGCACCTCATGAAGAAGAGGATGGAGAAATTTCTCCAAAGAAAGAAACTCTTGCACTTTTGCAAGGAGTTCCAAAAGGTCTCACACATAGAGCTCTTGGCATTACACATGAGCAGCATGTACGTTCATTGCCAAATGATGAGATCTTGAAGATAGGAGAAGGAAAAGATGAGGAATGGAATCAAAAGATGAATAGCATGTACCCTTATCTATTTCAGATTTTGAAAGAAAAAAGAAGGCAAGAGGACCCATGCAACAAAGGTAGGGGAAAATCTGTCCACCTACATTCACATCCTACTCTATGCCTTGATGCCTCTCTTCAAGGAGGCATCTCAGCAGGAAGACCTATTGATTGGAGGGAAACTAAAGTGTTCTGTCAAATATATGCAGCAGAAACCTATTTGTTTAAAGAGGTAACCTTGGAAGGAGCCACTACAGCGCTGAAAACCATTGATGGAAGGCTAGGAAAATTTCTAAAATTGACCTTGCTTTCTTCCATTCATCTATTTGCGTTGGAGGGAATAGATACAGAAATTTGTGCTGATATGAGCATAGTATCAAAAGGCTACTCCATAGCTTTGGGGCAGAAAAGGATACTCCAACATATAATGAATATTTCTGAACATAACAAAAAAATAATTTCATTTTTGTATGCAGGAGCAAAATTGTGGAAGTTTTTGAGAAAGAGAACCTTTCAAGGGGAAGGTGACTTTCCCAAACTTCAATCTTGTCTTGAGAAAGATTAGCTGCAATAAAGGCAGCAAAAGAAAGTGGGGAATACTCCAACATGTGACGTTCACATCAAGCATGTCAAGGAGGAGAGCCATCATATGAAAAATGCATCATTTCATATTTCTACAACGCTATCAATATTGGGAAGCCTAGATCTTTATTGGGAGTCCCAACTCTTGATGGAATATTCTAAGGACCTATTCACATGTAAGGTTCTTGATGGCCAAGCAAAGGATTGGAAGTACAAAGTAGTTGATGGGATCATTTATGTTCATGATCAGATCTACTTAACTAAAGATTCCAAAATCAAGAATGAACTACTTAACACAACTTATGAGGTCTTGCTTTCAAATCCCACTAGCTTCAGTAAAACATATCATACTATCTTAGATGGATTCATGTGGGAAAATTTCAAGGAGGAGATGCACCCTCATATGAGTAAGTGCATGAATCATTTGCTGCTTGAGGAGGAACATAGCTCTTGGGAAGAGTTATCATTATCACCTCCTTATTCATTGAGTGTGAGAGGGAGCTCATCCATGAGCTACCTTGCTGATTTTAAACAAGTGTATGACAAACATTGTATTGCTGAATCTCATGATGTATTTATTATATACTTGTATTTTCTTAACGCTCATGTGCAGGTCTTGGCTTCAAGAGGGGGCACTTTTTCTGATGAGCTTCATGAACCACTTTGGGCCATGAAAAATGGTGATGTTGGCCATTCTTTGGGATATCTTGGAGAGATTATGTACTCCTCATGGTGTGATTCATCAACAACAACCATCATACACCTTCTCCAAGCATACAAGAAGGATGGAGTAGCAAACAAGTGTTGGGGAGAACGCTTTTCATGTCATATTCTATGGCAGTTAAGAGGAAAACTGCACTGGTTACAAATGAGGGACCATTGTCCTTCTCCCTTATTGTATATGGCAGCTAGATTGATCTTACTTATGATCCCACATGCTGAAGATGTTCTTATTTTTTTTGGGAACATGGTTGGAGGAGAGACACATTTGTTGGGTGTGTCTTTGGGGGAAGAGAGTCCCTACTTTTTTTGCACTACATGTTCCAAGGGGAGCATGAGAAACTATATGGCCACCATTTCATACCACTTGTTTCTTTATGATGTGGACCATATTTTTGGTTGGAGCACTTGGGGCATGCCTCTCATGAGAAATTGGGAGGAGATTTTCTATGAATTACCAAGCTGGAAGGTGATTCATTTTATTTGGATGATAGCATGGAGGAGGGAGGCCTCCATTGATGATGAAATTCCCCATTATTGTCATCACTTCTATCTTGAGAAGGCCATGGATCAACACGAAGGTTTCCATAACAACCTTCCATTCTTTCATGATGAGAGCCATTGGGTTTATTCACCAAAGGCCAACTTGCACACTTGGGAGAAGCCATTGGGAGATGGAATTTTTGCAGAAATTCTGAAGAAATGGAGGAGACTATGTGATGAGAGGGCCACAAGAGGAAGAGGGTAGATTTTGTAGCACCCTTGTAGTTGCTTGAGGACAAGCAACATTTGGGAGGGCGGGACTGTAATATTCCTAATTTAGCTTCAACTAATAGGAATATTAATTTTGATTTTGAAATCTAGATGCATGAATAATTGAGCAAGGAGGCTCCTAATTTGCTGAAGTATGAATAAAAATCCTTCCTAATGTGAAAGGGGATCATGAAATAACCAATTCAAGCATCCAGATGTGTGAACAAGGTTAAGTTTGACCAAGTCAACATGATTTATTCTCAAAGAAGTGGATTCTAAATAAATCCAGCTCAATGTGAATAGAGATCAATCTAGCTAGATAAAATGAAGGCACCTTGAGTGTGAAAAGGGACAGGGCATCAAGAATTAGTCAAGGTTGACCAAGACAAAAAAAAATTCTAGATACATTGCACCATCTTGATGGACAATGCAGTTTTTGTGGAGGAGCCTTTGCATGGAAGCAACCTCATAGTGGGTGGGACCCTTGGTGAGGAAGCTCATAAATTATATAATGAAGGAGATGGAAAGCATATGGACATATTGGAGATTATATTTTTATGTGGTCTACTTAGACTTCCTACATACTTGGTTGTTTAGCTAATTTGCTGCATTGCTTAGTGCAAGTTTGCTAAATTGGGGATTCCTATAACAAAGGGGGGGGGGGGGGGGGGGGGGGGTATCAGGTGTTGGGCCAAGAACTTACCTTCATCAAAAATTAAGTCCCTTCAGAAAACTGTGTTATTTCTTAAGGTGTGAAGGGGTGAAAACCCCATCTTGAGGAGCTAGTTTCCCAAGAGGAGGATAAACCTTTCTTTGGGAAAGCTAGAGGAAGCATATATAGCCATTTATTTTCATGTTCAGCCATATTATGTAGATTCAACTATACAATGTTATTCAACCACAAATTTGCAACAACTTTCTCTTGTATATCTTTTCTGTCAAGAAACCCTTGTTGGGTCTTCTTGGATCTGTATAAAAGAGATTAGATCTCTGTTTTTATGCCTCATTCAGTATTCTAATAATATTATCAGATATATTTCTCTATTTTCTGATTTAACCTCTATTTATACTGCACATTCTCTTATGCAACAGCTCCGACATTTTGCAGTTTTGGGGTTTTGGCAATTTTAAGTTGTTTTGAGCATGGCAGACCTGTTTAACTATGCTAGAGGAATTTGTTTCTGAAATGTTTTTGCATGCATGTCCTATATTTTCTATTCTAAGGGAAACGACCATTATTTTTCAATGTTGTAACTTCATATTCAAAAAATAATGTTTTTAGGGCCAATAATGCTGCTTTTCCCCACTTGGTGATATTGTAAAAAGGCATAGTTTGTTGCTATGATTGTTCTAGGAAAGCTATGTGTTTAAATAAAATGTATGAGTTGATCACTTTCTTCTCTCAAAATTTGGAATACCTTAAGATATTCTTAATTTTGTAGAAAATTCCAGATTTGGAATATTACAGGATACCACGTAGATCCAACCACTACACCAAAAGCTCGAACTGTTAGTGAGGGCAGCATCCCAGGGTTTTAAGGGTGGGCCTAACCCCACCAGAGAATCTAAGGGCGGAGGCCCTTGCACAACACCCCTCATTACATAGACCTGGACACGTGGCTGCGGGCCCTACCTGCACACGGGATATTACAACCCACCACGCTTCGTGAGTCTCGACCTCGAGACCTCGGATTTGATACCACGTAGATCCAACCACTACACCAAAATATAGAAATTTTAGTGAGGGCAGCATCCCAGGGTGTTAAGGGTGGGCCTAACCAGAGCATCTGAGGGCAGGGGCCCTTGCGCAGCACCCCTCATTACATAGACCCGAACACGTGGCTGCGGGCCCTACCCGCACATAGGATATTACAACCCACCACGTTCCGTGAGTCTCGACCTGAAGACCTCGGCTTTGATACCACTTAGATCCAACCACTACACCAAAATCTCGAACTGTTAGTGAGGGCGGCATCCCAGGGTTTTAAGGGTGGGCCTAACCCCACTGGAGCATCTGAGGGCAGGGGCCCTTGTGCAAAACCCCTCATTACATAGACCTAGACACGTGGCTATGGGCCCTACCCGCACATGGGATATTATAGGCTGGTATAATTCAACCTAGTCATCATTCAACTCGCAAGGGTAATTCAGGCTGGTATAATTCAACTTGTTACTCATTCCCAAAGCATACACACTAAGGTCATCATACTATATTCTAGATTAAGCCAATTTTTTTCTTGGTAGATACAATTTCAGCTAGTAAAGATGGCTACTAGGCCCATATCACATTGAAAATGATGCATTAAACATATATGCAACCATGCATGCACTCCACCTATCTCACTAATCGATTGAAAATCAAGGAATTCGCATACTTGGTTTTAACTCGAACTTTCTCAAGGACATCCTTTCCCAACATGTCTTTAATAATTTTAACATATTGCTAATAGTATGTCTTAACAAAAATATAAAGGAATATAAGAAAAAAAATTATCTTTCTTTCATGAGTTTCTGAATGACATAATAATAATAATATTCTCTATGTAACTAATATGCTTCCAAGTCAAGATAAAACAACTCAACATGCATGCAAAATCAACATTCATACATCATCAACCTACAAATAAGCATGTTGGCCCATTATTCCCTAGTGTTGTAACTCGATTTGATACCATATGTAAGGTACCACCTTACCAACCATCAAGAGTGTAGAGAAGTAAAGCTTACGTTAAACACTATCACTTATTTTTTTATTTTTTATTTTTTTTATTTTACCTCCTAAAAGATTATAACCTTTTGCAGGATTACTAACTACTCATAATATGACTAACCTGGTTATCATGAAGATTTTTTTCCTTCATCTATTTCAATATAAGAATATAACATAAGAAGTTAGGGATAACTTCCCCTTAAAACCAATTCCAAAACATATTTCTCCTCAAGGTTTAAAATAAGATAGCATGTGCTCTTTTCATACTTGTAAATGAGTTCTAAGCAAGACTGGAAATAAATTCCATCGTAATTCCATGTGTGAGAATTAAGAATAATAAATCTATTTGACCCCCTGGATTATGCTAAATAGGTTCCACTTACTGAATCTTTACATAATAACCACAAAGTATGCCACAAGAACCTAAAATATCATGCTTCTATTAAGTCCAAATACACATATAAGGTCATTAGTATTAATTTACCTGTAACAAGGTAACTTGAGGAGGAATATGTCTATATTCATCATAAAATATAATGATATGTTTATGAAATGGAGAAATGGAATCACAAAAGATATTGATTCAACAATGTTTCCAAATTCTTGAACTAAAAATTATCATTCCCAAGTATTAAGGAAAAATAATTATTTATAGAATGAAATTGCTTCAATCATGAAACCTATATAATGAATGTTATAGCAAGAGTAGCTATTGCTACAAATTCAGAAAAATATTATTCTTCAAAGAGTTCCAAGTAAAACATTAGACATGCCAAAATTAGGCACAATTAGTTGTTTTCTACATCTACTCAAGCATAAGACTACACCCATGAATACATGCAGCTTGGGAAACTTATTATGCTCACTTGCACACGTAATTAAATACTACATAATTGGTTATTGTAAAATCATTTCCAACAAAACCCTATTTTTATGATAGATTTGTATGATAAAAGGAACATTTTCCTGCTAATTTATTCACACTTCAACAACTTTACTAAAATTGACTTTCACATTTATACAAAAACTTGCAAGAATAGGAAGATGCATCCATTGAATAATATATTTATAAACTTATGGTACATGAAATATATAGTGAGTGAGACAATTACTCTAAGAATTGATGTGCATAAAAGATACATCCATTGAGGCCTTTTAACAAACAATTGCAAGCATACAATATATAATCATTTAGGCATTTTTTTGAACACTTTGCAAGCATGAAATCTAAAAAAATTGAGAATTTAAAACAACAATTTCAAGTGCATTAACTGGGTTAGTATCATCAATATATATAAACAAGTAAATCTAAGATATAAAAAAAAATCAGCAAAACCAAACAATAGATAGTCCATACAAGCAACAACGAATCTGCAAAATTGACCAGATCACCGAATTAGAGTCTGAAAACTTGTTTTTTTGGAATCAAATTGGGGGTTACATGGTCAATTGGAACGGATACCCCCTGATGTTGAGCTGCATCGCAACAAAAAGTCTAAAAAATGTGATTCTTTAAAACAAAGACAGAAAAATTCCTACTATCTCATTTATCACTTTTATCAAACACTTAGTGTGCAAAAGTCATATACAACTCTACATGGAGAAAGAAAAATCAAATTTATGCTAATATGATATTTTCATCATGATCAAACTCATGGAAAACTGTTATGGACCAAAAATCATTATTAAATAAACTTAAAAACTTTGGCAACAGATCTTTGTTTTAATCCCCCTACATGTACATTATCATACATAGCTGCCATGAAACTGCTAACTCATTGTTGGTTAGCTCATAAATAGTTTTCTAAATATTCATACTCTTGTAATAATTTAAAGTAACAATTTCCAATAAATTTAAATTTTCCACAACACTTTATAACATAATAAGAAACCAAAATTCAAGAACATTGATAGCTATACCTAGCAATGTATATATATGGCTCCAAAGGATGAGAGTATGATCCAGCTCCAATATCCTTCCCAACTCATTGTGAACCACCCGGTTTTCCACCCAACCATATCCAAGGAGAACTTCTCCCTCTGGAACCCCTGACTTGTAAGAGCTCACAAACAATACCAAAATATAGCAGTAGAGAGATATCTAAGGCAAGCTGAGGAAGATAAGTTTCACTTCCTCCCAATACCACTCATGGTCAGCTCCAACATGTATAGCTACTTAGTAATTTAGTTTAGGAATTTCGAATTAATTTCGAAGAAATTAGCTACTCTCCAAGTCTCTCACTCTCATAATCGTTTTCAAATCTCTCCAACTCTTGGTATCAATGCACCTCCCCCAAGTGAGAATACATGGGACACATATATAGGAGGAGCAACAATTTCTTGTCATAAAAGGAAGATTAATATGAATGCCTTGTATTCCATTTAGATGTGTATAACTCAGGCCATTAAGGAGAGATATGCATGCCTTAGTTAAGGAGAGTGTAACATATGTATTAAAGAGAGTGTAAGAGGAATATTTTATGGCATGTCTTTAATGAGTGTAAGAGGAATATGCCATTATTTGATGAGTGCATAAAGTAGAGTGTAATGCATTATTAAAAGAGAGATAGAGAGTTACATAGAGCCATGAGAATAGTCAAGGAGAGAGGTGTGAAGTGATTGAGGAGATATAATTCCCTTTTAATAATAATATCATAGTCTCATAAAAGATAATAATAATATTAATAATATTAATAATATTGAGGATTAAGTCAATATTGAACTATTACGATTAATTAATCATAAGTTAAGTTATTTTCCTCCAATTATACTTGATTACCCATTGATTGGAGGTGATGTACAATTTTTGGAAAGTCATGCTTGAAATGCTAGACATGACTTTCTATCTTTATAAAGTCACTCCAAATTTTTTAGGGATGAGATTTTATTAAGGAAATTCATCCCTCAGCTGCCCATGAGTGGTATTTTCCTTCCAAACAATAGGGATTCCACACCACTATCGCATGTATCTATGTGCCTTAGTAGATTGAGGACTTCACTGTAATATCACTTTTGGGAATTTTTATTAAAATATAGCGAGGGTTTTAACTTTGTAAAATTTTACCCATAAACATCATCATATTCCATAAATAGGATAGAAGCAATAAACCTAGAAATCATACGACAATCTAATAAAAATATTACAATATGGAAAACAATGAGATATGCAGCAACAAAACAAAACCTAGCTTTATTATATAGAAATAGGTATGTCAATACAATATCTGGAAGCAACCCTCCAAGATAGATACAATGCTAAAGCCAACCTCCAAACTGAAAACAAGAAAACAATCACTACAACCTGTGAATCCTGAATGGATCCACCAAGGGAAGAGATGGGTGTTTTCCCACTCCCACTAAATCACTTGAGGGTTTATGTCTTGGGGCTACCAATGAAGTAGAGAACCACGTCTCAAGCCTCTCACATAATAAAATGATCTAATCCAAAGATATCTCCAAATGACCTTTGCTTCTCCTTTTATAGATCTCATGGATAGATCTCCAATCCTCTAGAAGCATCTTCTTTTATTTTTTTATTATTATTCTAGAAGATCCTCCATTGACTCTATCAAAGTTACTTTAATTTAATTATATTTCACTTAAGTCACTTTTAGCCCCTTTCCTCTAAATATTATTTTTCCTTTAATTAACTGACTAATTAAAGTCATTTTTAATTAAGGAAAATAGTATATCGCCCATGGTACTATATTTGGCCACTGTATTAAGTCACTTCTCAGCATCCCATATTGAATATCTCCTCATTCTAGTTCAAATGAGTTAATACACTAAGGTGTTCTATCATCTATTCCTCCCGGAATGCCACCTTGAGCGTAATTAATTGAGTTAAGCCCAAAAATAACTCAGTTTTCTAAAAGTTGTTGGAATGCACTGGAATGAAAGAAAAATTGTGTGGATTATGGAATAAATCAAGTGAATACCATTGTTCCTCATAGAAAATCCTCCAAACTCCTCCAAAATTCCCCTAAGCCCACTGATGACACCAACCTGTATATGTGACTTGTCTGCTCCCTACTCTGGAAGTCCATCCTAACCCTGTCATAGATGATACCAAAAAAAGGAATATTACAGACCTTCCGCCCCAATATTGATTTCCCTCAAGCAATCAAAATATGTGGACCATGTTGAGATTAAATAAGATGATGAGCTTAGTGAAAAGATTTGCCTTCACTAAGTGGGCCCGCAGGCTATTTTTGGCGCAAGTCTATTTTTAGACATGGTGATCATATTTCAGAAGTTGCAGGATGCTATTTGTGGATGGTTGGTAAAGTTGGAAAAATAGATGAAATTATATTTTTAGAATATTGGGTGAAGTCTATTTATAGATCGTCGATCTAAAAATAGAAGTGTCGATTATTATTAGCTCTTAATAATAATCTGACAATAAACAACCACTTATTCTATTGGAGCACTTAGTTTTAGTGCATAGATTTGGAAAATCAATGGGCTGAAGGAATTAAGCATTTCCTAGGGTTTACTCTTATTTCATGCATGGAGGACTCAGTTAGAACTGAAGTGGCAAAGTTATGATAGAGTTGGAAGAGTAGTTCATGGATTTGTATTCAGTTTAACTTAGTTAGACTTAGTTGAGCTAGTTGTATCTAGTCTAACTAAATGATACACTAATGAGAGTGGAGTGAATTAATTAGTTAGTTAATTCAAAAATAATAACTCATTAATCAACTGAAAAAATACAGTAGTTAACTATAGTGCATGTC
Source organism: Pinus albicaulis (assembly GCA_034641835.2). NCBI lineage: Eukaryota > Viridiplantae > Streptophyta > Pinopsida > Pinales > Pinaceae > Pinus > Pinus albicaulis. The sequence continues at coordinate 322,600,057 of CM076575.1, forward strand.
AATTCCAGTGGAGACCCAATGGTGAGATAGGTGAAAGGGCAAGATGGACTATCTGTTGTGACTATAGTGATGCATTGATTGCACCACACACACATTGGAGTTGCCAATGAGGATTTCACAGTCAAGGAAAGGGTAATTCAAATTCATTCAGAGCTATTCTTCAACAGGGATTGCGCAGTGGAGGCAGGCTAGTCGGAGGGAAGAAATTGGTGCATGGATTTGCAGATTTCTTCTGATTAGTGTGTGACGATTGATTGTACTGAGAGCTTGATTTACTAAGCTTTGTATGAGATTGTTACATGATCTCCATGATACATAATATATGATAGTTGGGGTTTTCAGCTTCGGGATTTCCCGTTAAACAACTGCGTTATGTGCAATTTTTTTTATTTATGCTTCACATGTGTTTGCAATTAATTTTCCGCAAAATATTAATAGTGGAATGATTCTGTATTTTGAAAGAAGTTAAATATTGTGAGATCAGGGGAATCTCGATGTATGCATGCTTATTGTATACTAATTTCTACATGGTATCAGAGCAGTGTTAATTCTTGAAGATTTCAATTGTGAAGAATTGTTGAGTTTGTGCTGGTGGACAATTCGAATTTGCTGCAGAAAATTATTGGTGCGAAAGTTGAGTATACATTGAAATGTCTTTCAATGGGTTGCGATTGGAGTATGCCCTTGATGGGAGAAAAAATTACATAGCCTGGAAGGATAGGATGGAGGCAGTGCTAGAGGATAATGGACTGAAGGAGTTCATCGATAGCGATGTTCCTAAGCTGGGATCTAGCGATGCTGCATTACTCGACGCATGGAAAAAGAAGATAGCAAAGACAAGAAGAATTATGTTGGAAGGTGTGAAGGACCATATTGTGTCCAAAATTCATGGGAAATCCACTCCATTTTTAATGTGGAAGGCTTTGACATATTTTTTCCAAAGCAGCAGCAACCAGAGGAAGTTGGTGCTGAAAGATAAGCTCAAAAAAATAAAAATGGAGAAGGGCGACAATATTCCAAAATATCTCACGAAGTTTGTCCACTGTAGGGATCAACTGGGAAGTGTGGGGATTAATGTTGATGATGAAGACTTGGTGAGCTTGGCTCTCTTTGGGCTTCCGAAGAGTTGGCATAGCTACGAAGACTCTGTCAATGGACGGGAGAAACTACCGGGATGGGAGTGACTTTGGTCGGATCTTGTGTAGGAGGAGATAAGGCGGGGAACCAGGGATGGCTCTTCATCGAAGAATGAAGATGAAGAGAATTGCGCTTTGGCTGCCAAAGCAAGGAAAGGGAAGGGGAATATATCTCCTTCAAAATCCGATGCTAAAGGCAAGAAGCAGGATTTGTCCAAGGTGAAGTGTTTTCACTGTCATGAACATGGGCATTTCGCCACTAACTGCCCACAAAAGAAGAAAAAGAAGGCTGCTGGAGCTGTAGCTAGAGAGACCTTAGCCTCACAATTTGAACTTGATTTATCTTTGATCACATGCTTGGTTTCAAGCTATATGGGATCGGTGTGGTATCTTGATAGTGGTGCGTCTTTCCATATGATGGGAGACAAGGAGTTGTTTAGTGACTTGGAGGAGAAGGACCTTCAAATGCACATAGAGATGGGCGACGATGGTCAATACAGTGCGACCGGAATTGGGACCATTACCTTTGAGAGGGAGTCCGGTAATCCATTCTTGTTGAAGGATGTTATACATGTTCCAGGTCTAAAGAAGAACTTGGTCTCGGTTGCAATGTTGAAAGACAAAGGTTATGATGTTGTTTTCAATTAGGGAAAAGTATTCCTTAGACATAAAACAATGGGTCAAACCAAGAGGATATGGATTCAAGTTAAGAATATCTACAAGCTGGAGGTAGATGGTTGCGCTGCAATGGTGGGCAAAGCAGAAGAAGTGGTGAGCCGAGATGAGGGCGAATTATGGCACAGGAGATTGGGCCATCTTCACCATGGCACTTTGAAGATTTTGCAACAGATTTCTACTGGACTTCCCAAGGGTGCTTTTGTGCAGTCAGATCAGTGCAAGGGATGTACTATGGGTAAGTTTTTGAAGATCACCTTTCATGAGAAGGAGAACCGTGCTTCGGTGAACCTAGAGAGAATTCACACAGACGTTTATGGATCTTTCTCGGTTGCTTCAACAACAAAACATAGGTATTATGTTATATTTGTTGATGAATATTCTCGTAGATGCTGGATCTTCTTCATGCATAAGAAGAGCGAAAAATTCTCAAATTTCTGTGAGTTTAAAGCATTGGTGGAGAAGGAGTCGGGGAAGCAAGTGAAAGCTCTACGGAGCGATAATGATGGTGAATACATCTCGGGCGAATTCAAAGACATCTGTAGAAAAGAAGGAATTTGAAGAGAACTCATAGCACCTCATAACCCACAGCAGAATAGGGTCATGGAGAGGAATAATAGAATGATCGTGGGTGTTGCACAAGCTATGCTTGAGAGGGAGCTAGAATTTCATGCAGAGGAGGAACTACTTGTTCTGAAAGATGAGCCTCCAGATGTGGATCAACCACAGGAGGAGATTCATGGAGTGGAGGAGTCCACTCATGCAGAACCAAACATCAGACAAGGCAGATAGCGGACCACATAAGCTGAGAGATTGAAGCTTAATGTGGCACAGAATGTAGGAGTCCCTAAATCACATCACAGAAAAAGACAATCACCTGGCCGATTTACTGGATACGTGGCTCTGATGAGCAAGTGTATTGTGACAGAGCCATATTCTTTTGAAAAAAGATGGAGGAGCCCACATGGGTAGATGCCATGGTGGAGGAGTATGACTCCATTGTTATAAATAGTGCATGGGAGATTGTTCCAAGGCTGGTGGGAAAATAAGTTGTAGGATCAAGATGGATCTACAAGGTAAAGCAAGCTGCTGATGGGAGGGTCGAGAAGTATAAGGCAAGATTTTTTTCCTGGGGCTTCTCATAGATTGAGAGGAATGATATTGAAGAAACCTTTGCACCTGTCGCACTGTATTCTTCCATAAGGACCATCCTTGCTCTCTCATCACAGATGGGTTGGCACATTCATCAGATGGATGTAAAGACTGCGTTCCTTAATGGGATCATTAAGGAAGAGGTGTACATTAAGAAGCATGAAGGATTTGAGATATTCAGCAGTGAGTCGCATGTGTGTAGGCTCAAAAGAGAATTATATGGGCTGAAGCAAAAACTTGGTGCTTGGTACACATGGATCGATAGCTATTTCACTAGACTTGGCTTCACCAAGAGTGAGGCGGATGCAAACTTGTACCAAATTGTGGTGGAGGGTAAGCTTTTAATCACTGTTCTTTATTTTGATGATTTAATACTAACGGGTGATGAGCAGTTGATACACTCATTCAAGGCAGATCTTGCAAAGGAGTTTCAGATGAAGGATTTGGGCCTCCTTCATTATTTCCTTGGATTGGAAATATGGCAGTGGGAAGGTCAACTGTCTGTGTCTCAAGGCAAGTATTCTCGGGAGATACTAGAGAAGTTTCACATGCAAGGCTGCAAGCCTATCGACACTCCTCTTCTAGGAAATTGGAGGAAAGAGGATGCTACATCGACAGAGGTAGTGGATGCCAGTGTTTATCGATAGTTGGTGGGTTCGCTCATGTATTTAGTTAGTACAAGATCGGACATATGTTATGCAGTGAACCAGCTTTCACAAGAAATGGTTAAGCCTACCAAGCTCTTTTGGAAGGCAGGCAAGCATGTCCTAAGATATCTTAGGGGCACATCTGAGTATGGCTTATGGTACAGACAGACGGATGAGGTGAAATTGCATGGCTTCACAGATGCAGATTGGGTAGGCAACCCAACTGACAGAAAAAGCACATCAAGAGGGATTTTTTGGTATCAGATCTACGACAGTTTCTTGGTACAACAGGAAACAAGGATCCGTGGCACTCAGTTCAGCAGAAGCATAATACATGGCAACAAGTCAAGCTGCATGTGAGGCTATCTGGATGAAGAAGATCCTAGTCAGTTTTCTCGGTTCACATTTAGATCCTACAATGATACATTGTGATAATCAGAATTGCATTAAACTCTTGATTAATCCTGCATTTCATGATAGATCTAAACATATTGATATATGATATCATCATATCAGAGATTGTGTGCAGCGAAAGATCATGTTGCTTCAGTACATTCCTATGGAGGATTAGGATGCAGATATTCTGACGAAGGCGCTCACCAGGAGAAAAATCGAATACCATAGAGGCAGGATTGAGGTGAAGGATAATCCCTATCTTGTTGAGAGGGAGTGTTGAGATTCAACAAGATGATGAGCTTAGTGAAAAGAGTCGCCTTCACTAACTGGGCCCGCAGGCTATTTTTGGTGCAAGTCTATTCTTAGACATGGTGATCATATTTCAGAAGTTGTAGGATGCTATTTGTGGATGGTCAGTCAAGTTGGAAAAATAGATGAAATTCTATTTTTAGAATATTGGCGAAGTCTATTTATAGATCATCGATATAAAAATATAAGTGTCGATTATTAGTAGCTCTTAATAATAATCCAACAATAAACATCAACTTGTTCTCTTGGAGCACTTAATTTCAGTGTACATATTTGTCAAATTAGTGGGCTGAAGGAATTAGGCAATTCCTAGGGTTTACTAGTGGTTCATGCATGGAGGACTCAGTTATAACTAAAGTGGAAAAGTTATGACAGAGTTGGAAGAGTAGTTCATGGAGTTGTTATTCAGTTTAACTCAATTAATGGAGTTAAACTCAGTTGAGCTAGTTTTATCTAGTCTAACTGAATGATACACTAGTGAGAGTGGAGTGAATTAATTAATTAATTAATTCAAAAATAATAACTCATTAATCAACTCAAAAATACAGTAGTTAACTACAATGCATGTAAGTTCCAGTGGAGACCTAGTGGAGAGATAGGTGAAAGGGCAAGATGGACTATTTGTTGTGACTATAGTGATGCATTGATTGCACCACACACACATTGGAGTTGCCAATGATGATTGCGCAGTCAAGGCAAGGGTAATTTGAATTCAGAGTTATTCTTCAGCATGGATTGCGCAGTGGAGGCAGGCTAGCAGGAGGGAAGAAATCGGTGCATGGATTTGCAGATTTCTTCTGATTAGTGTGTGACGATTGATTGTACTGAGAGCTTGATGTACTAAGCTTTGTATGAGATTGTTACATGATCTCCATGATACATAATATATGATATTTTGGGTTTTTAGCTTGAAGCTTTCCCATTAAAAAACTGTGTTATGTGCGATTATTTTTATTTATGCTTCACATGTGTTTGCAATTAATTTTCCGCAAAAGATTAACAGTGTAATGATTCTATATTTTGCAAGAAGTTAAATATTGTGAGATCAGGGGAATCTCAATGTATGCATGCTTAGTGTATACTAATTTCTACAGGCCACCCTATTGGTCTGATGCAACTGAGACCCAATGCCCGGATCCCATACAAACCCCTAGGTGATGCTATGCACCTGTGTCAAGCCACCCAGAATAGACCCCTCAATGTCGGGATCCCAAACTGATCTCTCACTATACTTGTCCTCAAACAATCTTCACGGATCCCAACATCACCATGGCCAATCAACACCCAAGTCCCATGGCTTGAAATGTGTACTTCCTCTGGCTATAGCTGTTTCCCCACGAAGCAAAGTCCATCAGCGAGCATCAATGCTCCATGGCTCCTACTGTGATGTACCTCTAACTACATAAGCTTCCCCACCAACTGTGTACCAACTCAACACCTCTCTCTATTCCAACTCTTGGTCTAGGCTGAGGTCAATCCTGATCTATGGATGTCGGGTTAGTGCTACTGAAATACTGATGGACTATCGGTCTACAATCCATGGCCCAATGGAACATGTAACATCTCTCCTGTGCAAGTGCTCCTGCCGAAATGTACCTGGGACTAAGAATGATACTCTATCAATAGAATACCAACTCATCACATCTCTTCAATCCAAATCCAGACTCTATCTGATGCTAACCCTACTCTCCTAAAGTTGGGTTGGAGTGCTGAAGAACTATTGGCCTGTGCCCCACTGCCAATGGGAATATGTAGCATCTGTCATGTCTAAGGGCCCCTACACCACTATTCTCCCTATGAAGAAGATCGTACCATCAAGAGGGTACCAACTCATGATCTTCCGCCAATCTAACCTCAAAGAAGAATCCAATTAGTGACATCTGCATATAGAACACGTCTAGAGTGCTATCACCAGCCCATACCCAACTCAAGTTGCTCTATCCTGTATTAGAGGAATGCCCCTCTCTCTATAAAATGAAAAATTTGGTGGGATATGCTCCAAGCCCCATCGATGTACTCCTGGAGAGTGATACTCACTAAAATCATTGTTGCTCTGCTAATTACACATGCATCTATCTGCACCTCATTTATGTATCAACTCGACGATAGATTCTCCACCATCTCCAACAGCTCATCCCTCTCCTGATCAGGTATGTCATGCTCCTAGTGTATACTAGCTTTGCAATTACGTTATGACTCCTAGGAACAAACACCAGTTCATATTCCATAAAAGTTTTCAATAGATCCATGGCATCGTTCCTGTACACTCTCAACCTAGGGTGTTTTGCTGCGTATTCTCCATTCACTTGTTTTAAGATTAACTCAGAGTCTCCATACACAGCTATCTTACGGGCTCCTGGTTTCTTCAGTAAATTCAGGCCTAGGATAAGAGCCTCGTACACTGCAATATTGTTTGTACACTTGAAGTGCAGACTAAAGGCATGACTCTTGGCATAGTCACTCCCGCCCCTGTAGTTTTTTTAGTACAAGACCCATTGAAGTTCATTTCCCATAAGGGTTCATTTTCGGGTTTATCATCGATTTTTTTCCTAGCGTTGGTTTCATTGTTATGCTGCAGTGGGGGGTCTGTGTTATGGTGTGGAGGGTTTCTTTCTTTGTGTGGTGTGTGAGCTTCAGCGAGGTCACTAGCTGGCTGTTTGCATTTTGCTTCTGGCTCACTCTAAGTTTCAAATTTGGTGCACTGTCTAGCGGATTCTTCCTCATTTTCTTCCAAGTCTAGAGTGGCCATTATGTCAAAATCCATGGGCGCTGTCTCCTGGTTTGTGTCTCTGTTTTTTGATTATGTCTCCTTTAAGGTCTCATCGTTGCAGAGGATAAAGGAGTCAAAATCTGTATGGATAGAGTACAAGGGTGAATTTTCGGGCTTTTAAGGGCTGCTGACCAAGAATTTCATTTGTGCCTCTCTATACAGTCTCTTAAGCCGGCTAAAGATAGGGATTGTGGAATATGCCCTGTCCATCTACATTGTACCTTGTAGCTTGGCTCCCCATGACCTTGATAATAGCATGCCATACTTGGGTGGCACATCTGCCACTACTACATCCATGACCATACATTTTGCTGGAATCAGGGTCAAGTTCACACACAAATATTTGATCAGGCCGAGACATTTTACTCTGCTAGAGTCGAATGAATATAAATCTTTATAGGGACGGGTTATCTCTAGGCCTAACCTCTCCATAACCACCTTAGGCATTAGGTTGTGTGAAGCCCCATAGTCATGCATTGCATTGTGAAGGATCTTGTCATGGATATTGAGACTGATATAAAAAGGAGGTGCTACCCCTTCTTGAAACTTCCCTTATATACTTGGACCAAATAGAAGGGCCAGTTGATCATCACTCAGATTGAAAATATCATTGTTTTCACTTAGATTCAATGCTTTCAAAATTTGGCCTTTATACATATCCTGAGTGGCTAGCTCAAAGAGTGGGACAAAGATTTTAATTTTCGCAATGTCACTCTCCAAATTGAAGGTGGACTGACTCTTCGCGACACTCAACTCTGTTTTGTTAGCTGCTGCTTTAGTGGCAGACTCTGCGTGCTGATTCGCACTATGTATAGTGTTAGTAAATGTTTTATCAGGAGCATTAAATGTAGTGCTAGTGCTGCTAGTCAGTTGAATTTGTTTATCGGTGTTTGGGTTGTCTTTCTCTTTGTCCTTCCTAGAACTCTCAACTGCTCATTTATTACTTTCAGCAGTCGCTTTAGAAGTTTTCTTAAGCCTTTTCTTAATGGTAATCTCGGAAGCTTTTGGTTTTGGAATTGTCTAAGCTCTTTTTTCTTCTGAGTTCATACTGTTCTCTAACCTGCATGATGGCGTTTCAAACCCTAGCCTATAATCCTCAGATTCTAATATTTCCTCATCCCAATATGAGGGCGAGGGCTGATCTTCTCCTGCGGAACAGTTGTGGATTGAGTTTTCTATTTCAAACATATTAATCATTGTTCCCTTAGAATATTCTATGATTCCCTCATCTTCATCAAGAAAGTTCTCCTGAAATGGGGGAATAAATTGCTGATCCAAGTCTCTTTATCTTTTTGGAGTGGCATTGTTTCTCCTAAAGTTTTGGTTCTCGCTTTGATTTTGGTTTCTGTTCTGATTACTCACTAAGACAACCATTCTTTCCATCATTTGCTGTAGCTTTTCCATGTTTTTGGCTAGATGGTCATACTTGGGATCAGAAGTGGAAGCTATAGCGTCATCCCTATATTTTACCCTCTTCTCAGCCCTCATTCTGGCTTTCTTCTCAATCAGGTTAGCCTCTACGCTCTGCATGTCTTCCAGTGTATTGTAATCTCTCTCCCTAAGGTGGTAGGCCATGTCAGCATCAAAGCCTTCGGGGTACTTGACTAAAGCCATACCTTGGGGAGGTTTCATATGCAGGGGAAGAGTGTTATAAACACTGTTAAACCTTGTAGTATAGTCATGGATACTCTCTCCTACATTCCTTTTAAGGTTCTTGTATTCTGCTAAGATTTGGAGAGGGTTGGCCTTCACTTCCCACTTGTTTATGAAGGTTTGATATAGAGTGGGAAGGTCTTGGATAGTATTAGGAGGTAGGCCTTTAAACCATTTCTTCACATTGCCTCCTAAACTCTGGGCAAAGATTCTCATTTTGACTGTCTCATCATCTATCTCCATGTAGTCAAAGGAATCATCCATCCTATCTAAATGGTGCTGAGTTGTGGTAGACTCTTTTGCAGTGAAGTGTGGGATCTTTGATTGATAATCATTGGGTAAAGGCACTAGAGGCTGAGGTAACACCAGAGGTGCATACCAAGCTTCCATAATGATGTTTTGATGAGGTAAAGGGTTTGTTTGTGTAGCAAGTATGTGGATGACAGGGACACTAGGTCCAACAGAAGTTTGTCGAGCGGATTTAGGTTGGAAAAGACCCAAGTTATGAGTGAAATGAATATTCAGAGGAGTAGATGAAGGGGTCTGTCTATCCCTAATGTTTTGACCACCGTGGGATGGTGAACAAGGAAGCTCAAGGTCTGGCTGGTCTACAACACCGAATGACCTAGTTCTAGGTAATCTGCTTGGAGAGTCTTGGTCAAAACGAGGGGCTTGTAGAGCTGTAAAATATTCTGGTGCAGAGTTAGCTCTATGGATGTGTCTGGAAATAGTTGGCCTTCAAGGTGCAGGAGATTTCCTAAGAATGCTCTCGGGGTTGCCAACTATTTTAGGTGGGTTTGGGTTAGGATAAGCTCTGGTATGAATGGTCCTTGAAGCCAGTATGTTGTCTTTAATCGAAGAAGCTTAATCCTACTAGTTACTTCTATTATGGATGATGTTGTTATGGGCTCTGGTCTCCCCATGGAGTCTTATGTGAACCAAGATAATCAGCAGGCCTACTGATCACCAGTGGAGTCTTTAATCATTGAGGAACTATGGAGTCTCTAGGTGGAAGGTATAGAATGTTTCAAGAGGGTATACTATCCACCACAATGGTTAACACCAAACTAAGGCTACTATGGTCTTCTTTGAGTATTTGAAGTGTTTAAGGTGTGTTTTACTCAAAGTCCCCAGTGGAGTCGCCATTTATGTTTGGGTTCCCATGTTTTGGCAAGTTTGGCAATACCAAAAGATGAGACAACATCATAACCACTTCCAGACCTCAGGATCTAGCCCTCTTGTGTCCAGAGAGTGATCTCTCCATGACAGGCAAGGTTATATGTCTTTGAAGCTTTGTTTTTAAGTTTTAGGCGAGTTATAGGCACGAGTTTGCTTTTTTTTATTGTTTGTTTGGTTGTTGGGAAATAGGAACGAAGGGTTCGATGTGAGAAAAGAATGGATAAAGAGGGTTCAGAATAAGGGAGGAATGATTTCAGGGAACACTCAAGACCATTGGGCAATGGAGTCGAGAAAATGGTTTACTTGCCATTCAATATGCGGGATTTCAGTTGGGCTATTCATCTAAAGCATTGGATCTTAAAGATGATAGTGGGGCGTGAAATGGTAAGAGAGAAGGTGAAAGGCAAGGAAACCTCTGAGATGACCATTCAGGAATTAGATCTAGGGACAGAACATGCCATTAGACACTTGTGACCCAACTCCTAAAGGGTAAACTCTTCAGACAAAGGGAATCTTAAAGATTCGAACGCAAAGGTGAAGACCTGAGATCAGAGAGAGACTTTGAACTCTCAATGCTTCGGCATCCAGCTTAAGGGATATTAGAGAGGTTCAATTGATCGGGAAGGATCCTAGTAAGAAAAAAAGAACATTCTAAACTCCCAGTAACCCAATTCTTTCAATTAAAATCCAAAAATAACATCTGAGGACGGATTCATTAATTCATACATCAGCTAGCAATAAATCATAGCCACTACACTGGTTAAATTAATTTTAATCAGCACTCAGATAACACATATAGCAGAAAACATTGATGGTAGAGAGAGAAGAAACATAGGGTACCATGCGAGGGTAAATCCTATGCCAGATTTCTGATGCGTACTAGAAGAAATGAAATATGATGAGTCACAAAGAGAAATAAAAATAAAGATAGAAAAACATCACCGCTTCTTTAAATCAGGATCTAAAGAAATGTGCTTGTCAGATTAAAGAGCAACACCAGTCATGTACAACATTTCCAACAGCTTGATATTCAGTCTGAAAAAATCTTCCTTAGCCTATCTTGCAACTTTACATAGAGAATTATATCTCAAGAGAAACAGCTTACAATTCACAGATATCCAATCAACAACCCTTACAATGAGTTTCTTTATGAGCTTTATAGCTGAAAGAGAGGCAGAGGAGGTAGATGAAACATTAAAACAGAGGAGATGAAGATTGTCGAGACCCATTCTATTTTAATATCTGAGCATTAATCTTCAGTACTCTTTGGATGAAAGAGTGGTCTTCGACAGGCTGCAATTTAGTTAAGGTATGTTCTTGATTTGATTTCTCCGCAATACTTGTAGTACCCTAGTGAATAAAAAAAAGGCAGATAAATAACTATGAGGCCTGACATACTGTGTAACAAATGTTCTGGTAGCATTAGGACTGCTTTCAGGGGAGATCTTCTTGGAGACATAATATAGAATAAGGACAGTATGGGTACTGTGTCCTTTCTTAGGAGAAAGCTTCTGCCGATGTGAAACACTTGTCAATATTGTTTTATGTGCTATAGGCCTCTTTAGGCATACTTTGATGATCATGAGGTCTTCAATTTGGTACAACTGCGCTTTGAACAAAGAATCAGAGATAAAAATTTTCCATTACGGGCCTTAAAATCTATGATTACCCACTGATACTCTTTGCCGCTTCATCACTGCATATTTTTGTGAAATATGGAACTATAATGGTGCTGGGGGGACTCTACAGAGTTATACTCTGTCCTTTAATTAAAATCACATTATAACACCTTCAGATGCTCTTCTGCAATATTAGGCTTTGAAATTAGCCTTCTCTACACTCTGTGCCACTAGAACAGTGACTATGAGCAATGGTGGTGTTCACCGCATGTACCCTGCAAAAACACACAAATTCGTTAAGAAATCCAAACATGGGGGAGGATGGCTGCGGTGGAATGCTGTGAAAATGGTAGCGCAACAGAAGCAAATGCTATGGATGCAATGGAAAGCGGTGGGAACATGCAGTGAAACAGTGAAAATCGAACTGTTGAAAGTCGGGCAAAATGGAAAGCTTTAATGTAAAACATTAAAAATTAAATGCTTGGCAGGATGATATAATGTTTTAATGTAGAACCCAAGGTTTGGGCATTTGAATGAATCGCATGGAAAATGAATGGAAAACATATGAAATGGGCGGATATGGTGGGACCCAATTGTGGGCGGAGGGTGATTCAATACAGACAGTTAGATTTAATGAGGAGATCGATGGCTGCGATCAGATCGGAAGAGCCAAAACAGGAACACATGGTGGAATGAGGGAAAATCCTGGCCATTGGTTCTTATGGATTCAACGACCAGGATCGCTTCGGAGGATCGCAATCGGGAAGAATGGAGGATGGCAGGTTCTAAACTTTATGATTGTGATCGGAGCGAGGAAACGAGGATCGTCGGATTAAAAGGTGAATCGACGGTGGAGAAGGTCATCGAAGGATTACAACGGGCATGATGGAATAGGCGCGGGCCGTCAGATCTATTCAGAACAATGGCGGGAACTATTTCGAAACCGATAGACCCTATATACTATCGCATCAGAAGTTTTGTTTTACAAAGAAAATATGCATGTCCCACTCTGAATCTCCGACGCGATTAGCGCTTTGCAGGCTAGCGCTTGGTTTTAGCGCCCGGGCTTACGACGGGGAAGTGGTTAGGGGCTGGCTAAAAGGCGCTTGGCCTATCATAGATGAACGTGCGTCTTAGGCCTAAAGTGATATTTTTAAGGCTCAAAGAGGCTTTCAGTAAGGGAAAAAGGGATTTAGAAACCAATCAAAGGGATTTCACTTGGCTTTAAAAGGAAGAATTTGATGGTTTGGGAAACTTAGGAGGGATTTTTTTGGGGTTAAAGGGGAAATTTTTCAAAAATAAAAAGGTCAAGATGGGGTACTTTGCAGAGATACAAGGGCAGATGAAGGCTCCTTTAAGCACGATTTTTCACAGACAGTGAGGCTTTTAATGGGAATAGAAGTGAGGATCCTTTTAAAGGCAATGAACACACAAAGGCTTCAAGGATGAGAGATTTTCCTAGGAAATGTATCTCTTGAAGTCTCATAAAACAATTTAGCCACCTGTTTGCTTGACAAAAATTTCATAGGTGGCTAACAGTGGCTCCACGTGGGGATGGCTTCTTCTTGAAGGAGTCAATAATTCAAAGAATAGACCTTTGGAGTAGACCAGATGCCTGATAGGCTTAAACCATATTTTTTCTTTTATTCAGCTGCAAAAACATGACGGAGTCAATTAGCATAAAACTTTCCTCAAACGATCTACCTACCCAAACTACAATCCTATCATTTTTTCTTCAAGGTGCATTTGAATTTGTAGACCCTCTTCATCATTTTTATTGAAAGCAGAAAACAAAATAATCTAATTCTACCCTTATTCATCCATGAGGCCAGATTAGACTATTGGCCTCATACATTTCTCTACCTAAATCTAATATCTACTAGGATTAAACTGTCTAGCAGATTTATTCTCTACATTTGACAACATAAATTTAAAAACAGTCCAAATAGGATTAGACAGTCTAGTTGGCTGTGGATTCGAGGCATAAAGACAGCTGCACATGGACTAAAATTGGAGAAAATTGTCAAAAAAAATCTTGGAGGCTTGAGATCTTGCGATATTGGAGTATCCTTCTTTCTTCGTGACTCAAGTTTTGAGCTTGTTAAAGTCACTATTCTCTTCTTTGTTTCATCTCTGGTTTTGGGCTTGCTAGAGCTGATTCTTCTTTCTCCCTTGCTAATCCAGGTTTTAAGCAGATTAGGACCAGCTTGCCATACTTCCCTTTGGCTCACGTTTTGATCATGTTCAAGTCATCCCTCTTGGAACTTCAAAGGTTCGTGTTTTGGACATGTTTGAACCTTTTTATTTCTCTGTTTTTTGGAACATTTTTTCTCTTTTCCTAGAGAGTGAAGACTGCAATGGTATTTAAAAATGGAAATGAAAACTGCAAATTGGAAATCAGCAGTAGTAATGCTTGAGCATCCTGCCATTGACAGGACCCCCAAACAGATCTGTACCATCTAGCTCTTGCAGAAAAAAGGAATTGGGACCAATAGTGGACCGAATGATGTATGGACCCTGCCACAAACTGTCGAATTTGCCATGCTTTCCTTTGTCTTATCTCCTGGAGTCCCATTTCAGAACTTTGTCTCCAATTTTGAAGTCCGAGGCCTTTTTCCTCTTGTCAAATAACTTCTTAATATTTTCCTGGACCTTCAGAGCTCTGCTATAGACCTATTCTCTTGTTTTTTGGAGATGAATTGTCTGATTTATCCTCCTCACCATACTATCCTCTTCTGTCTGGATCTCTTGGACTAGTTTAATCACTGGTATCCCAAGGGTTGTTGTAAATACTGCCTCTGTCCCGTACACAAGTTGATAGGGTGACGTGCCAATGGATTTCCTTTTCGTAAGTCTGTCAGCCCACAAATCATGCACTAATTTGTTATGGCATGACTTTTTGTTCTCTTCCAACAGCTTTTTGATAATGGTCACCAAGCTCTTATTTGATGATTCAGCTAGCCCGTTACCCTGTGGGTAATAAGCAGTTGAATGACTGAGTGCTATTTGATACGTGTGACAAAAATCAATCATTTTCTTAGATCCAAAAGCAGCAGCATTATTAGTGATTATTTTTCTTGGGGAGCCGAACCTAGAGAGGATATGGTCTTCTAGGAACTTAATGATGACAGAATCTGTGGAATTCCTAGAATGTATGGCCTCAATCCACTTTGTGAAATAGTCTGTGGCTATAAGGATCCACTTGTGTTGTGCAGAATAAGTAGGGTGTATTTCCCCTATGATGTCTAGGCCCCATTGCAAAAAGGGACCCTCAATAGTAATGGGTTGTAAGGGAAAAGGGAGGAGTTTTCTCTTGCCTTAAAAAATTTGGCATTTATGGCAGGCAATTATCATTTTGTGTATGTCATTGAAAAGTTTAGGCCATTAATAGCCAGCTCTGAGTATTTTGTTAGCAGTGGCTTTCCAGCTCAAGTGATCTCCACACTCTCCTGCATGGAATTCCTGTTTAATTCTCTCGGCTTCAGTTTCAGGCAAACATTTAAGCAGTAGACCATTTTCATTTTTCCTGTATAAACATTCATTCAATATGAAATATTTTCTAGCCTTTAGCTTAAGGAATCTGGCCTTAGTATTTGATAGATCAGGAGGGGCATTGAGGTTCGTGAGCACATACAGGATATCAGAATATCATGGAGAGTTTTGAAATTTTTCCTCAATAGTTGGATCAGGCAATCCTTCATGTCCATCCAAGGCATCTACCATGTTAATGTCAAGGGCTTGTAAATTTGATTCAGCCATTAGTCGAGCTAAGCCCTGACCTTTGATTAGTTTCGTGGGCTTTATTTCCAACTCATATTCTAAAATCACAGCGACCCATTTGCCCCTATTTTCGTTCGGATCTTGGGACAAGATGTCTTTAACCACTATGTTAGGCACGTAAGCTATGGTGTGAGAATGCAGTATGTACACCCTAAAGTCCTTCAAGGCCTTTACCAAGGCATAGGCCTGTTTTTCCATTATGTTATATTTTAAGGGTGCATCCCTCAGAGCCTTGCTGAAGAAAGAAACAGGCTGCTCCATTCCCTCTGGATTTTTCTGCAGCAAAACTGCAGCTACTGTATGCTCAGAGGCAAATGAAAATATCAATAAATCTTTTGAGAAATCTGGGCTGATTAGGACGGGAGCCTGGGTGAGTGCAAGTTTAACTGATTCAAAATATTTTTTAGCCTCTACAATCCACTTAACTCCTACACCTTTCTTCAGCATGTTAGTCATATTCCTGAGGTGTTCAGCTGGATTTGGAATAAACTGCCTTAGGAAGTTAATTTTCACTAGGAAGGACTATAACTCTTTAATGTTTCTTGGGTGTGTGATTTGTAGTATTCCCTCAACCCTCTTTAGGTCTATCTTAATTCCCTTCTCAAATATAATGTGGCCGAGAAGCTTACCCTCCTTCAGCTCGAATACAGTCTTTTTGGGATTTAATGACAGACCGAACTTTCTACATTTTTCAAAAACCCTTCTCAGGTGTTTTAGGTGCTCTTCATCAGTCTTGGAATAGACTATTATGCCATATAGATATATGAAAATGAAGTGCCCTATTTCATCCAAAAAAGCTATGTCCATCGCTCGTTGGAAGGTTGAACCAGCGTTCATCAGTCCAAAGGGCATTTTTACGTACATAAAAGGGCCCCATGGAGTGGTGAAAGAGGTATTGACTTGGTCTTCTGGGAGTACTAAAACTTGGTTGTAACCTGAAAAACCATCTAACAGGGAGATCCTTTTTGAGCCTACTACCCTCTGAAGAATGTGTTCCATATTTGGCAAAGGGTAATTGTCCTTAAGTGAGGCTATGTTAAGGTTCCTGAAATCAATGCACAATCTGATCTCACCTGACTTCTTTCTCACAGCTACTAGGTTCGAAACCCAATCGGAGAACCTCATAGGTACTATTATTCATACCTCGTACATATTTTTTATTTCCTTTTCTACTGCAGGCAATTGTTTTGGGTTAATTCTGCGAAGTTTCTGTCTGAAAGGTTTCTAGTTCTCTTTCAAGGTATTTTGTGCTGTATAATGTTTTTGTCGTAGGTCTTTAAGTCCTCGTAGCTCCAGGCAAACACATCAATGAATTATTTGAATAAGTCAATGTATTTATTTTTCATGTCTGCAGGCAAGGACCTAGCCAATTTTATCATCTTAGGCTTGTCTTTAGTGCCTATATTGCATTCCTCAATGTCAGAGTCTGCATGTTCTATGGTGGGTTTTTTAGCTACATCATCGAAATCGAAAATATATTCTAAAGGTGCCAGACCTCGGGGTATGTTTTTATCTTTTTCCTGCAACACCTCTATTTCCTCTTTATCTGCATTCTTATATTCTTCTGTTGTATTTCCAATCTGTTCAGTTAAAGTGTTTATTTCAATGTTACGGGGTGATTTTTCCTCGTCGGGATGTTCCTCACTCAGGCAGCTATCCTCAGATTTAGAATCTGAATCGGAAAATTCAAACTTGTTCCTACCTATTAGGAAATCCTCAATTTGTTTTTCGCCCTCAAAGACCTGCCGATATTTCTCATTTTCAGGTACTGCAAGTCTGTACTTTGTCTGAATGATGATCTGTTTGTCGCTGGGATGCTTATGATATGACCTAGCTATGTAGGCTAATCCATTTGCAATTACGTTCTAACTCTTAGGAACAAACACCAGTTCATATTCTGCAAAATTTTTGAATAGATCCATGGCATCATTCCTATACTCTCTAAACCTAGATTTTTTCACTGTGTATTCTCCGTTCACTTATTTTATGATTAACTCAGAGTCTCCATGCACAACTATCTTACGGGCTCCTAGTTTCTTCAGTAAATTTAGGCCTAGGATAAGAGCCTCGTACTCCGCGATATTGTTTGTACACTTGAAGTGCAGACAAAAGGCATGACTCTTGGCATAGTCACTCTCAGTGTTATGTAACCACACTCCTGCCCCTGCAATTTTTGTAGTACAAGACCCATCGAAGTTCATTTCCCATAAGGGTTCATTTTTTAGTTTATCATCGGTTTCTTTCATAGCGTTAGTTTCATTGTTATGCTGTAGTGGGGGGCCTGTGTTATGGTGTGGAGGGTTTCGTTCTTCGTGTGGTGTGTGAGCTTCAGCGAGGTGATTAGCTGGTTGTTTGCGTTCTGCTTCTGGCTTGCTCTGAGTTTTAGATTCTGTGCACTGTCCAGTGGATTCTTCCTCATTTTCTTCCAAGTCCAAAGTGGCCATTATGTCAAAATACATGGGCGCTGTCTCCTAGTTTGTGTCTCTGTTTTCTAATTCTGTCTCCTTTAAGGACTCATAACTGTAGAGGATAAAGGAGTCCAGATCTATGTGAACAGAGTACAAGGGAAAATTTTCATGCTTTTCAGGGCTGCTAACCAAGAATTTCATTTTTGCCTATCTATACAGTCTTCTAAGCTGGCTAAAGACAAGGATTGTGGCATATGCCCCGTCCATCTGCATTGTACCCTGCAGCTTGGCTCCCCATGACCTTGATAATAGCACGCCATACTTGGGTGGCACATCTGCCACTACTACATCCATGACCATACATTTTACTGGAATCTGGGTCAAGTTCACACACAAATCTTTGATCAGGCCAAGACATTTTACTCTGCTAGAGTCGAATTAATATAAATATTTATAGGGACGAGTTATCTCTAGGCCTAACATCTCCATAACCACCTTAGGCATTAGGTTGTGTGAAGCCCCAGAGTCATGCATTGCATTGTGAAGGATCTTGTCATGGATATTGAGACTGATATGATGGAACAGGCATGGGCCGTCAGATCTATTCAGATAAACAGCAGGAACTATTTTGAAACCGACAGACCCTATATACTATCGCATCGGAAGTTTTGTTTTATAAAGAAAGTAGGCATGTCCCGCTCTGACTCTCCGATGTGATTAGCTTTGTGGGCTAGCACTTGGTTTTAGCGCTTGGCTTACGACGGGGAAGTGGTTAGGGGCTAGCTGAAAGGGGCTTGGCTTGTCATAGATGAACATGGGTCTTAGGCCTAAAGTGATGTTTTTAAGGCTCAAAGAGGCTTTTGGTAAGGGAAAAAGGGATTTAGAAACCAATCAAAGGGATCTCACTTGGCTTTAAAAGGAAGAATTTGATGGTTTGGGAAACTTAGGAGGGATTTTTTTGGGGTTAAAGGGGAAATTTTGCAAAAATAAAAAGGCCAATATGGGGTACTTTGCAAAGATACAAGGGCAGATGAAGGCTCCTTTAAGCATGATTTTTCACAGACAGTGAGGCTTTCAATGGGAACATAAGTGAGGATCCTTTTAAAGGCAATGAACACACAGAGGCTTCAAGGATGAGAGATTTTCATAGGAAATGTATCTCTTGAAGTCTCATAAAACAATTTAGCCACCTATTTGCTTCACAAAAATTTCATAGGTGGCTAATAGTGGCTCCACGTGGGGATGGCTTCTTCTTGAAGGAGTCAAGAATTCAGAGAATAGACCTTCGGAGTAGACCAGATGCCTGATCCTTAAACCATATTTTTTCTTTGATTCAACTGCACAAACATGATGGAGTCAATCAATAGAAAACTTTCCTCAAATGATCTACCTAGCCAAACTACAATCCTAACATTTTTTTTTCAAGGTGCGTTTGAATTTGCAGACCATCTTCATCATTTTTATTGAAAGCAGAAAACAAACTAATCTAATTCTACCCTTATTCCTCCATGAGGCCAGATTAGACTCTTGGCCTCATACATTTCTCTAGCTAAATCTAATATCTGCTAGGATTAAACTGTCTAGCAGATTTCTTCTCTACATTCTACAACATAAATTTAAAAACAGTCCAACTAGGATTAGACAGTCTAGTTGGTTGTGGATCCGAGGCATAAAGACGGCTGCACATGGACTAAAATTGCAGAAAATTGTCAACAAATATATTGCAGGCTTGAGATCTTGCGATATTGGAGTATCCTTCTTTCTTCATGACTCAAGTTTTGAGCTTGTTAGAGTCACTATTCTCTTCTTTGTTTCAGCTCTGGTTTTGGGCTTGCTAGAGCTGATTCTTCTTTCTCCCTTGCTGATCCAGGTTTTAAGCAGATTAGGACCAGCTTGCCATACTTCCCTTTGGCTCATGTTTTGATCATGTTCGAGCCATCCTTCTTAAAACTACAGAGGTTCATGTTTTGGACATGTCTAAACCTTTTTCTTTCTCTGTTTTTTGGAAAAAAATTTCTCTTTTCCTAGAGAGTAAAGACTGCAATGGTAATTACAAATGGAAATGAAAACTGCAAATTGGAAATCAAGAGTAGTAATGCTTGAGCATCCTGCCATTGACAAGACCCCCAAACAGATCTGTACCATCTAGCTCTTACAGAAAAAAGGCATTGGGACCAATAGTGGACTGAATGATGTATGGACCCTGCCACAAACTGTCGAATTTTCCATGATTTCCTTTTTATTCTCTCCTGGAGTCCCATTTCAGAACTTTCTATCCAATTTTGAAGTTCGAGGACTTTGTTCTCTTGTCAAATACCTTCTTAATATTTTCCTGGACCTTCAGAGCTTTGCTATAGACCCCTTCTCTTGTTTGTTGGAGATGAATTTTCTGATTTATCCTCCTCACCATACTATCCTCTTCTGTCTAGATCTCTTGTACTAGTTTAATCACTAGTATCCCAAGGCTGGTTGGAAATACTGCCTCTGTCCCGTACACAAGCTGATAGGGTGACGTGCCAATGGATTTCTTTGTTGTAAGTCTGTCAGCCCACAAATCATGCACTAATTTGTTATGCCATGAATTTTTGTTCTCTTCCAACAGCTTTTTGATAATGGTTACCAAGCTCTTATTTGATGATTCAGCTAGCCCGTTACCCTGTTGGTAATAAGCAATTGAATGACCGAGTGCTATTTGATACCTGTGACCAAAATCAATCATTTTCTTGGATCCAAAAGCAACAGCATTATCAGTGATTATTTCTCTTGGGGAGCCAAACCTAGAGAGGATGTGGTCTTCTAGGAACTTAATGATGACAGAATCCGTGGCATTCCTAGAAGGTATGGCCTCAATCCACTTTGTAAAATAGTCTGTGGTTGTAAGGATCCACTTGTGTTGTGCAGAAGAAGCAGGGTGTATTTCCCCTATGAAGTCTAGGCCCCATTGCAAAAAGGGACCCTCAACAGTAATGGGTTGTAAGGGAAAAGGGAGGAGTTTTCTCTTGCCTTCAAAAATCTGGCATTTATGGCAGGCAATTATCATTTTGTGTATGTCATTGAAAAGTTTAGGCCAATAATAGCCAGCTTTGAGTATTTTGTTAGCAGTGGCTTTCCAGCTCAAGTGACCTCCACACTGTCCTACTGGAATTCCTGTTTAATACTCTCGGCTTCAGTTTCAGGCAAACATTTAAGCAGTAGACCATTTGTATTTTTCCAATATAAATATTCATTCAAAATGAAATAGTTTCTAGCCTTTAGCTTCAGGAATCTGGCCTTAGTCTTCGATAGATTAGGAGGGGCATTGAGGTTCGTGAGCACATATAGGATATCGGAATACCATGGAGAGTTTTGAAATTTTTCCTCAATAGTTGGATCAAGCAATCCTTCCTGTCCATCCAAGGCATCTACCATGTTAATTTCAAGGGATTGTAAATTTGATTCAGCCATTAATCGACCTAAGTCCTGATCTTTGATCAGTTTCGTGGGTTTTATTTCTAGCTCATATTCTAAAATCACAACGACCCATTTGCCCCTCTTTCCGTCTGGATCTTGGGACAAGATGTCTTTAACCACTATGTTAGGCACGTAGGCTATGGTGTGAGAATGCAGTATGTAAACCCTAAAGTCCTTCAAAGCCTTTACCAAGGCATAGGCCAGCTTTTCCATTATGTTATGTTTTAAGGGTGCATCCCTTAGAGCCTTTCTGAAGAAAGCAATAGGCTGCTCCATTCCCTCTGGATTTTTCTGCAATAGAACTGCAGCTACTGTATGCTCAGAGGAAAATGAAAATATCAAGAAATCCTTTGAGAAATCTAGGCTGATTAGGATGGGAGTTTGGGTGAGTGCAATTTTAACTGATTCAAAATATTTTTTAGCCTCTATAGTCCACTTAACTCCTACACCTTTCTTCAGTAATTTAGTCATATTCCTAAGGTGTTCAACTAGATTTGGAATAAACTACCTTAGGAAGTTAATTTTCCCTATGAAGGATTGTAACTCTTTAATGTTTCTCGGGTGTGTGATCTGTAGTATTCCCTCAACCCTCTGTGGGTCTATATTAATTCCCTTCTTAGATATAATGTGGCCGAGAAGCTTACCCTCTTGTAGCTCGAATACAGTCTTTTTGGGATTTAATGATAGACTGAACCTTCTACATTTTTCAAAAACCCTTCTCAGGTGTTTTAGGTGCTCTTCATCAGTCTTGGAATAGACTGTTATGTCGTCTAGATATCTGACAATGAAGTGCCCTATTTCATCCGAACAATCTATTCCCATTGCTTGTTGGAAGGTTGCACCAGCGTTCATCAGTCCAAAGGGAATTTTTACGTACATAAAAGTGCCCCACGGAGTGGTGAAAGCGTTCTTGAGTTGGTCTTCTAGGAGTACTAAAACTTCGTTGTAACCTCAAAAACCATCTAATAGGGAGATACTTTTTGAGCCTACTACCCTCTGAAGAATGTGTTCCATCTTTGGAAAAAGGTAATTGTCCTTAAGTGAGGCTCTCTTAAGGTTCCTGAAAACAATGCACAATCTGATCTCACCTGTCTTATTTCTCACAGCTACTAGGTTCGAAACCCAATCGGAGAACCTCATAGGTACTATTATTCCTGCCTCGTACATATTTTTTATTTCCTTTTCTACTGCAGGCAATTGTTTTGGGTTAATTCTGTGAAGTTTCTATGGTGGGTTTTTTTCGCTACATCATCGAAATCGAAAAGATCTTCTAAAGGTTCCAGACCTCGGGGTATGTTTTTATCTTTTGCTTGCAACACCTCTATGTCCTCTTTATCTGCATTCTTATATTCTTCTGTTGTATTTCCAATCTGTTCAGTTAAAGTGTTTATTTCAATGTTACGGGGTGATTTTTCCTCGTTAAGAGGTTCCTCACTCAGGAAGCTATCCTCAGATTTAGAATCTGAATCAGAAAATTCAAACTCATTCCTACCTATCAGGAAATCCTCAATCTATTTTTCATCCTCAAAGACCTACCAATATTTCTCGTTGTCAGGTACTGCACGTCTGTACTTTGTCTAAATGATGATTTGTTTGTTGCTGGGATGCTTATGATATGAACTAGCTATGCAGGCTAATCCATTTTCAATTATGTTCTGACTCCTAGAAACAAACACCAGTTCATATTCCACAAAATTTTTCAATATATCCATGGCATCGTTCATGTACGCTCTAAACCTAGGGTGTTTCGCTGCGTATTCTCCGTTCACTTGTTTTATGATTAACTCAGAGTCTCCATGCACATCTATCTTACGGGCTCCTAGTTTCTTCAGTAAATTCAGGACTAGGATAAGAGACTCATAATCCGTGATATTGTTTTTACACTTGAAGGGTGGACTAAAGGCATGACTCTCGGCATAGTCAATCTCAGTGTTATGTAACCACACTCCCGCCCCTGCAATTTTTTTAGTACAAAACCCATCGAAGTTCATTTCCCATAAGGGTTCATTTTCGAGTTTATCATCGGTTTCTTTCCTAGTGTTGGTTTCATTGTTATGCTGTAGTGGGGGGCCTGTGTTATGGTGTGGAGGGTTTTGTTCTTCGTGTGGTGTGTGAGCTTCAGTGAGGTGACTAGCTGGCTATTTTCATTCTACTTCTGGCTCGCTCTGAGTTTTAGATTCGGTGCACTATCCAGCGGATTCTTCCTCATTTTATTCCAAGTCCAGAGTGGCCATTATGTCAAAATACATGGGCGCTGTCTCCTGGTTTGTGTCTCTATTTTCTAATTCTGTCTCCTTTAAGGACTCATCGTTGCAGAGGATAAAGGAGTCTAGATCTGTGTAGACAGAGGAAAAGGGTGAATTTTCAGGCTTTTCAGGGTTGCTGACCAAGAATTTCATTTGTTCCTCTCTATATAGTCTCCTAAGCCAGCTAAAGACAGGGATTGTGGCATATGCCCCATCCATCTGCATTGTACCCTGTAGCTTGGATCCCCATGACCTTGATAATAGCATGCCATACTTGGGTGGCACATCTGCCACTACTACATCCATGACCATACATTTTGCTGGAATCTGGGTCAATTTCACATAGAAATCTTTGATCAGGCCGAGACATTTTACTCTGCTAGAGTCGAATGAATAGAAATATTTATAGGGATGGGTTATCTCTAGGCCTAACCTCTCCATAACCACCTTAGGAATTAGGTTGTGTGAAGCCCCAAAGTCATGCATTGCGTTGTGAAGCATCTTGTCATGGATATTGAGACTGATATAAAAAGGAGGTACTACTCCTTCCTGAAACTTCCCTTCTATCCTTAGACCAAACAGAAGGGCCGGTTGATCATCACTCAGATTGACAATATCACTATTTTCACTTAGATTCAATGCTTTCAAAATTTGGCCTTTAGACACATCTTGAGTGGCTAGCTTAGAGAGTGGGACAGAGATTTTAATTTTTGCAATCTCACTCTCCAAATTGAAGGTGGACTGACTCTTCACGACACTCAATTCTTTTTTGTTAGCCGCTACTTTAGTGGCAGACTCAGTGTGCTGATTCTCACTATGTACAATGTTAGGAACTGTTTTATCAGGAGCACTAACTGTAGTGCTAGTGTTGGTAATCGGTTGACTTTGTTTATTAGTGTTTGGGTTGTCTTTCTCTTTGTCCTTCCCAGAACTCTCAGCTGCTCATTTACTACTTTCAGCGGCCGCTTTAGAAGTTTTCTCAAGCCTTTTCTTAATGGTAATCTCAGAATATTTTGGTTTGGAATTGTCTAAGCTCTTTTTTCTTCTGAATTCATACTATTCTCTGACCTACATGATGGCATTTTCAAACCCTAGCCTGTAATCCCCAGATTCTAATCTTTCCTCATCCCAATATGAGGGTGAGGGCTGATCTTCTCCTGTGGAACAGTTGTGGATTGAGTTTTTTATTTCTAACATATTAATCATGGTTCCCTCAGAATCTTCTATGATTCCCTCATATTCATCTAGAAATTTCTCCTGAAATGGGGGAATAACTTGCTAATCCGAGTCTCTTTGTTTGTTGGGAGTGGCATTGTTTCTCCTAAAGTTCTAGTTCTAGCTATGATTTTGGTTTCTGTTCTGATTACTAACTGAGACAACCATTCTTTCCATCATTTGCTATATCTTTTCCATGTTTTTGGCTAGATGGTCAGACTTGGGATCATACGTGGAAGCTACAGCATCATCCCTATATGTTACCCTCTTCTCAGCCCTCATTCTGGCTTTCTTCTCAATCAGGTTAGCCTCTACACTCACTGCCCCTTTTTGCATGTCTTCTAGTGTGTTGTAATCTCTCTCCCTAATTTGGTAGGCCATGTCAGCATCAAAGCCTTCAGGGTACTTGACTAAAGCCATACCTTGGGGAGGTTTCATATGCGCGGGAAGGGCGTTATAAGCGCTGTTAAACCTTGTAGAATAGTCATGGACACTCTATCCTACATTCTTTTTAAGGTTCTTGTATTCTGCTAAGGTTTGGAGAGGGTTGGCCTTCACTTCCCACTTGTTTATGAAGGTTTGATATAGAGTGGGAAGGTCTTGGATACTATTAGGAGGGAGGCCTTTAACCATTTCTTCACATCGCCTCTTAAACTCTGGGCAAAGATTCTCATTTTGAATGTCTCATCATCTATCTCCATGTAGTCAAAGGAATCCTCCATCCTATCTACATGGTGTTGAGCTGTCGTAGACTCTTTTGCAGTGAAGTGTGGGATCTTTGATTGATAATCATTGGGTAAAGGCATTAGAGGCTGAGGTAACACCAGAGGTGAATACCAGGCTACCATAATGATGTTTTGATGAGGTAAAGGGTTTGTTTGTGCAGCAGGTATGTGGATGACAGGGACACTAGGTCCAACAGAAGTTTTCCCAGTGGATTTAGGGTGGAAAAGCCCCAAGTTCTGAATGAAATGAATATCTGGGGGAGTAGATGGAGGGCTCTGTCTATCCCTAACATTTTGACCACCGTGGGATTGCGAACAAGGAAGCTCAAGGTGTGGCTGGTCTACAGCACCGAATGACCTAGTTCTAGGTAATCTGCTTGGAGATTCTAGGTCAAAATGAGGGTCTGATAGAGCTGTGAAATATTCTAGTGTAGAGTTAGCTCTATGGATGTGTCTGGAAATAGTTGGCCTTCTAGGTGCAAGAGATTTCCTAAGAATGCTCTCAGGGTTTCCAACTATTTTAGGTGGGTTTGGGTTAGGATAAGCTCTGGTATGAATGGTCCTTGAAGCCAGTATTTTGTATTTAATCGAAGAAGCTTAATCCTACTAGTTACTTCTATTATGGCTGATGTTGTTATGGACTATGGTCTCCCCGTTGAGTCTTATGTGAACCAAGATAATCAACAGGCCTACTGATCACCAGTGGAGTCTTTAATCGTTGATGAACTATGGAGTCGCCACGTGGAAGGTCTAGAATGTTTCAAGAGGGTATACTATCCACCATAGTGGTTAACAAAAAACTAAGGCTACTATGGTCTTCTTTGAATCTTTGAAGTGTTTGAGGTGTGTTTTACTCAGAGTCCCCAGCGGAGTCACTATTTATGTTGGGGTTCCCATGTTTTGGCAAGTTTGGAAATACCAAAAGATGAGACAACATCAGAACCACTTTCAGACCTCAGGATCTATCCCTCCTGGGTCTAGAGAGGAATCTCTCCATGACATGCAAGGGTATATGTCTTTGAAGCTCTGTTTTTAAGTTTTAGGCTAGTTATAGGCACGGGTTTGCTTGTTTTTATTGTTCGTTTGGTTGTTGGGAAACATGATCGAAGGGTTCGTTGTGAGAAAAGACTGAATAAATAGGGTTTAGAACAAGGGAGGAATGATTTCAGGTAACACTCAAGACCATTGGGCAATGGAGTCGAGAAAAGGGTTTACTTGCTATTCAATATGCGGGCTTTCAGTTGGGCTAGTCATCTAAAGCATTGGATCTTAAAGATGATAGTGGGGCATGAAATGGTAAGAGAGAAGGTGAAAGGCAAGGAAACCTCCAAGGTGACCGTTCAGGAATTATATCCAGGGACAGGACATGCCATTAGAAACTTGTGACCCAACTCCTAAAGGGTAAACTCTTCAGACAAAGGGAATCTTAAAGATTCGTATGCAAAGGTGGAGACCTGAGATCAGAGAGAGGCTTTGAACTCTCAATGCTCCGACATGCAGCTTAAGGGATCTTAGAAAGGTTCAATTGATCGGGAAGGATCCTAGTAAGATAAAAATAGTGTTCTAAACTCCCGGTAACCTAATTCTTTCAATTAAAACCCAAAAATAACATTTGAGGACGGATTCATTAATTCATACATCAGCTAGCAGTAAATCATAGCCACTACGCTTGTTAAATTAATTTTAATCAGCACTCAGATAACAAATATAGCAGAAAAAATCAATGGTAGGGAGAGCAGAAGGATAGGGTACCATGCGAGGGTAAATCCTATGCCAGATTTCTGATGCGTACGAGAAGAAATGAAATATGATGAGTCACAAAGAGAAATAAAAACAGAGATAGAAAAAAATCATTGATGCTTTAAATCGGGATCTAAAGAAATGTGCTTGTCATATTAAAGAGCAACACCAGCCATGTACAACATTGCCAACAACTTGATATTCAGTTTGAAAACATCTTCCTTATCCCGTCTCGCAACTTTACACAGAGAATTATATCTCAAGAGAAACATCTTACAATTCACAGATATCCGATCAACAACCCTTACAATGAGTTTCTTTATGAGCTTTATAGCTGAAAGAGAGGCAGAGGAGGTCGATGAAACATTAAATGAAACATTAAAACAGAGGAGATGAATAGGGTCGAGGCCCATTCTATTTTAATATCTGAGCATTAATCTTTAGTACTCTTTGGATGAAAGAGTGGTCTTCGACAGGCTACAATTTACTTCAGGTATGTTCTTCATGTGATTTCGCCGCAGTACTTGTAGTACCATGGTGAATAAATAAAAGGCAGATAAATGAATATGAGGCATGCCATACTGTGTAACAAATGTTCTAGTAGCATTAGGACTCCTGTCAGGGGAGATATCCTCGGAGACACAATATAGAACAAGGACAGTATGGGTACTGTGTCCTTTCTCAGGAGAAAGCTTCTGCCGATGTGAAACACTTGTCAATATTGTTTTATGTGCTATAGGCCTCTTTAGGCCTACTTTGACGATCATGAGGTCTTCAATTTGGTAAAACTTCTCTTTGAACAATGAATCAGTGCTAAAATTTTTCCATTACGGGCCTTAAACTCTCTGATTACCCACTGATACTCTTTGCCGCTTCATCACTGTCTCTTTCTGTGAAATATGGAACTCTAATGGTGCTGGGGAGACTCTATAGATTTATACTCTGTCCTTTAATGAAAATCACATTCTAACACCTTCCCAGGCTCTTCTGCAATATTAGGCTCTGAAATTAGCCTTCTCTGCGCTCTGTGCCACTAGAACAGTGACTATGAGCAATGGCGGTGTTCACCGCCTGTACCCTGCAAAAACACGCAAATTCGTTAAGAAATCCAAACATGGGGGAGGATGGCTGTGATGGAATGCTGTGACGATGGCAGTGCAACATAAGCGAATGCTATGGATGCAATGGAAAGCGGTGGGAACATGCAGTGAAACAGTGAAAATCGAACTGATGAAAGTTGGGCGAAATGGAAAACTTTAATGTAAAACATTAAAAATTAAATGCTTGGCGGGATGATATAATGTTTTAATGTAAGAACCAAGGTTTGGTCCTTTGAACGAATCACATGGAAAATGCATGGAAAACATATGAAATGGGCGGATATGGTGGGACCCGGTTGTGGGCGGAGGACGATTCAATATAGATTGTTAGATCTCATGAGGAGATCGATGGCTACGATCAGATCGAAAGAGCCAAAATAGGAACACGTGGCAGAATGAGGGCGAATCCTGGCCATTGGTTCTTGTGGATTCAACAGCCAGGATCGTGTCAGAGGCTCACAATCGAGAAGAATGGAGGATGGCAGGGTATGAACTTTGTGATTGCGATCAAAGCGAGGAAACGAGGACCATCGGATTAAAAGGTGAATTGACGGCAGAGAAGGTCATCGAAGGATTACAATGGGCATGATCGAGCCGTGATGGAACAGGCGGGGGCCGTCAGATCTATTCAGATAAACGGTGGGAACTATTTAGAAATTGATAGACCATATATACTATCGCATTGGAAGTTTTGTTTTACAAAGAAAATAGGCATTTCCCGCTCCGACTCTCCGATGCGATTAGCACTTTGTGAGCTAGCGCTTGGTTTTAGCGCTCGGGCTTACAACGGGGAAGTGGTTAGGGGCTGGCTGAAAGGGGCTTGGCTTGTCATAGAAAAACGTGGGTCTTAGGCCTAAAGTGATGTTTTTAAGGCTCAAAGAGGCTTTTGGTAAGGGAAAAAGGGATTTAGAAACCAATCAAAGGGATTTCAATTGGCTTTAAAAGGAAGAATTTGATGGTTTGGGAAACTTAGGAGGGAATTTTTTGGGGTTAAAGGGGAAATTTTGCAAAAGGAAAAAGGCCAAGATGGGGTACTTTGCAGAGATACAAGGGCATATGAAGGCTCCTTTAAGCACGATTTTTCACAGACAGTGGGGCTTTCAATGGGAACAACAGTGAGGATCCTTTTAAAGGAAATGAACACACAAAGGCTTCAAGGATGAGAGATTTTCCTGGGAAATGTATCTCTCGAAGTCTCATAAAAAAATTTAGCCACCTGTTTGCTTGACAAAAATTTCATAGGTGGCTAACAGTGGCTCCACGTGGGGATGGCTTCTTCATGAAGGAGTCAATAATTCAGAGAATAGACCTTTGGAGTAGACCAGATGCATGATCCTTAAACCATATTTTTTCTTTGATTCAGCTGCAAAAACATGATGGAGTCAATCAACAGAAAACTTTCCTCACACGATCTACCTACCCAAACTACAATCCTAACATTTTTTCTTCAAGGTGCGTTTGAATTTGCAGACCCTCTTCATCATTTTTATTGAAAGCAGAAAAAATCCTAATCTAATTCTACCCTTATTCCTCCATGAGGCCAGATTATACTGTTGGACTCATACATTTCTCTACCTAAATCTAATATCTGCTAGGATTAAACTGTCTAGTAGATTTATTCTCTACATTCTAAAACATAAATTTAAAAAACATCCAACTAGGATTAGACAGTCTAGCTGGCTATGGATCTGAGGCATAAAGACGGTTGCACATGGACTGAAATTGCAGAAAATTTTCAAAAAAAATCTTGCACGCTTGAGATCTTGCGATATTGGAGTATCCTTCTTTCTTCGTGACTCAAGTTTTGAGCTTGTTAGAGTCACTATTCTCTTCTTTATTTCAGCTTTGGTTTTGGGCTTGCTAGATCTGATTCTTCTTTCTCCTTTGCTGATCCAGGTTTTAAGCAGATTAGGACCAGCTTTCCATACTTCCCTTTGGCTCACATTTTGATCATGTTCGAGCCATCCTTCTTGGAACTTCAGAGGTTCATGTTTTGGGCATATCTGAACCTTTTTCTTTCTTTGTTTTTTGGAACATTTTTTCTCTTTTCCTAGAGAGTAAAGACTGCAATGGTATTTACAAATGGAAATGAAAACTGCAAATTGGAAATCAGCAGTAGTAATTCTTAAGCATCCTGCCATTGACAGGACCCCCAAACATATCTGTACCATCTAGCTCTTGGAGAAAAAAGGCATTAGGACCAATAGTGGATTGAATGATGTATGGACCTTGCCAAAAACTGTCAAATTTTCCATGCTTTCCTTTGTCTTCTCTCCTGGAGTCCCATTTCAGAAATTTGTCTCCAATTTTGAAGTCTGAGGCCTTTGTTCTCTTGTAAAATAACTTCTTAATATTTTCCTGGACCTTCAGAGCTTTGCTATAGACCTCTTCTAGTGTTTGTTGGAGATGAATTTTCTGATTTATCCTCCTCACCATACTGTCCTCTTCTGTTTGGATCTCTTGGACTAGTTTAATCACTGGTATCCCAAGGCTGGTTGGAAATACTACCTCTGTCCCATACACAAGCTAATAGAGTGGCGTGCCAATGGATTTATTTGTTGTAAGTCTGTCAGCCCACAAAGCATGCACTAATTTGTTCTCTTCCCGCAGCTTTTTGATAATTTTCACTAAGCTCTTATTTGATGATTCAGCTAGCCCGTTACCCTGTGGGTAATAAGCAGTTGAATGACTGAGTTCTATTTGATACCTGTGACAAAAATCAATCATTTTCTTGGATCCAAAAGCAAAAGCGTTATCAGTGATTATTTTTCTTGGGTAGCCGAACCTAGAGAGGATGTGGTCTTCTAGGAACTTAATGATGATAGAATCTATGGCATTCCTAGAAGGTATGGACTCAATCCACATTGTGAAATAGTCTGTGGCTGTAAGGATCCACTTTTGTTGTGCAGAATAAGAAGGGTGTATTTTCCCTATGAAATCTAGGCCCCATTACAAAAAGGGACCCTCAACAGTAATGGGTTGTAAAGGCAAAGGGAGGAGTTTTCTCTTGCCTTAAAAAATCTGGCATTGGTGGTAGGCATTTATCATTTTGTGTATGTCATTGAAAAGTGTAGGCCAGTAATAGCTAGCTCTGAGTATTTTGTTAGTGGTGGCTTTCCAGCTCAAGTGACCTCCACACTCTCCTGCATGGAATTCCTGTTTAATTCTCTCGGCTTCAGTTTCAGGCAAACATTTAAGCAGTAGACCATTTTCATTTTTCCAGTATAAACATTCATTCAATATGCAATAGCTTCTAGCCTTTAGCTTCAGGAATATGTCCTTAGTCTTTGATAGATCAGGAGGGGCATTGAGGTTCGTGAGCACATACAGGATATCGGAATACCATGGAGAGTTTTGAAATTTTTCCTCAATAGTTGGATCAGGCAATCCTTCCTATCCATACAAGGCATCTACCATGTTAATGTCAAGGGCTTGTAAATTTGATTCAGCCATTAGTCGAGCTAAGCCCTAACCTTTGATCAATTTCATGGGTTTTATTTCCAGATCATATTCTAAAATCATAGCGACCCATTCTCCCCTCTTTCCATCTAGATCTTGGGACAAGATGTCTTTAACCAGTATGTTAGGCACGTAGGCTATGGTGTGAGAATGCAGTATGTACACCCTAAATTCCTTCAAGGAATTTACCAAGGCATAGGCCTGTTTTTCCATTATGTTATATTTTAAGGGTGCATCCCTTAGAGCCTTGCTGAAGAAAGCAATAGGTTGCTCCATTCCCTATGGATTTTTCTGCAGCAGAACTGCAGCTACAGTATGCTTGGAGGCAAATGAAAATATCAAGAAATCCTTTGAGAAATCTGGGTTGATAAGGATGGGAGTCTGGGTGAGTGCAATTTTAACTGATTCAAAAGATTTTTTAGTCTCTACAGTCCACTTAACTCCTACACATTTCTTCAACATGTTAGTCATATTCCTAAGGTGTTCAGCTAGATTTGGAATAAACTGCCTTAGGATGTTAATTTTCCCTATGAAGGACTGTAACTCTTTAATTTTTCTCGGGTGTGTGATATATATTATTCCCTCAACCCTCTATGGGTCTATCTTAATTCCCTTCTCAGATATAATGTGACCGAGAAGCTTACCCTCTTGCAGCTTAAATACAGTCTTTTATGGATTTAATCACAGACCGGACCTTCTACAATTTTCAAAAACCCTTCTCAGGTGTTTTAGGTGCTCTTCATCAGTCTTGGAATAGACTATTAGGTCGTCTAGATAGATTACAATTAAGTGCCCTATTTCATCCGAAAAATCTATGCCCATCTCTCATTGGAAGGTTGCACCAGCTTTCATCATTCCAAAGGGAATTTTTACATACATAAAAGTGCCCCATGGAGTGGTGAAGGCGGTCTTGAGTTGGTCTTTTGGGAGTACTAAAACTTGGTTGTAAACTAAAAAACCATCTAACAGGCAAATCCTTTTTGAGCCTACTACCCTCTGAAGAATGTGTTCCATCTTTGGCAAAGGGTAATTGTCCTTAAGTGAGGCTCTGTTAAGGTTCCTGAAATCAATGCACAGCCTAATCTCACCTGTCTTCTTTCTCACAGCTACTAGGTTTGAAACCCAATCGGAGAACCTCATAGGTACTATTATTCCTGCCTCATACATATTTTTTATTTCCTTTTCTCCTGCAGGAAATTTTTTTTGGTTAATTTTGTGAAGTTTTTTTCTGAAAGGTTTCTGGTTCTCTTTCAAAGGTATTTTGTGCTGTATAATGTTTGTGTCGTAGGCCTTTAAGTCCTCATAGCTCCAGGAAAACACATCAATGAATTCTTTGAATAATTCAGTGTATTTATTTTTCATGTTTGCAGGCAAGGACCTAACCAATTTTATCATCTTAGGCTTGTCTTTAGTGCCTATATTGCATTCCTCAACGTGAGAGTCTGCATGTTCTATGGTGGGTTTTTTTTCGCTACATCATCAAAATCGAAAATATCTTCTAAAGGTGCCAGACCTCGGGGTATGTTTTTATCTTTTTCCTGCAACACATCTATTTCCTCTTTATCTGCATTCTTATATTCTTCTGTTGTATTTCCAATCTGTTCAGTTAAAGTGTTTATTTCAATGTTACGGGGTGATTTTTCCTCGTCGGGAGGTTCCTCACTCAGGCAGCTATCCTCGGATTTAGAACATGAATTAGAAAATTCAAAATTGTTCCTACCTATCAGGAAATCCTCAATCTGTTTTTCACCCTCAAATACCTGCCAATATTTCTCGTTGTCAGGTACTGCAGGTTTGTACTTTGTCTGAATGATGATCTATTTGTCACTGGGAGGCTTATGATATGAACTAGCTATGCAGGCTAATCCGTTTGCAATTACGTTCTGACTCCTAGGAACAAACACCAGTTCATATTCCATAAAAGTTTTCAATAGATCCATGGAATCGTTCGTGTACGCTCTAAACCTATGGTATTTCACTACGTATTCTCCGTTCACTTGTTTTATGATTAACTCAGAGTCTCCATGCACAACTATCTTACAGGCTCCTAGTTCCTTCAGTAAATTCAGGCCTAGGATAAGACCCTCGTACTCCGCGATATTTTTTGTACACTTGAAGTGCAGACTAAAGGCATGACTCTCGGCATAGTCACTCTCATTGTTATGTAACCACACTCCCGTCCCTGCATTTTTTTTAGTACAAGACCCATCGAATTTCATTTCCCATAAGGGTTCATTTTTTGGTTTATCATCGGTTTCTTTCCTAGCGTTGGTTTCATTGTTATGCTACAGTGGGGGGCTTGTGTTATGGTGTGGAGGGTTTCTTTCTTCGTGTGGTATGTGAGCTTCAGTGAGGTGACTAGCTCGCTGTTTGCATTCTACTTCTGGCTCGCTCTGATTTTTAGATTCAGTGCATTGTCCAGTGGATTCTTCCTCATTTTCTTCCAAGTCCAGAGTGGCCATTATGTCAAAATCCATGGGCGTTGTCTCTTGGTTTGTGTCTCTGTTTTCTAATTCTTTCTCCTTTAAGGACTCATCGTTGCAGAGGATAAAGGAGTCCAAATCTGTGCGGAAAGAGTACAAGGGTGAATTTTTAGGCTTTTCAGGGCTGCTGACCAAGAATTTCATTTGTGCCTCTCTATACAATCTCCTAAGCTGGCTAAAGATAGGGATTGTGGCATATGCCCCGTCCATCTGCATTGTACCCCGTAGCTTGGCTCCCCATGACCCTGATAATAGCATGCCATACTTGGGTGGCACATCTGCCACTACTACATCCATGACCATACATTTTGCTAGAATCTAGGTCAATTTCACACACAAATCTTGGATCAGGCTAAGACATTTTACTCTACTAGAGTTGAATGAATATTAATATTTATAGGGATGGGTTATCTCTAGGCCTAACCTCTCCATAACCACCTTAGGCATTAGGTTGTGTGAAGCCCCAGAGTCATGCATTGCATTGTGAAGGATCTTGTCATGGATATTGAGATTGATATAAAAAGGAGGTACTACCCCTTCCTGAAACTTCCCTTCTATCCTTGGACCAAACAGAAGGGCCAGTTGATCATCACTCAGATTGACAGTATCACTATTTTCACTTAGGTTCAATGCTTTCAAAATTTGGCCTTTATACACATTTTGAGTGGCTAGCTCAGAGAGTGGGACAGAGATTTTAATTTTCACAATCTCACTCTCCAAATTGAAGGTGGAATGACTCTTCGTGACACTCAACTCTATTTTTTTAACCGCTGCTTTAGTGGTAGACTTAGTGTCCTGATTCTCACTATGTACAGTGTCAGGAACTATTTTATCAGG
Source organism: Pinus albicaulis (assembly GCA_034641835.2). Classification (NCBI taxonomy): domain Eukaryota; kingdom Viridiplantae; phylum Streptophyta; class Pinopsida; order Pinales; family Pinaceae; genus Pinus; species Pinus albicaulis. The sequence continues at coordinate 322,635,036 of CM076575.1, forward strand.
AGCACTAACTGTAGTGCTATTGCTGCTAGTCGGTTGAATTTGTTTATCGGTGTTTGGGTTGTCTTTCTCTTTGTCCTTCCTAGAACTCTCAGCTGCTCATTTATTACTTTCAGCGGTCGCTTTAGAAGTTTTCTCAGGCCTTTTCTTAATGGTAATCTCAGAAGATTTTGGTTTGGAATTGTCTAAGCTCTTTTTTCTTTTGAGTTCATACTGTTCTCTAACCTACATGATGGAATTTTCAAACCCTAGCCTGTAGTCCTCAGATTCTAATCTTTCCTCATCCCAATATGAGGGTGAGGTCTGATCTTCTCCTGTGGAACAGTTGTGGATTGAGTTTTCTATTTCAAACATATTAATCATGGTTCCCTCAGACTCTTCTATGATTCCCTCATCCTCATCAAGAAATTTCTCTTGAAATGGGGCAATAACTTGCTGATCCGAGTCTCTTTGTCTGTTGGGAGTGGCATTGTTTCTCCCAAAGTTCTGGTTCTGGCTATGATGTTGGTTTCAATTCTGATTACTGATTGAGACAACCATTCTTTCCATCATTTGCTGTAGCTTTTCAATGTTTTTGGCTAGATGGTCATACTTGGGATCATATGTGGAAGCTACAGCGTCATCCCTATACGTTACCCTCTTCTCAGCCCTCATTCTAGATTTCTTCTCAATCAGGTTAGCCTCTACACTCACTGCCCCTTTTTGCATGTCTTCCAGTGTGTTGTAATCTCTCTCCCTAAGTTGGTAGGCCATGTCAGCATCAAAGCCTTCAGGGTACTTGACTAAAGCCATACCTTGGGGAGGTTTCAGATGCGGGGGAAGAGAGTTATAAATGCTGTTAAACCTTGTAGAATAGTCATGGGCACTCTCTTGTACATTCCTTTTAAGGTTCTTATATTCCGCTAAGATTTGGAGAGGGTTGGCCTTCAGTTCCCACTTGTTTATGAAGGTTTGATATAGAGTGGGAAGGTCTTGGATACTATTAGGAGATAGGCCTTTAAACCATTTCTTCACATCACCTCCTAAACTCTGGGAAAAGATTCTCATTTTGAATGTCTCATCATCTATCTCCATGTAGTCAAAGGAATCCTCCATCCTATCTACATGGTGTTGAGATGTGGTAGACTCTTTTGCAGTGAAGTGTGGGATCTTTGATTGACAATCGTTGTGTAAAGGCACTAGAGGCTGAGGTAACACCAGAGGTGCATACCAGGCTGCCATAATGATGTTTTGATGAAGTAAAGGGTTCGTTTGTGCAGCAGGTATGTGGATGACAGGGACACTAGGTCTAGTAGAAGTTTGTCGAGCGGATTCAGTGTGGAAAAGCCCCAAGTTCTGAATGAAATGAATATCTGGGGGAGTAGATGGAGGGCTCTGTCTATCCCTAACATTTTGACCACCGTGGGATGGTGAACAAGGAAGATCAAGGTCTGGCTGGTCTACAACACCGAATGACCTAGTTCTAGGTAATCTTCTTGGAGAGTCTAGTTCAAAACGAGGGTCTGATAGAGTTGTAAAATATTCTGGTGTAGTGTTAGCTCTATGGATGTGTCTAGAAATAGTTGGCTTTCTAGGTGCAGGAGATTTCCTAAGAATGCTCTCGAGGTTGCCAACTATTTCAGGTGGGTTTGGGTTAGCATAAGCTCTGGTATGAAAGGTTTTTGAAGCCAGTATGTTGTCTTTAGTTGAAGAAGCTTAATCCTACTAGTTACTTCTATTATTTCTGATGTTGTTATGGACTCTGGTCTCCCCGTGGAGTCTTATGTGAACCAAGATAATCAGCATGCCTACTGATCACCAGTGGAGTCTTTAATCATTGAGGAACTATGGAGTCGCCAGGTGGAAGGTCTAGAATGTTTCAAGAGGGTATACTTTCCACCACAGTGGTTAACACCAAACTAAGGCTACTATGGTCTTCTTTGAGTGTTTGAAGTGTTTAAGGTGTGTTTTACTCAAATTCCCCAGTGGAGTCGCCATTTATGTTGGGGTTCCCATGTTTTGGGAAGTTTGGCAATACCAAAAGATGAGACAAAATCAAAACCACTTTCAAACCTCAGGATCTAGCCCTCCTGGGTCCAGAGAGGGATCTCTCCATGACAGGCAAGGGTATATGTCTTTGAAACCCTATTTTTAGGTTTTAGGCTAGTTATAGGCACGAGTTTGCTTGTTTTTATTGTTTGTTTGGTTGCTGGGAAATAGGAATGAAGGGTTCACTGTGAGAAAAGACTGAATAAAGAGGGCTTAGAACAAGGGAGGAATGATTTTAGGGAACACTCAAGACCATTGGGAAATGGAGTCGAGAAAAGGGTTTACTTGCTATTCAATATGCGGGCTTTCAGTTGGGCTAGTCATCTAAAGCATTGGATCTTAAAGATGATAGTGGGGCATGAAATGGAAAGAGAGAAGGTGAAAGGCAAGGAAAACTCTGAGGTGACCATTCAGGAATTAGATCCAGGGACAGGACATGCTGTTAGACACTTGTGACCCAACTCCTAAAGGGTAAACTCTTCAGACAAAGGGAATCTTAAAGATTCGAATGCAAAGGTGGAGACCCGAGATCAGAGAGAGACTTTGAACTCTCAATGCTTCGGCATGCAGCTTAAGGGATCTTAGAGAGGTTCAATTGATTGGGAAGGATCCTAGTAAGACAGAAACAACGTTATAAACTCCCAGTAACCCAATTCTTTCAATTAAAACCCAAAAAGAACATCTGAGGACGGATTCATTAGTTCATACATCATCCAGCAGTAAATCAAAGCCACTACACTGGTTAAATTAATTTTAATCAGCACTCAGATAACACATATAGCAGAAAAAATTGATGGTAGGGAGAGCAGAAACATAGGGTACCATGTGAGGGTAAATCCTATGCCAGATTTCTGATGCATACTAGAATAAATGAAATATTTTGAGTCATAAAAAGAAATAAAAACAGAGATAGAAAAACATCACTGCTGCTTTAAATCAGGATCCAAAGAAATGTGCTTGTCATATTAAAGAGAAACACCAGTCACGTACAACATTTCCAACAGCTTGATATTCAGTCTGAAAAGATCTTCCTTAGCCTGTCTCGCAACTTTACACAAAAAATTATATCTCAAGAGAAACAACTTAGAATTCACAGATATCCGATCAACAACCCTTACAATGAGTTTCTTGACGAGCTTTATAGATGAAAGAGAGGTAGAGGAGGTAGATGAAACATTAAATGAAACATTAAAACAGAGGATATGAAGAGGTTGAAGGCCCATCCTATTTTAATATCTGAGCATTAATATTCAGTACTCTTTGGATGAAAGAGTGGTCTTCGAGAGGCTGCAATTTACTTAAGGTATGTTCTTGATGTGATTTCTCCGCAGTACTTGTAGTACCCCGGTGAATAAAAAAAATGCAGATAAATGACTATGAGGCCTGCCATACTGTGTAACAAATTTTCTAGTAGCATTAGGACTGCTGTCAGGGGAGATCTTCTCAGAGACACAATATAGAATAAGGACAGTATGGGTACTGTGTCCTTTCTCAGGAGAAAGCTTATGCCGATGTGAAACACTTGTCAATATTGTTTTTTGTGCTATAGGCCTCTTTAGGCCTACTGTGACGATCATGAGGTCTTAAATTTGCTACAAATGCCCTTTGAACAATGAATCAGAGCTAAAATTTTTCCATTACAGGCATTAAACTCTCTGATTACCCACTGATACTCTTTGCCACTTCATCATTGTCTCTCTCTATGAAATATGGAAGTCTAATGGTGCTGGGGGGGCTCTAAAGAGTTATACTCTATCCTTTAATGAAAATCATATTCTAACACCTTCCCAGGCTCTTCTGCAATATTAGGCTCTGAAATTATCCTTCTCTGCACTTTGTGCCACTAGAACAGTGACTGTGAGCAATGGCAGTGTTCACCGCCTATACTTTGCAGAAACATGCAAATTCGTTAAGAAATCCAAACATGGGGAAGGACGGCTATGGTGGAATGCTGTGACGATGGCAGCACAACAGAAGCGAATGTTATCTATGCAATGGAAAGTGGTGGGAACATGCAGTGAAACAGTGAAAATTGAACTGATGAAAGTCGGGCGAAATGGAAAACTGTAAGGTAAAACATTAAAAATTAAATGCTTGGCAGGATGATATAATGTTTTAATGTAAAACTGAAGGTTTGGGCCTTTGAATGAATCGCACAGAAAATGCAAGGAAAACATATGAAATGGGTGGATATGGTGGGACCCAGTTGTGGGCGGAGGGCGATTCAATACAGACCATTAGATCTCATGAGGAGATTGATGGCTGCGATCAGATCGGAAGAGCCAAAACAGGAACACATGGCGAAATGAGGGAGAATCCTGGCCATTGGTTCTTTTGGATTCAACGGCCAGGATCGTGTCAGAGGATCACAATCAGGAAGAATGGAGGATGGTAGGGTCTGAACTTTGTGATTGCGATCAGAGCGAGGAAACGAGGACCGTCATATTAAAAGGTGAATCGACGGCGGAGAAGGTCATCAAAAGATTACAACGGGCATGATCGAGGTGTGATGGAACAGTCGCGGGCCGTTAGATCTATTCATATAAATAGCAGGAACTATTTCGAAACCGACAGACTCTATATACTATCGCATCAAAAGTTTTGTTTTACAAAGAAAATAGGCATGTCCTACTCCGACTCTTCGATGCGATTAGCGCTTGGTTTTAGTGCCCGGGCTTACGACGGGGAAGTGGTTAGGGACTGGCTGAAAGGGGCTTGGCCTGTCATAGATGAACGTGGGTCTTAGGCCTAAAGTGATGTTTTTAAGGCTCAAAGAGGCTTTCGGTAAGGGAAAAAGGGATTTAGAAACCAATCAAAGGGACTTCACTTGGCTTTAAAAGGAAGAATTTGATGGGTTGGGAAAATTAGGAGGGATTTTTTTGGGGTTAAAGGGGAAATTTTGCAAAAATAAAAAGGCCAAGATTGGGTACTTTTCAGAGATACAAGGGCAGATGAAGGCTCCTTTAAGCACAATTTTTCACAGACAGTGAGGCTTTCGATGGGAACGACAGTGAGGATCCTTTTAAAGGCAATGAACACATAGAGGCTTCAAGGATGAGAGATTTTCCTAGGAAATGTATCTCTTGAAGTCTCATAAAACAATTTAGCCACCTGTTTTCTTGAAAAAAAATTCATAGGTGGCTAACAGTGGCTCCACGTGGGGATGGCTTCTTCTTGAAGGAGTCAAGAATTCAGAGAATATACCTTTGGAGTAGACCAGATGCCTGATCCTTAAACCATATTTTTTCTTTGATTCAGCTGCACAAATATGATGGATTCAATCAGCAGAAAACTTTCCCCAAACGATCTACCCACCCAATCTACAATCCTAACATTTTTTCTTCAAGGTGCGTTTGAATTTGCAGACCCTCTTCTTCATTTTTATTGAAAGAAAAAAACAAGCTAATCTAAGTCTACCCTTATTCCTCCATGAGGCCAGATTAGACTGTTGGCCTCATACATTTCTCTACCTAAATCTAATATCTGCTAGGATTAAACTGTCTAGCAGATTTCTTCTCTACATTCTACAACATAAATTTAAAAACAGTCCAACTAGGATTAGACAGTCTAGTTGGATGTGGATTTGAGGCATAAAGACGGCTGCACATGGACTGAAATTGCAGAAAATTGTCAACAAAAATCTTGCAGGCTTGAGATCTTGCGATATTGGAGTATCCTTATTTCTTCATGACTCAAGTTTTGAGCTTGTTAGAGTCACTATTCTCTTCTTTGTTTCAACTTTGGTTTTGGGCTTGCTAGAGTTGATTCTTCTGTCATCCTTGCTGATCCAGGTTTTAAGCAGATTAGGACCAGTTTGCCATACTTCCCTTTGGCTCATGTTTTGATCATGATCGAGCCATCCTTCTTGGAACTTCAGAGGTTCATGTTTCGGGCATGACTGAGCATTTTTCTTTCTCTGTTTTTTGGAAGATTTTTTCTCTTTTCCTAGAGAGTAAAGACTGCAATGGTATTTACAAATGGAAATGAAAACTGCAAATTGGAAATCAGCAGTAGTAATGCTTGAGCATCCTGCCATTGACAGGACCCCCAAACAGATCTGTACCATCTAGCTCTTGCAGAAAAAAGGCATTGGGACCAATAGTGGACTGAATGATGTATGGACCCTGCCACAAACTGTCGAATTTGCCATGCTTTCCTTTGTCTTCTCTCCTGGAGTCCCATTTTAGAACTTTGTCTCCAATTTTGAAGTCTGAGGCCTTTTTTCTCTTGTCAAATAACTTCTTAATATTTTCCTGGACCTTCAGAGCTCTGCTATAGACCTCTTATCTTGTTTGTTGGAGATGAATTCTCTGATTTATTCTCCTCGCCATACTGTCCTCTTCTGTCTGGATCTCCTGGACTAGTTTAATCACTAGTATCCCAAGGCTGGTTGGAAATACTGCCTCTATCCCGTACACAAGCTGATAGGGTGACATGCCAATGGATTTATTTGTTGAAATTATGTTAGCCCACAAAGCATGCACTAATTTGTTGTGCCATGACTTTTTTTTCTCTTCTAACAACTTTTTGATAATGGTCACCAATCTCTTATTTGATGATTCAGCTATCCCGTTACCCTGTGGATAATAAGCAGTTGAATGATCGAGTGCTATTTGATACCTGTGACAAAAATCAATCTTTTTCTTGGATCCAAAAGTAGCAGTGTTATCAGTGATTATTTTTCTTGGGCAGCCGAACCTAGAGAGGATGTGGTCTTCTAGGAACTTAATGATGACAGAATTTGTGGCATTCCTAGAAGGTATGGCCTCAATCCACTTTTTGAAATAGTCTGTGGCTGTAAGGATCCACTTGTGTTGTGCAGAAGAAGCAGGGTGTATTTCCCCTATGAAGTCTAGGACCCATTGCAAAAAGGGACCCTCAACAGTAATGGGTTGTAAGGGCAAAGGGAGGAGTTTTCTCTTGCCTTCAAAAATCTGGCATTTATGGCAGGCAATTAAACTCTCGGCTTCAGTTTCAGGCAAACATTTAAGCAGTAGACCATTTTCATTTTTCCAGTAAAAAAATTCATTCAATATGAAATAGTTTATAGCCTTTATCTTCAGGAATCTGGCCTTAGTCTTCGATAGATCAGGAGGGGCATTGAGGTTCATGAGCACATACAAGATATCGGAATACCATGGAGAGTTTTGAAATTTTTCCTCAATAGTTGGATCAGGAAATCCTTCCTGTCCATCCAAGGAATCTACCATGTTAATTTCAAGGGCTTGTAAATTTGATTCAGCCATTAGTCGAGCTAAGCCCTGACCTTTGATCAGTTTCGTGGGTTTTATTTCCAGGTCATATTCTAAAATCACAGCGACCCTTTTGCCCCTCTTTCCGTCTGGATCTTGGGACAAGATGTCTTTAACCACTATGTTAGGCACGTAGGCTATGGTGTGAGAATGCAGTATGTACACCCTAAAGTCCTTCAAGGCCTTTAACAAGGCATATGCCTGTTTTTCCATTATTTTATATTTTAAGGGTGCGTCCCTTAGAGCCTGGCTGAAGAAAGCAATAGGCTGCTCCATTCCCTCTGGATTTTTCTGCAGCAGAACTGCAGCTACTGTATGCTCGGAGGAAAATGAAAATATCAAGAAATACTTTGAGAAATCTATGCTGATTAGGATGGGAGCCTAGGTGAGTGCAAGCTTAACTGATTCAAAAGATTTTTTAGCCTCTACAGTCCACTTAACTCCTACACCTTTATTCAGTATGTTAGTCATATTCCTGAGGTGTTCAGCTAGATTTGGAATAAACTGCCTTAGGAAGATAATTTTCCCTATGAAGGACTGTAACTCTTTAATGTTTCTTGGGTGTGTGATCTGTAGTATTCTCTCAACCTTCTGTGGGTCTATCTTAATTCCCTTCTCAGATATAATGTGGCCGAGAAGCTTACGTTCCTGCAGCTCGAATACAGTCTTTTTGGGATTTAATGACAGACCGAACCTTCCACATCTTTCAAAAACCCTTCTTAGGTGTTTTAGGTGCTCTTCATTAGTCTTGGAATAGACTGTTATGTCATCCAAATAGATGACAATGAAGTGCCCTATTTCATCTGAAAAATCTATGTCCATCGCTCATTGGAAGGTTGCACTAGCGTTCATCAGTCCAAAGGGAATTTTTACGTACATAAAAGTGCCCCATGGAGTGGTGAAAGCGGTCTTGACTTGGTCTTCTGGGAGGACTAAAACTTGGTTGTAACCTGAAAAACCATCTAACAGGGAGATCCTTTTTTAGCCTACTACCCTCTGAAGAATGTGTTCCATATTTGGCAAAGGGTAATTGTCCTTAAGGGAGGCTCTGTTAAGGTTCCTGAAATCAATGCACAGTATGATCTCACCTGTCTTCTTTCTCACAGCTACTAGGTTCGAAACCCAATCGGAGAACCTCATAGGTACTATTATTCCTACCTCGTACATCCTTTTTATTTCCTTTTCTACTGTAGGAAATTTTTTAGGGTTAATTCTGCGAAGTTTCTATCTAAAAGGTTTCTGGTTCTCTTTCAAAGGTATTTTGTGCTGTATAATGTTTGTGTCGTAGGCCTTTAAGTCCTCGTAGCTCTAGGCAAACACATCAATGAATTCTTTGAATAAGTCAGTGTATTTATTTTTCATGTCTGCGGGCAAGGACCTAGCCAATTTTATCATCTTAGGCTTGTATTTAGTGCCTATATTTCATTCCTCAACGTCAGAGTCTGTGTGTTCTATGGTGGGTTTTTTAGCTACATCATCGAAATCGAAAAGATCTTCTAAAGGTGCCAGACCTCGGGGTATGTTTTTATCTTTTGCTTGTTGTTAGTTCCCAAATCCACCTTAGGCTGAAATAAGGTAGAAAAAGGACAACACCAAACCACGCTCAGCCTCGTAGCTAGCCCTACGAGGATAGGAGAGGGCTCTCTCCGGGTCAATCTCAATGAAAATATTCAAAGGGGCTTGAGATGACTGAAAAAAAAATTTATCTTAGGCTAGATAAACGAATAGGAGGGTTTGATTTTTATTTTTAGGGGTTTTTGTTGGAAAAAGGGAAAAAACAATTTTGGGCTTGGGGATGAGGCCAAATTCTTGCAGAGTTCAAGTTGGGGCAGGGAAGGCAATGACTTTGATGTCTTAGATCAAATGAATGGATAGAAAATACTGTTGAGGAGATGAAGAGGGCAAGAAGGTGCAAGGATCCTCTTCAAACTGACGAAGACATATAAAACTAAACAAAAGCTTAAGGTAGAGCACCAGCAAACTAATGAATTCTACCTTAGTTACTCATTTGTTTAATTCAGAAGAAAAGAGAAGGGAAATGGAAATACATATAAAATTAAAGAAACTTACAATAACATGGAGAAAAACATCATCAAAGCTTAGAAGCCACAAGGATCCCAACAAGTGCTGCAAAACTCTGGTCTTTCCTTTGCCAAAAATCTAAAATGAATATACAGTGAGGTGCCAAACTTTTCACAAGTATCCAACCATGAAAATGTCTTAGAAAATACAATATATAGACCATCCTAACCCCATCCCATGCCTCTAGGGGTCGAGCTCATCCTTCTAGGAGCTGTTTCAACCAATTCTAAACATGGAGCTGAAATCTAGGTAGCCAAACAACTTGCCTCTATATGATAGGGAACTGATCCATTCACTTAATTTTCACTTTTTAGTGAATGAATCCTCTAGAACAAGTAAAAACATGCCAAATTCACATCATAGCTACAAAATTACATCAATATATATCAATAATTACATCCAAAATTGAAACTAGTCAAACTGGCCGAATTTCTGAGCTGAAAAGTGAAAACTGGGCAAAATTCCTCTAAGCGCCGCGCCAGAAAACTCAATGCGCCATGCCACTTTGAGCCTATTTTTGGGGCACTTTATGAAGTCAAAATTGAGATCATAATAGCTCGTTGGAAAGACCTGGATGTATTCTATCCAACCCAAGTGGAATTTTTCAATTTGGATGTCATTTTCTCCTCCAAAGCTGCAATCTCCCAAGACTGGTTCCTGCTGGTGCAAAAAGTGGCAGAAAGGTCATTTTTGGAGTGTTTTTGACCTTTAAGACCACCCAGAACTTCATGAAATCTCTCAGCCATTCTTGATCCTACATAATTTACCATAAGAAAACCAAAAATATCAAGTTTTCCTCCAGAAGATGTCCCAATCATAAGCGCGCGTCGGGTGGCGCGACGCGTCAGGCGGAAAAACCTGTTTTGCAACCAAAATTTTCAAAAATGACAAAATTTTCTCCAAATTTGCTGAAATTCGGAGTGAAGGTCTCCCATCATGTCTCATGCTCATCCAAGGAAGCTTCGACCAAGATTTTAATTTTTTCACCCCTTTTACGATGCTTCAGTGTCCTCCTGGTACATGCAGCTTTAGTGGTGAAATCACTGTCTTGGTTGTATTGATGTGTCGGTGTCCGTCTCCATGGTTGCAAGTCTATGCCACGTGTATGTTTAGTTTGATAATGAGGAATAGGTGTTTTTTCTTCAATGCCAAATATGCCAAAGGGAAATGAAGGACTGTGGGAAATAGGGCAGTGGGAACAATGAAGTCTTGCCAAGTGCTATTTGCCCTTTGAGAATTTGACAAAATTTGGGAGAGGGGACAACCACTGAATATTTGGAAGTTTGAGGTTTTTGAAGTTTCTATAGGTGCAATGGGAAAGTGAAAATGGAGGGAAATTAAATGATTTTATGGATAGGGAATGGAAATGAAATGGTATGAGTAGTTTGGGATATATAGGGGATAAGGGATTAACCATAATGGTAGAATTATAAAAGGGAAAGGATCATAAGTGGGAAAGGACATTTGGCATCCAAATTGCAATTTCAAAACACCAATTTCCAAAACCCAAAGGAGCAGATTTTAATATAAATATAGGGTTTATATTTTCAAACTTTAAACTTTCAAATCTTCCCTCCAAACATCATCAAATAAGATCTAACAGCAGGGGCAAGCATCATACACTTACTTGGAGCAAACAAGTTTGAAATCGTTTTGAATTTGGAGCAATGATGATGATTTTTAAACCTATCAACCTTGTGCGCCGCGTGCAAGCCCAATGCGCCGCGCTCAGTGGGTGCGCTGCGCCCTTAGGAAAATACACGGTGTGTTTTGGCTCTACGCGCCGCAGCCTATCCCAATGCGCTGCGCTCAAATTAAACACACAGTCGGCCCTTTCATAAAATCACAGTTTTTCTCTTTGAACTCCAATTCAACTTTCTCTCTTAGATTTTCCCAATAACTCTTGATGCAAATGAATGAATGGCTTTGAGAAATATCTCATATAGACATGGTTTTAATTTTTTCTTCTTCAAAACCCATTTTGTAATGTTTTTGAATTTGGCACTTTTTCATTTAATACAACTTTGTCTTTTTGTTTCCTCACTGACTTTCTGAGCTTTGAATGATGAAATTGGTTGATTTTTGCAGGGATGGTGGCATTGAAACTTGGAAAATGATGACCAGAGTTTGCATGTGAAGTACTATATGGTAGAAAGATACATGATTATTACAAAAACAAATTTGACAATTTCTTCTTCAAAACAGAGTTTTGAAGAAGAAACATCCTCAAGCATATTGACGATGAAGATTTTGAACTGAAAACTTATTGAAAACCTCCTCATGGCCTGCGGGTATTATTTAACATTTCTAAAGACTAGACCCTAGACCTAGAAACTGAAAGACTCTTTTTGACCAAAATAACCATCTATCACTGTAAATGACATGAATTCCACTTTGATGAATTTCGATAAATTTTGACTAACCCAGCAGGTACAAGCATGAGGGAAAATGAGAGAACAAAGCCCTTTCGTCAGTCAATGGCATGCCCCTAATGGAATGCAAATGAATGAGCAGAATGAGACACCTAAAAAGCGAAATGCAATAAGAGGAATGATCTCTGACGGAGGGATGTAAAGACCGACTCTAACACCTACAACACCTCTAGTTCCTCTTTATCTGCATTATTATATTCTTCTGTTGTATTTCCAATATGTTCCATTAAAGTGTTTATTTCAATGTTACGAGGTGATTTTTCCTCGTCGGGAGGTTCCTCACTGAGGCACCTATCCTCAGATTTAGAATCTGAATCGGAAAATTCAAACTCGTTCCTACCTATCAGGAAATCCTCAATTTTTTTTTCGCCCTCAAAGACCTGCCAATATTTCTCATTTTCAGGTACTGCAGGTCTCTACTTTGTCTGAATGATGATCTGTTTGTCGCTGGGCGGCTTATGATATGAACTAGCTATGCAGGCTAATCCGTTTGCAATTACGTTCTGACTCCTAGGAACAAACACCAGTTCATATTCCACAAAAATTTTCAATAGATCCATGAAATCGTTCCTGTACACTCTAAACCTAGGGTGTTTCACTGCGTATAATCTATTCACTTGTTTTATGATTAACTCAGAGTCTCCATGCACAACTATATTACGGGCTCCTAGTTTCTTCAGTAAATTCAGGCCTAGGATAAGACCCTCATACTCCGCGATGTTGTTTTTACACTTGAAGTGTAGAATAAAGGCATGACTCTCGACATAGTCACTCTCATTGTTATGTAACCACACTCTCGCCCCTGCAGTCTTTTTAGTACAAGACCCATCGAAGTTCATTTCCCATAAGGGTTCATTTTCGGGTTTATCATCGGTTTCTTTCCTAGCATTGGTTTCATTGTTATGCTGTAGTGGGGGGCCTGTGTTATGGTGTGGAGGGTTTCGTTCTTCGTGTGGTGTGTGAGATTCAATGAGGTGACTAGCTAGCTGTTTGTGTTCTGCTTCTGGCTTGCTCTGAGTTTTAGATTCAGTGCATTGTCCAGCGGATTCTTCCTCATTTTATTCCAAGTCTAGAGTGGCCATTATGTCAAAATCCATGGGCGCTATCTCCTGGTTTGTTTCTTTGTTTTCTAATTCTGTCTCCTTTAAGGACTCATCGTTGCAGAGGATAAAGGAGTCCAGATCTGTGTGGACAGAGTACAAGGGTGAATTTTCAAGCTTTTCAGGGCTGCTGACCAAGAATTTCATTTGTGCCTCTCTATACAGTCTCCTAAGCCGGCTAAAGACAGGGATTGTGGCATATGCCCCGTCCATCTACATTGTACCCTGCAGCTTGGCTCCCCATGACCTTGATAATAGCATGCCATACTTGGGTGGCACATATGCCACTACTACATCCATGACCATACATTTTACTGGAATCTGGGTGAAGTTCACACACAAATATTTGATCAGGCCGAGACATTTTACTCTGCTAGAGTCGAATGAATATAAATATTTATAGGGACGGGTTATCTCTAGGCCTAACCTCTCCATAACCACCTAAGGAATTAGGTTGTGTGAAGCCCCAGAGTCATGCATTGCGTTGTGAAGGATCTTGTCATGGATCTTGAGACTGATATAAAAAGGAGGTACTACCCCTTCCTGAAACTTCCCTTCTATCCTTGGACCAAATAAAAGGGCCGGTTGATCATCAATCAGATTGACAGTATCACTGTTTTCACTTAGATTCAATGCTTTCAAAATTTTGCCTTTATACACATCATGAGTGGCTAGCTCAGAGAGTGGGACAGAGATTTTAATTTTCGCAATCTCACTCTCCAAATTGAAGGTGGACTGACTCTTTGCGACACTTAACTCTATTTTTTTAGTCGTTGCTTTAGTGGCAGACTCAGTGTGTTGATTCTAGCTATGTACAGTGTTAGGAACTTTTTTATCAGGAGCACTAACTATAGTGCTAGTGCTTCTAGTCGGTTGACTTTGTTTATCGGTGTTTGGGTTGTCTTTCTCTTTGTCCATCCCATAACTCTCAGCTGCTCATTTATTACTTTCAGCAGTCGCTTTAGAAGTTTTCTCAGGCCTTTTCTTAATGGTAATCTCAGAAGCTTTTGGTTTGGAATTGTCTAAGCTCTTTTTTCTTATGTGTTCATACTGTTCTATGACCTGCATGATGGTGTTTTCAGACCCTAGCTTGTAATCCTTAGATTCTAATCTTTCCTCATCCCAATATGAGGGTGAGGGCTGATCTTCTCCTGTGGAACAATTGTGGATTGAGTTTTCTGTTTCAAAAATATTAATCATGGTTCCCTTAGAGTCTTCTATGATTCCCTCATCTTCATCAAGAAATTTCTCCTGAAATGGGGGAATAACTTGTTGATCTGATTCTCTTTGTCTGTTGGGACTGGCATTGTTTCTCCTAAAGTTCTGGTTCTGGCTATAATTTTGGTTTCTATTCTAATTAATGATTGAGACAACCATTATTTCCATCATTTGCTGTATCTTTTCCATGTTTTTGGCTAGATGGTCATACTTGGGATCATCCATTGAAGCTACAGTGTCATCCCTATATGTTACCCTCTTCTCAGCCCTCATTCTGGCTTTCTTCTCAATCAGGTTAGCCTCTACACTCACTGCCCCTTTTTGCATGTCTTCCATTGTGTTGCAATCTCTCTCCCTAAGTTGGTAGGCCATGTCAGCATCAAAGCCTTCAGGGTACTTGACTAAAGCCATACCTTGGGGATGTTTCATATGTGGGGGAAGAGCATTATAAATGCTTTTAAACCTTGTAGAATAGTCATGGACAGTCTCTCCTACATTCCTTTTAAGGTTCTTCTATTACGCTAAGATTTGGAGAGGGTTGGCCTTCACTTCCAACTTGTTTATGAAGGTTTGATATAGAGTGGGAAGGTCTTGGATACTATTAGGAGGTAGGCCTTTAAACCATTTCTTCACATCGCCTCCTAAACTCTGGGCAAACATTCTCATTTTGACTGTCTCATCATCTATCTCCATGTAGTCAAAGGAATCCTCCATCCTATCTACATGGTGCTGAGCTGTGGTAGACTCTTTTGCAGTGAAGTGTGGGATCTTTAATTGATAATCATTGGGTAAAGGCACTAGAGGCTGAGGTAACACCAGAGGTGCATACCAGGCTGCCACAATGATGTTTTGATGAGGTAAAGGGTTTGTTTGTGCAGCAGGTATGTGGATGACAGGGACACTAGGTCCAGCAGAAGTTTGCTGAGCAGATTTAGGGTGACAAAGCCCCAAGTTCTAAATGAAATGAATATACAGGGGAGTAGATGGAGGGGTTTGTCTATCCCTAAAATTTTGACCTCTGTGGGATGGTGAACAAGGAAGCTCAAGGTATGGCTGGTCTACAACACAAAATGACCTAGTTCTAGGTAATTTGCTTGGAGAGTTTAGGTCAAAACAAGGGTTTGATAGAGCTTTAAAGTCTTCTGGTGTAGCGTTAGCTCTATGGATGTGTCTAGAAATAGTTGGCCTTCTAGGTGCAGGATATTTCCTAAGAATGCTCTCAGGTTTGCCAACTATTTCAGGTGGGTTTGGGTTAGGATAAGCTCTGGTATGAAGGGTCCTTGAAGCCAGTATGTTGTCTTTAATCGAAGAAGCTTAATCCTACTAGTTACTTCTATTATGGCTGATGTTTTTATGGACTCTGGTCTCCCCGTGGAGTCTTATGTGAACCAAGATAATCCGTAGGCCTACTGATCACCAGTGGAGTCTTTAATCATTGAGGAACTATGGAGTTTCCAGGTGGAAGGTCTAGAATGTTTCAAGAGGGTATACTGTCCACCACAGTGGTTAGCACTAAACTAAGGCTAATATGGTCTCCTTTGAGTCTTTGAAGTGTTTAAGGTGTGTTTTACTCAAAGTCACCAGTGGAGTCGCCATTTATGTTTGGGTTCCCATGTTTTGGCAAGTTTGGCAATACCAAAAGATGAGACAACATCAGAACCACTTTCAGACCTCAGGATTTAGCCCTCCTGGGTATAGAGAGGGATCTCTCCATGACAGGCAAGGTTATATGTCTTTGAAGCTCTGTTTTTAGGTTTTAGGCTAGTTATAGGCACGGGTTTGCTTGTTTTTATTGTTAGTTTGGTTGTTGGGAAACAGGAACGAAGGGTTCACTGGGAGAAAAGACTGAATAAAGAGGGTTCATAACAAGGGAGGAATCATTTCAGGGAACACTCAAGACCATTGGGCAATGGAGTCGAGAAAAGGGTTTACTTGCTATTCAATATGCGGGCTTTCAATTGGGCTAGTCATCTAAAGCATTGGATCTTAAAGATGATAGTGAGGCATGAAATGGTAAGAGAGAAGGTGAAAGGCAAGGAAACCTCTGAGGTGACCGTTCAGGAATTAGATCCAGGGACAGGACATGCCATTAGACACTTGTAACCCAAATCCTAAAGGGTAAACTCTTCAGACAAAGGGAATCTTAAATATTCGAATGCAAAGGTCGAGACCTGAGATTAGAGAGAGACTTTGAACTCTCAATGCTTCGGCATGCAGCTTAAGGGATCTTAGAGAGGTTCAATTGATCGGGAAGGATCCTAGTAAGATAGAAACAACGTTCTAAACTCCCAGTAACCCAATTATTTCAATTAAAACCCAAAAAGAACATCTGAGGATGGATTCATTAATTCATATATCAGCTAGCAGTAAATCATAGCCACTACACTGGTTAAATTAATTTTGATTAGCACTCAGATAACACATATAGCCGAAAAAATTGATGGTAAGGAGAGTAGAAACATAGGGTACCATGCAAGGGTAAATCCTATGCCAGATTTCTGAAGTGTACTAGAAGAAATGAAATATGATGAGTCACAAAGAGAAATAAAAACAGAGATAGAAAAACATCATCGCTGCTTTAAATCAAGATCCAAAGAAATGTGCTTGTCATATTAAAGAGAAACACTAGTCATGTACAACATTTCCAACAACTTGATATTCAGTCTGAAAACATCTTCCTTAGCTTGTCTTGCAACTTTACACAGAGACTTATATCTCAAGAGAAACAGCTTACAATTCACAGATATCCGATCAACAACCCTTACAATGAGTTTCTTTATGAGATTTATAGCTGAAAGAGAGGTAGAGGAGGTAGATGAAACATTAAATGAAACATTAAAAAAGAGGGGATGAAGAGGGCTGAGTCCCATTCTGTTTTAATATCTGAGCATTAATCTTCAGTACTCTTTGGATGAAAGAGTGGTCTTCGACAGGCTGCAATTTACTTCAGGTATGTTCTTGATTTTATTTCGCCGCAGTACTTGTAGTACCCTGGTGAATAAAGAAAAGGAAAATAAATTACTATGAGGCCTGCCATACTATGTAACAAATTTTCTAGTAGCATTAGTACTGTTGTCAGGGGAGATCTTCTCAAAGACACAATATAGAATAAGGACAGTATGGGTACTGTGTCCTTTCTCAGGAGAAAGCTTTTGCCGATGTGAAACACTTGTCAATATTGTTTTCTGTGCTATAGGCCTCTTTAGGCCTATTGTGATGATCATGAGGTCTTCAGTTTGGTAAAAATTCCCTTTGAACAATGAATCAAAGCTAAACGTTTTCCATTACGGGCCTTAAACTCTCTGATTACTCACTGATACTCTTTCCCGCTTCATCACTGTCTCTTTCTGTGAAATATGGAACTCTAATGGTGCTGGGGGGACTCTATAGAGTTATAATTTGTACTTTAATGAAAATCACATTCTAACACTTTTCCAGGCTCTTCTACAATATTAGGCTTTGAAATTAGCCTTCTCTCACTAGTACATTTGGAGGAAATTCCGACACTTGGTTCCGACACTTTTGACCAAATGTCGGAAATTTCCCAAAAAATTTTCAATCTCGCCCGAAACCGTCACTATACCGATGTCTAGAGAAATGTGTCGCAATACTGACACTTAGACAAAGTGTCACAATTGCGACGTTTGAAGGAATACGTCGCAATTGCGACACTATGCCCCAAAGCGTCGCTATTGCGATGGCTGCTTCCAAACGTCGCAATTGTGACACAATGTCTAAGTGTCGCAATTACGGCGTTTATAGGGATCCGTCAGCGATGATCTGGCCGCCGTTGGTATCACGACACTTATATGCAATAAACGACAGTTATATGCCTTTGCAAAAATGGTCGGATTACAGAGCAGCGCGAGGAGTAGTTAATGGAGGCACCTTTCCGATTGCGCATAATTTGGAGAGAAAATAGTAATAATGAGAGAGGCTCCTTTAATTGCGTCTTTGATTTGTGAAGGTATGGATTGTCTAGCCTGCAATTCTATGCTGTCGATAAAGACTCGCAATCCTCTGGAAACAAGACTGTTATGAAGATGCCTGCCGAAGAAACGAACATCGGGTTCACCACTGTTGATGAACACATCGTAGCGGCGGCGAAGAAGGAACCAAGGAGGGTATTCTCAGTGAATGAGGGATGTTGAAATATTAATTTCAACTACCTACCTTGTCCTCTGGCCGCTTTCTAAATCTTTTTGAATGGCTCTGTCAAAAAACCACTTTCTAAAACTGATGAACAATCAATTTTGGTTTTGAAATCACAGTCCCTGCACACTTAAAAACAGAGCGCTCTATTGTTTTGGAAACAGAGAAATTTAATAGTAAAAGCGGGAGATTTTAATTCAAAAGAACGTGGTCCCACAGACCACAGACCAAATCAGCCATCCACGTGGAAGCAGGCAATTCGATCGCGTTATTTTTTGGCTTGTCTGCATTGTGGAATTCCGGACCCGAAACATTATAGGGCGGAATTAATTTGATTTTTGCATCACAGTTTTCCTGCATAAGAAAAGCCAAAAAACTAACCCGAATTTTTATATGATGTATTCTATGAAGTTTTCGCGTCACAAATTAGGGTGACATCAGCAGGCTATTTTGGAACGCGAATTTGTGATTGAAACCGGTTTTATTTTTTTTGAAGTCCGGACGTATGATATAGTATTATTAATATTTTGTTATAATTTTGTTTCACCACCCGATAGTTATTTAAACCATTGGCTCATATATAACATATGCGCAAGTATTTCACTTTGGGCATTTGTAATGTGGGCCCCGAATACTTTAAATAGGTACATATACATTAGACAGTTTAAAATTTTTGAGGATTTCACCCCGGTGCAATTGTTTGTTTATAAGATTATATGATACATGTGAGATAAAGGTTTATTATTTATCATATATAAATAAATTTTATCAATATTGGACATTTACACTTTTATGAGGTGATGTTATAAGTAAATTCATAAATATCTCTTTTTAATCTCATTTTACTCCATGAATATGTTTGAGTAAATTCAATAGATTAATTTTCTCCTAACCTATGTATCATCAATATTGTACATTTACATTCTTAATTATGAGGTGATGTTATAGGTAAATCCATGAATATCTTGTTTTAATCTTCATTTTATCTCATAGATATGTTTGAAAATAGAATTTAATGAATTAATTTTCTTGCTATTATATGTTTTACGAAAGATATGGTAAGGAATTCTCTCTCGTTCTTCTTAGAAATAATTATATATATATATATATATATATATATATATATATATATATATATATATATATATATTTTTTTTTTTATTTTTATTTTTTTTATTTTTTTTTTCAAAATAGATTAAAAAAATTATATGAGAAAAATTATTCATTCATCAATATGTGTGTGTGTGTGTTGTGAGGAATAATTTCATAGTTCAACTTAATGGTTCATTATATAATCATGTGATCATCACCAATGATATATCTGTAAGGATTCTGGACACCACATATCTCCACAATGGTATGATATTGTCCACTTTGGGCCTAAGCCCTCATGGCTTTGCTTATGGGCTTTACCCCAAAAGGCCTCATACCAATGGAGATATTTGTCCATCCTTATATACCCATGATCCTCCCCACTTCTAGTCAATGTGGGACTTTTGGTCGTATACCCAACAATCCTCCCCTCGAACAAAGGACCATCGAGCCTCCCCTCAAACGATTATCCATCCGTCCACTCTCTACCAACCAGGATTCTCCGCTCCAATGCGTTGGAAGCACACGTCTTACATGGAGCACCACCTGCCTCGAGAGCTTGCTCTATCCCAGGTCAACTCCTCTTCACCGTGTTGGGACCAGGACACGTCCATGAAGAATCCGGAGCATACCGCCTGTCTAACCGAGCTCATCCATGGATCCCATCGTGATATTACCGGGGCCCACCACCTTCGTTCGGCATTCGAGGATTCATCCACTTCGCTAACTTCGGGACATGGCTCTGATACCACTTGTAAGGATTCTGGACACCACATATCTCCACAATGGTATGATATTGTCCACTTTGGGCCTAAGCCCTCATGGCTTTGCTTATGGGCTTTACCCCAAAAGGCCTCATACCAATGGAGATATTTGTCCATCCTTATATACCCATGATCCTCCCCACTTCTAGTCAATGTGGGACTTTGGTCGTATACCCAACAATATCTTAAAAAGCCACTGAAAAGCCATGTGTACAAAATCGATGTATACTCTAGAGAGTGGTTCTCATATCACTATGTAAATTGTTGTATGCTACTTCAAAAAAATTATAAGATAAGCTGTAATACACATCATATATGCACCATAACAATTGGTACAGGGTAAAACCCACCTGCCACACCTTTGTACTCGATCCAATTTTCTCTGTCAACTCTTCTAGTTGTGGGAGTTTCCTCCAAGGATCATAATACCCCCAAGGCCTGTTATCACCCTAGTAATTCTCAGGTTGTGGGATAGGGATATTTGTAGTTAAGAACACTAGGGGTAACCAAGAACCGCTTTGGGAATTCAAGATCTAGCCTTCTTGAACTCTAGAGAGGGATCTCTCCGTATGATTTAGCTTTGTTTTAGTAACAGATATTAGGCTAGCTATGATTGTGTATTTGGGTTTGATTTTAAAATATTGGTGGGAATAAAAAGATTTCAAGGTAAACCAGAAGGATCTACCAGAATATTGGGCAATGGAGTCAACTCTCTAGGCAAGCAGAACTAAGAAATAAGGCTCAGAGATGAAAATGTGCTAAGGGCAAGATAGGTGACCTTCTAAGGCTATGTATAGGCTTGATTTGATGGAGTGGATGGAATCTGAGAAAAAGGGCACTTAAGAATCCTTAAGCTACAGATAAGAAGATTGAAGAAGGGGATCTAACTAGGAACCGTAGAACTGCCCATAAGGTTTTATGAACAGAATATTACTGGCCTACCATCTTTAAGGATGCCAAAAAATTCGTGCATGCCTGTGATAGCTGCCAAAGGGCAGGACGCCCTGGGCAGTCTGATGAAATGCCTTTGAACCCTCAATTAGTGATTGAACCATTTGAACGCTGGGCACTTGATTTTGTTGGCCCTATTGGTCCTCCCTCAAACCAAAAAACATACATCCTAGTTGCAACCGAATATGTCACTAAGTGGGTCGAAGCAGAGGTACTTTCAAAAGCTACAAAGGACTCTGTAGTACAGTTTATTTTCCAAATCTTTGTGCGCTATGGTCTCCCAAGGGACATAATCACAGATGGAGGACCACAATTTTTAGGTAATAAATTAGCTGAAACATTTCAAAACTACCACATTCAGAACAAGATTACAACTCCATATCACCCACAGGCCAATGGCCAAGTAGAGAGCACGAACAAAGTAGAAAACATTAAAATTCCAAGTAGAGAGCACGAACTATAGTTGTCTTGAGAAATTTTATTCACACTGAATACTTCGAATTGTGAAGTATTTATACAAAAAAATGTTTACAAAATATCTCAGGAATTGAGATAATGTTTTAATAAAAATAGGAAAGAAAACTTAAAAAGAGGGACAACTGCAAAACAGTTTGCAAGCTGTTAACTTTTTACAAGAAAAAATAGAACTAATTATTCTAATTTGAACTGATTGTTGTTGTGCACTTTAACCCTGTATTTTTACCATTTGAGGTAATAGTAAAAAATGAATTTCCAAGTGAATTTCCTATTTTTTATCCATTAAATTCACAGCAGATCTATGAATTCTTGCCACTTTTCTGCAGAGGGGATCTTCATAGTCTTCAATTTTCTGTAACTTTCATCTGCCTTTGTATACTTGGAAAAGTTAGGCTTGATAGTGAACATATGCCTGATCTCATTATCTAAAAAGAACAGATTTTCAAAATACTGAAGAAGTATTCTGCCTGTTGGTGATCCTTGAGGCAGTTGTTGTCTGGCTTGCTCTTTTGCATGATTTCTGATTTTTAGATCATAATATTTCTGAGGCATTAACTTGTCATTCAATGCGTGAATATCAGGCAAACCTGCTTCTGACAATGTTTTGTATTTGGCTAAAAATCTTCAGATGGATGAATTCATGTCTTTACACCGGTTCTCTAGATTACTCATTATGTTTATTTTGTTCATGACCTTTTTTATTTGAAGAATGGTTTCTGTTCTATCAACAATTTTCAATTCTTCCAACTCTTCCCTGGTTTTACTGTTTAAAAAAGCGACGAGTTGGATTTCTTAGGCTGGTTTTTTGTCAATTTCCCTCTTAGTCTTATCAATCTCTGCACTAGAAAATTGAAGTAACTCCCTCTGTTCATAAATTATCCTAATTGAAGGCCATTGAGAATGAATTCCATCAATAATTTTGGTCCATAAATGATTTTTTATAAAGGCCACTTGATCTGTAAGATTTACTTGTGCTTGCAGAATCTTTACCTGTTTTTGTAGTCGATTAGCCCTTTGCTCATGTCCTCTAGAAGTAATCAAGGCATCATTTTTGAATTTTTATAAATTTTTAATAGCACCTTTCAAAATAAGAATCTATTTATCTTGGTCTTGTAGTGTGCTCCTTTGTGAGGATGAAGAAGAAGATGCAGAGATTAGAGAAGTAATTGGTACTGCAGTTGGCAGTACTCCTTTCGGTGCCAAGTGTTCTGCCAAAGTAGATGGTATAGCAGTGTTTACAATGGGGATCACTGTATGAATGACCATTGGTTGTGCTTTTCTTAGTTCTTCATTCTCTTTCATTAGAGTTTCTATTTGACTTTCCATTGTTTTTATTTGATCTGTCATTTGATGTACAAGCTGCTTTAAATCATCATTCTCTGTTTTTTGCTGTAGAATTTCTTTTGCTTGAGAGTTTTCACTCTGAGGCAACTTCAACTGTTTTCTAAGAGCAGCTATATCCTCATTTTTCTGTTTAATTAAGACTTTTCCCCTTCAATGTTGGTTGGGTCACCCCCTGCTTCAATCACTATATCTTCTAGTGCTTTTATTCTTAAATTATTAGCATACAGTGAGGCTTTGTCCAACTTCATTTGATTTTGGAGGTTGAGCACTATTTTCTCAAGCCTAATTGATTTCATAGTTTTACTGAAAATTTTGGAATATAGCATTTCAGTATTGCTCCTATGAAATTCAATTTGATCTAATTCATGAATGGCATCTGCATCCAGTTCAAGATCTGGTTTGGAATAATCTGCCACTGATTTTGGCTCAGCCACTGTAGGCTTCAAGACTGACATTACCAATTTATTGGATGAATAATCAAATGCTGAAAGAAGCCTGTCTTTGTTTCCAGGATTTTCCTTAAGAAATATAGAATGAGATTGATTCTTGAGCTCTTCATTCTTCTCTTTAATCTATCTGAATCTGATCTGAATCTCTGACTCTGTATTGTCAGTTTCCTGAGAAGAAGGAGGCAAATCGACAGTAGCCTGGTTTTCCTTCATGACTGTATCTTTTTGTTGTGTTCCAATTTTTATATTTTGAAGCTATTTTAATGTTTGAGTGACTATTCTTGTTGCTTCATCATTTATATCAATATTTACAACCTTATCCTTTTCTTTTTCTGTTGACTTGCTTCTTTTACTATAAGGAGTTCTGAATTTTATGTCCTCAATAGGCTCAGATACGAAACTATCTCCTTCTCTGTCTCTTTTATGTACATTATCGGTATCTTTGCTTGTAGAAGCCACCTGTACTGTCTGTTCAATCTATTTGCCTTTGCCACTGTCTACCTGTATTACCTGTACTCCCTGTGAATCATCATCAGATAGGGTGTTTGGATCCCATTCAATTTTATTTACATGTCTTTCAATATGGGGCTTAGGATCATGCAAGTAAACAGGAAACTTACATTTTACCCTTGCTGCACTCAAAATACCTTGTGGGTCATACTTCCATGTAAAACTACATGGGAACTTATACTCTTTAAGTTTGACATTTATCTCATTGGCAGCTTCTCTGTTATTCACAATGAATGGCCCAATTTGATTTTTCAGCTTAAATTGGGTCTTTTTCTTGAAAGCTATGAAGTTGATTTCATCTACATTCGATAGTTGTCTCAGACAAATCTGGGTAACTTATATGGGGCCAGGGATGAGCCATACACTTTGATTTCTGTATGATTTTTATATAAATACCAATCTCCAGTTTTGTAGCTCTCTGATAACTGCGGAATTCTTCTTGTCTCATCATTGATCCTAGGGATCTCCTCTTTTTCCAAGAGATACATAGCAGGGGCTGTAATGAGTCATTTAAATCTGTAAAACTATACTTTCTGTTCCATTTCCTTAGAATAGATGACCAAAATACTACTGATAGAACTTTTCCTTTTGCATCCACTTTCTCACATTCAATTGGAAACTTATCTGTTGGATAATATAGGAAGAGGTGGAGTAGATAAGAGGAGTATCTGAAAACTCCTTCGTCTGGTAATCTGGATAACTGATAATGCATACTTTCAGCAATAAATCTAGAAAAATTGAACTGAATGGATGGTGATTGACCAGTGCTTAGAGTTGACAGAAAACATAGGATAGCCACATCAGTGAATTCATCACTGGCATATCCTAGTATGAAGGAGAGCATTGACACAATCTGTCTAGTTTCATCTGGGAAATCAACGATGTCGAAAGGAGGATTTAAATTAGGAATATCAACTTGATTTGGACAAAAATTCTGGTATATTTTGAATCTATTATTGAACTCCAAGTCAAGATATAGTTGGGTTAAATCTTCTATTGATAGGGAAGCAGAATTGGGGTCATGATTCATTTTCAGCATGGAATTTATCGACTCTTCGGTGATGTAAAACAGGATATCTTTTTCTTTGTTTACAATACATCTTTGTTCTGGCATATAATAGGCTTGGCATAATCTGATAAAGTCAGGAACAGAATGAGTGAGAGGGACAATATATCTAGGCAGATTGGATTCCCAAATTGGAATATCTTTGTCACTCTTTTCCACTGATTTGCCATAGCACCAATTATAGACATCAAACAGGTTAAATTCTACATTAGGGTCTAGTATTCTACAGTCCAGATCAACTAAAGGGCTGTTCTCTGGAGAAATGACTGGAGGCTGGACTGGTCTGACCACTTCTGTAGAATCAGCCGTGAGTACAGGAGTTGGTTTGTCGATTTTGAAGGACATAGGCTGAGGAATCTTTGCAGAAGACTTATTTTGAGATTTTGGGCCTCCATTCTTGGGGGTTACCTGTTTCTTGGTCATTTTTAATAATGAACGAAGCAAGCTTAAACGGTTTACTAAGTTCCTTTACGAGAAACAGGGGTTTCTTGGCGAATTTCTACTGAAAATGGGGTTTATGAGCAGGGTTTTTAGGAAATGCAAGGAATTTAAAGCTCAGAACGTGTATTTAAAATCGATTTCAAGAGCAAAATGGACCAGGGTATGGAAAAAACTGCGAGAAAGGGAAATTAGGGATTCCAGGGAAATTTTGACAGAGTTTCCCCTGAAAAATGGACACTTTTTTGCAGTAAATTTGGTAATTATTTGAAATCGACAGGAATTTTGAAATCTCAGAGGGCAACTTCGAAGAAAAGTACCTGGAGAACCAGCAGAATTCGGTTGAAGATGTTGCAGAGGTGCTCAGACTTCAATTTTTTGAAAATGGCTTCGTAGAGGACAATGTAGTACTTTGTAATGGAAATTCAGGGAAATGGGCGTTGAAAAATGGTACTGGTAGGTTGAAAATGGCTCTGCAAAGTTTCTCAGGGTTCAAATGGCATGATTTTGAGGAAAAACGGTCCTGCAATGTTTTTACAGGTTTAAAGCGGAAAGGTGAAAATTTGAATGAAAAATATAATTTTAATGTATTAAACGATGGTATAACCATAGTTAAATGACATTAAACTCGGGTTAAACGGGTGAGGTTTATGGAATACCGCCAGTGGTATTCGCGAGGATAAATGGTGGTAAGCAGAAACTAGCTTTTCGAACACGATACAACGTGGTGGCTACACGTAAGCGTGGGTGGTTTGGAAAAACCACCATTTTGTGCGGCTTTGCGAAAACATTAAACGATTACTTTATGAGTGCGAAAATGTATTAGCACCGTCGGATTTGGATTCAATGAGCGAACGACCACGATCAAAAGGAAAGGTGCGAGGAAAAGGTAATTTATCGGGTTCACTTTGGGCCATTGATCTTGGGAAACCATCGCTATACCGACATTTAGAGAAAAGTGTCGCAATACCGACACTTAGAAAAAGTGTCACAATTGCGACATTATGCCCCAAAGCGTCGCTAGATGGCTACCTCCAAACGTCGCAATTGCCTCCAAACGTCGCTATTATATGTTTTACGAAGATATCGTAAGGAACTCTCTCTTGTTCTTCTTAGAAATAATTATATATAATTTTTTTTTTTTTCAAAATAGATTAAAAAATTATATGAGAAAAATTATTAATTCATCAATATGTGTGTGTTGCAAGGAATAATTTCATAGTTCAACTTAATGGTTCATTATATAATCATGTGAGCATCACCAATGATATATCTTAAAAAGAAATTGAAAAGCCATGTGTACAAAATCGATGTATACTCTAGAGAGTGGTTCTCATATCACTATGTAAATTGTTGTATGCTACTTCAACAAAATTATAAGATAAACTGTAACACACATCATATATGGACCATAACAATTTCCATACAACTAATTTGTTTTAGGATACATGTGGCATTCTAGGGGTAAATTCTATATGATGTGTATATCAATCTATTAGGTGTTGGTAAGTTGTGAGTATCTAAGAAATGATAAGTAATATCCATACATCATGATCTTGTAATATGATTATAAATTGTGTCTATAATTTCCATAAAATGTATAAATGATTTGTTTTAAAAAAATCAACACAATCAACCCTAAACAATGCTCATGATGTGGAATGTCATTGGCGAAACCAAAATGATGGTCACATGTCCCATTTCTATGGTAATGGTGATCATATATATGTTGTAGCGACACTTGATGAGTAATTAAATAAATCTCAGAGTGTGACTCGTTGTGCCATATTTTTTTAAAGCATGATTTGTTTTCCTAGTTTTTACTAATTTGTTAACATATTTTATTCATTTGGAAAGCTAATTAATGATGCTTTAAGTAATTAGGACCTAATGAGAGATCATCTTCACATCTTCACTGAAATATATTTGGCAATTGTAGTCACTATATGAACCGCACATGCATGCTACTTAAGAAAAATTGAAATATAAACTATAATAGACATCTTATATCTGCCATAACAATTGTCATACAACTTATTTACTTCTAGATACATATGAAATACTTTAGGTAAATGCCATATTATGTGTATACCAATATAGTAGGTGTTGGTAAGTTATGAGGATCTAAGAAATGATAGGGTATCCACACATTAGTAGTGCCCTGGTGAATTTTTTTCATAATTTTCTATTTGTTGTAATTTTGTTGCCTGGATTTGTTATAGATTTCAAATAATATATACAATTATCTACCAATTGTTCTTTATAAAGAATAAGTACAATAAGTAGTCACCTAAAAGTGAGCCATGTGAAAATATTGGTAACATGAGTAACCTGGTAAGCTGTAAATGAAAAGTGAATAACCTCCACTCACCAACAGGTGGCAGGCAGGGTTGGAATTTGGATTTCTCTTTACCCGTCACACAATTTTTTTTGACATTTTGGTCATTATTTTTCTAGTCAATAAACGTTACGTTTAAAATTTTGCACTTCATTAATGATGTTCTCGTAATAAATTAACCCTTCACCAATAAAAGTTGATTAAAAAAATTGAACGCTCTTCCATTTTCTTTGGATTTTGGAGTGTGATATATCTGTGTCATGGAATTTTAATACCTAAAGTTTCAAGAGAAATAACTGATTCTTTTCAAACTAATATTTCCTAAATATATGCTATGATCTACTAAAAATTACTTCAAAAATCAAGTAACCTTCCAATATAAAGAAAAAAACATGAACGAGCTTTCCATAAATTGCAATAAATTTATGTTTGTTATTAATATTGCATAATTTGTCTTATAAAAATTGCATAATCGGACTAAGAAAAAATCATCAGTGCATTTTTTATTGTTGTTGTGATTAAAAAAACGAGCCAAAGAACGATAAGACACTTAGAGAAATCAATCTATGTATTATTTCTCACAAAATCATGTTGAGTAGTGGAGACTAAGCACTAGATTTTTTCTGTCCTCAATCTCTCTATTAATTATGTCTATGTAGTTATAAGAATAACAAGCCAAAGAAATCTCAGGCTTCTAGAGAAATTAGTCTCTGTGTGTAGAAATTAATGATTACTGTTGACTAAATGTTATACCATTTGAAATTGTTGAGCGAAATTAATCAGGCCATGATGTACCATTTGTCAGTATCTATTTTCTCATGTATGAAAGTTTTTTTTTTCTAAGTAAAAGTAATTATATTAACAAAAGGAGTACAGTACAGTGGGCCGAAGCCTGATCATTGCCGAGTGCTGTGGCATTTGAAACAAAAAACCATAGTTTGAAGACTGCCCTGCAAGAGGGAAACCAGTTTGAAACAGTTCATTTGAAAAATCCCGCGCAGGGGAACCAGAGAATTGTAGTACTGGAGACCATATCGAAGCAAAAAAAACAGATGCTTTTTCAGACACAGTAGGAAACACATGAATAGGCCCATTAGAATGGGTAGAAATAGAGCAAAAAACCAGAGTGAAGAGGAGGAACTACTCATCAGGAGGTTCGTAGACAACTCTGCACCAGAGTTCATCTGGTTCCTCGTCAGCATTATACAGGTCAGCAATAGAATGGATCACCTTCCCGGGAGGAGGAGGAGTAATCTGCGCCTCGCTCGCTTGCACTGCGTCTTGCCTCTCAGTAGGTTGACCCACCGCTTCCTTGTTCGCCAGGTCTTGCGTGGCCTTGCTCATCTGACCCTGCACGTCCGCACTATCAGGGTGCTTCAGCCCAACAAACTACGCTGAATCCTGAGTCGCCAAGAGGCTGCATTCCGCCGGGTGAGAACTGGGAACAATTTCCTAAGGCTCTTCATGAAAGACAACCGTAATTGAGGCAATCACCCTGGATCGATTGAGAGTGTTGTTAAATGAAAAATGAGCAGTGTGGGTTTGAGCAGGAGGAGCGGAAGGAGTGGGGGAAGCAAGGCGACGGCCTGAGCAGAGAAGGCGCCCTCTAGGTTGACTGTCATATTGGGAGGTAGACGCAGAGGAGGTGCCAGAGGTGGAGGGAGAGCGTCGAAATTGGCGCCTCGTGGAGTCTCTTCGGCAGCGCATTCTCTGCCTGAGGCGTGGCATAGTCGCACTCGAGACAGCAGGGCAGGGAGGTAAAATATGGACAGAAGACTGAGGCGAGAGGGGCAACAGGGTGAAAAAAGCAAGCTTGCAGGAACCAGCGTGGGAGAAGTGGAGATTTTCTCCAAAATCCAAACAACAATTGAGACAGCTCCTCTTACCAGTTACAGTGCGAACATTAGAAAGCCCTGTTCCTGGAGTGCACCACAGATTCATAGGCGGGGGAATTCTGTTCAGACTAGAGGGACGATCCATAATAACAACCCAGTCTACCGTGCAACTGTGAATCGACTGCAATAAACCACCATAAGTATGAACTGGAGGCTGAGCCATGTCCCGGCATGCGAATGTGTATCGAGGAGCAAGACTATGGTTGATTAGAGCCCTAGGAGTAAATGGCATTAAATGCCGATCAGTCGACATTAAGAACTGAATGACAGCACTCTTGCAGGTCGGCAAGTAGCTTCCCCTTATGCCACACCCCCATCCCATCACGTTAAACACTACCAACTTCAGCCGCATCCGGGTTCTCATGTATGAAAGTTGATGTACCATTGAAAGTTTAATAATTCTATTGAAAGTTTAATAACTATAATAACTATATATATATATATATATATATAGATATATATATATTTTTTTAATTTAATGATTAATAATAATTAAATTAAAATTCTTAAAAGACAAAATAAAAGCCTAATAATCACGAACTATTATGATAATTTAAAAATATAGAAGTCGGGCTGAACATAGTTACAAATATACCAAGAAAAGAAGAGTGCATGTGCATGATAACCTCTTTCTTGACAACCTATGAATGCCATTCTCAATGAAGACTCAAGACTCAATTGGATTGGATTGTGTATCAAAACAGTAGGAATGAATCAAAGTTCAATGAATGAATAACTTGATCGAGAAAATTTATAGGGAAAGGTAACTTGACTATCAATCTACTAAACCTCACTTCCATGATTAAAAAACACCCCCACCTTCTCAGTGGTCCCATCATGGTCCACCTATTGAAAAACAACCAACAAATATTATTTTTTATATATTTTTGCATGGCCATTGGACAATGATTTACTATGGTTTTCCTACTAAATTCCAATGGATGATTATTCAAAAATATTGAGAACTAGTTTAGTCTCAAGGCATAGCCAAGAGTCTTACTGGATAATTATAGATTACCTCTCCATTAGATGATTGTACATTTTTCATCTACTTTTTCACGTGAATTTCAGTTGATGCTAGATCTTTGCCTTCTATTTCTTTAGTGAAGCTAAGAGTTAACTTTGATCTTACATTAATAATAATACTTGCATGAATATCCATGCTTTTATACTTCCCCACTATGGTCAATGTTGATGTATGGCCTTGGCCCATTGATCTTACAATTAACTCACTATTCATATTCAATTTTCTCCAGTTCAGCCCAATAAAATAAGGAAAACAGAAAATGAAGTTCTGATTTATCTTTCCAATGCTCCTACATAATACAAATAGTCTTAAAAACAAATTAATATATATATTGTCATCATTCATGCTAAAATCAGTTTGAATTTTTATAATGAATCTACTTACAATTAATATATTACATTGCTCACAGAATAAGAGATAATTTAGAACTATGATTTCACAATAATAAATTATCGGGCTCCCACAGGGCGATGAAGTTGGTCGGATGTGACCCTTCTGCAACAGCTCCTGAATCTGCCTCTTGATTTCATCGTTCTCCAAAACAAAGCACTGATAGATCGGTTCGTTGGGTAGCAGCGCACCTGGGGTCAGATCAATCGGGTGCTTGACTTGACAGTGTAGAGTAACCCCTGTGGGTGAGGTGAAAATGTCCCCGTACTCCTCCACAACCTTATCCATTTGTTGTTGTCGTGCAGAGGAGCCTTTTCTGGAGGTCGTGGCCATAGTCTTCTTCTTTCCCTGGGGGCAGATCATCAGGAAAACGAATTTCCTAGTTTGGGAAATGAGCTTACTGCATTGTTTTGCAGTAACCAAAGAGATAGTAGTAGGAGGTGGTACCTCTGGTATCCTGTACAACTTATTTCCCAAAGTAACAATAACAGCACAAGGTCGAGACTCATACATTGCATGACGCTTCCACAAGTATGGTTGTCCTAATAATACATTAGAAACTTCAATAGGAACAACGTCGCATAGTACCTCATCCATGAAGGGCTTGATGCTATAGGGAAGGCGGCACTGCTGGTTGACGCGGAGATCTTGTCCTTGGTGAAGCCACCCGATGGTGTATGGATGTGGGTGAGCTGTGGTCGGCAAGCCCAACTGCTTCACGGTATCTTCCGAAATGAGGTTCTTTTGGCTCCCATTGTCGACAATGAACTGTACCGGGGAGCCCTTTACCCACATCTGGGAGTGGAAGAGATGTTCCTCCTTCTGGATCTTTGTAGTGGCAACAGTGGCATTGGGCTCCACATCAATAATCTGTTTCCCTTTTTCATTCCCCTTGTCAGGTTCTGATTCAGAGTCATAGCATGCATCTGACTCAGAAGCCCGCATCTCGGCCACCAGCGACTGCTTGGCCCGACACTCACTTGTGTTGCGAGTGGTGCTCTTAATATGGAACTCACACCACTTTCCCATGTCCTTCTTTGGCTTTGCAGTGTTGTTCTTTCCTTGTGGCTTCGACAGGTTGTCTTGAGTCACCGTGCCTTGGCTCTATCCTTTGTTCTGTGGTTTGGGAGCACCTTTCCCTTGCTTTTGATTCGCAGATCCAAAGTCTCGCTTCTTCTGTTTGAATTTCTGCTCAATCTTGGAAGCATACCGGTATGCCGTACCAAGCGAGGAGATGTCGAGGAACTCCATTTCCTCCTGAATGTATCTGTGCAGACAGCTGCGATACTTTAGCACCAAATGTTTCTCTGAATCTTTGATACCCAACTTTGTGCGCAGGGTATGGAACCGATTCGTCAGCTCGTGCACATCTTGATCCCTTTGTTGTCGCAGCGTGGTCCATTGTATGTACTTGTCCTCATAGCTCCCCACGGGATAGTACTGTTCCTTGACGGCGTCTCGGAAATAATTCCAAGTTGGTACGGCCGAGAATAGAGAGGGTTATGTCTGGTCCTTGTTCTCACAGTAGGTTTCCCACCAGTCCTTAACATGGGGGGTAGCTTTGAGGAGTGCAAAAATAATCTTCTCCCGGTCTGAAAAGTCATGAACAGAGAAATATCCTTTTAATAGATTCAACCATCTATCTACGACATCTGCGTCTATTTGACCCTCCAATATGGGAATGTCAAAATTTACTTGTACCTTAAAGGGAGTCGCAATTCCAGAGTGGCTACTGGATGCAGATGCGCCGCCGGTGGGCAGCCGTTGAAGGATCTGAGCAAAGCTATCCATCATCGCGTTCCTTTGTTTTTCGAGGGCCTCCTCGAGCAATATTTTGATAGGATCTCCTGCTTCCTCATCTTTCTTTTCGTCCCCCATGGGCGTCCGTCGAGGTTTTCGAGGCTGATCTTGCAAAGGTTCCACCAGATCAAGCCCTAGCTCCTTATACCCCGACCTCGTTGGGGACATGCAAAGAAGGATCGAGAAAAAGCAGACCGCTCTGATACCACTGATCCGGATTTATGCAGGAACGCAACATAATAAACACATAACCATAAATACAGATGCAAGAAATAACATCAGCCGAACATAGTTACAAAGATACCAAGAAAAGAAGAGTGCATGTGCATGATAACCTCTTTCTTGACAACCTATGAATGCCATTCTCAATGAAGACCCAAGACTCAACTGGATTGGATTGTGTATCAAAACAGTAGGAATAAATCAAAGTTCAATGAATGAATAACTTGATCGAGAAAATTTATAGGGAAAGGTAACTTGAATATCAATCTACTAAAACTCACTTCCATGATTAAAAACACTCTTACCTTCTCGCTGGTCCCATCATGGTCCACCTATTGAAAAACAACCAACAACATTATTTTACATATATTTTGCATGGCTATTGGACAAAGGATTTACTATGGTTTTCCTACTAAATTCCAATGGATGATTATTCAAAATATTGAGAATTCAGTAATTTAGTCTCAAGGCATAGCCAAGAGTCTTATTGGATAATTATATATTACCTCTCCATTGGATGATTGTACATTTTTCATCTACTTTTTCACGTGAGTTTTAGTTGATGCTAGATATTTGCTTTCTATTTATTTAGTGAAGCTAAGAGTTAACTTTGATCTTACATTAATAACTATACTTGCATGAATATACATGCTTTTATACTTCCCCACTCTGGTCAATGTTGATGTATGGCCTTGGCCCATTGATCTTACAATTAACTCACTATTCATATTCAATTTTCTCTAGTTTAGCCCAATAAAATAAGGAAAATAGAAAATGAAGTCCTGATTTTTCTTTCCAGTGCTCCTACATAATAAAAATACTCTTAAAAACCAATTAATATATAAATTTTCATCATTCATGCTAAAATCAGTTTGAATTTTTTTAATGAATTTTCTTACAATTAATAGATTACATTGCTCACAGAATAAGAGATAATTTAGAACTATGATTTCACAATAATAAATTATCAGGCTCCCACAGGGCGATGAACTTGGTCGGATGTGACCTTTTCCACAACAGCCTCCCGAATCGCCTCTGATTTCATCGTTCTCGTGCACGAGCGCTAATAGATCTGGCCCGTTGCAGCGGCGCACTCCGGGTCAGATCAATTCCGGTGTTTGACCTCGATAGTGTAGAGAACCCCCTGGGTGAGGTGAATGTCCCCATACTCCTCCACAACCTTATCCATTTTTTGTTGTCGCGCAGAGGAGCCTTGTCTAGAGGTCGTGGCCGCCTTCTTTTCTTGACCTAGGGGGCGATCATCGGTGAAACAAATTTCCCCGGTTTGGGAAATGATCTTACCGCATTGCTTGCACTTTGCGCAATCAAAGAGATACGTGTATGAGAGGGGTGGTACCTCCGGTATCCGTACAACTTATTTCCCAAAGTAATAATAGCACGAGGCTAAGACTTTTCATACCATACTTCCACAAGTTCCACAAGTATGGTTGTCCTAATAATACATCAGAAACATCAATAGGAGCAATGTCGCATAATACCTCATCCGTGAAGGGCTTGATGCTATAGGGAAGGTGGCACTGCTGGCTGACGCGGAGATCTCGTCCTTGGTGAAGCCACCCAATGGTGTATGGATGTGGGTGAGCTGTGGTTAGCAAGCCCAACCGCTTCACGGCATCTGCCGAAATGAGGTTCTTTTGGCTCCCATTGTCGAAAATGAATTGTACCGGGGAGCCCTTTATCCACATTTGGGAGTGGATCGAAGAGACGTTCCTCCTCCTCCGGATCTTCTGGTTCGTCCTTCTGGATCTTTGTAGTGGAAATAATAGCATTGGGCTCCGCATCAATAATCTGTTTCCATTTTTCATTCCCCTTGTTAAGTTCTGATTCAGAGTAGGGGCATGCATCTGACTCAGAAGCCCGCATCTCTGCTTGGTACTGTACCATCGCTTGGGTCTTTTCGACAATCATTTGCTGTGAGTGGAGTTTCCATGGAACTCACACCACTTTCCCGTGTCCTTATTTGGCTTTGCGGTGTTGTTCTTTGCTTGTGGCTTCGACAGGTTGTCTTGAGTCACCATGCCTTGGCTCTGTCCTTTTTTTCTACAGTTTGGGAGCAGCTTTCCCTTG
Source organism: Pinus albicaulis (assembly GCA_034641835.2). Lineage (NCBI taxonomy): Eukaryota > Viridiplantae > Streptophyta > Pinopsida > Pinales > Pinaceae > Pinus > Pinus albicaulis. Next base: position 322,670,148 of record CM076575.1, read on the forward strand.
CTTTTGATTGGCAGATCCAAAGTCTCACTTCTTCTATTTGAATTTCTGCTCAATCTTGGCAGCATACCGGTATGTCGTACCAAGCGAGGAGATGTCGAGGAACTCCATTTCCTCCTGAATGTATCTATGCAGACAACTGCGATACTTTAGCACCAAATTTTTCTCTGAATCTTTGATACCCAACTTTTTGCGTAGGGTATGGAACAGGTTCGTCAGCTCATGCACATCTTGATCCCTTTCTTGTCGCAACGTGGTCTGTTGTATGTACTTATCCTTATAGCTCCCCACGGGATATTATTGTTCCTTGATGGTGTCTCGGAAAGAATTCCAAGTGGGTACGGCCGAGAACAGAGAGGGTTCTGTCTCGTCCTTTTTCTCACAGTAGGTTTCCCACCAGTCCTTGACATGGGGGGTAGCTTTGAGGAGTGCAAAAATAATTTCCTCCTGTCGAAAAAGTCAGGAAACGAGAAATATACTTCTAATAGATTCAACCATCTATCTACGACATCTGCATCTATTTGACCCTCAAATATGGGAATGTGAAAATTTACTTGTATCTTAAAAGGAGTCACACCTCCAGAGTGGCTGTTGGATGCAGATGCACCGCCGGTGGGCAGCAGTTGAAGGATCTGGGCAAAGTTATCCATCATCGAGTTCCTTTGTTTTTCGAGGGCCTCTTCAAGCGATATTTTGATAGGATCTCTCCCCGCTCCCTCATCTTTTCTTTCGTCCCCCATGAGCGTCCGTCGTGGTTTGCCAGGCCGATCTCGCAAAGGTTCCATTGCAAAGGTTCCACCAGATCGAGCCCTAACTCCTTATACCCCGACCTCGTTGGGGACATGCAAAGAAGGATCGAGAAAAAGCAAACTACTCTGATACCACTGATCCGGATTTATGCAGGAACGCAACAGAATAAACACATAATCATAAATATAGAGATGCAGTGGAAATAACACTTCATTTTATTAATATCAAAGAACTGAAATTTGTTGATAGACAGAATGGAAATAAAACTAGCTAGGGCGCTGGTAGCTATCTCTGAGAAGATATGTGGCGGCTACAGGCCTATTAACTGAGTTAAAATGAGGCTCGAGGGCCTATTTATTAATTAGAAACAATTGAGAACCCTAAAAATCCAAAAACCTAACCCTAGGAGATGAAACGCCAAAACTATGGGCCCCGTTTGGATAAATTGGTGTATCAACTTCCCAGGGACGTAACTTTGGCATACTATCTCCGTTTGACGCACATGATACATCATTAGAAATATCTATCCAAGGACTACAAATTTCACCATGAATATCCATTCTAGAATGGAATGACCTTCACTGGACGTGTGATGCCCAAAAAACGTCGTTTAGGGCCTCAAAATGGCTCCGGAAGTTCAGGACCCGAAAAACTGCTAAAAATAGTAACTTGTGCCGAAACTAAAAAAATGAAAGAGGCAATGGTGGGGCCCCAAGTGGAATAGGCGAGTGGCCACCAATATCCACCTGGATCATTGAGTGAGCCAAAAAAGTAACTTTCCTTATTTTTTGAGTACAACCTTGCAATTGCGAAGAGGACTAGTGTTGCAAAATTATTGGTAAGTGGGAATTAAAGGGCGTAAGAACGTTTTTGAAAAAATTTCAAACGTCAAAATTAAGTCTTCTATCCTTCCTAGCACCTCATGGAAAATGTACTGGGTGAAATTTAGTTTGCCAAATATGTGCAAATGCCTTATGACGGGCAAAATGGAGGACTGGTCCTATGCTGCTACATGAGTTAGGGTTTCATGTGGCAGCAGGGAACCTTGTATAGTTTTTCAAGGATAGGAAAGGAGAATATTGTCATTTAATCATCACATGAAACTTCATCACCATTTGAAAATTGTGTCCTAATTTGAAATAATAAGACTACCCAACTATTTCATTATTTAATTTTGATTGTGTAATACCAAAAAATATCCTAGATAACTTAAATAATGTAAGCACTTTTGCAAAAATTTAGTGGAGAGAACCTTCAATTACATTTATTTTGAAGTTTCACTTGCATTTTAAGCCATTTTAATTAGTCTTTCATGGCTATCTAGTAAAAATTTCAACCTCTTGTAGAAATTTGTTTGTCACTCGTATTAGAAATGCAAAAATCAAATGTAAATAAAAATGATTTGAAATGCTAAAATTCAAATGCGCGCTACATAAAAATAATTTTTTTAAAAACTACATTAACGTATGATATCACGCGCGCATTCGGCCTCAACTCTTGTAGAACAACATTCACCCTCATCTCTTGCAGAGCAGCATTCGCCCTCAGCATTCGCCCTCAGCTCTTGCATAACAACATTCGCCCTCAATTCTTGCAAAATGGTAAGTTCTTACTGCAGGCCCTTCCTCCTATAGTAGGGTTGACCGTATTTGGGTTTCTCTTGAGCCTCTGAGAATACAAAGGTTGTGATTGATTACGGGGCACTGCCTATATTTGTGGAACTTCTTACCTCTGGGAATGATAATTTTCGAGAACATGTAGCACGTTCATTTTAGAGGCATAAAATTATTCTTCCCAACTATCTTTATACGTCTGTAATTTTGGAATTTGATTTAAAAAACTACTACCCAACTTTGAGTTCAACTGGTGTTCGTGTAAGGTTGTTTGGGCTTTGGGAAATATTGCTGGAGACTCTGCATCATTTAGGGATCTTTCCCTTAGTCATGGAGCTATGAGGCAGGTGCTTGCCCAGTTGAATGATACTGCCAGAATTTCAATGATACGAAATGCTACATGGGCTCTGTCAAATTTTTGCCGTGGTAAACCCCAACCACTATTCGAACAGGTAAGCATAATACATTTTTTGCCTCTTCTTCTTAGTTCGCAGATACTGTGGATTTTTTTTTATAGATCTTGGTGCTTGGTAGATTTGGACGTAATATGGACCTAGGCGCTTGTTCATTACAATGACTCCGTCATCAGGTTTTAGAAAATGCTCAGAAATTTGGGTTTCACAAGGGGATTACCCTTGCTTGCAATTATCGATTATCAATCACATTCAAAAAAAGTCTTTCGTAGCATTTCTGAGCTCTTTGTAGGTGAATTTCCGAGGCAATTTCACAATATCTGAACTAAATTTGTCTGTCCTTTTCAATAATTTGCGCTTGTAACAGAACCAGACAAACAATCTAGTGGCCAATGCAACAACAACAACACCTCATGTTGCAATTCCTGCAATTCACCCTCTCTCCACGCATGAATGACTATGACACCCTCTTTTGTGAACAGGTACTGGAGCAGAAGGTACTGGTTTCCATTAGGATCGTGGAATTCAACATCCAAAATAGTATCAAATTCCACTACAATAGTATTCCCCAGCGAGGGCAACAATTCATTGAGACCTATTGGACTCATCACCCCCAAATAGCCTCCAGGGCTACCCAAAATGTGATCATCTAGAGCAATAAAAAATGCTCATCCATCCCCAATTGAAACAAGAACAGGACCCACATTGGTTATAGAAAAGGAGAAACACATTTTGAAAGAAGAAGAAACTTTTGTATTAGGGTCCAGAAATATAATTGGTCTATTGTACAATGCCCTACCTGCACTTCAAATTGGTACTCCCAACTCCATGCTAAGGCTCACTGTGCCATTCTTCACATGAGCATCTTAACCTGAAGTTTGATTCCAAAAAACCCAAGTCCCCTGTTCTATGCCCAATACCTCTGTTACAACGAGTAGAGTTCTGAGAAAAATACTTCACAATAGGAAGCAAAAGAAACATCACAAAATTGCTCCGCTTTAGACTGATAATTTTCTGTGCGAAAATTCAACTGCGAACAGTAAAAACATAATATCAAACACAACCAATCCGCAATGGAATTTGAACATGAGGATTTATAACCACATAAAACCCTCTCCAGGTTAAAATAATTCTAGAATGGCTTTAAGATTCTACTAATGAGCACTTACAAAACCATAGCAATTACTGTCACAATGAAATCTACTGGAAGCAAAGCCCTTGTATAGTTTCTACATTTCCACAGTGGAAGCAAGAATCTTGCTATCTCTCATGATCTGGTTCTGTGGTCAAATCCTTTGCTATGGCTGTCTTGTTCTACTAAACGTGGATCTGTCTTAGCTTTGGCTCTGGTTCTCATTTAGGATCGTGGCTATCTGATCTTGCTGTGGCTTTGACTATACAAACTTGTTCAATAGGAAAATGTTGACTCTGCTATATATAGGAGCTTCAATGGGTGCTCTCAAACACTTTTTGGGGCAGCTTTGTTTTGTCTCTGATTCAAGGCAGAACTATGTTGGCCTTGGTTTTTTAGTCCTTGGAACTTAGTTCTCTCATATTTTCCATCCTATCCCCAGTTTTCTACCGAGAAAGACATAACTTCACGATATCAAAATTGACTATTTTTGGCCATTTATCTTTAGTAATGGTACAACCTTAATTTGGTGCATTCGTACAGTATCTGAAGAGCACTCTCAAACTGTTATTCAGTATTTTAGCATAACTACTACATTTAACTACCATGCTCTAATATTTATATCAACCATAAGCATTCTTAAGGTAGTTCCACGTTTGTGAAGCAAAAGGAATGCTTCTGACAGCTTCTTATCATAGTGGTACAATTCTGTCCGCAGTTTATCTTTTATAAACCTCCAATTTTCCAAAAGTAGTAGAGACTACAGTTTGCATCTGAAATTTTGGACAAATCTGTTTAGTATTCTACAGAAAATGCATTAAGAATAAAAAAAATCCCACAATTTGTAAAAAGCCCACAATTTTGTAAAAAGCCCACATTTTGTAAAAAGCTCACAATTTGTAAAATGCCCACTTTTATTTTCTTTTTGCTTATATATTGAGCTCCCATTGAGTTCAAAAAGTCTTGGGTTTTCTACACCATTGAGAGAGATTTATTGTTTTCTTTATAGGATAATTTGCATCAATGGAAGAAAACATTGGAGGTGGAAAAAAAATTCAAAAGGGTGAAAGGGGTGATGGCAGAGTTTATTGCCCTTGTAAAAAATGTTGTATGAGAAATAATGTTAGAGTTTTAATAGCAACAACAACAATGCATTGTAGGAAATATGGGCACATTGATGGTGGATCGAATGACTATCGTCCCATGGTAATTAATTATCTATCTTCATTTTGATTATATTGTAAAATTTTATATTATTTTTATATTTTTATATGCGCACTAATGTTTAATTATTAATCTTTGTAATTTTCATAAAGGCACAGTTGCCCCCCAACTTTTTGCAAATGATCAACCAGCTTCCACAGCTAAATAGTAGTAGATTAGATGCTATTGCACCAGTAGAAGAGAATATTGCAGCAAATATTAGTATTGGAAATGATGTTGTACAAGGTGAAGAACATGAAGCGAATGATGAAGGTAATTTTAATGATCCCATGGAGGTAGATCATGATGACAGTAATGAGACAGTTCACATTAATGATGGGAAAAATCAAATGCTCCAAGACTTGTATGGTGATTCAGATGATGATGGTGGAGATGGCAGTGACGGTGTTTATGATGTACCTCTAATTGAAAGGTCAAGTGAACGACTTTTTGAACACTCAAATGCAACTCTTCTCTCTCCTACATTGTTGCTGGTGAACTTAAAGGTTATGAATAATTTGTCGAACAGATGTATGAAACAACTCCTAAGGTATGCAATATGTATATATAATCACATATATGTAAATGTTGATTATTTTCCCTTTTTTTAGTTGTAATAAATGTGTAAAATAATAAATTATATATAAGTTATTATTTTACACATTTATTACAACTAAAAAAAGGGAAAATAATCAACATTTACATATATGTGATCATATATACATATTTCATACCTTAGGAGTTGTGTCATACATCTGTTCGACAAATTATTCATAACCTTTAAGTTCACCAGCTCTCTGCTATTGTTGCTGGTGAACTTAAAGGTTATGAATAATTTGTTGAACAGATGTATGACACAACTCCTAAGGTATGCAATATGTATATATGATCACATATATGTAAATGTTGATTATTTTCCCTTTTTTTAGTTGTAATAAATGTGTAAAATAATAACTTATATATATATATATATATATCATAGTTATCAAAACCGGCCGGTCAGGACGGCTGCCGGTTGGAACCGGCCTTGCAACCCGGTCAATAGCCTATTCTCACCTGGCGCAGCGATTAAATAAGTAACCCAACCATAACCTTTGATTCGTGCCAAGCCGGTTAGGTGCTCCTCCATGAGTTGCAAATTCCTCAGTGTCTCCTCCATGAGCTGAAAATTCCTCTATTATACTAGCAAAAAACTTGTCTAATAACTCATACTCAACACCTTATAGTAGCAACAATACACATGATGACTGATAAATACAAGGTTGGCTAACATAAAATCCCTGGCAGCATGCAACTCATCAAGTGTACTTGATGACAATTTCTGTTCTCAAAACAATCAGCAACAACCTTATTTCACACTCAGCTAGGAACTGTCAGACCCTCTCTCTCTGCTCACACATAGCAGCAGCATAAATACAAAACCTTTCACACATCATACAAGAAATTTTATCATGGCATCAAGACTGATGCAAATGGTCTGACGCCACTCAAGGGACAACAACATACAACCTAATGAAAATGTGACTAGCAATAATAAATTGACCACTAGAAAATTGCCACTTGGAAATGCACTAAACTAGCTACTGAGTTTTCTGGGTTTTAATGAATCTTTTCAGTGATAAATTTTGTCAAACACATTGTGAGCAGACTGCTGAAGTTGTAATGCTCTCTCAACTTGTTACAAATAGCACTAATAGTGGGTTTCATAAACCAATTCAATACCTCTAAGTGTTGTAGATGTTTTTCTAGAAATTTATTGGCAAGCAAACATAGATAATGAAGAATACAAGATCTTCAAAATGTTGGTCTGATATATATATATATATATATATATATATACTGAACCCAGAATTGTCTTTAAGGCTGATACAATGAATTGACAACAGATCTGAGCAGGGACAAATTGTATATTATAATATTAACCAGCAATAAAACAAAATGAATAATATAAGAGAAACCTGATACATTACTTCAACAAGTTTGCTTATGTATTTTTCGATGATATGTATTGCATTTTGTGCCATTTTGATATATTCACCTTTGGATGGTATATAAATGAGCAAACTTTTTATATTTTGTCTCTATTGGCTTGGAATCATGGTTGCAAATCTTAAAAATAGTTTTTATTTATTTTTATTTTTTTTCATTTTATTAAAAAATAATTATTTAATGTATTTTTTTTAAAACTGGTTCATTGAGATCTGACCGCTACTGGTTAGACTGGTTCCGATTCGAAACCCGGTTCATTAGCTCCACCGATCCGGTCACCAGTTGTAGACACTACTTTTTGTTTCTTTACAAGACACTACTTTTTGTTTCTGTTGTAGATTGTTGGGTGAATATTTGTTACCATCGCCAAATACTTTACCTCGAACATATCGAGATCTACGTGATATTATGAAACACTTTGGAATGGAATATAACATTATAGATGCATGTCCTAAAGATCATATTATATATTATGGAGAACATGTGTTGAAAACAGAATGTCTGAAATGTGGTACCAGTAGATATCGAACAGATCAACTAACCAAAAAGGTGCCTCAAAAGGTTCTTCGTCATATTCCCATAATTCCACATTTGCAACGAATGTTCAGGTGTAACAGCATAGCACAGTTTATGGATTACCATTCAAAGAATAGAAGTGGAGATGGTGTTCTTCGAATGCCTGCAAATGGTTCTGCATTTAGAGAAATTGAGGAAAATATGTAGATTTTAAAAATGAACCTCGTAATGTCAGGCTTTCATTGGCAGCTGATGGTGTTAATCCATTCGAAGAGCTTAGATCTACTTACTCAGTGTGGCCTATTTTCGTTATCAACAATAACATTCCTCCTTGGATGTCAATAAAGAGGGAGCACATAATGTTGACTATGATTATTCCAGGTATTTGATACATTATTTCTTTGAATGTAACATTTTCATTTCTCTCATTGTTTGCATAACTATATATTTTATTTATTTACTTACTTATATATACATATATCATGGGAGTAATTATTATGTACCATAATTTTGAACAATTAGGTAAGTACCAGTTCAAAGATATGAATGTATATATTGAGCCTCTTATCGATGAGCTAATACAGTTATGGCATGGCATCACTATGTATGACATCACTAAACCAATCAAGCAGAAGAGATTTCAATGTCGTGGAATACTTGTATGGACAATTCATGATGCCCCATGACTAACACATGTTTGTGGTATGTAATATTTCATTGCACTTTAATATAATACATAATTATCTAAATTAGATATACCATATTGCATGTTTTAAAAATGATCTCATAGTATATTAATTGTTATTGATCCATCTATTGTAGGTCTTCAAACAAAGGGTAGATTTGCATGTCCAGTTTGTGGCCCTAAGATGAAGTATCGTCATTCGCCAGACTTAAAAAATATGGTGTTTGATGAGTTTAGGAACTTCCTCCCTAGGAACCATAAGTATCGTACTACTAAAAAACATATTTTCAATGATAAAGAAGAAACTAGATTAAAACCACGAAGAATGACACCTTAGTTGTGGATGTTGGAATATAACAGAATTAATAATCGTCGAGCAGCTAGTACGTAATTTGTGTGTATATATATATATATATTATTTTTTTATGTAATGTTTGGAATTTTTGTTTTAACTAATGAATTTATTTTATTGTATTTTATAATTAATATTGTTCTGATTTATTTTATTCTTTGATATCAAGGTCATCGTCGCCGTGAAGGTACTAATATTGTACTTCCACTTGGAATGAAATGTTATCCTTCTCAATTCGCGAGGTTGCCCTACTATGAGGACCTAAAAATAGCTCATTTGTTTGATACAATGCATTTCGGGAAGAATGTGACAGAAATGTTATGGCGAACCATAGATGGTGCACATGATAGAGATAAAATTGACAAAATTTGTGCTGACATTGAGAAATCAAATCATGCAATGAAAAGTGTGATCGACGGATGTCGAAATTATAATAATATTCCATGGTTATTAACAGAATAACAAAGCAATGATGTAAAAGAGGTCGTTAGAAGAATTAAATTTCCAACAGGTTTTGCTTCAAACATAAATAATATCTTAATGAAGAAAGGTGACTTCAGTGGGGTGAAAACACATGATTGGCATACCTTTATTAAGGTAATTTTTTTGGTATACGTTTTTGTTTGTTATTGCTTGAATACATATTTTAAATTTTTCCTTTTTTCTGTTTAATTTGGAAACCAATAACGATTCATTTTTTATTGTTATAGTATGTTCTACCTGTATCTCTCCCAAATGACTTCGACAACAATGTCAAACAAGTTATATATGGTCTTAGTAAATACATGAGGTAAGTAGTTTTGATTTATACGCAAAATCTAATTGCTACAATTTCTTTTCGTACTTGATGAAATGATGTGTTAATTTACTTGTAATGAAATATATATTATGTTTCATTGAAATAACCTTGCGTAATGATTTGCAGATGGTTGTCATTGAAAGAAATCCATCAAGATGAAATAAAGTATTGGAAGAGAGAAATTCCTCGACTAATGTGTGAAATGAAAAAGTATCTACCTCCAACATTTTTCAATGCACAAGAACACTAATTGATACACCAAGTTGACGAGATTGAAATGTGTGGACCAGTACACACAATGTCAATGTGGATGGTCGAGAGGCACCTGAAATCCTTGAAGGCTTTGGTTAAACAAAGAGCACGACCTGAGGGTTCTATGGTGGAGGGATATGTGGTATATCAATCCATGGTGCATATTAGTCATTATCTTCCTAAATTAGCTGCGCCAGCCATGAAGGCGGTGGATTGCATTTGGGATGTGAACTCCATCAAAAAATTTGAAGAGGAGCACCTGTTGGGAAAAGGTAGAATGAAGAAAGTGAGAGGTAAAAGATTTATTGTGTATAATACATACAATGTTTCATTTTTTTACATCATGTATATGATCATTATATTCATTTAGGTCTTATTCTTTCGTAGTTTATTAATTAATATAATTTACCATGGTTATAAGTAATATTTATTAATATTGGTGAATTATTGTTTTTTTATTCAGGTGCTCAAGATTATGAGGCCCTACTTTTATAAATTGCAAACAATCTTGAGTGGATGAGTGAATGGATTGAAACATGTAAAGCACGTAACGACGGTAGGTTATCATGGCAACTACTATTTGAATTGATTAGAGAAGCGTATCGTAGTGGAGATGGGAACGTTACGGACAGGGAAATCGATTTAGCATATGGTTTGAAAGATAGAAAGGTAAGCAATTAATTCACCTATTTTATTCATTACTTATTTTATACTATATTTATAATGTGACAAGAAGTTTGATTTTTCAGTTAATTTTCATGCTGTGTAAATTATATGTTAATTATTAATTGAGAATGCATCTTTTTCATGTTTGGCATATTGCAGTTGAAACACCACAAGGCTATGTGGTGCAATGGTCGTCAATTTTGCGTTAAACAGTTGGATGATAACAGGAAAACTTCTGATAGTGGGATAACTGCAGTATTCCAGTTCATTAATGTTTCCTCTAGGAGTGACAGACATCCTCGAGAATCTGAAAATAGATATTATGGGTTCTTAGATGATATAGTTGAGTGTGACTTTAATTCCTTCAAAATAGTTTTGTTCGACGTCAAATGGTATAGGCTACGAATGAATGTACGTGATGATGATAGAACACTTATTCAACATGAAAATGGATTTCCAATGGTTAAAAGATCACAGTTTGAAGCAGGAAAAAATTGCTATGTTTTTCCAAGCCAATGCAAACAAGTATTTTACTCAGAGGTTCCAGGTGAGAACGAATGGTCATTTACTATTATATATGATCCAAGAGGAAGGCCAGTAGAGTATACTATAGAGGAAGAAGAAGATATTGATCAAGAAGAAGATGATGCAGTGGCAGATGAGTAGGAAGATGCATTGACAGACGAAGAAGATATCTTAGAAGATGAACCAGGCATAGGAGATGAGGCAACAATTATTGATGATGATGTCGATGAGGATATTATTGAAAATGACATAATTGATGATGAAGATGATGACATGGTCGATCATTTCAACACCATTTCTGAATTAGATGTTGATATAGATGTCGATCAGTTGGATGAAGATCAAGAAGATACAAAAGAAGAATATTGATACAGATGTTATGTTCGAGTATGAGCTGGTATGCTATAACTTTATATTTTAATATGTAGGAATTATTTTCTGTTGGGAAAAATACTGAGAGGGGGGGTGAATCAGTATTTAGGGCTAACTGAAAACTTTTCACCAGAGATATTATTATGCTGCTAATTCTTTACTTAGATTATTGCATCATTCTTTTAGTAAACATGTGAAAAGACATAAAAGAATAAGCCATTACACAAAAGGAACACATATGAACACTAGTATTTAAGGTGGAAACCCAATTTGGGAGAAAAACACCATTGTTGTCGTCTCAGTCTTCAATATTTATTATAAAGAAAACATCTTACAATTTTGTGTTGGCGCAGACTCATACCAGCACGCAGGCACCAACCTACAGAAGGCTTCAACCTTCTCTCGTTCTCCAGCCTCTCCTGGAAGGGAGCTTCGACCCCCTGATTTAACACCAGCTTGAACTGGCAGAAAGCTTCCACTTCTATGCAGAAGACTTCAACCCTCAGATCCACCGAATTTCTTCAATTTCTTCATCAGACTTGCATCAGATCTTTATTATTTCTTTGTTGATCTTCCTAGATCTTTTTCATTTCCTCGATCAACTCCATAGGTGCATCATGGATTCAGCGTTATCAGACAATAGAGTTTGATCATGCAGATCTCATAAAGAGATTTTTATTTACAACGCCTCTGCATGCACACCTCGTACTATGATTCTCATCACCTTATATAGTTTATGCCTTTATTGAAACCATGGGTCAAAACCATTCAATTTCTAATGGTATTATTAAAAGTCGAACCAATCCAAATTGAAATTCTGATCTTTGTTCTTCCATGCTCGAATTGTCCCAAAGGTAATCTCTATCTCCGCCAAATAATACTATAGTCAAGGTAAAGTACCAATAACGTGCCGCTGATGGTTTTCTTTCTTTTATTTATCAAATTTGTGGAATTTGATAAATAAATATTATTCACAGCCTTTGGAAATTAAATATATAATAGAACTTTATAGTAATAACCAGCGCTTTTATCAAAAGGCTTTTAAATAGACCTTTGGTTTCGGCCCCACATACATAATCGATGGCCCAATCAATATAATTTAAAAAACTAGGGCCCATCGCTTACGATCGTTTCCATCCGACGACGGAGAACACATCGCTCGGCATCAGATGATTCGACGGATATCGTTCGTTGATGATGCACGGATGATAACGCGCGATGGTGCGTCGTACCTTAGGTAACTTTCGAGCATCTATAGAAAATGAACACCGTCCGATGAACCCTTCCCAGATCAACGGTGCTTATCAATATCGCTGGGCATCCTGGGTCGAGCAATAACGCGCGATGGTGCACAGTGACAAGCAGTTTTGTGGAGTCGTACAAGGACGCATGTCACGCGTTCTATGGAATTGCTCCCAACCTCTTGAAAACTGCTTGCCCGTCGAAGGTGGTGCGATAGAAACCACAAACCACCTTTACTATTTTCTCGGTCACGGTTCTGTTCTTCCACACAGGCTTCCGTCGTGCTCTTGTTTGTTATGTTCCACCTCTTTCCTTCCAGGTTCTGTTCATGATTCCAAAGGGTTAGTCCGTGTTCCACCGAAAGTTCAATGCCAAATACTCTGTTTTAGTTCTTTCGCGTTATAACTGGTTTGCTCTCGCTCCTCGTTCCTTTCTCCATGAAAGCCAGTCAGCTCCTTACTAATAGCATAGACCCTTCCATCATATATTTAACGAATATATATAACTCCACTGTCTACCAGTTTGGATACACTATCAACCGTATTAACATCGGTTCCTCGATCAACATACAGAGCACAGGGTTTCTTACGGATGTCAATTATCCTTCATCAAGATGCATACATATGTTCACACATGAATTAACTCGTCCTTATTTATATCGATTCTCCATTAAATACAAAGCTTGCCATCAAGGACAATCATATAATAGGATACAGGAAACATATTGCCAACATTGTCTTTAAATAATTTACTAATTATGCGGGTTTGTTGCATGTTGTTTATTATTTCAAACCAATAAATAATGGCCTTACTATTGTTTATTATTTCGCAGGATTCGCAGGATTCATTTGATTCTATGGTTAGGTCTCTGAAAAAACCAATTAAACACTTAAATAGTCAAGATCTGGAAGACAGGCTTTACCCCCACCATAAATTGCTGAAAAACCGGCCTTCAGTTCAGCTTGTTGTGCTGAAGACGAGGGTGGATTTGCATGATCAGTTGAATGAAAATGAATCGGATATTCGGGATGCTTTTGAGGGCAGATCCATAAGCCCCATAGATGAAGATCCCATTGCTGCAGAATTTCTGTCTGCGTTGAAGCACAAGTATAGTGTTATATCGGAATACAAATTAGAGGACAACTATACCAAGTCTAAATCAACTGAATCCAGTTCTAGTGCTCTTGAACTTACCGAATTAAAGCCAGAAGCAGGATTTACAATCTCTAATGGGAACGGGTATGGTAGTTCCAATATTGGATTGGATGTCTGGAGCTCTGCAATAGGCACTGGACCTGATCGTAATGAACCCCAACTAATTCAATGTGATGAAAATATGGACTTTGATGATGATCAGGAAAAAAAGCCAGAGCATTTTGGCAATATTGAAGAAACTGAAGAGGTTTCCTGTGATCGATTGAATCAACTCAGCCATAAGACATCTACTGCAGGCTGGCTTGCATCAGAAGGAGAATCGGTTTTTCTTTCCCACGATGATGGATGCTGCTCTTTTCACGATATAGCAAATTCAGAGGTGTGGAGGTTTTAATTAGTGTACTTAATTTTGGGGTTTATGGGTGTTATAATTTATACATTTTGGGATTTTCTATTAGAAATAGGGAAAATCCTAGGGGTCAGATTATTCTCATGGTTTAAACTTCTATATTTGAAATAAAATTCACCAATTTCTATTTAAAAAAATGATTTGCCTAAATATTTGATGTAGTTTAAATAGGATGTAGTTCATTTCAAAGACTGTTGAAATTTTCTAGAAACTATGATTGGGATTTCAAGAATATTTATGCACTTTTTAAATTTTCCCTTAACATAAAGGGCAGTTGATGTATGAGTAATACTCAGTATTGTTTTTTTCCAATCTCCAGGAGAAGGCTGAATATAAAGCTCCATATGGGCTTACCTCAAACATATGGGGTGATTGCTGGTTGATCAGAGCAGCTGGTTCAGATGGTCGCTCTGGTAAATATGTTGTGGCAACATCTGCAGGTTGTACATTGGACTCAGGTTTCTGTTCATGGGACTTTTATAATAAATAAATTATGGCATTCCATACTGAATCAGAGGCCTTCACTTCAACGTCCAATACCATCTCTCCAGTTTTGGCAGAGAGGGATGTCTCGGGGAGAAATTTTGGCTTTGAAAATGTTGTGCCAAAGAATCAACATTGGTGGTATAGGCCATGTGGGCCTCTTATGGTATCTACTGCCAGTGCCCAAAAGACAGTTAATATTTATGATATTCGTGATGGAGATCCTGTGATTTCAATGTGTTTGTTTTGAAAGTTTAGGTTTCATAGTAAATCATCAATGGGCTCTAAAATAAGGCCACATTTAAATCTTGGATACATGTTTCATGCCAAAATCAGTTGTATCTTCCATAAATACACAATATTGGACCACTCTGTATAAATCTACTTCTCGGACAATATTACATCTCCCTCATTATACAAGTGGTGTTCTTACATGCATAGCAAAGGCATTGTTTTGGCAATCATTTTTTAAGTCACTAGATATTGTGGGTACAAGGATCTAGAGTCTCCACATGAAACTGTGTTGCCCAGAGACTCGCTCTGCTTGTCCTTAAATTTGTAAACATAGTAGTATGCCAATGCTTCTTTCATTTTGTATGCATAAGACGATTTTTTGTCAAAGTCCATAATTGTTTTTAAGTTTTATCCATCCCATTTTTGTTGTGAATGCACAGTTTTTTGGCTCAACACATATCTGTTATATCTTTGTACTTTTCCTTTACTAACTATTTGAAATTTCTAGTTATATTTAGAGGTGTCTTTTAAGGGATGAGGGGAATTACTTGGATTTAGTGCTGCCAGGGTTATCATTTATTCTCCAAATGAAGCCCTGTAATCTGTAACACTATATGGGCATGCAGCTCACTTGTTAAAATATATTTGATACAATATGTTGTACATGAAGCCCGGAATTGTGTACATTCCTGGAATATATTAATTTGCAGGCATGCTTAAAAGAGAGATAGGGTTTGATAAAATCAAAAACCTTGAACATGAAGAAAAAAAAGAGGCAATTATTGTATACAGATAGAACCAAGACATTATCTCCTCATTAATAACAAAACCTCAGTCCAAAAATTATATGTACAAATTCTAGAAGTCGAAAGTTGAAAATTTCTGAAATGGAACCAGGCCCTTTTCAAAAGAATAAATTTAGTAAAAACAAGGGTGAAGAAAGTTATCTTATCAAAATTTCCACATACCGTGTTAGCAAGGAATGACTCCAAGTCCTGAGCAGTGAGACTGAGGAATTGCTCTTTTGCTGCAGGTTGCAGTTCTCTTCTCCAACACAATGAAAAGAAAATTCTTAGCTTTGGAGTCTGAAGCCCGAGTCACAACTTGGAAGTTGGTAAGGAAAATTATCAGGGTTGTTGCCAGTTGGCTTGGACTTCACAACCTCATTAATTTTCTTTAATGCATTTCCTTCAATGCTGCAGTTGTCACTGGCCAACAACCTTTACAATAAAATTTATTAGACCCGTCACGCTACGAGGAAAAGTTGACGTGATCACTGATCATTGATTTCTTATTGTGATAACAAACATTGGAGATTTACTGTCCTGTTTTAAAGTTTCATTTTTTTTTTTAAAATTGAAACCGTCGTCGGTATACCGATGCCTTGTAAGCGTCACTCTTCTGACATTTTGAACGATTTCCATTTTCGTCGGTCTTGTGACGTCCATCGATATTATGACAGGTCTAGAAACGTCGGAAGAGCGACAACACAAAGACGTCGGAAGGGCGACATTCAAAATTTCGGACCACATTTTGTCGGAATTGCGACAGTTCTTCCTGGCGTCGATATTGCGACGCTTCTGGAAAGCGTCGGTCTTGTGACACTTTTGCAATACGTCGGTCTTCTGACACTTTTGTACGGCGTCGGAAATGCGACAGTTTAGACACGTCAGAAGAGCGACAGTGTAAAGACGTTGGAAGAGTGACGTTCATAACGTCGGACGACATTTAGTCGGAATGGTGACACTTTACAAACTTCGAAAGAGCGACGTTAAAAATGTCGGACCAAATTACGTCGGAATGGCGACACTTTACAAACGTCGGTTTTGGAAACGTTAGAAGCGTGATGCGTGTTTGGAAGTGATGGAAAAAGTGTTGGTAGTGCGACACTTTGTAAATGTGTCGGAATTGCGACCGCATGACAAACCACGTTTTTCCCGTCCTCGAACTGTCACTCTTGCAACGACTGTGTGTCGGAATAGCGACGATTTGGCCGTCGGAAATTGCACCAAATTTTCTAGTGTCTGCGCTCTGTGCCACTAGAACACTGACTGTGAGCAATGGAAATGTTCACCGCTTGTACCCTACAAAAACACACAAATTCATTAAGAAATCCAAACATGGGGGAGGATGGCTGCAGTGGAATGATGTGAAGATGGCAGCGCAACAGAAGAAAATGCTATGGATGCAATGGAAAGTGGTGGGAACATGCAGTGAAACAGTGAAATTGAACTGATGAAAGTCAGGCGAAATGCAAAACTTTAATGTAAAACATTAAAAATTAAATGCTTGGCGGGATGATATAATGTTTTAATGTAAAACCCAAGGTTTGGGCCTTTGAATGAATCGCACGGAAAATGTATGGAAAACATATGAAATGGGTAGATATGGTGGGACCCGGTTGTGGGCGGAGGGCGATTCAATACAGACCGTTAGATCTCATGAGGATATCAATGGCTGCGATCAGATCGGAAGAGCCAAAACAGGAACACGTGGCGGAATAAGGGCGAATCTTAGCCATTGGTTCTTGTGGATTCAACAGCCAGGATCACGTCGGAGGATCGCAATTGGGAAGAATAGAGGATGGTAGGGTCTGAACTTTGTGATTGCAATTGGAGTGAGGAAATGAGGACCGTCGGATTAAAAGGTGAATTGACGACGGAGAAGGTCATCGGAGGATTACAACGAGCGTGATCGGGGCATGATGGAATAGGAGCGGGCCGTCAGATCTATTCAGATCAATGGCGGGAACTATTTCAAAACCAACAGATCCTATATACTATTGCATCGAAAGTTTTGTTTTACAAAGAAAATAGGCATGTCCCGCTCCGACTCTCTGATGCGATTAGTGATTTGTGGGCTAGCGCTTGGTTTTAGCGCCCGAGCTTACGATGGGGAAGTGGTTAGGGGCTGGCTGAAAGGGGCTTGGCCTGTCATAGATGAACGTGGGTCTTAGGCCTAAAGTGATGTTTTTAAGGCTCAAAGAGGCTTTCGGTAAGGGAAAAAGGGATTTCACTTGGCTTTAAAATGAAGAATTTGATGGTTTGGGAAACTTAGGAGGGATTTTTTTGGGGTTAAAGGGGAAATTTTGCAAAAAGAAAAAGGCCAAGATGGGGTACTTTATAGAGATACAAGGGCAGATGAAGGCTCCTTTAAGCATGATTTTTCATAGACAGTGAGGCTTTCGATGGGAACAACGGTGAGGATCCTTTTAAACATAATGAACACACAGAGGCCTCAAGGATGAGAGATTTTCCTGGGAAATGTATCTCTTGAAGTCTCATAAAAAAATTTAGCCACCTGTTTGCTTGAAAAAAATTTCATAGGTCGCTAACATGACGAAGACTACTCGTCCTGGCATATAGAAGGAATATCCTTTTTTTCTCCCTCTACCACATCATCTGCATCACTCAAGCATGATTGATCAGGCCCCCAAGGTTCTTTTCAGATGAAGCAAAGTCCCTTCCTCCTCAGCTCATTTCTGCTACTTGATCCACCAAAATGGAGCAGCTCCTCCCTGGTCAATTGTCTCCTAAATGTCCCAATATTCTACTCAACCATCCCTTGGGCTAGCTCATAAGAAGCAGGTGAGACTAACTGTTCTCTCCTCCAAATGATTAACACCCTAGTTTGCAACTCTCGGCAAATGGTCTCACAGTCTCTCATACATGACGATGGGATGGATTGCATGTGTGTTATGACTGTGTCAGCATGATGCCTCCTAATGCTGAAGAAGAATTGGAACATCAGTAGAATCAATCCATCACATTCAAGATCAAACATGATGCAATATGTTCTGAATGTGGCCATACCTCCTAAAACCTCAAGCTTCTTCCCAAAGGTAGAGCTTGCACTATTGTCCAAATCCTGAAAGTTCCTTACCATCGGTCTGAAAACTCTCCTCATAATGTCATCATTATAAGGGTTTATAGGGGCAGTTAGTCTCATGATGTTGTTGAGACAAGCTGCAATTGGAAGTGCGATCCCTCTACAAGTTTCCTCCAAGAACTTGGGTTGTATGAGAGCAAGCATACGTGGTTTTAAGGCCCAAATTAATTTTCTCCCATCTGAATATTTTACTTTGGAAAGGAGTTCATTAATTTCCTCAAGTTTGGAAATAATTCTCCATGTGATATTCATGTGTTTCAAATCTATCCCCAGCACAAGAATTTTGGTCCCTATTTCTGGTTCTTTTTGTAGGTCCCTGGACTGCCCCTTTGAAGAATGGAATAGACCCTCTTTGAGAAAGGTCTATTGTTCTTCTTGGTTTCTTGGTCCACAGAAAAATTGTGGTTCAAGGCTTCAATAGTTGTGCTGCCATGTGGGTTCAGGAGGTATTTTAAGAACCCCATGTTTATGGAAACAATAAAAAGTTATGATAACAATGAAAGGTACAACAAAAACACCCTACATACATTAATACATTGCCCAACCATCAATCAGAAATGACACTAATGCCAACAACAATGATGCATTATTGACATGTTACATTCCTCATTTCAATACCCTACCCTCACAGATAAATCTAGCTTTGGAAAATAATTCAAGATCTAAAAAATAAATTGGGCTCTAGTAAAATCATTTTTGCACAACAATATGAATTCATCCTAGCAAATCAAGAGAAAAAAATGTTACCCCAGATGCAAGGAAATGATCTCTCTTCAGCTCTGCGATGAATCTGGAAATTTTGCAACTGTTGGAAATGTTATCGCTGGCTGACTTCAGAATTCTAGTTGGGTTTCTTCTACTTCTCAGAAAATGCTAGGAATTTGGGAAGTTGATCCTTGCCCAAAACCCAAAGAAACCCAGAAATGGTTTCCTTGAATTCCAACCTTCGAGATCTAACCCTTTTTCTCATAACTCTTATAGATGCTACTGGAGTAGCGACTGCATCAATGAGCTGATCTACTGCTCAGAAAATTCTAGGATTTTAACCTAGAAAACCTACTCACAAAACCTAGAAAAAAACAGAAATGGTTTTCTCTAATTCGAAATTTCAAAATTTTCCCTTTTTGCCTAGCTCCTATAACTATTAGCTGAGTAGGTACTGTGTAAATGGCTTATATTCTGCTTAAAAATTCCAATATTTTAACCATGGACTCTACTAAAAAAACCAGAAAAACCCAGAAAAATATTGGGAAAATTATAACTGAATAATTTTGGCCGTCCAATATAAATTTGGTGCAGAAAAATGCTCTCTCGCAGCATTTTTGCACTAGCTGCTGCAATGGATTGGAAAAAACACCTACATCCAGTGCTCAGAAAATTCTCAAAAATTACTCTCGGACCCCTCAAGCCAATCTAACCAAAACTCGAAAATGTTTTGGTAAAATCACGATCCGCCATAATTGACCCCAATAAGCCCTATGCTCTCCCAGTAGCTGTTGAATTATCTAAAAAATGAACAGTGAAATGCTCACCAACACCCCAAATGTACAACAAATAATACCTCTTGCACTTCCCCTATCTCCCAACTCAAATGGTTGAAACCTTCCTCTGCAACTAGGCTCAACTCTCCTCCTTTGCGTTGGCTTAGAGACTACCACACTGCTCCAAAGATAAAATATCAATCTCAACACTTGGAGGTTCGCCTATAGCTCAAACGCTAATGAGGCTTGCAACCAATAACAAACACAAGAGCCCAACTACGTCCTCCAGAAATACACAATCCAAACTGAGGCGACAAAGTGTAGAAGCTGAAGATTAACAACTCGAACAACTGAGATCATAATCAATGGTACAATAATGCATGCAAAAGTAATAATCTTCAGTCTTATTCTGAAGTTGATGTGAAGTAAAACTCTTGAACTTGGCTTTTCTGGTAATTTGGAAAGTAAACCCTCAAGCTAGCAAGATCACCAGTTCTGATACCACTGTAATATCCCTTTAGGGAGTTTTCATTAAAATATCACAAGGTTTTAACTTTGTACAATTTCACCCACAAACATAATCAACTGCTAGAAATATGATAGAAACAATAAACCTAGAAATAATATGAAAATATCATAAAAATATTACAATATGGCAAACAATGAGATTTGCAGCAACACAACAAAACCCAACTTTATTATATAGAAATAGGTATGCCAATACAAGATGATCTAAATGTGATCGATTAAGTGCCGAGGTAGTTTGATTACTTTGTCATTCAGATTGATTATTAACTAAAGAGAGCTTTAAATTGAAAGACGACATAAACCAAAAACAAATAAATGATTAAAATATAGCGTAAAACATAGATAAGAAGAAGCAAACAGTTGATTACGAAGTTCTTCCCTAGTGGACTACATCTCCGGGTCTGCTTTCAAGTGGGCATCCGCTTTATTAGGATTGATCCGAGGAATTATTCTTCCCTAGTGGACTACATCTCCGGGTCTGCTTTCAAGTGGGCATCCGCTTTATTAGGATTGATCCGAGGAATTATTTACACAGCAAATACACTAGTCTGATTGTGCTCGTAGGCATTTCTGGTCACTGAAAACAAAAATCTCTCTCTCTGAGCTTTCCAACGCCTATTTCTACGCTCAATTCTGCCTCTAGATGGTGGAGCTATGTTGAAAACAAAACTGCCTATATCCTTATGAAACTGAACTCAAATTCTCTCAATATCTCAATGTATCTCATGAAGAAGATGTCATGGTTTAAATAAACTGATCTCGAACCTCTGTATGCCCCATTTAGCAGTTGGTTGAGTAAATGAAGTGATGAAGTCTCGAATCCTATCTCCTTAATTAATACCTAAGATAATGGTTGTTTAACCTTAGCACTTAATTTAATACAAAAACCCATATTTAAACTTTATAATATACGCTAACCCTGACGGTCAACATTACAGTGCAGAGGATAGACTGTCAGAGACATGTGATCAGGGATCATCTAGATGGTTTTGGTCATCTCTTCCAGTTCCGGCTACACAAACTATAACACCTTTTCACATGATCCTGATAGTTACGGTTAGGCCCTTATCTGCCACAGTTTTAAGAGTTGTTCACATTATATTCTCCATCGCGGTTTTAGTCCACGTGGCTTTACAAATGTAACGATATATACAAAATGATCTGAAAGTGATTGATTAAGTGCTGAGGTAGTTTGATTAGTTTTTCATTAAAATTGATTGTTAACTAAAGAGAGCTTTAAAGTGAAATATGACATAAACCAGCAGCAAATAAATGATTAAAACATAGCAGAAAACAAAGAGAAGAAGAAGCAAGCAGTTGATTATGGAATTCATCCCTGGTGGACTACATCTCCGGGTCCGATTTCAATTGGGCATCCACTTTATTAGGATTGATCGTGAGTAATTTATTTACAAAAGAATGAACCAGACTGATCATGCTCCCAAGCACTTCTAGACTCTGTAAACAAAAATTACACCCTCTCGCCTTTTTGATGCCTATCTCTGTGCTCAATTCCGACTCTCGATGGTCGAGCAATGTTGAAAACAAAATCACCTCTATCCTGCTGAAACTGAACTTCAAAATACCAATGTTTTTCATGGAAGAAGAAGGTTGAGTTTAAATAAAGGCCCATTCAAACTCCTTAGTCCCATTTTAGTGGTTGGTTGCACCGTTGGGGGGATAAGGGTTCGATGCCATTAAATTTTCCTAGGTCCATGTGTTGACCTTAGCCACAAATTAATTAAAAAAACCCAAATTGACCATATGATAAGATTTAGTTAACTAGCGGCTTACTAACCGGGCAGAGGCATTATCCAGACATGTGAACATGCACTGATTTCGTGGTTAAGTCGATGGTTATGATATTCTTCGGAGGTTGCTCCGACAAGTTAGTGGACAGCTGCATTTGATAGCAATTCTGATGGTCACAGCTTAGCTCTAGTGATCACGGTTTAACTCCTGCAGCAATTATCTATTACAGTTAACCCTTATCACATATCACATGGTTCTGACATAGCTACAGCTGGCGGTCATGGTCTGCATAACCCGACAGTTAATTCTTCGATGATCACATGTCTGCTCACCTGTGTGACCACTGCTGATGGTTAAGTTTAGCGTTGTGTATTTGTTTTATGTTATATTTTCTCGAAAGTGGGTTTATACTTTAGGTTAGGATTTTTTATGTGTATAAATTAGGTTGAGACCTTAGATGTTAGTGTTTAGGTCTAGGTCCTTAGGTTTTAGATCTAGGTTAGATTTTTAACCTTAGATCTTTACATTTATAAGGTATTTCACCTCTTTTTAGACCATTTAAACCCATTTTACATGCCATTTGTTCAATGTCATAGGCGGAACTGGCAGATTGGAGACTGGGCTGGACATCGGTTGTACTTGGAACTTTGTCAATCTGCACTGATCAAGATCCTCCTGGATCAATCCTCTCCACTTGAAAGCTTTTGGACCACAAAATTTTGATTTAAAGCAGACAATAAGTGAGGATACAACTCCCTCACTTTTCTGATCTCTATCCATCTTTCCTTACTCGGATTCATCCCCTTGAGTCCTACTCAAAGATACTCCACATCTCCTCGCTTAGAAGGGATCTATGTATCATCCTCGGGATCAAAAATCATCGTAGGTTCATAGAACTTTAGATTTTCACCATTCACAACTGAGTAAATATGTATGTAAGGTGGTAAATCTAATCAGAATGCATTATTTCCAATCTTCTCAACAATCATGGAAGGATCATACCTGATAGATTTTAGTTTCTTACCTTCTCTTTTCAACCTAGCTTTGCTGATATACAACCATACCTGATCGCCGACCTGAAAATGATGATCGACTTGATGCTTATCATGGCACAATTTTTACTTGGCTTGACTCAATGCTTCTCATGGCGCAGTTAGAGAAGAATGTAAGGCTTTCTTGTAAGCTTGATGCACATAAGGTAAATATTCATCCCACAACTCAGGATGTTTACTACAGTAACCTCAAAGAATATGTATCCTGGTCATATCCACCATTTCTATATGTCCTTCAACTAAATCCATGTTGTCCCATGGTTGCAAAGGAACTGGAAGTGGCATGTGCAAACCAATATTTTGATTTCTTGGTTTGCTTGTCGAACACATTACACATCCCTTAATGTACTTCACAATTGTTTCATACATATGAGGCCAGTAACAATACCTTTGACTTTGCACCATAGTCTTGCTTATGCAAAAATGTCCTGCAATCTGAGAAGGATGAACTTCTCAAATAACCTGCACTCTTTATGTTTGCGGTATGTACAACTTACCCAAATGATATAATAATCTGTCATGAATATGATAATTTAATTATTCTATCTGAGTATCATGAGTTAGTGATTCATAAATATCTTCGAAATCATCATCAATAGTATATTGTTCTACATAGCTTTCATGTTTCAATGAACTATTATGCAGTACTACTGAAGCATTCAAAGACGCTCTAGATAGCATATCAACTACTTTATTTTTCGTACATTTATTGTCCTTAATTACTAAGTGAATTTGCTGAAGAAATCCCATCCAACGGTAGTGGCGAGATTGTTGCAACTTAGTATGTGATTGAAGGCATTGAAGCAGCTGATGATCTATGCGAATCAATTTTTCCATTGGAAAACCAGTAACATCTGTTTTAACTTCAAATGGTTGTTGATGATCTAATAATGCTGTGAAATTTTTTTGCTTAAATGAATATATATATATTTTAAATAAAAATACATTCCCCATGTCCCGTTTTTCTTAGGAACCAAAATTATGGGTGAACCACATGGAGATAAACTGGGTCGCATGAATTCTTTTCCAACCATCCGTGGAATTTGTTGCTTTATTTCTTTTTTCTCTATAAATGACTTGTGATACATTCCAAGATTAGGAAGAGGGTCAACAGACATCAAGTGTTTCTCATGTTGTATTTCTCGTTTATGAAGTATATGTTTTGGTTCTTTAACTAGATCTTGAAATGAATCTACCTTTTTAACCAAATTACCTTCATACTGAAATTCACAACCTAAACAAGAATTATGTTGCTCTTTTACCGACATTGGTATGTATCTCTAACTTAAACTTATTAAGTGCTTCATCTGATTAACATTAATTAAATTCAAGTGATTTTTTATTTTATATGCCCGAACGATGTCTAATCCCATCTTTCATGAGATGATATATATGCTCTTTCCTATAAAATACTGCATCATGATCATAGAGATAGGGGCTTCCTAAAACCATTCCACATATGTCTATTGGTATCACATCTAGCTCCACTTCTTCGATATAGTTAGCTGTGATTGCAAATTTTAACCAACACTATTTGGTAACATTAATTTGAGTTTGTTCCTTTAACTAGCCTAAAGGATATGGTTTTGGATGATTATGTGTTTTCAAACCCAACTTCTTAACCAATGATTCAGATATCAAATTTTCTTGTGATCCCGTATCGAAAAATGTATCTATCTTTGTATGTTTTGAAGTTACCCTTACATGAAATAACTCGAGTCTTTTATCTTCATTCAATTGTTTGATGTTTGAAGAAGCAGAAGTACTAGTATCATAATTTTTACCTGTTGTAACCATTGCAGTGATTTTTCCTTCATCACCTGAATCAGATCCCAAGTCCAAGCCTTGTTGGATTTCATTTTCAACCTTCTTTTCACCCTTATTTGTGTGGAACATCTTGGGCTTGAGTTTCGAATGAATTTTCCAATGCCTAGCTTCATCATGGACGATTCTTTGGAAATGTGTACAGGTAGTTCTTTCATCTTCCTTCTGAGATGTGGCAATCTTCTTTCCCTTTGACTTGCCCTTATTTTTGTTGTCTTCAATTTCGAACTTTTTGGATGTCTTTGGTGTAAACTTGAATGGTCTTCCACCTGATTCGACATGAACAGCTTGAACAAAAATCTCATCAAAATCATTAGGATTGAACATTAATAATGTATGCTATAAATATGAATGTAAACTTCCAATATACTTCAAAAAAGTTTCTTTTGTGTCCAAAGGAATACCAAGTGCTAATGATTTCTTTCTGAATTCTCGAGTGAACTCTTGAACATTCTGTCCCTTACCTTGTTGCAAGTGCTTCCAATCAATAACAACTTGCTGTGTGTAACCCAACGGATAGAATTATTGCTTTAGAGCTTTGAAAAACTTAGTCCATGAGGTGATAAATTTTCCTTTATGCTTTAAATCTATCTGTGTCTCACTTTCCCAACAAATCAAAGCAGTACCCCCCATTCTAAGAGTAGCTAATTGGATCTTTGTCTTATCATCAGTAATATTTTGAATATGACAATAGACTTCTAACTATCTTACCCAATTATCTAGTTTCTCAGGGTTCATTTCACCATCATACACAGGTAATTCAAACTTAACATCAAGTTTCAAAAGTGGACTCCGAGGTTTCTTTTCTTTTTCTGATTCATAACTAGAAGTAGTAGAAGAAGAAGAAGATGATGTAGATGATGGAGGAGAAGGAGATTTATCTGCATTGATTTTACCCTTGTCTTTCTTTGATGCCTTCGAAGATGAGGCTACATCTCTCATCTTCTTATCTTCATATAATTCTTCCAACATCTGTTGCATTTTTAAAACATTTGATGGATTTGATTCTCATCCATGGGTTTCGATTCAGGAGCTTCAAGAGTCTCAATGTTCTTAGTCCCTATCATCGTTTATTGATGAACGAATTTCCAATTTCCAATATTTGGATCAAATTCCTCTAGCTCTCCTTTTCCACGTTGAAATCCCAACCTATTTAACATCCACTGACAAAAAAACTACAAAGAACAACCTGCTCTGATACCAAAAATGACTTGAAAGTGATCGATTAAGTGTTGAGGTAGTTTGATTAGTTTGGCATTAAGATTGATTGTTAACTGAAGAGAGCTTTAAAGTGAAAGATGACATAAACCAGTAGCAAATAAATGATTAAATCACATCAGAAAATAAAGAGAAGAAGAAGCAAAAAGTTGATTACGAAGTTTGTCCATGGTGGGCTACATCTTCGGGTCCGCTCTCAAGTGGGCGTTTGCTTTATTAGAATTGATCGTGAGGAATTTATTTACACAGGAATGAACCAGCCTAATCATGCTCCTAGGCACTTCTAGACTATGTAAATATAAATTACACCCTCTCGCCTTTCCGATGCATGTCTCTGCGCTCAATTCCAACTCTCGACAATCGAGAATGTTGAAAACAAAATCGCCTCTATCCTACTGAAATTGAACCTCAAAATAACAATGTTTTTCATGGAAGAAGAAGGATGAGTTTAAATAAAGGCCCGTTTGAACTTCTTAGTCCCATTTTAGTGGTTGGTTGCACCATTGGGGGGGATAAGGGTTTAATGCCATTAAATTTTCCTAGGTCCATGTGTTGACCTTAGCCTCGAATTAATTAAAAAAACCCAAAATGGACCAGATGATAAGATTTTGTTAACTAGAGGCTTACTAATTGGGCAAAGGCATTATCCAGACATGTGAACAGGCGTTGAGTTCACGATTAAGCTGATGGTTACGGTCTGCTTTGGCAGTTGCTCCGACAAGTTAGCAGATAGTTGCATGTGACAATAACTCCGACGGTCGCAGCTTAGCTCTACTGGTCATGGTTTAACTCCCGCAACAGTTATCTATTATAGTTAACCCTTATCACATGTCACATGGTTCCGACATAGCTACAATTGGCTGTCACGGTCTGCGTAACCTGACGGTTAATTCTTCAACAATCACATGTTTTCTCACCTACGTGGTCACTGCTAATGGTTAAGTTTAGCGTCGTGTATTTGTTTTGTGTTATATTTTCCTAAAAGTGGGTTTTATACTTTAGGTTAGGCATTTTTATGTGCATAAATTAGGTTTAGACCTTAGATGTTAGGGTTTAGGTCTAGGTTCTTAGGTTTTAGATCTAGGTTAGATTTTTAACCTTAGATATTTAAATTTATAAGGTATTTCACCTCTTTTTAGACCATTTTAACCAATTTTACATGCCATAAACCTATTTTTTACATGCCATTTCTTCAATGTCATAGGCGAAACTGGCGGATTGGAGATTGAATTAGATTTCGGTTGTACTTGGAACTCTGTCGATATGAATTGATAAAGATCCTCCTAGATCACAATATCTAGAAGAAACCCTCCAAGATAGCTACAATACTAAAGCTAACCTCGAAACTGAAAACAAGAAAATAGTCACTACAACCCGTGAATCCTGAATGGATCCACCAATGGAAGAGATGGGTGCTCGCCCACTCTCACTAAATCACCCGAGGGTTTTTTTCCTAGGGCTACCAACTAAACAGAGAAGCACATCTCAAACCTCTCACATAATAAAATGATCTAATCCAAATATATCTCCAAATGACCTTCACTTCTCCTTTTATAGATCTGATGGATAGATCTCCAGTCCTCTAGAAGCATCTTATTTTATTATTTTATTATTATTCTTGAAGATCGTCCATTAACTCTATCAAAGTGACTTTAATTTTATTATATTTCACTTAAGTCACTTTTGGCCCCTTTTCCTCTAAATATTATTTATCCTTTAATTAAATGACTAATTAAAGCCATTTTTAATTAAGGAAAATAGTATATCGCCCATGGTACTATCTCTAGCCACTATAGGTCACTTCTCAACATCCCATCCTAAAGATCTCCTCATTTCGTTTCCAATGAGCTATTACACTAAGGTGTTCTATCATGTATTCCCCCCTGGAATGCCACCTTGAGCGTAATTAATTGAGTTAAGCCCAAAAATAACTCAGTTTTTTGAAAGTTGTCAAAATGCGTTGGAACGAAAGGAAAATTGTGCAGATGATGGAATATATCAAGCGAATGCCATCGGTCCTCATATAAACTCCTCCAAACTCCTCCAAAATGCCCCTGTGCCCGTTGATGACACCAACCTATATATGTGACCTGTCTGCTCCCAACTTTGGAAGTCCATCCTAACCCTGTCATAGGTGATACCAAAAAAAGGAATATTACATCCGCGCCTTGATCTACTCTAAAGAACCAATATTCCACACCTTGATATTTTTAAATATTCAGGACTATGCACCCTAAACATTTCATTTCATATCCAAGACTCCATGTCTTTATCTTTCATGGATTTAGGACTCCGTGCCCTAATCCTTTTATTATATATCCAAGACTCCATGTATTTATTTTTTATGGATTTATGACTCCATGCCCTAATTTTCATGGCTTCTCATTAATTCTACTTTGAAACTACGCACTTCATCGTAAGGTACTGACTGTGAGCTCATACCCATATGATGGTTCATTGGTAAGGTCTTCTTCCAAGACCTCCACACATCACAATCTCATAGATCAAAGGAATAAAATGAATTTAATAATTAAATTATTCACTTTAAGCTAAGGGTTGTGCATGACTCCCATAGTCATTTTGGTTTTGGAAAAACTACTTCCGCGGTCATTTATAAGTCGAGCATTGTTGTTGGCAATGAACAAGTCCCCTGGTACATCATGCTTAGTACGAGATTATGCACATATAATCATACAAATCATGTATAATCCATAAATCATAATTAACCATATGTTCCACATAACCATGATCATCCATGGATCTATGTCTCAATCCTGGATCACCATCCATGTCATACACCTATGTCCAAAATAGGACACTAAAAGAGAAAACATCGCTAACATGCTCTTAACAAAAATCAATTCTTATACACACAACCATAGATATTATCATAAGCACACAACAACCAAGTGACCCAAACTAGGTCTATATCATATAAGCATGTATATAAGTCCTGTATGCATAATATTATATCATTATATCAAAATCGCCATCTCTAAGTGTCATCAAAGCTATCTCACCAAGAAGGGACACTACAGTGGAGGTGTTCTTCCCAATTCTGGCTGAATATCAGGATGTCATCCAAGTACACCACTATAAATGATTTGGTGAATGGTCGCAAGATGTCATCCATCAACCTCATGAAGGTTTTGGGAGCATTATTCAACCCGAAAGGCATGACCAACCATTCGAAAAGCCCCTGCTTGTCTTTGAAGGAAGTCTTCCACAAATCAGATGGTTCGATTGGTACTTGGTGATACCCAGACTTCAAGTCGATCTTGCTGAAATATTTCCCCCCCTTGAGTTGGTCCATAAGGTCACCAATCCGTGGGATCAGGTACCTATTGCGGACAATGATCTTGTTCAACACTTGATAGTCAATACAAAGTCTCCAAGTCCAATCCTCCTTCTGCACCAACATGATCGAACTCCCACAAGGTGATGAACTCGGCCGGATGTGATCTTTCTATAGAACCTCCTGAATCTTCCTCTTGATTTTTTCGTTCTCAAGAATAGAGTGCCAATAGATTGGTCCATTGGGTAGCGGTGCACTTGGGGTCATATTGATGGAGTGCTTGACCAGATATTGAAGAGGCACCCCTGCAGGTGAGGTGAAGATGTCCCTATACTCCTGAATGACCTTGCCCATCTATTTTTGTCATGTGGAGGAGCCCTATCAAGAGGACATGCCCAGTGTATTATTCTTGCCTTGAGGGCGGATCATCAAGAAAAAAAATTCCCGGTTTTGGAAATGAGCTTACTACATTATTTTGCAGTAACCAAAGAGATGGCTGTAGGCGGTGCTACCTTCGATATCCTGTATAAATTATTGCCCAAAGTAACAATAAGAGCGTGAGGCATGGAATCATACATAGCATGTCGCTTCCACAAGTATGGTTGGCCTAATAATACATCACAAACATAATGCCTCATTTGTGAAGGGCTTGATGTTGTAGGGAAACTTACACTATTGGCTGACACGAAGATTCCATCCTTGGTGAAGCCACCTGATGGTGTATGGTTGTGGGTGTGTTGTGGTCGGCAAGCCCAACCACTTCATGACCTCTACTGAAATGAGATTATTTTGGCTCTTGCTGTTGACAACGAATTGCAACGAGGAACCCTTTACCCACATCTAGGAATTGAAGAGGCACTCCTCCTCCTATATATCTTCTAGTTCCTTCTTCTGGATCTTCGTGGTGGCAAGGGTGCAATTGGGATCAGCATCGATAATATTTTTCCCTTTGTCATTACCCTTTTCAAGTTCTGATTCAGGGTTAGAGAATGCATCCAATTCAGAAGCCTTCAGCTCGACCACTAGTGACTGCTTGGCCCGAGACTCACTTGTGTTGTGAGTGGAGCTCTTATGGAACTTACACCACTTTCTCGTGTCCTTATTTGGCTTTGCAGTTTTGTTATTTAATTGTGGCTTTGGTGGGTTATCCTAGGCCACCCTGCCTTGGCTTTTTCCTTTGTGTCTTGAGGGCCTCCTAGAATAATATTTTGATAGGATATCCTACTCCATTGTCTTTCTTTCCTTCCCCCATGAACGACCATCAGGGTTCGCGAGGCTAATATTGCAAAGGTTCGACCAGATCGAGCCTTAACTCCGTATAACCCAACCTGGTTGGGGACATGCAAAGAAGGATCGAGAAATAACATAATGCTCTAATAACATTGATTTATACTTATGAAAGAATTCAATAGAATACATAAATAGACATAAACGCAGAGATGCATGAGAAATAAAAGTTCACTTCTTTAATATCAAATAACTGAAATATGCTTACAGAATTAATGGAAATAAACTAGTTAGGGCGCTCGTAGCTTATCTCTGAGAAAATATGTGGCAACTATAGGCCTGTGAAATTTGTTACAATGAGGCTCAAGGGAATTTTTATAATTAAAAAACATAGGAAAAACCTAAATAACCAAAACCCTAACACAGGAGAGAAACACCAATAGTTTGTGGGCCCCGTTGGGGTTATTTGGGCAGCTAACTTCTCGGGGTCATAACTTGGTCATATTATCTTTGTTTGGCGCGTACAATATATCATCAGAAAAATATATCCAATTACTACATTTTTTTTCGTAGTCCCCTATCTCTAGATGTTGAGATTCAAAAAGATGATGAGCTTAGTGAAAAGAGTCGCCTTCACTAAGTGGGCCCGTAGGCTATTTTTGGTGCAAGTCTATTTTTAGACTATGTCTATTTTTAGACATGGTGATCATACTTCAGAAGTTACAGGATGCTATTTTTGGATGGTTGGTAAAGTTGGAAAAATAGTTGAAATTCTATTTTTAGAATATTGGGCGAAGTCTATTTATAGATCGTCGATCTAAAAATAGAAGTGTCGATTATTACTAGCTCTTAATAATAATCTGACAATAAACATCAACTTATTCTTTTAGAGCACTTAATTTCAGTGTACAGATTTGTCAAATTAGTGGGATAAAGGAATTACGCAATTCCTAGTGTTTACTAGTGGTTTATGCATGGAGGACTCAGTTAGAACTAAAGTGGCAAATTTATGACAGAGTTGGAAGAGTAATTCATGGAGTTTTTATTCAGTTTAACTCAGTTAATGGAGTTAAAATCAGTTGAGCTAGTTGTATCTAGTGTAACTGAATGATACACTAGTGAGAGTGGAGTGAATTAATTTATTAATTAATTCACAAATAATAACTCATTAATAAACTCAACAATAGAGCAGTTAACTACATTTCATGTCAATTCCAGTGGAGACCTAGTGGAGAGATAGGTGAAAGGGCAAGATGGACTATCTGTTGTGACTATAGTGATGCATTGATTGCACCACACACACATTGGAGTTGCAAATGAGGATTGCGAAGTCAAGTCAAGGGTAATCTGAATTCATTCAAAGATATTCTTCAGCAAGGATTGCACAGTGGATGCAAGCTAGCAGGTGGCAAGAAATCGGTGCATGGATTGGTAGATTTCTTCTGATTAGTGTGTGATGATTGATTGTAATGAGAGCTTGATGTACTAAGATTTGTATGAGATTGTTACATGATCTCCATGATACATAATATATGATAGTTGGGATTTTTAGCTTCAGGATTTCCCCTTAAAAAACTTTGTTATGTGCGATTTTTTTTATTGCTTCATGTGTTTGCAATTGAATGTTTAATTTCCGCAAAAGATTAACAGTGGAAGGATTCTATATTTAGCAGGAAGATAAATATTGTTAGATCAGGAGAATTTAGATATATACATGCATCTTGTATATAATTTCTACCTGGTATCAGAGCAGTGTTAATTATTGAAGATTGAAATTATGAAGAATTACTGAGTTTGTGTTGGTGGACAATTCGAATTTGCTGCAGAAAATTCTTGGTGCGATAGTTGAGTATACATTGAAATGTATTTCAATGGGTTGCGATTGGAGTATGCCCTTGATGGGAGCTTGAATTACATAGCCTGGAAGGATAGGATGGAGGCGGTGCTAGAGGATAATGGACTGAAGGAGTTCATCGATAGCGATGTTCCTAAGCTAGGATCTAGCGATGCTGCATTACTTGACGCATGGAAAAAGAAGGTAGCAAAGACAAGAATAATTATGTTGGAAGGTGTGAAGGACCATATTATGTCCATCCTTCACGGGAAAGCCACTCCATTCATAATGTGGAAGTTTTTGACATATTTTTTCCAAAGCAGCAGTGGCCGGAGGAAGTTGGCGCTGAAAGACAAGCTCAAAAAAATAAAAATGGAGAAGGGCGACAATATTCCAAAATATCTCACAAAGTTTGTCCATTATAAAGATGAACTGAGAAGTGTGGGGATTACTGTTGATGATGAATACTGGTGAGCTTGGCTCTCCTTGGGCTTCTGAATATTTGGCATAGCTACGAAGACTCTGTCAATGGATGGGAGAAACTTCTGGGATGGGAGCGACTTTGGTCGGATCTTGTGCAAGAGGAGATAAGGTGGGGTACCAAGGATGGCTCTTCATCAAAGAAAGAAGATGAAGAGAATTTCACTTTAGTTTCAAAAGCAAGGAAGGGGAAGGGGAATACATTTCCATCAAAATCCGATGCTAAAGGCAAGAAGCAGGATTTGTCCAAAGTGAAGTGTTTTCATTGTCACGAACATGGGCATTTTGCCACTAACTACCCATAGAAGAAGAAGAACAAGAAGGCTGCTGGAGTTGTAGCTGGAGAGGCCTTAGCCTCACAATTTGAACTTGATTTCTCTTTGATTGCATGCTTGGTTTCAAGCTATATGGGATCGGTGTGGTATCTTGATAATGGTGCGTATTTCCATATGACGGGAGACAAGGAGTTGTTTAGTGACTTGGAGGAGAAGGACCTTCAAATGCATATAGAGATGGGCGACGATAGTTGATACAGTGCGAATGGAATTGGGACCATTACATTTGAGAGGGAGTTCGGTAATCCATTATTTTTGAAAGATGTTATGCATGTTCTAGGTCTGAAGAAGAACTTGGTCTCAGTCGCAATGTTGGAAGACAAAGGTTATGACATTGTTTTTAGCAATGGAAAAGCTTTCATGTGACATAAAACAATGGGTCAAACCAAGAGGATAGGGATTCGAGTTAAGAATATATACAAGCTGGAGGTAGATGGATGCGCTGCAATGATGGGAAAAGCAGAAGAAGCGGTGAGCCAGGATGAGGGAGAATTATGGCACAGGAGATTGGGCCATCTTCACCATGGCGCTTTGAAGATTTTGCAACAGATTTATACTGGACTTCCCAAGGGTACTCTTGTGCAGTCAGATTAGTGCAAGGGATGTACTATGGGTAAGTTTGTGAAGACCACCTTTCATGAGAAGGAGAACCGTGCTTTGGTGATCCTGGAGAGAATTCACACATACATGTGTGGACCTTTCTCTGTTGCTTCAACAACAAAACACAGGTATTATGTTATATTTGTTGATGAATATTCGCATAGATGCTAGATATTCTTCATGCAGAAGAAGAGAAAAACATTCTCAAAGTTTTGTGAGTTCAAAGAATTGGTGGAGAAGGAGTTGGGGAAGCAAGTGAAAGCTCTATGGAGCGATTATGGTGGTGAATACATTTCAGGAAAATTCAAAGACTTCTGTAGAAAAGAAGGAATTCGAAGAGAACTCATAGCACCTCATAACCCACAATAGAATGGGATCGCGGAGAGGAAGAATAGAACGATCGTGGGCACTGCACGAGCGATGTTGCATGACCAGGGCCTATTGATGCACTTGTGGGTGGAAGCATGCAACACTGCGGTTTATGTGCAAAATCGTTGTCCTCATAGAGTACTTGGCATAAGTACACCTGTAGAAGCTTTTACTGGTAAGAAGCCTGATATTTCTCATTTGAATATTTTTGGCTCATCTGCTTACATTCATGTGACAAAGGACACCAGGAAGCAGATGGAGTCGATTGCAGAAGTTGGGATATTTTTGGGGTACACAGAAACACCCCATAATTATCGTGTGTATTTTCCAGACAGTCGGATGACTGTGGTGCGATGGGATATAAAATTCAATGAGGTGAAAGCCATGAAGTTGTTGCTTGAGAGGGAGCTACACTTGCATACAGAGGAGGAACTTCTTGCTCCCAAATATGAGCCTCTATATTTGGATCAGCCACAGGAGGAGATTCATGGAGTGGAGGAGTCCACTCATGCAGAACCAAACATCAGACAAGGCAGAAAGCGTACCACAAAAGCCGAGAGACTGAAGCTTGATGCAACACAGAATGTAGGAGTCCCTACATCATAACGCATACAAAGATAGTCACCTGACCGATTTACTGGATACATGGCTCTTATGAGCAAGTGTATCGTGACAAAGTCATCTTCTTTTGAAGAATTAGTGCAGGAGCCCACATGGGTAGATGCCATGGTGGAGGAGTATGACTCCATTGTCAAAAACAGTGCTTGGGAGATTGTTCCAAGGATAGTGGATAAATCAGTTGTAGGATCAAGTTGGATCTACAAGGTAAAGCAAGCGGCTAATGGGAGCGTTGATAATTATAAGGCAAGATTTGTTGCCTGAGGCTTCTCACAAATCAAGGGGATTTATTATGAAGAAACCTTTGCACCTGTCACACGATATTATTCCATAAGGACCATCCTTGCTCTCTTAGCGTAGATGGGTTGACACATTCATCAGATGGATGTGAAGACTATGTTCCTTAATGGGATCATTGAGGAAGAGGTGTACATTGAGTAGCCTGAAGGATTTGAGATCTTCAGCAGCGATTCACATGTGTGCAGGCTCAAAAGAGCGTTGTATGGGTTGAAGCAAGAACCATGTACTTGGTACACTCATATCAACAGCTATTTCACTGGACTTGGCTTCACTGAGTGAGGTAGATGAAAACCTATACCAAATTGTGGTGGATGTTAAGCTTTTAATCATTGTTATGTATGTTGATGATTTAATACTAACAGGTGATGAGCAGTTGATACACTCATGCAAGGCAGATCTTGCAAAGGAGTTTGAGATGAAGGATTTGGGCCTCCTTCATTATTTCCTTGGATTGGAAATATGGCAGCGGGAAGGTGAACTGTTTGTGTCTCAAGGCAAGTATGCTTGGAAGATACTTGAGAAGTTTCACATGCAAGACTGCAAGCCTATCAACACTCTTCTTCCAGGAAATTGGAGGAAAGAGGATGCTACATCGAAAGAGGTAGTGGATTCCACTGTTTATCAACAGTTCGTGGTTTCACTCATGTATTTAGTTAATACAAGACCGAACATATGCTATGCAGTGAACCAGCTTTCATAAGCAATGGTTAAGCCTACCAAGCACTTTTGGAAGGGAGGAAAGCATGTCCTGAGGTATCTCAGAGGCACATCTGAGTATGGCTTATGGTACAAACAGACGATGAAGTGAAGTTGCATGGCTTCATGGATGCAGATTAGGGAGGCATCCCAACAGACGGAAAGAGCACATCAGGAGGGGTTTTCAGTATCAGATCTACAACATTTTCTTGGTACAGCAGGAAATAAATATCCATGGTACTTAGTTCAGCGGAAGCAGAATACATGGTAGCAAGTCAAGCTGCATGTGAGGCTATCTGAATGAGGAAGACCTTGGTTGGTTTGTTCGGTTCACATTTAGATCCTACAGTGATACATTGTGATAATTAGAGTTGCATTAAAATACCGATTAATCATGTGTTTCATGATAGAGCTAAACATATTGATATCCGATATCATCATATTAGAGATTGTGTTCAGCGGAAGATCACGTTGCTTCAGTACATTCCTACGGAAGAGCAGGATGAAGACATTCTGACAAAGGAGCTCACCAGGAGAAAATTAGAATACCATAGAGGCAGGATTGGGGTGAAGGATAATCCCTATCTTGTTGAGAGGGAGTGTTGAGATTCCACAAGATGATGAGCTTAGTGAAAAGAGTTGAGTTCACTAAGTGGGCCTGCAGGCTATTTTTGGGGCAACTCTATTTTTAGACATGGTGATCATATTTCAGAAGTTGCCGGATGTTATTTGTCAATGGTTGGTTAAGTTGGAAAAATATATTAAATTCTATTTTTAGAATATTGGGCGAAGTCTATTTATAGATCGTCGATCTAAAAATAGAAGTGTCGATTATTATTAACTCTTAATAATAATCCGACAATAAACAACAACTTATTATCTTGGAGCACTTAATTTCAGTGTACAGATTTGTCAAATCAGTGGGCTAAATGAATTATGAAATTCCTAGGGTTTACTGGTGGTTCATGCATGGAGGACTCAGTTAGAATTGAAGTGGAAAAATTATGACAGAGTTGGAAGAGTAGTTCATGGAGTTGTTATTCAGTTTAAGTCAGTTAATGGAGTTAAACTTAGTTGAGCTAGTTGTATCTAGTGTAACTGAATGATACACTAGTGAGAGTGGAGTGAATCAATTAGTTAATTAATTCACAAATAATAACTCATTAATCAACTAAACAATATAGTAGTTAACTACAGTGCATGTCAGTTCCAGTGTAGACCCAATGGAGAGATAGGTGAAAGGGCAAGATGGACTATCTGTTGTGACTATAGTGATGCATTGATTGCACCAAACACACATTGGAGTTTCCAATGAGGATTGCACAGTAAAGGAAAGGGTAATTCGAATTCATTCAGAGCTATTCTTCAATAGGGATTGCGCAGTGGAGGCAGGCTAGCAGGTGGCAAGAAATTGGTGCATGGATTTGCAAATTTCTTCTTATTAGTGTGTGACAATTGATTGTATTGAGAGCTTGATGTACTAAGCTTTGTATGAGATTGTTACATGATCTCCATGATATATAATATATGATATTTGGGGTTTTCAGCTTCAGGATTTCCTGTTAAACAATTGTGTTATGTGCGATTGTTTTTATTGCTTCATGTGTTTGCAATTGAGTGTTTAATTTCCGCAAAAGATTAACAGTGGAAGGATTTTGTATTTAGCAAGAAGATAAATATTGTTAGATTAGGAGAATTTGGATATATACATGCATCTTGTATATAATTTATACACTAGATACGATACTGCAATGGACCTAAAAAAAAGCGACGTTTAGGGGGTCAAAACTGCTCCGGAAGTTCAGGACTCGAAAAACTGCTAAAAATAGTAAGTGATGCCATAAAAAATGAAACTGATGAAATTGACTGGAGGTCTAGGTGGAATAGGTGGGTGGACACCAATATACACTTGGATCAAAGGAGATATTCAATAGTAAATAAATGATTTCTTGCATGTTATTTCATTTTTGTCATGTTTCATGTATGGACACATTTCTTGATTAATGAAAAGCACTAGTTTGTTTCTAGTATGATATTTCCTTAGTTACCTGAGTCTCCTTGGGCTAGGACCCAACCTAGGTTAGGCTGCCTCTCTTTATATTTATTTTCCATGCATTAGTTCATGTATTCATTGTTATGTTTCACTGATAAATATTGTTTTCTGCAGGTTGATAATTTTTTTTTATAAGTTTTCTTATGCATCTTGTTTAAGTGAATTTAGCTGTAGTCATTTTATGATTTAGTACTATTTCTCATGCACTAGCCTACCTAGATTTTTTCTCACATATTTCTGCATTCTGTGTAAATTAATTCCTTTTTTGTAGAGTTATAAGATAGCCCAAATTTTCCTATTCCTCACATGAATTGATCCATTTGAGGCATATGATCTTGTAAAATGTTCATTTACCCTTCTACAATATTCCTACACCTTATTCACCCCTCATATCATAGTTATACCTCATAAAAATTCTCTTGATTGTTTCTTTTTGTAAAATAGGGTCATCCTATACCAATACATAGATTTCCTTAGAATGCCTCCATATTTGTACCCAAATCTTGTTTAGATTTGAGTAGGCTCAGATAACCCCTAGAAACTTTACCCTAATAGTTGTAGCTTTCTTTCTACATTTAAGGTTTGTTATTTGTAGGTCTTCTTTTCAAGCTACAAGTTGATTTATTATGCACCATAGAATATTGTTGTTTTGTCTCCAAAATTCTTAAAATTATTTTCTTCACCTTCTTTCAATTAACACAGTTTTCTTTCTTATCATTTAATTTCCTGCAATTAATAAAGATTTATTTCCTACAAAATCGAGTAGGTTTATTTATTTTCATTTACCTTTCTACAATTATACTAGGGTTTACCTTCTGTCATTTTCTTTTTGTAAGATAAAATAGGGGCTTATTTCTAATGTTTTCATTCCTACAAGCTAGATTAGGCCTGTTTTATTTTCACAGGTTTTTTGAGCATTTTTTGTTGCCTAGATAGAAAAAGTGGTCTTTATACATTTTTATCTTCTCTTCAACTACATAAGATCAACTAAAGAAGGACACATTGCATGCTACACACACAATGGTGACACCTTTTAAGTTTGTACAAACCCCGGGTTGATAATTAAAGTTGATACCTTCAGGAGTTTCAATATTCTTGCTATAATATTGAGGGGCATCACTTTTTGGCATTGTTTACAGGGAGGCTTCAAAGTATGTACTATTTTCTTCCCTAGTTGATCGAATTCTTTTATTTTTTGCAAAAAAAAAAATATTCATTAGGAATTATTCATTTCAAAAATATAAATTACATTGCATTAGCATTCCCATTTAAAAAAAATTACAAAAACAAAAAAAATATTTCTTGAATACCACAACCCCCACTTGAACATGTGGTTTAGTAAGAACCACATCACCATCCACTTTTGTATGTAGAAGTGGAAGAGGTGGTAGAAAAGGTAAAATAAATGGATAGAGATGATGACAATGAGGAAGATCCTCTTGGATTTCCCATTCAAGATACTGATATAAGCGTTCAATGTATGAAGAACATCCCTTCATATTTTCTTCCCAGCTTCCATGTATGAGACCAAAATACCCATAGACCTTTCCTTTTGAATTTAAAATACTTTCCAGATCTTATAATTACTTATTATATGTTCAAAAATTGAATTTTTTTCCATCAACATCATAGGATAGAGCTCTTAAATGGTCCATGATTTTAGGGATTAATTCAATAAGATCATGGAATGATATGAAAAGGGTATTTATAGAAAAATGTAAAGACTATTTTAAACATCATTATATTAAATAAGAAATATTTAAAATGACTAAAAAAGAAGATGCGAGCCTTGAGGATTTGATAGATAGACTTATGAATAAATTTATGAGGGAAAATTCGCATAATTTAGGATTTGACACACTAAAAACCCTC
Organism: Pinus albicaulis; assembly: GCA_034641835.2. Classification (NCBI taxonomy): domain Eukaryota; kingdom Viridiplantae; phylum Streptophyta; class Pinopsida; order Pinales; family Pinaceae; genus Pinus; species Pinus albicaulis. Next base: position 322,710,357 of record CM076575.1, read on the forward strand.
TTTCTTAGAGCAATCAAAGATGAGTGGATTGATATCCTTAATCTAATGGGTAAAGAGGATGTATCACAACTATCATTTAAAGAAATTTATGAAATATGTAAGCACACATCAAGAGGAAGGGCAAGAATAAGTAAACCAACATTGGGATCGGTAAGTAAAGTTGAACTTGGTAATTTGTTAGATAACATTAAAACATAAATTATTAGAAATATAAGTGTGAATAAATATATATGTTAACAATGCAAAATAAACAAAAATAGAATGTTGAAATTTGTATCATTTGTGCAAAATCACATGCTACAAGATATTTTCCATCATTACCTGGATTGAGAGCATTTTCCCAAGATGATATTGGAGAAAATAAAACACCTAAACATGCAACTCCAAGGAGACTTTGGCAATCTTTTCAATCAAGTATGCTGCAATATTCTTCCCAACAATTCAAACTTATACTCAATAATCCAAAAATAATTGGAATACCCTATTATCTTGGAAACCTTGGCCACCCCATCCTCAAAATCAATCTTGGAAACAAGGTTGGAAAGGATATTATGAAATACATCCTCAATATTACCCATATTTTCCTCAATATCCTAAGCATTCTCAATTCCAACCTCAATACCATCCACCTCCACCACAACCACAACCTCAACCACATCCATATCAAATATCCAATCCCACCTAGCTCTTTTCACAACCATTAAAACCAAAAAAGAAATTAACTCAACCCACTTAAAATAATGAGGAATAAAATTTCCAAACAAATCTTTATCTAAGTAATATTCATTTTAGATTAAGAATAGTATTGCAAAAAATATATATATTTTTTTCATCATTAAATAACATCTAGAAGAAGAATATGCATAGGAGACTAAAGAATCATGCCCACATTTGATGGAGAGAAGCCATAAGAAATTGATATCAAGGAATTTATACTATTCCTATCATTATATCCTTTATGTGTTTAAGGGACTGGTCAACAATGTGAAAACCTCAACCATGTTTGTCTTCTGTGAGTATGTAAATATTTTTGCAAAGAAAAAAAAATGGGTTGAGTCAAGGGACACGTATTCCAGAGACTGGGGAGGTCACTTGTTGGGGATGGTGTGATTTTCTTAAGGTAGGAGAACCTGAATTGTTGGGATAACTCGTTAAGGCTGGTATAAAAATATTCAATGGTCTAGTATTTTCAGAAATTATGGAGCTACAAGAGAAAAATGAGACCATCCTTGTTTTGAATTTTGAATAAGGTAGTGTGGAAAAAATAATTAAAAATATTAATGGGTAGGATTACAAGTCGTGGTATGCGGAGTCCACCCACCATAACCAATTAAAAACTACATTTAACCAACTGGTAACAGAAAAACATGTGGCATAATTATATTGGGCTTATACGATTGTAGTGGTAGGGTCTTTGTCTAAAGGATTCTCAGGGAAAAAAAAATAGTCTCAGTTGGGGCAGTGAGGGGGGGGGGGGGGGGGCAGTGTGGGGGCGAGTTCATATTGGCAGAAAAACAAATAGCAGAGGGTGTGTGTTGAAGAGAAACTTAGAGAATAGGAGGAGCACACCAGAAGAGGGGAAGAGACTAGTCGATGTACATTTGTAAGATATTATTGCGCCGAGAGGCGCTCTACAACCCAGTATAGGGTAGATGTGTAGATATAATGTAAGAAAGTTTGTAAACTTTTGTAATGTCAGCTCAATATACAGGGTACATGTGTATATGTAATGTAATAAAGTTTGTAAAATTTTGTAATGTCGGCTCAATATATAGGGCACATGTGTAGTTGTAATGTAAGAAAGTTTGTAAAATTTTTGTAATGTCAGCTTAGTTGTAATCAATATATTTGTAATAATTATCTCTATCTTTTAACCCAAGGTTATATTTAGGAGCACTAAAAAAAGTATGGTAAATAAATAAAAATATAAATAAACCAGAGGTATGGTAAATAAATAAAACTCATTTTTATATTTACTCCATAAACCTCCTTATATATTTAAGAAACCTCAAAAAAGAAGTTTTATTTAGGTGAAGCCTATGGGCCAAATACCATGGAACAAATTATTATTAATACCATGGGCTAAATACCATGGGTCAAATAACATATTTAAATAAATAAATATTAATGAGGAAAAAATATGTATGGTAAATAAATAAAAAAATAAATAAATGAGAAGTATGATAAATAAATAAACCATCTTTTTATATTTACTCCATAATCAAATTTATATTTAAGGACACTAAAAAAAGATGTTTTATTTAGATGAATCCTATGGGAAAAATACCATGGGCCAAATCAATATTATTGCGCCAAGAGGAGCTCTATATTTAAGGACACTAAAAAAGGATGTTATGTTTTATTTAGGTGAAGCCCATGGGCCAAATACCATGGGCCAAAATAATATTATTGAGCCGAGAGGAGCTCTACAACCCAATATAGGGCACATGTGTGTAGATGTAATGTAAGAAAGTTTGTAAACATGTGTAATGTCGGCTCAATTTTAATCAATATATTTCATCACTTATATTTACGCCGTAAGGCGTTATTATTTGAAAACAACTTTGCCGATGTGAATCGTGGCATAATGTGAGACCGTTAGATTGGATGTTAGACGATTAAAACATTTTCAACCCTAGATGGAAACAGAGACAGTTGCGACCGGTTCTTGAATTTTCCTGTATTTCTGCTGTCTATCCCTATCTTCGTCTACCGTGGAGTACTCTAGCCTAAGGGACAAGAAAGGCGAGAAGTACCTGACCGGGCCTGTTGTAATTCTTTGACTTTTCGTAATGCTGGTTTCTCTGGCCGGGTTCATAGGTTCTTTCTTTAGGATTTCGTGCCTGCTCTACATCTACTTGTTCATGACGTTCCTGCTCATAATCCTGCTGTTTTTCTTGTATTGTCTTGGGGATTACTCGCACTGGCTGCAAAAACGAGTCCAGAATGGCGAGAACTGGCGAAGAATCGAAAGCTGCATACGCGATTCAGGTAATTTCTCTACTTTGGTCCTCTCTGCAACCTTTTCTTTGGTTCCGGTTTTTGGTACATTTTTTCTTCCGGCGAGTGTTCGATTCCCTACAACTCACTGAATTCTTTGTTTCTTGATTTGTGTGCACAGTCTGGTTGCTTGCTGCAAGAGTAGAGTATACCTCACTGGAAATAGACTTCATAGTAGCCACTGAGGGTTCTTGAAACCATTTGAAATACTCTTTGAAATCCGTTAACTTCATTCCTAATGTTTGAATTGAACCAATTGAACAGGTTTGCTGATTCTCGGTGGCATTATAGTTAGTCGTAAAGGAACTGCCTTTGGAAATTATGGGCAATGAAAGGGAGATGACTATGAGTAGTAAGGCTGTGCAAATCACACGCCCACGTTTTCTGATTGTAAAATGGCTCCGAGTGTCTTTCCAGTTCAGATAATTAGTGGCAATTTTATCATCTGTTTCCACAGTTTTCAGTCCTTCTGTATGGGGCGCTGCAGCTGGTTCAATGCTAGATGGGCTACTTCTATTGTATCCTTTACCATCCAATTCAGCATTTTGGGCTAATTCTGTTACATTCTCAGCCGCAGTTGCATCTTCATTGCCTCCAGGTGAAGAAAGCTTGTTTTGTGGCATGTCTTCCTTTATCCATTCTTCGATTCCTTTCATTTCTGGACTGTCCTGGACTGGTGTTGTGATTTTGTTTTCAGGAGTAGGTGCACCACCTCGAAACCTTACAAACAGTTCATAGATATTACCTTCAGATCCCTGAGTGGGGGAGAAAAGGGGATTATCGAAAACAAGTTTGCCCTTCTAATGGTTCATTTTGTTCCGTCCTCGGATATCTATACTTCACCTCATTCACCGCTATGAAAGAAAACAAAATATTACACACTTTAACAATACTCTAGTATGTGCTGTAACAGACTATATCAACCTGTAAAACTCCTCTCTGCTATTGAGGAAAGATTTTTTTTTTACAGTCATTAACCTGTTGTGTCTAACGGAACATTGAAGAATTCAGAAGTGGACCATTTTGAGGTGTATTCCTTTTTGATGAGTTGTCTAAAAGTATCCTTTGTATTACAAGAAGGGTGAGAGAATTCCTTGCAAGTATTAGAATTGGATACATGGTATTTATTAGCAGCCAGGGTGATAGACAATATGCCAACCCTATGATAGTGTTTCAGCCAGATTCTCAGTAGCAACTTGACCAGTATTATGTGTTTTAACAAAGTTGAAACACAACTCCAACGAGATAAAAAAAAAACAATGAAGTCACACCGAGCCCTTCATGGCAGGGCTCGTAATTTCTACTTCTCAAATAACTTGTGGGCCTGTGCAATAAATCATAAGATATATTAAGCAAAATATCTCTTTCTCAAATAACCTGTAGCTTGTGCAAAAAATCATAAGATATATTGGGCATCTGATGGGCTCGAGCAAATGTAATTTTTTTAAGTGTTCAGAATTTCTACTTCTCAAATAAACTAGAGCCTGGGAAACAAATCATAACCTGTAGCTTGTGTAACAAATCACAACATATATTGGGCATTTGATGGCCTAGATAAAATGCAGTTTTTTAAAGCAGTGTTCAGAATTTCTACTTCTCAACTAAACTAGAGGCTGGGAAACAAATCATAAGATATCTCAGGCAGAGCAAAATAATAAGTAAATTTTAAAAAATTAGCCATTTTTATCTGTTCACGTCATACAATAAACATTTCTTCATAATGTAAATACTCTTTTTACCCTCTGCTCTGCCATTTATTGTAAGCCATTAAAAACAAAAGAAAAAAACTAAAAGGTTTTTCAAGATCAAACAGTGATTTTTCATTTTTGAATTGCCTGAGTTTCAGTTGACTGTGACCTTATATATAGCTAAATAGTATGGTCCAAATAGTATTGGCATCATTATCTTAATTACAGATTCCAAACCTTTTGCAAACATGGTACTCTCATTGAAGGCTCAGACATAGTGAAATTGTATGGTCCAAATAGTATTGACATAATATAGTATGGTCAAAATAGTATTGACATTTTTATCTCGATTGCAAATTCCAAACCTTTAGCAAAATTGGTACTCTGGCAGTCAGCTTCGAGAACTGAGTTTTCATGAAACAATAATATAACCCTGACAAATTTACCATATACTACCATAAAAGTATGAAAACATATATACATTTCTTGCTTGAGTTGCCAGTGCTTCTGTTGAGTGTGGCAGTAAACACAGCTAAAGAGTATGATCTATTTGAAAACTTTGTACTCTCATCAAGTGGACTTCCATAATGCCAAGCAGAGCTGTCGCCCTAGGGGACTAATTTTGCATGAAAAATAATATAATCAACCAACCTTCCAAGATAGGACCAGCTCACAGAAGCTGTTTGCAGACCATTGTTGGTGGAACAAGCAGGCTCAACCTGTAAAACTCCTCTCTGCTATTGAGGAAAGATTTTTTTTTTACAGTCATTAACCTGTTGTGTCTAACGGAACATTGAAGAATTCAGAAGTGGACCATTTTGAGGTGTATTCCTTTTTGATGAGTTGTCTAAAAGTATCCTTTGTATTACAAGAAGGGTGAGAGAATTCCTTGCAAGTATTAGAATTGGATACATGGTATTTATTAGCAGCCAGGGTGATAGACAATATGCCAACCCTATGATAGTGTTTCAGCCAGATTCTCAGTAGCAACTTGACCAGTATTATGTGTTTTAACAAAGTTGGACACTTTGTTAGAGTGTGTTGTGTATTTCAATCTCAATCAGAAAGGCAGATATGCTTAAGTCAAATAGAAAAAAATGTTTTATTTTATTTTCGCTGAAAAGATGTTATAACATTTCACTAGGGTTTCTAGGATACTAGGGGGTTTCAGAAGAATATTATTTCCCAAAGCAATGCAAATAATGCATTCTTCAAAGAAAAATATCAGCTTCTCAATGATATAATAAACTGAACAAACCAAATTAGCATTTAAACTCCAATCAACAGTTGCAATAAATCTAACAATACAGTATATTGTTCTTCAATTTCATACAGCAATCTGGCACAATACTAGAGATCCATACACTATGGGTCACGTTTACTGGTGACAGACAGTACCAATTTTACAATAATATACAGATTATATGTAACCCTACGAGACCATAATCAATAGGTAGCCTCACAATATTTATCCTCACACTTTCAGACTTGGATTTTTATGCCTGCAACTCTCTTACTCAATGAAGAGTGTCCAATAAACAGAGCAATCACTAGAGCAAATGTAAGGAAGAAAACCAGAATCGGTAAAAATAGCTTTGAAATATGACTGTGCCGTGATAGTTGTATGCCACTATTTGTGATAGTATTGACCCTGTGCTCTGGCATGAAATGAGACCTAGAACATTTGGTAGGGTATTTCTTCTGTACAGATAGAAGATTTGAAACCTCGAGTATAAAAAATTACAAGTTGATGTGCCCAGATGACAACTTAAATACCCTGACAAACTAATTCCACAAATCACAAACAAACAAATAAAATATAAAAGTAAAAACTCAGACTCTATTCAAACCAACCTCCATTCAACTCTGCTCCCCAGGCAATGGTGAGATCACACCAAGCCCTTAGGAACCGTGCTTTAACTTCTCCAAGACTCAACTAACCTATAACATGTGAAACAATGAGGTCACACCAAGCCTTTCATAATCTAGTGTTTCCCATCTCTACTTCTCAAATAATTCATAGCCTAGGAAACTGATTATAATATGATGTATTAAACTCTAGTGAGATAAAACAAAATAGTGAAGTCACACCAAGCCTGCTAAACAAATCACAAGATATACTAAACATCCAACGAGATAAAACAAAACCATGAAGTCACACCTAGCCTGCTAAAGAAATCAGAGGATGCATTAAACATCCAACGAGATAAAACAAAACACTGAAGTCACACCGAGCCCTTCATGGCAGTGCTCAGAATTTCTACTTCTCAAATAACTTGTGGGCCTGTGCAATAAATCATAAGATATATTAAGCAGAATCTTTGTTTCTCAAATAACCTGTAGCTTGTGCAACAAATCATAAGATATATTGGGCATCTGATGGGCTCGAGCAAATGTAATTTTTTAAAGTGTTCAGAATTTCTACTTCTCAAATAAACTAGAGCCTGGGAAACAAATCATAACCTGTAGCTTGTGTAACAAATCACAACATATATTGGGCATCTGATGGCCTAGAGAAAATGTAGTTTTTTAAAGCAGTGTTCAGAATTTCTACTTCTCAACTAAACTAGAGGCTGGGAAACAAATCATAAGATATCTCAGGCAGAGCAAAATAATAAGTAAATTTTAAAAAATTAGCCATTTTTATCTGTTCACGTGATATAATAAACATTTCTTCATAATTTAAATACTCTTTTTAGCCTCTGCTCTGCCATTTATTGTAAGCCATTAAAAACAAAAGAAAAAAACTAAAAGGTTTTTCAAGATCAAACATTGATTTTTCATGTTTGAATTGGCTGAGTTTCAGCTGACTGTGACCTTATATATAGCTAAATAGTATGGTCCAAATAGTATTGGCATCATTATCTTAATTACAGATTCCAAACCTTTTGCAAACATGGTACTCTCATTGAAGGCTCAGACATAGTGAAATTGTATGGTCCAAATAGTATTGACATAATATAGTATGGTCAAAATAGTATTGACATTTTTATCTCGATTGCAAATTCCAAACCTTTAGCAAAATTGGTACTCTGGCAGTCAGCTTCGAGAACTGAGTTTTCATGAAACAATAATATAACCCTGACAAATTTACCATATACTACCATAAAAGTATGAAAACATATATACATTTCTTGCTTGAGTTGCCAGTGCTTCTGTTGAGTGTGGCAGTAAACACAGCTAAAGAGTATGATCTATTTGAAAACTTTGTACTCTCATCAAGTGGACTTCCATAATGCCAAGCAGAGCTGTCGCCCTAGGGGACTAATTTTGCATGAAAAATAATATAATCAACCAACCTTCCAAGATAGGACCAGCTCACAGAAGCTGTTTGCAGACCATTGTTGGTGGAACAGTGTGCTCTTACACATGACAGTATGGAATCAACTTCTTGTTGTTTGTCATGGTATAATTATTGGGTACTTTCATTCTCTTTCACATGTGACCCTGCCTTGTCCTAACCTGCCTTTAAGAGTACTAATGCTGTCAACCAGGGTTTGTTTTATTAGTCCCCTAAAGAGAGTAAAAGCAAGGATGTTTGTTCCTTTCCATCCCTTTTGTAATAAATGGGCCTCATTATATCTGTAAACGTTTTGATCCCCTCCAAAAGCATTAAATTTTCACCATGTCAAGGATAAATCTCCTTTAAACAAATCCAATCTCAAGGCCATACCTTAGGGATATCTTGTTCATAAATTGTGATCAACAGGGCACATGGACGTGACTATACTAGGGGTGATCCATGTGAAAATGAATGCTGGGACATCTCTTGATCCCATTGGCATCCATCACAGGGCTTATTAGTCCCCAAAAGAGATTAAAAGGAAGGATATTTGTTCCTTTCCATCCGTTTTGTAATAGATGGGCCCATTATATTTGTAAAGGTTTTGATCCCCTCCCAAAGCCCCAGATTATCACCATGTCAAGGATTAATCTCCTTTAAACAAATCCAATCTCCTCTTGGCACAAATAAAACAACCTACTACTCAATCAAATGAACAAATTTGCAATTGCTATGTATTCAACTCCTTTGCTCTTTCTTAACAACTATTGGAACTTGTTTTGTGGTTTGATAAAGAACAACTATTACATTTTCTAATGCACAGACAAAGTTCTAATGCACATGATCATTGAGTCAACAGAGACTAGACTTTAAATTTAGGCGCGACTGAGGTGAATTTTCTATGCTATGGTTTGCTAAGGAAGAACTATTACATTTGCCAATGCACATACAAAGTTATAATGCATATGATCATTGAGCCAACCAAGACTAGAGTTTACATTAAGGAATGTCTAAGGTGAATTTTCTATGCTATGGAGTTTTATAATGTCACAATGACCCTCCCCAACATTCTTAGATGATATGGATGATGTCTTAATCAAGCTCTTTCAGCCTAATTTTTTTTGTCTAAAATGCTTTGGTTAATTAATGTTGCATTCTCTGTGCATTCTAGCATCCCAACTTCCTTTCGTTTGAAATAGGTTTCCAAATCCCAGACCAGGGCACATATGATGTTTCCCTTGATGTATTTTGTAAACTAAAACACCTTGCAGAAAACCCTTCAAGAACTTTCCGATGATCGAGTAGACAATAAATGGAGTAAATTGTTGACCTTGATTGCAGAGCCACACTGCCCAGTGAAAAATTTGTTATCATTGGCTTCCTGGTTGAAGGTGGTGGATGAGCTTTATTTAATGCACGTAATGAAATAGTTGGAGATCTTGGGATGACACTCGACAATAAGGCACTTCTTTAGTTGTAATATTTTCTTATATTAAAACCAAAGTTAGAATGATTCTTTCAAGTCCATTTCATGCAAAAGAGTAAAAAATATAAATAAAAATTGTTTTGATATTGTCGGTGCTCTGCTTTCTTTAACTACTTACAATGCCAATGATTTGTGTGTACACAATCTTGAAGCCTCACAGTCTCCTGGTAGATTTAGTAGAAAATCTTTTTATAAGAAAAAAAATTATGGCCACTTAGGGATAATTGTATTGTATATGATGATGATATTGAATCCCAACTCAGACAAAGAAAAACGAAAACAGTGACATTTAGAGAGCCATGAATCGAGTTCCCTCACTATCATTTCGAGTTTAATATCATCTTTCATTTCAGTTTTTTTGAGTGTTAAATGAATTAGTTGTGATCAATAGTGTAACTTGACATCTTAACTATTTTGTGCACAAGTTCTTAGTATAGAAAATGTATTAGAATAAGGCCATGCTTGACCTGTATTTATTTGTGTCTCTCACTATCATATCAAGTTTTATAACATCTTTCAATTCAATTGTCTCACATGTTCAGTGAGTCAGCTGACTCGAAAAATCTGTTTAAAAATTGAGATATGGCTCTTTTCTGTTTTCTTTTTCTACTATTAATGGTAGAAATATGGGTTCAGAGAGAAAACTTGAGAAGTAGATGTCATTCTCATATTTCTATGGTAAATTAAAAATGGTTCACAAGCATTTGGGTAAGGGGAAACAATAGCCTTTTGATATGCCACAAAATATTCAGAACTATAGTAGTGTGAGCACATTAATGGAGACACAGTGTCATTATATGAGAAGAGGGAAAAACTTACAGTCTTAATATACATGAGTATGTTTAACTTCCAGTGGATTGCAAGGTTTGGCCTAAGGTCAGGAGTGCGAAAGAGAAGCATATTCTAGCTTGACTCTAGACAATCAAACTTAGGCCATGGTTTCTTGTGAAACACTTCACTCAAAAGAGACTCGATTCTAGTGCTATTTCAAATGCTTTAATGATTGTTCAGATTGATGGTGAATATTCAATTAAATCACATAACATATCACATCTTTTTTCATCAATGATACTCTTCTCTATGCTACCACCTTACGGCGTTTCCTTTGCAACATGTTGTAATAACTATTCATCCCTCTTAACCAAGAGTTATATTTAGGAACACTCAAAAAGGACCTGTGGTAAATAAATAAAACCTTTTTTATACTTACTCCAGAGGTAAATAAAAATATAAATAAACTATAGGTATGGTAAATACTCCATAAACGTATTTATATTTAGGAGATATTACGTTTTATTTAGGTGAAGCCAATGGGCCAAATACCATGGGAAAAATTATTATTAATAACATGGGATAAATACTAGGGCCAAATACCATGGGAAAAATTATTATTAATAACATGGGATAAATACCATGGGCCAAATACCTTATTTATAAAATAGGTATGGTAAATAAATAAATATAAAAGTGGTATAAATAGGTATGGTAAATAAATAAAAATATATCAAATAGGATTAGAAATCAACATCTAATTATATAAGAAGCCTATGGCTCAAATACCACGGAAAATAAAAAGTTATGGTAAATAAATATAAATATAAATAAAATATAGGTAAATAAATAAAACCTCTTTCTATATTCACTCCATAATCTATCTTATATTTATGAACACTCAAAAAGAGGTTTTTTGTTAGGTGAATACTGTTAGGGTCCTGTGATTTAGCAGATTGGTACACCAAATGCACAGCGTAACATGAGACCAGTATTTGGAGTCCTAGGACCTAGCCTGGAGTCCTAGGAACTAGCCTTCCTGGACTCAGATAGGGCTCTCTCTATTGTATACAAAGGATGTGAAATTTTTGCTTCTAGGGTTTTATTTTAGGCTAGTTGTTAAGTGTAGGGTTTGTTGTTTGTTTTGGTTGGGTAAGATGATCAAGTAGAAATAGGTGGAATGGGAGGTCTTCAAATCATTGGGCTATGGAGTCTATGAAATTCATGGATATCTCAACAATGAAACAAGATGCATAACATGGAAAATCTGTCATGGTCAAATGGATCTTGAAGGTATGTGTGAAGTGAAATGAACAATAAGTTTGTGAATATAGTAGGTGTATAAGGGCAGTAAAGAATCCTTAAAAAAATACTTTTAAACAAGAAGGGATTTAAATACATAAGCATGAATAAGTAATCAATAGACAAGGAAAACCAGTAACTCTTTGATTCAACTTAGGCAAATAGGCATTCAAGAAAAAAATTTCAATGAACTATAGAAGGCAAGAAACTCATTTAACTTCTAGTGATTTCACCTTCAAGGTTTAGAAAACATTCAAGATAACAAATAACTTTAATCAATGAAGAGGGAATGCCTAAATATCAATGATCAAGCTACAAAGAACATCAAGGAAACTTCTCAAGCATGGACAAAGGCCGTGATCAAAACATGGCCTCTTTGGCTAAAACCTAACAAGTAATACGTCAAAGGGAGATTCCAAAACAGAGTTTAAATAGCATCAAATAGGCAGGGCTAACCATAAAAAATATTTTAAACTACTGTATTGAACCATTCATGGAATAAACAAGCATAGGGAGGTCTAAGGAGCAGCTAATAATTCATTAAACAAACCCAGCAGAGGAAAACACAAAGACAGTAGAAACATGAAAGACTAAGGCGCCTCAAAGAACATTTCTTAACCTATACTCTTCTGTTCTACTATAGCATAGAAGGATGGAAACATAATGAAAACATGAGAAAACAATAACATAAGGGAGAAGTGCTTCACCAATAACCAAGCTTAGGGATCCTACAAGCTATCCTCCTTCATCATTAATCAAAACAAGGCATTCATAAACTCCACAAGACCAATTTCTTCTTCAAACTTAAGAAAACCATGTATTGCTCTCAAAACCCATCAAATTCCAACCTTTACAATGGAATCCTCATGCCCTATTTATCTTAGCAATTGAGGAGGTGGAAACCATAAGAGGCTTCTAGAAACCATAATTTCATCATAAATGTCATTTATGTGCTTGAAGACCATGCAAGGCCCAAGACACATAATGTCTAAGCTAATAAATGAAAGATAACATAACATAAATCCTCAATCAAATCTATAGTGATTTTCCCAAGAAAACATTAAAAAATCATTTTTCCATCAATTTGTGTGTTTTTTTGACTTTTTGGCCGATAACACATAGTGATGTCCATAAGTGCAGCGCCACTTTATGCAGAAAATAGGTCCTGTTGTAGCCAAGTTTTGGGGGCCTTCCCGATGTCGGATTTTTCTCCGTGATGGGTCGTTAGAAATATTACAGAGTCCTCTTTCTAGATATCCCTTTGGGTTTCTTATTGAGCACCTGTAACCTATTTAAAAATTCAAATTCCCTAGACTGCTATGAGCGCAGCGCCAGGCCTGAAAAGGAGGCAGAATGGTGAAAAATGAGATGTTTTTGGACTTTTTGAGGGGTCAAAACTGCTCCAATTTATCTGCAATTTGGTGAGAATAGTTTGCTAGCCATGAGGAATCAAAAAATGTAGATTTTTACCTCTGAGGATGCCTGAGGGAAAAGTGTAGTGCCAGTGGCGCTGCGCTAATAGGCCTTCAAGTTCTCAAAAAACAAAAACTTTCCCAAATTCCTTCAAAATTGGTGGAGGTATTCTTCAAGGGGTTTGAGAGACCTGTAGTAAATCTTGAGGAAATATTCCAAGGTTTACTTGGTATTTCCTCCTTTTAGTGCTTGAATTTTAATGAAGGCCTTTTTGAGCTTGGCACTAATAAGTTTGTTTTTTCAAGGCATAGTGTGTAGCCCAAGGCCTCTTTTCATCTTCTTCCTATGTTTGTACTCATCCTTGTAATAGTCAATGATGTATTGTGCCATGACAAGGCTCCTCTATAGGTCTTTAATCTCTGCATTATTTCTTTGAAGGAGTATGTTATGGACCTTCTTTTTTTTCCTCTTTATCACTGTATACATGGATGAGTTCAAAACTTCCTCTCAACCCCCTGCTGATCTTTTGCATTGTCATTTTGTTCTTCATCAAAGTTTTTTACCTCTTTATCTTCTGCACTGTCATCACCTTCATTATCATTGTTGAGATGACTGTAGTCATGACTGTTATGACTATTTTCTTCTTTTTTGTCTTGTACCTTACTATCTTCTTGATCACCTTCCTCTTTGTCACTGCTTTTTACCCCCTCCTTACTGTGTTCTGTCTCATTTGCATCACTACTGCCTTCAATTTTTGCATTCTCCTCACTGTCTTTGTCTTTATGAGTTTTATTTTCTTTCATGTCTTCAATATCTTTCATATATTCATAATCATTTTATGTCTCCGCATCCTCTATTTTACTGATGATATCCCCTTCATCAATTCTCATTTCATTTCCACTTTCAACCTCCTCATCTTCTTCATCATCCTTTTCCATTTTTTCACTATTTTTCTCACTGGCATCTGCCCCTGACATGGTGATTAGGGCTGATGGTGAAAAAACTTGGGCAAGAGAAGTGAAATGGAAATTATGGTGTGTAGCTCTTGGAAAAGAGGGTTATCAAGGTTAGGTTTATGATTTAGTTTCCTTGAGCTAGATGAAGGATTTTACATGAACATGAAGTGTAACTACCCTAATTCACTTCCCTTAACTGATGATCTTAGCTTGGAGGTTAGAGGAGAGTGGCAAGTATGAAGACTTAGGGTTTGTTTTGGCACTAGGGTTTGATAGCTTCCCCTTAATTATAAAAACACAAAAACACTTGGGGGATGATGAGAACAAGGCCACCTACCTGATTTAGCTCCTTTACAGGCCTTTGAAGGAAAATTTGAGGATTTCCTTGAGCTTTTGGGCTAATTTTTTGCAAGTTTGGAGGACTTCTGCATTAGTGCAGCACCCTGCCCGCACTGTCAGGTCGGCTTGTGGGCACAGCGCTAGGTGGGTCATGCCTCCATCTGAGCTCAGTGCTGGGTAGAGTCGGGTCTTGGGCGCGTTGTTTCGCCTGTGCATAGCCCCACCCTCTAAGTGCAGCACCACCCGATGTATGCGTAGCGCAGTGTAAAACTTCACCTTGAAGATTCCTATTCGCGCAACGCCAGAGTCTGTGAGCGCAACGCCAGGGACTTGGCTTAGAAACTGTCCAAATTCTCAGAAATTTTACTTTTTCTATGTTTTGTTACTTTATAATTGGTCTGATATCATTTTGAACTTTTTGAAGGTGTTTTTAAAACTTCTCAAGGAACTTATTATCCCTTTGGTGATGGCACCCTCTTAATGACTTTTGACAGTGATATAACCAATTTTGACAAAGATTATAAATGAGGCATGCTATGTCTCTTCTAGGCCATTTCTGGTTTGTTGTAGATGACATAACACAGTCGCTTTGGTCTCCTTTTTCATTTTTTGGATTTTGACAACTTCAGTTACTCAACAGTGAACTCATGCTCATGTTATTTTTTACCTTGTAACCCAAAACTAAACGTTCATTCCTTTGACCCTTTGAAGGCCATTGTCTGTGTTTGAAAACTTGCACTCCCTCATACTGATATTGCTTTGCATTTCTTCCCTTCGATGCAGTGAATCACTTTTACCTTGGAAAACCATGGAGGTCACCTTCTGATATATTCTTCAATCTTCTGCTGTCGTGATGGAGGCCCATAGTCTTCATTTATAACTTCTAAAAATCTTCAATTTGTCCTTGTTTGTGTTTATGTGCTTGTTTCCTTGCAGTCTTCTGCATTGGCTTCTTGCTTGGCAACATTGTTTAGCCAGTTAGTCCTCAAAACCCTGATTCTCTTTGAACATAGGCAAGCTTCCTTTTCTTTTCCGTGGATGTTATTTAGTGAGGAGCTAGCCTCTTACCTTACCTCATTTTCTGCATGGTATCCATCTCAATCATTCCTACAGAAATGTTTAAGATTCACAGTTATACCTTTGCAGAATGTTGTCTTGACCAAGGAGGCATTTCTTGAGGGATTTTTGATATATTTTGGACAATCAAGTGTTGACCCTCCTTTCCATTTAATTTCATCTTCTTGGCACATGTAAAGCAGTCATTCAGAACACCAAAACAATCATATAACCTATGAAACTTTAAATGACCTAGTGGGAGGCTCTTTGGGTTGGTCTTTGGCTGAAAACTTGACTTGATGTCTTTAAGTGTAAAACAGAGCTTATGCCAAAATTTATGCATAGCAGCCCCAAAAATACTAATTTTGATTTATATAAAGAGCCTAGAGAGGTAGATTGAGACCACAAATTCTTGAGGCACTTGGTGAATAGGGGAAAAGTTTAGGCCACTTGGCAATCCAAGGTGGAAGTGGAAGGGTTATAAGTAGGTAGAACAGAGTACTGAGATCATGAGCTAAAAATGGGACAAAAATGAGTGGCATGAGCCCATGCTGGGTCTTCTGGGAGTGATAGGTTGGCCATGATTTGATAGAGTGGTGAAATAGTGAAAAATTTATCCTAAGGTTAATGAAGGTAGTGAGATTTCTAGAACTCACAATATTCATGAATTTTGTTTCTAGAAATCTAGGATAAACATCTAGTCATCTATGAAAAGAAAAAAATTATTGATGATTAACAAAGCCTATGGGCCACCATGGGTAAAATTATTATTAATACCCTGAAAAAAATATTATTAACCCTAATATTAATATTAAACTAATAATATTATTATCATTACTAAATCTAATATTCATATTAATAAATTAGAATATTAATATTGTTAAATTTAATAACTTTGGATTAATACAATATTAAATTTGTTATATTATAACATATATTAATATATCATGATATATATTAACTTTAGATATATATGGGAGGGAATAACAAAGCCATAGAGTGATAGAGGTGAAGATATAGGGGGAATGACAAGGGAGAGATGGAGATAAATTGAAGGAGAAGGGAGAGGAGGAATGAAGCGAGAGAGATGGAGAGGAGTGAGAGATCTAGAGAAGGGTAAGAGAGGGATGGAGATAGTGAGATAATTGGAGGGGAGAGAGATAGAGAGAGATATATATATATATAGAGAGAGAGAGAAAGAAAGAAAGATGAGGGAAGAGAGAGGGATGTAGGATAGAAAAGGAGAGAGAGGAAGGATGAGAGAGTGGACTTGAGAGAGAGGAGGAAAGAGGGAGGGATAGAGAGATGGAGTTGGATGGGGAGAGAGGGAGAGAATAAGAAATACGTAGAGAGTGAGAAATGGAGAGAGAGAGAGAGGGTGTGACAAGGGAGAGATGGAGAGAGAGTGTGTATGTTTAGGGGTGAGATACAGAGACAAATAAGGAGAGATGGAGAGAAGGAGATAGAAGGAGATAGGGAGGGATGTAGTAACATAGTTAGAGAGAGAGAGAGAGAGAGAGAGAGAGAGAGATGGGGGAAGAGATAGTATTGGAGGGAAAATAGGGAGAGAGAGAAGGAGAGAGGGAGGGATGTAGTAACATAGTTGGAGAGAGAGAGAGAGAGAGAGAGAGAGAGAGAGAGAGAGATGGGGGAAGAAGAGAGAGAGAGAGAGAGAGAGAGAGATATGGGGGAAGAAGAGAGAGAGAGATAGAGAGAGAGAGAGATGGGGGAAGAGAGAGGGAGGTAGGAGAGAAAGGGAGAGAGGGGATGGACGAGAGAGAGACTTGAGAGAGGAGGAGAGAGGGAGGGAGAGATGGATGGATAGAGATATGGAGTTTGAGGGGGATAGAGGGATGGAATAAGAAATACATAGAGAGTGAGAAGTGGAGTGATAAAGGGAGTGACAATGGAGATATGGAGAGAGAGTGTGTATGTTTGGGGGTGAGATAAAGATACAAAGAAGGAGATATGGAGAGAAGGGGGAGAGAAGGAGAGATGGAGGGATATAGTAACAGAGTTGGAGCGTGAAGAGAGAAAGGTGAGAGGGAAAGGGAGAGAGGAAGGAAGGGAGAGAATGTGAGAGAGTGTAGAGAGGGAGGGAAAGAGAGATGGAGTTAGAGGTGGAGAGAGAAGGAAGTAGGAAGAAAGATATAGAGAGAGAAAGGTGGAGAGAGAGAGAGAGAGATAAGGATTATGGAGATAGAGGGAAAGAGGACAACAATAGGAAAGAGAGATAGAAGTGGGGGAGAGGGAGAGAATGGGAAGATAAATATATAGATAGAAGGTGAATATAGAGAGATGGAGAAAGGGAGGGAGGGATGGAGAGATTGATAAATATGGAGTGAGAGAGCTTGTGTGTTTGGGGGGGGGGGTGAGATATAGAGACAAATAAGGATAGATGGAGGGAGATATAGATATATATGGAGGGGGGAGAGAGGGAAGAACATTTCTTGCATCAGATGCATTTATTTCAATGTAGACGGTGATTTCTAATCCTATTTGATTGCTTTCACTAGATGCATTTATTTTAGTGTAGATATTGTTTTCTAATGTTATTTGATTTCTTGTACTAGATGCATTGATTTCAGTGTAGATGATTTCTAATCCTATTTGATTTCTTACAATAAGTGCATTGATTTCAGTGTAGATGGTGATTTCTAATCCTATTTGATTTCCTGCACTAGATACATTTATTTCAATGTAGAAGTTGATTTCTAATTATATTTGATTTATAGCACTAGATGCAATTATTTCAATGTAGATTATTTATAATCCTATTTGATTTCTTGTAGTAAATGCATTGATTTCAGTGTAGATGGTTATTTGTAATCCTATTTGATTGCTTGCATTAAATGCATTGATTTTAATGTAGATGTTGGTTTCTAATCCTATTTTCTTACTTACATTATATGCATTGATTTGATTCTAGATGTTGATTTCTAATCATATTTGATTTCTTGCATTAGATGCATTGATTTTAGTGTCAAATTTGTTTTCTTATCTTATTTGATTTCTTGCATTAGATGCATTGATTTTAGTGTAGATTTTGATTTTTGATTTGATATAATTGGATGTATGATGGTACATTAATTTTAAAGTGACTGGATTAACAATGTGCATTGATTTCAGTATAAGCACAAAAAATTATTAACAATGTAAATTGATTTTTGGTTTTTAGTAATTCAACCTAATAATATTGGAGAGCAAGAGAGATAGGGTATGATGTTTACTACAATAACTCAAGCTAAAGATTTAAATGGTTTACGATTTCAACTATTATTTTCACATAATCGATATGAATATATGACAAAACTAGCAAGGGTGACAATAAGAATAGTAGAAGAAAATAGTTTGAGATTGATCACAATGAAGACTATTTGTAATTGACTACATTGTTATTATTCACATTTTCTATCATTCAACACTAATCATTGTAACTTTGCATTCAAATTTTTTATTCCATCATTAAAGTTATTAACAATATTTATCATCTCAAAAAACTAAGGTAACTAAGCAAATTTAAAATTAAAATGACTAGGTTAGTCTCAAACATATTTACCATATTTAAAATTATTATATAAATATTAGATATATTTACATATTATTGATAAAATTAATCATATCTTCAATATTTTTTCCTTGGTTGAACACAACTGAAACCAGCCTAGATCCACTTAACTCTGGATCTATCAAGCGCCAAGAGGGATCAAATCTCTCGAGCTGAAAACCTTTCCTTAAGTTTTGCGCTCAAAAAAGAGGTTTGCACCTAGAAATATTTGATCCCTCTCGGCGCTTGATAGATCCGTAGTTAATATGGATATAGGCTGGTAGAAAAAATAATTTTCTGATTAGCAAGAGTCAGTAAGAAGGTATTTCAGGTGATGAGATTTTTCCTCCCAAACATGCACGACCTAGAGGGTGGAGATGGTATTTGTCATATATTCCTGAGGGTTGGGGTGGAGGAAACAATACTGGATTAGTTTGGGAAGAATTATGAAGGCTCTCTTCTATGTGATGTTTTGATTTTGGTTATGGAGTCCCCAAATCTAGGTGGAACCACAATGTCGTTGTGCACTAGCTAATTGTAGTGCAATTGGAGAGAGGAGATGGTAAAATCTAAGTTTTATAGACCAAATGGAGGCCATGTTTAAAATCACTCAGAAATATACTCCTAAGACTCTGGAATCTATATCGGGGGTGATAGCTATAAGTAAGGGTGGATACAACTATCTACGGTTGGGTGGAGAGTTATAGTCCTTGACTTAGTTTCCCAAAATCACTCAAATACTTGTTTTCTTCATGTAATTCCACTAACAGTGAGTAAATGTTGCATTTGCAGTTGAAATTTGTGGTGATGATGCTTGAGAAACATTTATAATGTGTTACTTATGTGTATGACCAGTATGAAGCGGTTTTTGCCACATAGATGTTGGAACAGAGAATGGGTTAGTTTGGCTATAATCCATACATGGAAGGTTTTATTGATGCATAAATTGGAAATTTGTATGTAGGAAGGTATTTATAATATTTCCCATATCCATTAGTGTCACCAATAGAATATATTCTATGTTTCCTTTATTGGATCCCTAAATTACATATATATTTATTTCTAATCTTTAGTGGCATTGCCCAAAATCTTTGAGTTCTCATATGTTCAGTGAAATGAGTTGGCAAACTCGTTCAACTATGTTTAGGGTGCAACACTCCGAAATTTGGGTGTTAGCGCATTGATTTTTGAAGTAGAATATATTATTTGTTATTATGATGCTAAAAAACACTTATAATTCCTTCGGAAGTGAATGTATGAAGATATAAAAACATTGTTTAATGTGGCCTCTTTATATGGTACCCTAACTATCTCATGACACTATAGTTGTACCCTTATAAAATTTAAAGTGCCTTGAAGACGAACCTTATTTTTATTAGTGTTGGGCCAAAAAAGTATAATCTCCTTCCATTATTGACATTATGTATGGAATCACAATGATGTTTTTTATATAAATTGTTGAGCTCAATCCATTGTGGATGCATAGGAAAATGTGTCAATGGTGCAAGTGTGTAGTTTATAGATTTGTGGGTGACTCCGTGTACCCAAATAAAATTTAAGCACATGTTATCACAATATTATTCATACTCGCTATGAGGTCCTTCACAATTGAATGGGTATCATTAGCTATTGTGACACACATACCCGTGAGGTGCCAAAGTCTAGTGTTGCTATAGGCTAGAGATGAGACTAGATAAGGTGGTCGTGGCCTATAAGGTCATGGTTGGAAGCAGCGTTGGTTTTTTTGATCCCAGGCCTAACTGGGAATCATAAATTATAATAGAGGCATAAAAATTATGAGTGTTGGGAAACAACTAAGAGGGGCAGGGGGGAGGGGTGAATCATTATTTTAAACTCAAACTTTCCAAATTTATATTTTGAAATATGTATGATACGATTATTAAAGAAACCCATGTATTTATGCTACTTTAGATAAGGAAACCAACGTATATCCAGTTTACTAATTTTTTTATGTATTCTATCAGATGATTATATTCAATCATTGCATCAGTAGATTGATTACTTTTTCAGTATGTAGTAAAGAACATAAATAAATCACACCAAATGGGCAACACTCATAGAACATTAAGATTTTAGGTGGAAACCCAATGTGGTAGAAAAACATCGTTGCTGATGTCTTTGTATTATTTTTTATAAAAAAAAATTCATTACATCTTTACTAATGCAAACTCTTATCACTACAAAGACACCCACTTGCAAAAGGCTACAACCTTCTCTCATTCTCCAACACCCATTGGAAGGGAGCAACAACCCCCCGGACTATTTTACCGAATCCTACCGAAAGGGAGCTCCTACCCCCTTTATGAAGGTTTAAACCCTTAGCTCACTATGGACCATTTTTCAAAATATTTCAGACTAGATTCACCCGTATATATATCTAAAAACTTTCACTGCAAAGCACAACATCAGTATTCACAACCTTTACTGTTTAAACTACAGACTTCTGAATACAACATGATTATAAGAAAAAATCTATCATTGTTATTTATTTGTAAGGAATAAATAAATAAAGCATATATGTCAACATACTTCAGATCTTTCATACATAAGTCTTCTCCTTGCTCCTTGGTGCACACCTATTTAAGGTCAAATCATTCATAGACAACCCAATACTTGCACACTCAACACCTTGATCTTCATCTCTTTATATAGTATTTTCCTTAGCCAATACCTTACGTAAATACCTTGGTAGTATCAATAGTATTCTTTGAAAGGATAAAATAACCATTTTAATTGTCATTACTATGGGCCAATACCATGGTAAAAACACTTTGTATCCATATTACCATTGTGCGGATTCTGTACGTGACTTTTATTCACAATACCTACGTATGTTTATGACCTTGCTTCATAAGACTCACATATAATTTCTCAAACTTTACCTTTACCATCCATTTCTATGTCCATGAACTTTGTATCAATTTGCATAACCATCATGCTAATATTGAAATATTTATCAAGTTGGTTTCCATCAATGAAAACACATTATATATAATTCCAACAATATCCCCCTTTGAACTTAATCACAATCACTTTGGTGATTGGTCACTACCTGTAAATAATTACAAATACATATGTAAAAATACCAAAAGATTCTCTCCAATAATTCTTATTTCTCTCCAAACATACTCCTTCAAACACCAATCTTCTATCACCCTTAGACATCAAGGTAAAATAACTGACAAATGATAGATGAAGACTTCTTTGTAGACAGGATCATTGTAGGTCCGATTTGATGAACATGATCACTGTAGACATAGCATGCTACCCTTGAGCATATGCTGAAATTTCTGAAGGTACCCAATAGAGTACAAGATTTGATGAATAAACCAAATGACCTTTCCTATGAACAATGACTCATGAGTACATCAGTGACCCAACACAATGGGGTTACATATTTGAATCAAAATTACATCAAATTCCCAAAATAATGGGATTACATGCTTAAATGAATTGAACCCAATAGGCCAAATATGACTACACTTTACAAATATTTATAACATGGGTATTTACATGACTTTTACATCAATAAATATGACATTTATAACCAAAACCAGAGATTCACCTCAATAGTGAGGTAGAAATACCATGATAGTCATCAACTACCACCATACACCATATAGGAACCTGCAACATGAACATCTGATCACAATAACATAAAAGGAAGTTGGAGCAATGTAGCATCAATTTCAAAGCATCACCAACAACCAATCAGCAATACCAACCATACATTGATAATTTGGAATACATGCATCATTGATAACTAGTGACAAATTCAACAACATATAAATCTTCAGTAGTAATAGTAAAAATATCTAGACATCAACAAGAATATGTAACAAGACATGCTAAGGAAACCATAATGCCAACAAGGAACTGTAGGGGCATAAAATTTTCTTCCACAAAACCAACATACTGTAGCAAACCATTATCAATACCATAATATCAAACATGAAATGATAAAGACATATAGGATACTACCCTTGAATCCATGCCACACTTTTTCAATCACTAAGATGTATACACATATGTCTAATTTAGAAACTGCATATATAAATCACTGTCCTTCACACTATTCATGTATATAAATTAAATTGTAGTATTTTACAGTCACAAGATCCCCTGAACATGATATACTTAGAAAAATCAACAAAGTGATGAGGCTAGAAGCATTCCTAATTTCTATTCGAGATATTTAAAGGAATCACCTGGAAGTGGCTTTCTAAATATATCTACAAATTTTTCCTTTAAACAAACATGCTCTAGTTTGACCTTTTGTTCAACCACCTATTCTCTTAGAAAATTATATTTGATTTGAATGTGCTTGGTTTCTGAATGCATGACATGATTATTATAGATACTTATGGCACTAGTATTTTCACAAAGAATGGGTATAGGTTGAGGACAAGTGACTTGAATATCTTGCAGTGTTTGGATCATCCATAAAAGTTGAGTACAACAAGATGAAAAAACAAAATATTTTTCCCCATAATTAGATAAAGCAATAGAAATTTGTTTCTTGCTGAACCATGAAACCAAGCGAGGTCCCAAATAAAATCCTCCTTCACTAGTACTCTTGTGATCATCAACATTACCTACCCAATCTGAATCTGTGTAAGCATGGAGTGAAAATTTTATTTTTTCGGGGTATCATAGACCAAAAACTTGAGTTCCTAGTTCCTTGCAAATACTTGAAGATTCTCTTAACTGCTAGGAGATGAGTTTCCTTAGGATTTTCTTGAAATTGTCCAATAATTCCAACCACATGTATAATATCAGGCCTTGTACCTGTAATATAGAGAAATTTTCCAATCATAAATCTATATTTTGGTTGATTAACTGAAGCAGAATCATCCTTTTCAATGTGTTTTCATCCTATTACCATTGGTGTGAATACATGCTTACAGTATTCCATTCCATATTTCTTCACAATGTGTTTGAGGTACTTGGTTTTAGAGAGAAAGATACCATTCTTAGTTTATTGAACTTGAAGGTGAAGAAAATATTTTAGTTCACCAAGTAGAGACATTTCAAATTATTGCTGCATAACTGAAGAAAATCCTTGATTCAAAGATTCTATATTGCTTCCAAATATGATGCCATCTACATAAACAACAACGATCAAAAGTTTGTCTTTATCAAATTTGATATATCTTTTGTTATCTGCAGACCCATTTTTGAAGCCTTGTTGCAAAAGTTAAATGCCAAGACGATAATACCATGCACAAAGAGCCCATTTTAACCCATACAATGTCTTCTTAAGTTTTCAAACGATAGTTTTATCTTTGCGAAGAATGAACCCTTCGAGTTGTTTAATATAAGCTCTTCTTCTACATCTCCATTTAATAATTTGGATTTAACATCCATTTGATATACCTTAAAGTTATGAAAGCTTTAAAATTAAAGATACATTATTATGGCTTCAAGTATAGCTACAGGTGAAAATGTTTCTTCAAAGTCTATCCCTTCCTATTGAGCATAGCCTTTATTTAAAAGTCTTGATTTGTTTCAAATTACTTCTCCATTTTCATTCAGTTTGGTCTTGAATACCCATTTCATCCCAATTAAATTTTTATCATGAGGCATGTTGGAAACAATGTTAATATTGAGAGGGGGGTGAATTGGTATTAAGAGTAATTTTCAATTCATTATGCAAATTTACTTTACTTATTAAAACTAGGAAACCATCCATATAATCAACAACAACATATAATATGGAAAAAATATGAAATCAACATACAAGCATACACCATGAGCATCATACACATGAGACACATGGTTCTACGTGGTGTTAGTCATCAGTAATTTTTGCTTTTGTAGATGACTAAATAATTATCCTAGATTTCTAGAAACAAAGTTCATGAACATTGTGAGTTCTAGAAATCACACTACCTTCATTATCCTTAGGATAAATTTTTCACCATTTCATCATCCCATCATGTCAAGCTCAGCTCACAAGGCCCATAAGACCCATCATGGGCTCATTTCACTCATTTTGCCTATGTTTTCTCACCTTTTACCTCAATCCTCTGTTTTGTTTTTCCTAACTCCTCCACTGCTACCTAGGGCCACCAATCAACCAGCTCTTTTATATCTCCAAGAATACCTCAAGAATTGATGAGCTCAAAACTATCTCTGTAGACTCTTTAGATAAATCGAGTACATTGGATTTTGGATCTTCAATACATCAGTTTGTACAAAACTCTATTTTACACCTAGGAATCCAAAATCAAATTTTCAATCCAAGACTAAGTCCAAAGAGCCTTCCACTAGGTCACCTAGGGTTTCATAGGTCATAGGGTTGATTTGGTGTTCTAAAATCTCAGCTTTTTCTGTGTAAAGAGGATGCATTCAAAGAAGAAGAAGTTAAAGTGACTTTGTCCAAAACTGATAAAAAAACCTTCAAGGAAGGCCTCCTTGGCCAAAGCACAAATTCTGCAAGAGACAACTATCCTTGCTCACATTTATGCAAAGAATGATTGAAGGTGGCCATCAGCATAAAAAGAGGTAAGGTAATAGGGTGAATCATCACAAGAAGACATCCAAAACAAGAAAAAGGCAGCAGGCCTATGTACAATGAGATTCAGGGTTTTTGGGATTGGTTGACAAAACAATGTTTCCAAGCAAGGAACCATCACAAAGACCACCAAGGTAGAAGGCATAGCAACACAACCAAGGATATATTGAATATTTTCAGAAATCATGAATCAATAAGGAAAAAAGGTGAGGTGAACTGAACAAAAATGAATGAACTTGAAAGGGCTATAGAGAACTTAGAAGACAACACTGCTTATTCTTCTCTAACAACCCTAAAACCTAAGAGTTTGGAAAGATAGAAAAAATAGGTCAAATGAAGATGATAAGTCCTCCTTCAGAAAAACAGCAGGCATTCAAAGGATATCCAAGGTGCTCTCTAGGCTTTGTCAAAACAACACTGCCTCACCTACACCAAAGGGAGAAATGGTAAAGAGTATTAGTGTGATGGAGCCTAGGCTTCCCAGTGCAGAAAAATGTCTTAAAATGATCAAAGGAAGACAAGCATGAGGTAAAGTGCCAAAGGAGAAAATCATGCTGAGCATAAGTTCACTGTTGAGAAAATGAGTTGTCAAACTCCAAAAGGGACTAAGAAGACCAAAGGAAAATGTGTTGTAGACACCTGCAGAACATCAGAAGTGGCCAAGGAAACACATTGACATGGTATTATTTTCTTAAAATATTTGTCAAAATAAATATTTTACTGCCTAAAAAAATCAGTAAGGAGGTAAAATACATGTCTCAGGTCACTTGCAATCAAGAATGCCAAAAAGGATAAAAACAGTGTTTTTAGTTTGCTAAATACATGCCAAAGATAGTTTGAACAGTTCTCAGACTTTCAAAGATAAAAGGGATGAAAAGGATATCTACATCCCCTTAGCCATACATCACCACAAAAGAAGAAAGATGCCTTGAGAAACCCTTCAAAAACCCCTGCAAAAGATATAAAGGTAACAATCAAATGACAAAAAGGTTGAAAATATAGTAAAAGAGGGTTTTATGTCTATGATTTATTATCTCAAATGATATAAAGTGGCTTCAGTCTTCATTTCAAACTCATTTGTCACTTGGTGAAGAGAGAAAAGGGCTTAAGGAGAAAAACTGAGTTTTTTACTGTTTTTAGGAAAATTTTCATGGCGCTACACAAATCAGTGGCGCTACGCAAAAAAGGTATGGCGCTGCGCTAATCCATCCTCTGCCTATTCTGAACAACACTGCGCTGCGCAAATTTGGCCCAGCATTGCGCTAATCCCAGGTATTGTGAAAATTCAAGACTGACGCGTCTAGAGACCGACAAACACTGCACACACCTGGCACTGTGCTAACCCTCATGCAGGCCTGTCGGCGCTGTGCTAACAGGCTGACCCGATAGCTCGGGCAGGGCGTTGTGGAAATGCATAAGACCTCCAAAGGAGAAAAAGCTTGCCTCAAGGTCAAATTTGTGTCCTCCATCTCATCTCCAAGTGTTCACCAAAGGATAAATTGGTAGATGACCCTCCCTCCTTATCCCCAAGCAATTTTCAAAATTGATTTTAGTATTTTTGTGGCCTTAAAGTTCAAACCCTAAGTGGGTAAACCCTAGGCCTTGCATGTAAAGGAGCCTTTGTTTTAAAACTTCCTTGAAACTAGTTTGATGTCATGTGAGGGTAACTGAGTTAGGGTGGCTGCAATACACCTTTGAGAAAAGCCTCCTTAGGCTCCAAAGCTACTCAATCCTAAGAACCCTAGCATCCACATCACTCAGTCACCAAAGTTGACTTCATCACCACGTTCACCTTGTTTCACAAAACCTTAATTTATCAAGAAACATCTCCTATCACCATGTCAGGAGTTGAGAAAAACAGTAGCAGTGATAAATGTCAAAGGCCTTTGAGACCAAAAAATAAGGGAGGAAAAGTGAATATATTGGAACCTCAACATATAGTGGCCATCACCTCCTCTCCTAGGATCCTGTCATGTTTTAAGAATTCAAGATGTTTTCAATTTTGTGAGAAGGTCAGACAAGTGAAGAGCCATCCTGAGCTTACAAGGCTCCTCATTCTCAACTTACACAACAAGCACTCAAGCCTTGCAGGTGTTAGTATGAATCTTTATTCGAAGTGTACAAAAAAATAACACTTTAGCTAAACATAAATTATAGCCCTAACATCAAATATGGCTACCAATATCTTCAGATCTGCAGTTAGTTGATCAAGACAAATGCTGTAAAAATCCAAATCTATGCATAAAAAGACATTAAGCAAAAAAAATAAGGTTTTGCTCCATGCATCCAATAGACAAGACAAGAATAATATGTTTTAAAGAATTTCATATTAAGGGCACCTGGGAGGAAAACAAGAAAGGTGTTTCCAATTCTCCTCAATGGGATGGGTTCTTGAAAGTCCTCAGCACTTTAGATCTATAATTTTTCTCTCTTGTTGGTGTAGAAAACCCAGACAAACATAGAACTCAAAGGGAGCTCACAAAGCAAATAATGGAAAGTATGACAATGATAATGGCTCAAAGTCAGACCAAGAGTATAGATCTAGAGTGATCTAATAGGCAACAAAAGGTGAAGAATGGTAGGAAAAATCCTTCTATTTATAACAAAATATTGGGTCATTCTAGATCTTGGTGAATGAATAAAATAATATTAAACAAATCTAGATCCACCTTTTATGGAATATTTTATTATATTTGTTGGAGGGGAAAAGTATTTAACTTGGGTCAAATCTCTTTATTTGTAAATAATAAATAAATAAATGATTTATTTATCATTTTAAGGAAGTGATTGAAGGATAATTGAATAAATAATGATTTATTCAATTATTTATAAATGATTTAGTCAAATTTAACAAGGAATATTATTTAAATAAGGTTTAAATAATTATTCCTAGAAAATAATAAGATAAATAAGGATTTATCTAATTAATTTCCTTGTTTTGGGTTAAATATGACTCGGAATAATAATTAAATTATTTTTTAATTAATTATTCCATGAGGAAAACCAAACAAATATAGATTTGTTTAATATTTCCCCTTGGGGTTTCCTGTTTAGACCATAAACAACCTAATAAATGTGTTTTATTAAGTTATTTTACATAGTGAAAGAAATTTTACTTAGGGTAAAATTGGTCTTACATGGTGTAATTGGGTCCATCTAATGATAATAGGTTAGATGACCAAAAAATGGTGTAACAGATTGCCCCCCAACATGCGAGTGTTAGGAGAAAATCGTATGACCGAAGTACATTGTAAGAACTCAATCACCAGACATCAAAAGGGAAGTCAGAGAGAGGAATGTAAGGTAGACTGATGTGTTGAAGAACTACACCCAGAGGAGACGAGACTTACAGGTGCGACAAGTCTCTTTTTATGAGTGGGTACCTGTGCTAAAGGCGGTGGGGGAGGCATACCTATTACCACTGAGACAAAGTACAAAATAATAGTGCGTCCAGTAAGGGACCGAACCATAAAGTACAGGCTGGCATAGAAACGAGCCAGATAAAAGATATAATGATGGATCCCACATACATGCTATGCCTGGGATAACAGCAAGGACTTATACAATAATATTTGAGTGCATGAGATACAAATACAACCCAAATGCCCCTATAAATGGAGAAGGGCTCGCAAAGTCTGACTAATACATGAAAATCAAAGAGGTACTGCAAGCGGATAAGGCTGACATCATCAAATATATGGAGCTACATTGAAGGCTGCGATGAAGAGGTCATCCGGGCATGTGGGGGCCTACCTGTAGGGCCACCCCCTCATGAGGGCTGAGAAATTTCACACACACCCGGGAATCATTGAAAACAGCTACTGCATCACTAGACCATCAAGTACACGGATCTCGATCATGCTGAAAGGAGCCGGAGGTGAGAAAAAACCAAGTCAAAGGGAAATAAGGAGTCCCTTTGCCTGATCCGGGGCACCGAACAAGAGTGGAATCTGGAACCAAGGTACACCACCCTCTAGACCTGTCTTCTGGAATGAATGAGCTGATGTCGACAAAAGGAGGTCTGCCATAGGTGAGGTAATAACAGATCCTCAACTAAGGCACGAGAGAAAATAGTAGAGCGACTGACAGACTGACAGCAATGATGATGATGAAATGGGGGGTACTGAGTAGCAAATGGAAGACTTCCCTTTTTAAAGCATAAAGGGCATGGATGACTTGGCAGCAATTGACACGATATCATGAGGGATAGGGGGTAGTGGGACTAAAGGCCATAATGTGTGACACGAGAGAGGGACCAAGCAATGAAGGATGGAGGACTTTGGAGGGATACAAGGGACTCAGGATAGACTCCATGAATGCGATGATGACTCAACTCAGATGCTCTAAACGAGGGCGACTTGATGGTGCTGCCACACATTAAAGGTCCAATGGGGGACCATAAAAAAATGAGTACAAGAGGGTATCTCATGAAGAAAATCAACACGAACAAGGAAAAGTAGGGAGGCAAAGTGGTGCCCCAAGTACAAGTATTTTAAGTGAGGAAATCCGATTTGGAGGAGAGGTGAAGAGACCCTTCTTGGAAAAAATGTGTCCTAGTGAAGTATCAAATCATGAAAAACTAATAGATGCCCATTTGAGTGCTCGGTGAGAGATTTCTAACAGTGC
Source organism: Pinus albicaulis (assembly GCA_034641835.2). Taxonomy (NCBI): domain Eukaryota; kingdom Viridiplantae; phylum Streptophyta; class Pinopsida; order Pinales; family Pinaceae; genus Pinus; species Pinus albicaulis. The sequence goes on from CM076575.1 coordinate 322,740,362, forward strand.
AGACGGTTTGTCAAACGGAGCTACGGTTTGGCTGCAACAGGTGAAAGAAAAATCGGGGGTTTCTCTTCTAATAAGGCATTTTCCCTCCAAATTCACTCATTTGTTTGTGTAGCTGTGGTGAATGTAGAGAGGAGAGAAGGCCCTAAATCTTACAGTGATCGTAGCAGACAAACCGACCATTGGAATCAAGATTTTTCAGTTGCAGGTAAGAGGCCTAATCCTACTCTTTCGTTTTGATGGATTGAAAGTTCAGTTTAGGTACCCAGAGCTCATGAACAGGCCAGGTCACACTTTTTGGGGTCTGTTCTGTGACCTAGGTAGCAGGTACTGGGCATAAAACTGTGACCTGTCCTAGGAAATGACTTGAAAAGTGTGACCTATTAGAGAAAGGGGGTTTCAGTGTTGTTTTTGGCTGCGATCTGTGATTTTGATGGTTGAGGGGCATAAGTGCCCCCAAGCATGTTATGGTTATGCCAAAATGTATTTAGAAAAAGGGGAATCTAAACACATTTTAATGATGTGGTGCACCATTTGTTTTCGTTATGGTTATGCAATTTGAGAAAGGAAATGGAGGATTACCAATCTCTTTTAGTACTGCATATATGAATTAAATGGACTTTAAGTTTCCGCGTTGGCATACCTGGTGTCACTATCCCAAAGAGAGGATTTGGAGATAATGAACTGATGCTCTCCTAGGAAACTCATAGGTTTTTCAACAACAATGTCTAAGAGACTGGGTTTCTAATGTAAGATGAAGGAACGATAAGGGGTATCATCCCTAGATTGATCTGAAGTGATATGGGACTCTAGAGGTTCTTCTAAATGTGGAAGAATAATGGTACTAAAGTCGACACGACCAAATACACTAGGAGAGTTGTGGAGAATTTCTTCTCCTGGTCTCTCAAATATGGGTGCCCCCTTACCTAAACATTGGGTTTCAATGTAATGGCCATGAGGTGTATGCGGTTCGAACACATGGGTTCGATGTAAGGGGGAATAGATAAAGGCAAGGGTGGTGATTCCTTCCATAATTTCATCATCGTGATAGAAGATGGGGTCACTGGTGGAAGAAATACCACCTGACGTGGCGAAGCTACTTGACTCATCATCATGAGAAGAGAGGGTCACATGCGCATCGTCACAAGGGGTGATAAAAGAGTAAACAGAAAAAGGATTTAACGATGTTGAGCCTAGGGTGATCGCTGAAGGGATGTCAAGCGAAACATTAGGAGAAGTCTCCAAGGGGACTTCCACCGAGGGTCTCATGGATGATGATAGGTATAAAATGGTGGCAACAGGCTTTGTCATCATGACACTGGGAGGGGGAATTTCAATGGGATCAGGTAAATCCTCAAGCTGACCTGAAGTATACTGCGCAAGTATGGGAGAGGCGGATTGATTTTATTCAATCTCGTACTCTCAAACTACCTCTAAAGAGGCGCGATAATGCGTCAGGTGGGGAAAATGGTGGGAATAATGGCCATGGGCACCACACAAAGCACAGGGTTTGTTGGTGCGAATAGTCTTTTTGTTCTTGGCTGCGGTCGAGGAAGAAACAGAGGTTTTAGGTCATGGAACACGACTTTAACCATGGGTTTAATATGGGGCAACTTGGGACAAGTATGGGTGGCATGACCGACAACATCACACAAGGCGCAAGGCTTTGCAGGAAGAGGAGGGGTAGGGTTAGTCGGGGTGGCTTTGTCTTTGGATGCCCCATTGCGAGTTTTGCCTTTCTTTCACAGAGCTAGCCCAACAAAAGAAGGGTCCTGTTGAGGTGCTAATGGAACTGTATCAATGGAAGAAGCTAGGGGAACCAGTTGAACCGGTGTCAAAGCAATGTAGGGTTCAGGGTGACTAGGCGGGGTAGCGGCTGGAGGTTCAAGGTACCAGATGGGTATACCAAGGGTCAGGTTTGGGAGAGAAAGGGTGGCCATGATAGGAACCGAATAGACTCTGAGAGGGGATTAAGGAAAGGTATTTGACCAGTGGGGTAACGACCAGGAGGGACGACTCCAAGATGGTTGAGGCCAAGTGGAACCGACCCAGGAGGATAAAGGGGCTCATGGGTACCAGTTGTAGGAGAAGGGCCAAAAGGGTTAGGTCCGGCTAGCTGAGACAAAGGGCTAGGAGCATGTTGCGGTGGGCGAGGTTGAGGTTGCTGACTAGCCGAAGTGGGCCGCTTAAGGGTAGCCTGAGACGATTGCATCATGCAAACATTCGATAAGCTGGGATCAGAGACAGGGGGAGGAGGGAGACCAGGGAAGGTTCCAAGAAAATAGGAGTCTTTGTAGACGCCAGGAGAGACACTGGTCAAAGAATCGATGGTTTGCTTATTGGCTATAGAAGAGATGGTCGACTTAGGGGAGGTCTGAGATTTTGGCTCATGATACGTCAACTGGTCGATGGTGACTATCTTTCCATTATGAGGGAAAGACATATTGCGGTATACCATGGATGGGACAATAGACATGGCATAGGTGTAGCTCTGCCCCAAGAGAATGTTGTAATCTAGAGGGGCGTCGATGACTTCAATTTGAACACAAACAGTCTTGCCCACAAGAGTGATAGGACAATTACAGAATAGGCCAATGGGTTGGGAGGCATGGTCATCCCACACTCGAAGGGTGATCATGGAAGGGGCCAATTCAGGGGATCTGAGCTGTTTCCAAATCGAAGTGGACATCACACAGGTGGATGCCCCTTCATCAATGATACACCGAGACATGTGAGCGTTCCGGATTTTGATTGGGATTTGGAAGGTTATAGAAGCAGGAAGAGGGGGATGTTCTGATTGATGGGCATCGAAAACATTCAATTGGTCATCAACAGTATCTGCAGTGCCCATGGTGGATAGTAGAGCCTTCTTTTGGGAAGGGCATGACTGGAGGAGTTCTAGTGTTGAAATGGCAGCAAGAGATTGTGCCAAATCATCTACTATGCTATACGCATGAGCAGCTCGACCAGAAGTAGCATTTCGGCGTAATGGTCCCTTAGGAATCTTGGTATGAACCTCAACTTTGGGCTGAGGGATATGCAAGGGACCATTGGATGTCGAAAGAGGCTCTGCAGAACCTGAAGAAGGTGACTCGAGGACAGATGAAGTGGGAGGCTTGGGGTATTGACAAGACCGAGTTTGAAGGTTAAGGTCGATGGTTAGAGGTTGATCAGTGTTCATCATGAGGATCTGGTAATCGAAGGAACTAGAATGGGAAGGTTGAGTGGGCCCTTGTCCATCAGGTGGTTGGGTAGACACGAATCCTTGCTGGGGGAAAGGATTGGTAAACACATTCGGTTGAGTAGAGGCCACATTGGGGGGAGCAGTAGGGGAGGCATGCTATCCTCGAAATGTGGCTTGAGACTCCCACATCTGCTGCATCTGGGATAAAAGGGGACAATCTTGAGTGTAATGACCGTAAACACCGCAACACGAACAAGGCTTATTTGTACGAATAGGCATGTTTGGCTTGGGCTGAGTGCCCTGTTGCTGGTTAGCAGCGTTAGAGTCAATACCTTGAGGATTAGGTCCACGAGTACCAGGGGTAGATTGGTTTTGATTGCCTTTTCTCTTCCTTTGAGAGGAGGGAGGATTAGTAGCGCCCTGCTGTGCAAATAGGTGCCCCGGAGGGGATGGTAGTTGCTACTGTTGGGGTTGAGAGGGCAAGGGAGGCGGAGGTGCAAATATTGGAGGAGCTGGAGCAATAGGTTGTGGATAAGGGTAATGCTGAGGTTGGGCAAAATTGATGTAAGCAGGAGGTTGGGCAAAAGGAGGAGGCATGTCGTATCCTGGATACATGCTACCTAGAGGGGGAAAAGTGCTGGAGGTGTTGGCCCCTCGCGGAGGGAGACCATAGCCCATAGGAGGTTGAGTGTACGGATGAGAAAGAGCTCCAACGATATTTTCGGCAGAATGAGATGCCCTCGGGGCATTAGCGCCACTGGCTCTGGGGAGGTCAGGAAGGACGGTATAAACATAACCAGACTGAGCATAGATGAGGTCATATTTCAAGGCTATTTGGAGGGCGGCTTCTTTGGTTTGAGGGAACTGGGATGCGACATCTTTGCCGATGGCAGGTAAGAGAGATCTAAGGAACCAGTCCATGTAGACACGATCTTCAAAGGTAGGAGCTCGACAGAAGCTCTTTCTTCTCCGCCATTCCTAGACATGATCAGAAAGGCAGGTTGCAGACGATTGACGGAAATACGTCAAGAGTTCGGTACCAGTGTCGTATCGGAGAGGGAGCTGGAAATAAGATAAGAAGGCTTGGGCAATGGTCACAAAGGTGGTATGGGAAGAGGAGGTCTGGTGAACATACCACTTAGAAGCTTTGCCTATAAGCATGCATTGGAACAACCAAAGATGGATGGAATCATCGGTAATGGAATTGGATGAACACCACATGTGGAAATATCGAACATGGTTGGTTGGATCTTCTCCACGAAGGCCTTTGAACTTGGAAATGTCGGAGGGGAGCTTGGTTGGCATAGCAGGCCAACCAACATCGTGGCAGACAGGGTCATTGATCAACTGATTGAAATTGGGGAGACTGAGGCCTGCCATGTAAGGGAGCAAGGGGACAGCCAAGGTAGTTCCTGTGGCGGTTCCGCTAGTAACATTCCTGGTAGGAGGGCCAGGATTACCGCTAGCGTTAGGCCCTGGACCAGACATAGTGAAGGTGGCAGGGGGAGAACCAGAAGTAAAAGGAGAACCCAATGAATCAAAAGAGGAGTCGGAGTGCGGAATCAGAGGAGGACTAACTCGACGACGGCGGGAAGGAGTAGGTCGACCGATCGGAAACTGAGGATGAAGGCCAAGAAGTCTCTGAGATATACGCCTTGGGGGCGCAACGAGGACAACACAAACACGACATAGAGGGAAGAAGAATGACCAACAAGGGCAGGGAGGTGCAGAATAAAGTGATTAAAATGTCAAAACAAGGGCAGAGAGGTGCAGTGTAAATTGATTTTACAATGTTTTAAAGTATTTTCCTGGCGGTGTTAACCAGGCTCTTATTCGCTTAGGATGAGTGTGTGGTGTGCATTAATTTTAATTTTTAAACCCAGACATTTTGAGAGTAAAAGAAAAAGTGTATTACGTAACTGAAAATAAACTTGTAGAGAACAACATATAATACTGAAAATAACAGAAAATTAACAGCTAACAATGCATCAATCTAACCCAAGGAGGTGGGTCTCTCAAAAACTAGTCTAACAGAGGGAAAAAATCTAGTCAAAACACACTAAAAATAAGCCAATAGATCTAAGGTCGGGAGGGGCAGGGATATAAAGGATAAATTTGCTGAAAAGAGGTGCAGAAAACAACAAAGAGACAGAGGCAAGGTTGCTGTGAAAGAGGAGGAAAAAATCTAAAGGCAATAGGGAAAAGGGGGTGACCCTAAAGGAAAACCAAAAAAAAACTATATGAGGTGATTTGGATGGAAAAATAGCTGATCTAAAAGGGATATGAAAAGGAGGTATCAGATCTGCTAAAGAAAAGGCTAAAACTCTAAAAATTTGGACACCTGCAATAGCTAAAACTCTTCCACAAAAAGTGGAGGGTACTAAAGCCCTAGGGGGCTATATTCCCACTTATTTGAGTAAAAAAACAATAACAGGTCTAAACAGGCGGAGACGGAGGATGGAAAACCCCAACAAAAGCTTCAGACAAACCCAGAAAACTTTTAGAAAAACTGCAGAAAAAAGTGCAGGTCGTAGGTTCTGACCTATTTTCTATCCAGGTCGCAGTTTTGAGCCTAAAAAGTGTGTCCTGCAGTCCAGGTCACAGGTTCTAGGCTGAAAAGTGTGAACTGCAGTTTCGGGTCTCTCGGAGGCAGATTTCAGAAAAAGTTGTCATCTCAGTTGCGGATGATATCTGTTACCTGCGCAATAGGGCCAGAAACACACGGAAGTTATAAATCTTAATGTTTGAGGGTTTTATAGGTGAAAAACAACATAAAAATAGGAAAAAAAAGATGAAGAGAAACCCTAGGGTTTGAAGCAGCTGGATATGCAGGAATATGAAAAATGACAGCAGTCGTAATTGAAAACCCATGTGGAGTCGCCAGTTGTTAGTATGAATATTTATTCAAAGTGTACGAAAAAAAACCACTTTAGCTAAGCATAACTTATAGCCCTAACATCAAATATGTCTTCCAATATCTTCAGATCTGCAGCTAGTTGATCAGACAAATGTTGCAAAAAACCAGATCTATGCATAAAAAAACATTAAGCAACAAAAATAAGGTTTTTCTCCATGGATCCAATAGACAAGACAAGAATAATATGTTTTAAATAATTTTATATTAAGGGCACCTAGGAGGAAAACAAGAAAGGTGTTTCCAATTCTCCTCAATGGGATGGGTTCTTGAAAGTCCTCAGCACTTCAGATCTAGAATTTCTCTCTCTTGTTGGTGTAGAAAACCCAGACAAACATAGAACTCAAATGGAGCTCACAAAGCAAGTAATGGAAAATATGACAATGATAATGGCTCAAAGTCAGACCAAGAGTATAGATCCAGAGTAATCTAATAGGCAACAAAAGGTGAAGAATGGTAGGAAAAAGCCTTCTATTTATAACAAAATATTGGGTCATTCTAGATCTTGGTGCATGATTAAAATAATATTAACCAAATCTAGATCCACCTTTTATGGAATATTTTATTATATTTGTTGGAGGGGAAAAGTATTTGACTTGGGTCAAATCCCTTTATTTGTAAATAATAAATAAATAAATGATTTATTTATCATTTTAAGGAAGTGGTTGAATGATAATTGAATAAATAATGATTTATTCAATTATTTATAAATGATTTAGTCAAAGTTAACAAGGAATATTATTTAAATAAGATTTAAATAATTATTCCTAGAAAATAATAAGATAAATAAGGATTTATCTAATTAATTTCCTTGTTTTGGGTTAAATATGACCCGGAATGATAATTAAATTATTGTTTAATTAGTTATTCCATGAGGAAAATCAAACAAATATAGATTTGTTTAATATTTCCCCTTGGGGTTTCTTGTTTAGAACATAAACAACCTAATAAATGTGTTTTATTAAGTTATTTTACATAGTGAAAGCAATTTTACTTAGGGTAAAATTGGTCTTACATGGTGTACTTGGGTCCATCTAATGATAATAGGTTAGATGACTAAAAAATGGTGTAATATTAGGAGTGGATTTTGAGATCTCTGGAGGCACCATCTCTGAGGCCACAGGTATCCCTACTGTGAGTGAAAAATGGTTTAAGAAGGGAAAATTGGACAAAGAAATTTTAGAGCCCTTTATCAAAACAAGGTATAGAGGAGGCAACAAGACAGTTTTCCCTTTCTCACATGTCAAACACATATTTTCACCCTTGATGTTGGTTATCATGAAGTACTTCACCTGTGAGGGGAGATACTCCAGGATCTATTCTTATCATGTCAAACTCCTCATGCATTTCACTGGGGTTAAGGTGCTCAACTTGCCTTACTATCTTTATAGGAGCATTGAGAAAATGTGTTATGTTGTCCGGAAGAGGACTCCATCCGAACAAATGCATAGCTTGTTCCACCATTCCCTGATCAAGATGGTGGTATTACATCAGTTGGAGTAGTAGGGTATACCTTGGGAGTTATTCATAGCACATGAAGTCTTCACAACACCCAGCCTCCTCCTCAACAAAAGTTTCCCTCCTCATCTTCACAAATACCCTCACCCCACGAAAATCTCCCTTCTTCTCCTTCTATTGATGCATCAAATGAAGGGGATGGCAGTGGCAATAATGAACAAGGTGATGATAGTAGAGGTGATGAAATAAATGAGGTAGAGACAGAAATTAATGAGGAAGAGCATGAGGGAAATCATGGTGAAGAGGAGGGAAATGAACATAGCAGTGATGAAGATAAAAACAATGAAAATTTGGAGGGAGGGAGTGATGGTAATGATGCAAATGAGTCAGCTCAAAGTGAATAAAAGGATGATGCAGATGAACAAAGTGATGACCAAGAAGATGATGATGAAAATAGGAGCAGTGATCATGACAGTGAGAGATGCCATGATGACGACAGTGACAACATGGAAGAAGATGATGAACATGAAGAAGTAGCAGATGATGAAGAGGAAATAAAAGGACATGAACAGGAAAATGATGAGGCAGAAACAAAATTTGAAGAAAAGGACAATGACAAAGAGGATGACACTGATGGGACAGGAAGTGAGAAAAAAGACAGCAAAGGAGATAGTCATGACAGTCATGACACCAATTAGCCTCCTCGTGATAATGAAAATGATGACAGTGTAGGAGATGATGAAGAAAAGAACCCTAGTGATTAACAAAACCAAGATGAATCAAGTGTAGGGGCTAATAGTCCAAATGAAGACCAAAGCTACAATATAGAAGGAAGTAATGAAGGTAATGATGAGGATGGTGTTGAAGGTCAAGAAGGAAATGATAAAACAGAGCATGGGATGACTGATAAGGATCATAGTAAAGATAAAGGAGCTGATGGCAACACAAAAGGTCACAGCCATGATGAAGACACTACCAAAGCCACCATCACACCCCTTGCACACACATACCAAAGAGGGCCAAGGAAGGTGTTTGTTGCCTCCAAAAGGCAAGGAACCTTGCCATATGCATCAACTCCAAGGCTTGACAAGGGAAAAGAAAAGATGGACAAGGTTGAGAAAGGTAAGAAGAGAAAGCTATCTACTCAAAAGCCTCAATTCATTGACCTAGACAGTGATAATGAAGATAAGGAGATGGCCACTAGACTGCTACTTCAAAGCAAAGATGCACAAATCAAGGAGTGGGAGAGAGATTTTGGCATGGAAAAATACATCATTCAGTATTATAAGAATGAGCACAAGCACTTAAAGAAGATAAAAAGAGGTTTTGCCCTCCAGAAAAATATGACAAAGTACTATGCCACGAAACACAAGCTTGTTTTTGCCAAACTGAAGGAAACCCTCCTTGAAGTCCAAACCCTAAAGGAGGAAAAAGAGCATGATAGCCTTGGATTTTTGGTTGAGTCTTCTCAACAGTTTTCCAAGACCCCTTGAGGGAGGTCTCCACCAATTTTGAGAAAATTTAGGACACTTTTTGTTTTTTGTGATTTTAAAGGCTCATTAGCGCAGTGCCACTGGTGCTATGCTAATGCATGGAGCATCCTAAGGAGGAAAACTCACAATTTTTGGGTTTCTTATCAATAGTACACTTTTCTCACCAAGTTTCAGATGATTGGAGCAGGTTTAACCCCTCAAAAGGTCAAAAAACCCCTCTTTTTTCACCATTCTCCCATTATTTCAGACCTGGTGCTGCGCTAATGGAATTATTAGGTTTTTTAAATTTTAAATAGGATATGTTATCTCCCCATAATTTCAGCAGATTGGTGAGACTAAAACTGCGAAGAGGACATTGGAACCACTTTGGGATTCTAGGATCTAGCCCTCCTGAATCCAGAGAGGGATCTATCTATAAGTGCAAAGATTGATTTATCTTTAAGGCTTTTATGTGTGATATTAGGCTAGTTATTAAGAATAGTGGTTTTTGTTTGGTTTTGGATGGTTGAGAATTATTTTTCATTGAGTGGAAAGTCCTAAAATGAAATATTTTCAAAGGGGTGAAGATGTAAGCAATCAGAACAAGATTTGGCTGATAGGATAGATATGATGTTGGTTTTTAGTCCATTGGGCTATGGAGTCATAAAAGGGTTTAATTGTGCAACAATTTCAAGAGTGGTCCAAGGGGCAAGTCATCTATATCACAAGATATTTTAGATAAAATGATGGAATGGAACAATAAAAGTGTTGAAAGGGTGGAAAAACACAATAATTTCAACTAGGATTTATCAGTCTTTCCAAACAAGAAAAGCCTTTTAAGTAAATATTTAAAACCAACCAAAGGACAGGGCTAACCATAGACTTCTTTGGACAAGCTTGTACTAAAGCTAACTTATCAGACAAACAATCCAGTAATCCACATAATTAATTTCAGAAGGGATGAAAACAGATAAGAAAAACAAAGTGCAGCCTAAGATCAGATAAGATACTTTTAAATCTAAACTGCTTTCAGCATACTCTTAGGGAAACTTTCAGAACTACCTTTGGAGAAAGAAACTAGAAGATAGGGCAAACTATAAACTTTTCTAGTCTAACTTTATTGAGTATATAATGAAAATATCATTCAAGAGCTTCCTTTCAAGCTTTTCACATCAAGACAAGGGCAAACCAACATTCCTTGATAATGTTTACACTTAACTTAAGTCATTCTTAAACACACGATTTGGAGGAAAACATTGAGATAAAGCTTGTCAGTCAGAGAAGGGTACTGTAAACAGTAAATCCTAACTCTATGCTTGTTGCTCTTTATCAGAGAATAAGTGGACAAAATGACATACATGAAAGGAAAGCAATAACACAGAAAGAAGCACTTCACCAGTGATATAGACCAGGATCCCAAGAATCAGCTTGTATATTGATGTCAATCCAGTTACATTCTTCAAGTCCAATGTTTCAGTACAACAATCATCTTCTCTTCTCAACCTAACTTATTTTATCACAAACAGAGCTTCAAGAGCCTCTGAACACTATTTACATGTAGAAAGTTTCGAACACAAGTATTATATCAAAGTTCAGCAACCAACCCTTTACAATGTGCTCCTCAATAAGATTTTATAGGAAAATGAGGAGGTGGAAATATTTCTAGTGTTCGAGTATCATTAATTTTACAGTTAATGCAATTCTCTGCCTTGAAAACCATGCAAGGCATAAGGCAGGAATAAATTCGATCTATATCTCTGTGTCATAACTCTGTTCTGCTTTCGAGGTTTAGTGGATAAAAAGATTTGACTTTTAAGGCTATTTCTTATCCTTCTAATAACTCTGCTGATAGTTGTAATAAGTTTCTTTGATTTGAAATAACTATTCAGCTGTCTTGAGGTGAATATCTTCTGTTCTGGAAATAACTATGCCTCTTTTGAATGCTTTGAGGCTACAGGTGGCTTTTGGTAGCTGAGAGGATTCAATTAGCCTCTGATGTGGTAGTGGCGGCTTTCTAGACTGATAGATATTATTGTTTTTCATTGAACACTATTAATTTGCTTTAATTCTGTGTGTTAGGCTTAATTAAGCCTAATTTCTATCTTTTGTTCTTCAAACTGTGTTTATCTGAGTGGATTAGGTTTTTAGATAGTTGATTTAGTCTGTAATCCCTTAAAACTGTGTAAACAATCTTCAATTCTTCATCTCTTCCGTGACTAGATCCTTTACATTGATACTCTTTGCTTAGTTAAGTTTTGTTGTGCCTTGTTGATGTGCAGGTGTTACAGAGGCTTTATAATGGCATTAGTGCTCATGAGGCACCGATAAAACTTGATGGGAAACCTTGCAGAATGATCTCCTTCACGCATAAAGGCCTGGGGGATCGTCATCCCCAGTCTTAAATTCTCTTTTAAAACAATTGAAAAACCATTAAAACCTACACAACAAAGAAAAATTAAGAAAAAATCCTACGGAGATGGGTTCAGACTGCTTCAGGAGTTTAGGTTAGATTGTGACAGTTGGATGAAAGCATCCAACGATGAGGATTGCTTGATGGGGTTATATGGGAGGCGGTTGAATAAAAGGTGGGGAGATTAAGTCAGAACCATTGATCTGCAAAGATCAATGGTTGAGATCAATCATGAATATATAATGCGGAGGGGCCACTTTATAATGAAACGGAATAAATTATAAAGAAAAATGGTCAAAAAACTTTGGCGAAAGGAAAAAGGGTTAAGATTAAATTTGGGGTTTATGAACGATCCTGGGCCGTTGGATTGGATTAGTCCATAGAGATCAACGACGGAGGTTGATCGATGAAATTCTGTGGAGCAAAGGGGGGAGGGCGATGAACTGAGGGCAAGATTAAACATTATCTATCAGATCTCAAAGATCAACGACAGAGATTACACATGGGATAATGCAATAGGAAAGAGGAAAAGTGGTTTCGGTGATAAAAACCATTGGTTTCGTGCAATAAAAAGAAGGGAAGGCGGTATTGCCTTTTTGAACGCGATATACGTTAACGATTGACACGTGGCCTTTTAAAACCACCTACATCGCATAAATTTAAAACATTAACCATCAGACGTGAAATCACACAATATGTGTCCCTGGCCATTGAATGAAGGGTGGGCAGATCCAATGGTGGAGTTTGGAGCGCGATAAGACAAAATGCGCAGGCAGGAGAAGGTGGGACAGGGTCATGGCGGTCTTAATCTAGACCCTCGGATTAGGGAATGGACGGTCAAGATTTGTTGATGGAGAGATAGGTCCCAAAGGAGTTGGGCCTATAGAGTTTAATCTGGACCATTGGATTGGAAGAATGGACGGTCCAGATTTAATTCCAGGAAACGAAAACAATACAAGGCGAGGGGGTGAGCGGAGATCAGGAACAACCTGGGCCATTGATCTACAGAGATCAACCGTGGATATTCACCGAAAGGACTTTATAAAGCGGGGTTTATGAAAATAACAAAGGGTGTCAAGCTTTGATCTGGACCATCGGATGAGTGAAATGAACGACCTAGATCCAATCGGGGGTTGCCAATCTGCGGGGGAGAGAGGAAAGGTGTAGAGAAAATTTTTGATGCTATTGAACGAGGTCTGTTGATCTTAGAACCAGATCAACGACAGAGATTAAGTTATGGATACTAAAGGTGGGTATGCGGGTTTTGAATCAGAGCAATGTGGGCCATCGGATCTGGGTCTGGCGGGGAAGATATACGGCTGGGAAACCATCACAAGGTGGCCAATCGGAGGGGGGGTAATAACTATTAAAATATGTTCAATGAAAAACTCCGATGCGATTAGCGCTCGGGACTTAATCGCTTGGTCCTGGGCGCGGGTTGTATGGTGGGGAAGTGGTTTGTGGGTTTTAACCAAAAGGAGCTCATCGGAATCAGGAAAAAGGAATGGGCCTTTCAAATGCGCCTAGTGAATACTTGCGATGCGAGATTCTGACGGCCATTGATCGGTTTTAGATCAATGGTTAAGAATGGGCCAAGACAACAAACCATCAGGACTTATAAAAACATAGAAAAGTGGGTTTTTTAATTAAATATAAAGGAAATTTTGTATTGGGGAAGGGTTTTTATATACAAAAGGTTTAATCGCAGTCGGGGATTTTAAAAGTGAGGGATAACAAAACTCAATGAAACGTCCGATTGTGATTACGCGATTAGGCCTCGGCGCTTGGTCTTGAACGCCGATTTTATGCGGAAATAAAGGGGCTGGGGGCTAGGGCCAAAAAGGACTTAAGGCCTAAGCACAAAAAGGCTGTTTTTATAAATTTTCAAGTATTTCAAAGGATTTTGAAAGCTTCCGATAAGGTAAAAAAGGAGTTTTAATCATTATCAAAGGGGTTTTTATGAAGGGAAGAAGGAAAAGGAGGAAAAATAGAGGAATTTTATGAGGAAAAAGGGAATAAAAATGAAGGTTAATAATGAGTGAAAAGAGGGGTAAAATGAAAGGGAAAAATGGGCTTTTAGAAGTCTTTTTCTTCAGGAAAACAACAGATTTTTCAGAATTGAGAGGGAAACAACAGTGAAGATTAACTAAAGGATAAGTTGTCTTCATAAGACTTCAAGAACCAACAATTTTGGCAATAAAATTGTTTCTTGAAGGCTTCAAAAAATGATTTAGCCACCATTTGATATGACAAATTTTATAGGTGGCTAACAGTGGCTTCACATGGGGATGGCACCTTCTTGAAGGTGTCAAGAACTTCAGACTTGTATTCTCTGGGGTGCTGATCAATGCCTCATCCATTGGGCTGCAACTTTCTTCACTTGGATGATCTTCTTCTATTCTGACAATGTTAGCAGCCATGAAAATCAATGGAACTCTATCAAACAAGATTTCTACCTACCCAATCCTACTGATCTAACATTTTTTCTTCTTTCAAGAGTGCATTTGGATTGGAAAACTCTTTTTACAACATTTTATTATTTTGAAAGCGAAAAACTAATCTAATTCTACTTCTTATTTCTCCATGAACTCAGTTTAAACAGTTGAGTTCATAAACTTCTCTACTTAATCTACTATCTGTTAGGATTAAACAGTCTAACAGATTTTTATTCTCTAACTTCAAAAAAAAGAAAAATTTAAAAGTATACAAGTCAGGATTGAATAGTCTAACTTGTTGTTGATCTATGGCGCAAAAACAAGCTGCACATAGATTATTATTTGCAAAAAATTAAATCAAAATGTTGAAGGCTTAAGATCTAAAATTTTTAAGCACATCCTTCTCTTTTCTTTAGCTTCGTTTTTAAATTTGTTTGAGTTGTTCTCTATTTTTCTCTGGTTCAAGTTTTGGGCTTATTAGAACCAGTTTACTTCTATCTTTGACTCAAAATTATAACATATTAGAGTCATTCTTTCTTTTGGATTTCATAGGCTCAGATTTTTAGCTTGTTTGAACCTTTATTTTCTATCCTAATCTACCTAACTGATAAGCCAAGATTAAGCAATTTTGGCAAATCTAATTTCTCTAACCTATCAGCAGTAAATTGAAAACTAATTAGTCATGATTAGGTTGTATGAATAACTAGGAATTTGTTTCTTAGGAGTGGCATTTGAGCTTCCACACTTTCAGATTTTGTTTCTCTTTTTTGGTATGGGGTTGTACCTTTCTTGTTTTTACAATCTGCCATCTTTTCTCTTTCTAATGTTTTTGTATTTTTTATTTTTCTAACTTTGAATGAAATGATGAATGAATTATTTATAATGAGAAAAAAGATAAAAAGGCTTCCAAACATGATAGGATCAAGATAAATAATGTTTGAGCATCCTACCATTGACAAGACCCCCAAATAGTTCAGCTCCATTCAATTCCTACAATAAATAGGCATTGTTACCAGCAGAAGAATGAATGAGATAAGGGCCAAGCCATAAGTTATCAAATTTCCCGTGCTTGCCCTTATCTTCTCTCCTTGAATCCCACTTTATCACCTTGTCACCAACATTGAAATTACTGGATTTTTTCCTTCTATCAAAAATCTTTTTGGTGCTCTCTTGCTTTTGTAATGCTCTGTTGAAAATATCCTCTCTGGTTTGCTGAAGATGTATAGTTTGATTAATCCTTATAATCATGTCATTGTCTTCACACTGTACTTCTTGGATCAACTTCATGACTGGTACACCAAGGATGGTTGGAAAAATTTCATCTATTCCATACAAAAGTTGGTAGGGTGACATTCCAATATATTTCTTAAGTGTTAATCTGTCAGCCCATAGTGCATGTACTAACTTTGTGTGCCAAGACTTCTTGTTGTCCTCCAGAAATTTCTTGATTATGTTTACTAAACTCTTGTTTGAGGATTCTACTAGCCCATTACCTTGAGGGTAATAAGTAGTATAATGACCCAATGTTATCTGATATTTGTGACAGAATTCAACCATCTTCTTGGATCCAAATGCAGCTGCATTATCAGTGATGATCTTCCTAGGACAACCAAATCTAGAGAGGATATGAGTCTCAATGAATTTTATGATGACAGAGTCATTGGCTTGTCTAGAAGGGATGGCTTCTATCCATTTGGTAAAGTAGTCTGTTGTAGTGAGAATCCATCTATGTTGGGTAGATGAGGGTGGATGGATTTCTCCTATGAAGTCTAAACCCCACTGTTGAAAAGGAGCTTCAACAGAGATTGGATGCAAAGGTAAGGGAAGCAACTTTCTTTTGCCTTCAAAAAGTTGGCATTTATGACATGAAATTATCATCTTGTGTACATCTAGAAAGAGGGTGGGCCAATAGTAACCAGCTCTAAGGATTTTGTTCGCTATATTGTTCCAGTAGAGGTGGCCTCCATATTCTCCTTCATGGAACTCGTGCTTAAACTTCTTTGCATCATTCTTAGGAAAACATTTAAGAAATAACCCACTTGCATTTTTCCAATAAAGACATTTATCTATAATGTAGTAGTTTACAACTTTTAACTTTAAAAACCTTGCCTTGTTTTTGATAAACTAGGAGGTGTATTCAGATTGAGAAAAACATATAGAATATCAGCATACCAAGAGGAATTCATAAAATGGTCTTCAGTGATGGGAGTTGACAGTTGCTCTTGTTCATCTAAATCATTTATCATATTTATATCAAGAGCTTCAAAATTGGATTCAACCATTAATCTAGCTAGTCCTTGGCCTTTAATGATTTTAGTGGGCTTGATTTCTAAATCATATTCAAGTATCACAGCTATCCACTTACCTCTCTTACCATCTGGGTCCTGTGTTAGGATGTCTTTTACAACTGAGTTAGGAACAAAGGCAATTATGTGGGAGTGCAAAATGTAAACTCTGAAGTCTTTTAAGGGTTTGACTAAGGCAAAGGCTTGTTTTTCAATAATGATGTACTTCAGAGGAGCATATCTCAATGCCTTGCTAAATAATGCAATGGGATGCTCTTGTCCCTGTGTATTTTTCTGCAATAGGACAACAGCTATTGTATGTTCTGATGCAAATGAAAAAATGTAAAAATATTTTGAAAAATCAGGACTTATTAGAACTGGTGTTTTGGTTAATGCTTGTTTCACCAGCTCAAAATATTTCTTTGCTTCTAAGGTCCACTTATCCCCTTGTTCCTTTTTCAGCATGTTTGTAATGTTTCTAAGGAGCTCAGCTAAGTTGGGTATGAACCTTCTCAAGAAATTAATCTTTCCAATGAAAGATTGAAGTTCCTTGATGTTTCTAGGATGAGTGATTTACAATATACCCTCAATCTTTTTTGGGTCTATCTTTATCCCCTGTTCTGATATGATGTGCCCAATAATTTTGCGTTCTTGGAGACCAAACAGTTTTTTCTTAGGATTTAAAGATAACCTAAACTTTATGCATTTCTCAAAGACTATTCTTAAGTGTTTTAGGTGTTCTTCATCTGTTTTGGAAAAAATAGTGATATCATCAAGGTAAATAATGTTGAAGTAGCCTAATTCTTCCGAGAATGCAATATCCATGGCTCTCTGGAATGTAGCACCAGAATTCATTAAACCAAAGGGCATTTTCACATACATGAAAGTGCCCCAAGATGTAGTAAAGGTTGTCTTTAATTGATAATCAGGATGTACTAAAATCTGATTGTACCCTGAGAAGCCATCAAGCAAAGAAATTCTTTTATACCCTACTACCCTTTGTAAAATATGGACCATCTTGGGTAAAGGGTAGTTGTCTTTCAATGAGGCTCTGTTTAAGTTTCTAAAGTCTATAAAAAGCCTTATCTCTCATGTTTTCTTCCTAACTGACACTAGATTAGACACCCACTCTGAATATCTAATAGGGACAATAATACCAGCTTCATACATTTTCTTGATTTCCTTCTCAACCAAAGGTAACTGAACAGGGTTTATTATGCGCAGTTTTTTCTTAAATGGATTTTAGTTTTCCTCGAGGGGTATCTTGTGCTGAATTATTTCAGTGTTATAGGATTTCAGATCCTCATAACTCCATGCAAAAACATCAGAAAATTATTTAAACAGCTCTATGTATTTCAGTTTGATGTGAAGCTGGTAAAGTTTTAGATAGTTTGATCATCTTTGGTTTTAGTTCACTGCCTATATTACACTCTTCAGCTTTAGTTTCCATAGGCTTTAGCTTTGGCTTCTTGGCCACATCATTGAAATCAAGCAACTCTTCTAAAGGGACTAGACCTTTTGGCAAACTTTGATTGTTAGACTACAGAGTTTCTAAGTCTTTTTTTTCTAACTCTGCAACCATTTCTGTTGTGTTTTCAATATTTTCAGATATCAGATTTACATCATTCATCTCTGGAGACTCTTTTTCTTCATCAAGTAGATTTTCTTAACTAGGACAGTCTGTTTCATAGTCTGAATCTGAACTTGGTAGTTCAAATTCATTTCGGGACTGCAGGAAGTCTTATATTTGTTTGTCTTCATCAAACACTTGCCAATATTTCTCATTATCAGGGACAGCTGGTCTGAATTTAATCTGAGTTGTGCATTTTTTGGTTTCAAATGGTGTAAACATGTTCTATAAACGAAAGCTAAACTATGGGCGAGGATATTCTTTTCTCTTGGGACAAAAATAAGTTGGGATTCCTCAAAAGTTTTCAATAAAACCATGACATCATTCCTATATGCTCTAATTCTGGGGTTTTTGGTGTTGTATTCCCCATTTACTTGCCTGAAAATTAACTCTAAATCCCCATAAACTTTTATTCTTTTGGCTCCTAATTTCTTCAACAAGTGTAAGCCTAAAAGAAGGGATTCATACTCAGCTATGTTATTCGAACATTGAAAATTTAATCTATAGGAATGGCCTTCCATGTGGTTTTTCTCAGTGTTATGTATCCAGATGCCTACACCTGTGTTGGTCTTAGTGCAAGACCCATCAAAGTTCATACTCCAAAGAGGACTAGTTTCGGGTTCATCAGTTTGGTCACTATCCTCTTCAACTAGCGTGCTTTTGGATTGTTCTTGAAGATTAGCACTTTGTTGAATTTGTTTTAATTCCTCAGGTTTTTCATTGTGCTGAGGACTATTTTCTTGACTCTCAAGGTTTAAAATCAAAGGATGAATGATTTGTAGCTCTAGACCTGTGTTTTGTTTGCTGTAGTTTTTGGGTTTAGCAAACTGTTTTGACATTTCTGTGTTGTCTTCCTCCTCCTTTCTACCTACCATTAATTCAATTAAGGTCACTTGTTCAGTGAATGTCTCATCATTGAAAAGGATAAATGAGTCAAGGCCCGTATTTACAGAATAAAGGGAAGATTTTTGCGGTCTCTCTTGGCTAGCAACCATGTTTTGCATATGAGACTCCCTATAAAGTCTTCTAGTCTGATTGAAAACAGGGATGGTTGCATATGTCATGTCCATCTGCATTGTTCCTTGTAATTTAGCTCCCCAAGATCTTGATAACAGCATACCATACTTTGGGGGTACATCAGCCACTACAATATCCATTACTAAAAATTTGGCTGGAATTTGTGCTAAGTTTACATAGAGGTCTTTGATTAAGCCTAAAAATTTCACTCTGCTTGAGTCAAAGGAGTAAAGATATCTGTAAGTTCTAGTGATTTCAAGGCCGAGACTCTCCATTATAGCTTTGGGAATTAGATTGTGAGAGGCCCCAGAATCATGCATAGCGTTGTGCAAAATTTTGTCATGAATCTGTAAACTAACATAAAAAGGAGGAACTGGTCCTTCTTGATATCTACCCTCAATCTTAGGACCAAATATGAGCTCCGGTTGGTCATCATTAAGATTGATAGTATCGTTATTCTCTTCTATGTTAAAATCCTTCAAAATTTTGGATCTGTAAACATTTTGGGTGTCTAATTCAGTAAGGGGAACAGAGATATTTATCTTGGCAATTTCCTGCTCCAAACTAAAAGGTAGCTGACTTCTTACAAGGTTTGTTTCAGCTTTGTTAACCACCATTTTATAAGCAAGATGAGATTGCTAATTTTCTCTATTTACATTGGTTAAAATTGTTTTAACAGGAGCACTAGCTGAGGTACTAGCACTTCTAAGATCTGCACTCTGTTTTTCATTGTTTTGGGTGCTTTTCCCTTTGTTTTTATCAGAATTTACAGCCACTGTTTTGTCTTTCTGCTTTGTGACTTTGGGTTTATTTACAAGGTTGTTTTTTGCCAAATTTTTAGAGGTTTTAGTCTTGGGAGTTTCTTGATTGATTTTACTCCTAAGGTCATATTCCTTTGTGGTTTCTATGATGACATTTTCCATTTTTTAATATTAAAATTCATCTTCTGCTCTTTTGTCATCGTAGGGTGTGTATAGACCTTGTTTTCTATTGTAATTAACTTCAAAATCATCATTGTCTAATCTCAGCATGTTGATTTCATCTTCCTTTGTTTTTTCACTTGTTTCTTCAACCTCACTTACATATTTTTGATGAAAAGGAGGAGTAATGTGTTGATTATCCTCCCTTGGTCATTCTGAGGCTGGTTTCTCCAAAAATTCTGATTTTGGTTTTGATTTCTGTTTTGAGGAGCTGCTTGGTTTTGACTTGCTTGTGCTCTCTCAAGTATGCTCATATTTTTCATCATCTCCTCCATCATTCTTTCCATCTTTATGCTAGATGTGGAAGGTGTAGATTCCTTTCTAAAGGACACTTTCTTCTCATTCCTCATTCTTGCTCTTTTCTCCATTAAATTAACTTCCACAACAAGAGCCCCTTTTTGCATATCTTCAAGAGTCAAAGTATCTCTCTCTCTAAGTTGATAAGCCACTTTAGGATCAAATCCTTCAGGAAAATTGTTTAAAGCTGAGCCTTGTGGGGGCTTTAAATCTGGGGGATGGGCATTATAAACACTATTAAACCTAGCGCAATAATCTTGTACACTTTCCCCAGTGTTTCTGTGGAGATTCTTGTAGTTCGAAAGTATTTGGAGAGGGTTTTTCCTCACTTCCCATTTGTTTAAGAATAACTAATGGAAGGCTTGGAGATCATTAATACTGTGAGGGGTTAAGCCTTTAAACCATTTTCTTACTTCTCCCCCTAAACTCTGAGAAAATAATCTAAGTTTGACAGTTTCATCATCGATCTCATTTCTGTCAAAGTAGTCATTCATCTTATCCACATGTTGTGAAACAGTAGTAGCATTACTGGCATCATACAATGGTATATTGGACTGATATTCCTGTGGGAGATTGACTAATGGTAAAGTAAAGACCAACGGGGCATACCATGTTGCCATGATATGGGGTGGAGGTGGATTTACAAGAGGTGGATTAACAAGAGGGAAAGTGGGCTGAAGTGGAGTTCTTTGGACAATGGGTGTATGGGTAGTAGAAGTGGATGGACCAGCAATAGATTGTTGAGCTGATCTTGGATGAGAGAAACCAAAATTGTGAAGGAAATGTAAATCAAGTGGTGTAGTTTCTCTACTACCAGCATGTTCACTTCTATCTAGAGATGAAAGTGAAGACTCTGAATCTAGCTGATCTAAATCATCAAGTGACCTAGTTCTAAATGGATTTCTTAAGTCAACTTGCGATATTTGTAGAGCTGCAAGGTTTTCAGGAACAGAACTAGCTCTAAGGGGTGATCTGAAAACAGTTGAATATTTATCCTCAGGAGACTTCCTAAGAATTCTTTCAGGGTTATCAACTATCCCATGAGGGTTTGGGTCAGGGTAAGCTCTAGTATAAATCTTTCTAGGAGCCACTATGTTACGTCTTAGACCCAGTCTTGGTAAGAAAAGTTTAACCAAATATGACAGTCTTTTAAGAGGCTAACTGATCTTTTAAACAAGAAAAATTTAATCCTAAAGTCCTATAGCTAATTTTATATGATTTTATGATGATAATGGGTCTTCCTAGTGGAGCCTTAAGGTCTGTTTAGGATTGTGGAGTCACCAGGTGGAAATTTTTAGCTCTCCTGGAGGTAAAAGGTTTTATGGTCCACCACCATGTTTATTTGAATACCAATCTGTTGACGGGAAAATATGTCCGGCCAACAGTAGGGGATCTCCCCGGTAGAAAGTCCCAATTAGACTTTGAACCGTTTGGAGTAGGGATCCCGTCCGGGGTGTGGGTCCGGCTACCACTTAAATGACTATGTCTTCGGTTTCGAGCAACCTGATTGAAACTGCAAACATACACTTATTAACACGATATAGAATGTTGTAGGAGCTACAACACAATCTGAAATATTTTTTGGGTTTTCTAAGTTTTTTCAGTCCTATGGGTTCTAAGAGTGTCCTAAATTTGTTTCAACACTTAGCTACGGTGACGAGACAAATAAAGTCTACTCTTATGGCTAAGCTAGCTGATCCTTCAAGGTTTGATAAGCTCTTATGAGAATCCTAAGGTTTCCTTAGTTTGTCACTGAGTCAAATAAGTTTTATCATGATTACCATTCGCTTGGTAGTGCTTGAAGAGGGCTACTTGTACTGCAATGAACAATGTTCTTGAATCAAATGTTTTTCTTGAGGTCTTATGAATGTATAGGTGTAATTTTACTCAGAACTCCCTAGTGGAGTCACCAGAAATGTTATGTTTGGTGGCTAAAATGGCTAATATACCAAATGTTCTTGAATCAAGTGTTTTCCTGAGATCCTTAAGTATGTATAGGTGTAATTTCACTCAGAAGTCCCTAGTGGAGTCGCCATAAATGTTATCTCCCCGTAATTTTAGCAGATTGGTGAGACTAAAACTGCGGAGAGGACATTGGAACCACTTTTGGATTCTAGGATCTAGCCCTCCTGAATCCAGAGAGGGATCTCTCTATAAGTGAAAATATTGATTTATCTTTAAGGCTTTTATGTGTGATATTAGGCTAGTTATTAAGAATATGGGTTTTTTTTTGGTTTCAAATGGTTGAGCATGATTTTTAATTGAGTGGAAATTCCTAAAATGAAAGAGTTTCAAAGGGGTGAAGATGTAAGCAATCAGAACAATATTTGGCTGATAGGATAGATATGATGCTAGTTTTTAGTCCATTGGGCTATGGAGTCATAAAAGGGTTTAATTGTGCAACAATTTCAAGAGTGGTCCAAGGGGCAAGTCATCTATATCACAAGATATTTTAGATAAAATGATGGAATGGAACAATAAAAGTGTTGAAGGGGTGGAAAAAGACAATAATTTCAACTAGGATTTATTAGTCTTTCCAAACAAGAAAATCCTTTTAAGTAACTATTTAAAACCAACCAAAGGATAGGGCTAACCATAGACTTCTTTGGAAAAGCTTGTATTAAAGCTAACTTATCAGACAAACAATCCAGTAATCCACATAATTAATTTCAGAAGGGATGAAAACAGATAAGAAAAACAAAGTGCAGCCTAAGATCAGATAAGATACTTTTAAATCTAAACTGCTTTCATCATACTCTTAGGGAAACTTTCAGAACTACCTTTGGAGAAAGAAACTAGAAGACAAGGAAAACCATAAACTTTTCTAGTCTAACTTTACTAAGTATATAATGAAAATATCATTCAAGAAATTCCTTTCAAGCTTTGCACATCAAGACAGGGGCAAACCAACATTCCTTGATAATTTTTACACTTAACTTAAGTCATTCTTAAACACAAGATTTGGAGGAAAACTTTGAGATAGATCTTATCAGTCAGAGAAGGGTACTGTAAACAGTAAATCCTAACTCTATGCTTGTTGTTCTTTATCAGAGAATAAGTGGACAAAATGGCATATATGAAAGGAAAACAATAACACAGAAAGAAGCACTTCACCAGTGATATAGACCAGGATCGCAAGAATCAGCTTGTCTATTGATGTCAATCCAGTTACATTCTTCAAATCCAATGTTTCAATATAGAAATCATATTCTCTTCTCATCCTAACTTATTTGATCACAAACAGAGCTTCAAGAGCCTCTGAACACTATTTACATGTATAAATTTTCAAACACAAGTATTATATCAAAGTTCAGCAACCAACCCTTTACAATGTGCTCCTCAATAAGATTTTATAGGAAAATGAGGAGGTGGAAATATTTCTAGGGTTCGAGTATCATTAATTTTACAGTTAATGCAATTCTTTGCCTTGAAAACCATGCAAGGCATAAGGCAAGAATACATTCGATCTATATCTCTGTGTCATAACTCTGTTCTACTTTCGAGGTTTTGTGGATAAAAAGATTTGACTTTTAAGGCTATTTCTTATCCTTGTAATAACTCTGCTGATAGTTGTAATAAGTTTCTTTGATTTGAAATAACTATTCAGCTGTCTTGAGGAAAATATCTTCTGCTCTGGAAATGAATAGGCCTCTTTTTAATGCTTTGAGGTTGTAGGTGGCTTTTGGTAGCTGAGAGGATTCAATTAGCCTCTGATGTGGCAGTGGAGGCTTTCTGGACTGATAGATATTATTGTTTTTCTTTGAACACTATTAATTTTCTTTAATTATGTGTGTTAGGATTAATTAAGCCTAATTTATGTCTTCTGTTCTTCAAACTATGTTTACTTGAGTGGATTAGGTTTTTAGATAGTCGATTTAGGCCGTAATCCCTCAAAACTGCGTAAATGATCTTCAATTCTTCATCTCTGTCATGACTAGATCCTTTACACTGATACTCTTTGCTTGATTAATTTTTTTTGTGTCTTGTTGATGTGCAAGCGTTACAGAGGCTTTATAGTGGTGTCAATGCTCATGAGGCACTGATAAACCTTGATGGGAAACCCTATAGAATGATCTCCTTCACGCATAAAGGCCTGGGGGATCATCATCACCGGTCTTCAATTCTCTTTTAAAACAATTGAAAAACCATTAAAACCTACACAACAAAGAAAAAGTAGAAAAAATCCTGCGAGGAAGGGTTCAGACTGCTTCAGGAGTTTAGGTTAGATCGTGACCGTTGGATGAAAGCATCCAACGATGAGGATTGCTTGATGGGGTTAGATGGGAGGCGGTTGAATAAAAGGTGGGGAGATTAACTCAGAACCATTGATTCACAAAGATCAACGGTTGAGATCAATCATGAATATATAATGTGAAGGGGCCACTTTATAATGAAACGAAAGAAATTATAAAGAAAAATGGTCAAAAACCTTTGGCGAAAGGAAAAAGGGTTAAGATGAAATTTGGGGTTTCTGAATGATCCTGGGCCGTTGGATTGGATTAGTCCACAGAGATCAACAGTGGAGGTTGATCGATGAAGTTCTATGGAGAAAAGTGGGGAGGGCGATGAACTAAGGGCAAGATTAAATGTGAGCTGTTATATCTCAAAGATCAACGGTTGAGATTACACATGGGATAATGCAATGGGAAAGGGGAAAAGTGGTTTCGGTGATAAAAACCACTGGTTTAGTGTGATAAAAATGAGGGAAGGCAATATTTCCTTTTTGAACGCAATATGAATTAACGATTGACATGTGGCCTTTTAAAACCACCTACATTGCATAAATTTAAAACATTAACCATCGAACGCGAAATCACGTGATATGGGTCCCTGGTCGTTGGATGAAGGGTGGGAAGATCCAATGGTGGAGTTTTGAGTGCGATAAGACAAGATGCATGGGCGGAAGAAGGTGGGACAGGGTCATGGTGGTTTTAATCTGGACCATCGGATCAGGGAATGGACGATCAAGATTTGCTGATGAAGAGATAGGTCCCAAAGGATTTGGGCCTATCGGGTTTAATCTGGACCGTTGGATTGGAAGAATGGATGGTCCAGATCTAATTCCGAGAAACAAAGAGAATACAAGGCGGGGGGGTGAGCGGAGATCGGGAGCAACGTGGGTCGTTGATCTGCAGAGATCAATGGTGGATATTCACCGAAAGGACTTTATAAAGCGGGGTTTATGAAAATAACAAAGGGTTTCAAGCTTTGATCTGGACCATCATATGAGTGAAATGAACGGCCCAGATCCAATCGAGGGTCGCCAATCGGCGGGGGAGAGAGGAAAGGTGCAGAGAAAAATTGCGATGCGACTGAACGAGAGCCATTGATCTTAGAACCAGATCAATGGCGGAGATTAAGCTATGGATGCCAAAGGTGGGTATGCGGGTTTTGAATCAGAGCAATGTGGGCCGTCAGATTTGGGTCTAGCGGGGAAGATCTACGGCTGGGAAACCATTGCAAGGTGGCCAATCGGAGGGGGGGGGAATAGCTATTAAAATATGTTCAACGAAAAACTCCGATGTGATTAGTGCTAGGGAATTAATCGCTTGGTCCTGGGCGTGGGTTATATGGTGGAGAAGTGGTTTGGGGGTTTTAACCAAAAGGGGCTCATCGAAATCGGAAAAAAGAAAGGGGCCTTTCAAATGCGCCCAATGAATACTTGCGATGTGAGATTCTGATGGCCATTGATTGGTTTTAGATAAATGGTTAAGAATGGGCCAAGACAACAAACCATCAGGACTTACAAAAACAAAGAAAAGTGGGTTTTTTAATGAAATATAAAGGAAAGTTTGTATCGGGGAAGGGTTTTTATATAGAAAAGGTTTAATCGCAGTCGGGGATTTTAAAAGTGAGGGGTAAAAAAACTCAATGAAATGCCCGATTGCGATTGCACGATCGGGCCTCGGCGCTTGGTCTTGAATTCCAGTTTTATGCGGAAATAAAGGGGCTGGGGGCTAGGGCCAAAAAGGGCTTAAGGCCTAAGCAAAAAAAGGTTGTTTTTATGCTTTTTCAAGTATTTCAAAAGATTTTGAAAGCTTCCAATAAGGTAAAAAAGCAGTTTTAAACCTTATCAAAGGGGTTTTTATGAAGGGAAGAAGGGAAAGGAGGAAAAATAGAGGAATTTTATGAGGAAAAAGGGGATTAAAAAAAAGGTTAATAATGAGTGAAAAGAGGGGTAAAATGAAAGGGAAAAATGGGCTTTTAGCAGTCTTTTTCTTCAGGAAAACAATAGATTTTTCAGAATTGAGAGCGAAACAACAGTGAAGATTAACTCAAGGATAAGTTATCTTCATAAGACTTCAATAACCACCAATTTTGGCAATAAAATTGTTTCTTGAAGGCTTTAAAAAATGATTTAGCCACCATTTGATATGACAAATTTTATAGGTGGCTAATAGGATACAAGAGATGTATCAGGAAAATAAAAACATTTTTGGAAAGTAGACTCATCAGGCTTTCCAAAGAGCGATCACGGAGCCAAATCCAACATTGGGAAGGGGTCCAAAACTTGGTTGCAAAAGAGCCTATTTTCTGCTAAAGTGGCGCTGCGTAAATGGATTGTTTAATGTGTTTTTGGCCAAAAGTCAACAAAACACACTCATTTATTGTAAAATCATATTTTATTTATTTTTAAGGAAAATCACTCTAGAATTAGGTGCAAGAAGTTATTTTAGAATTTATTTCATAAGATATTTTGTGCCTTGGCCCTTGCATGGTCTATTAGGCATAAATGACATTTATAAATGATTTTGAAATTTTCCAACCCTATCTAGAATTTTTGCCCTCCTTTGCTGAGTTAAATAGAGCATGAGGGCTTCATTGTAAATGTGGGCATTTGATGAGCTTTGAGAGCAATACATGGTTTTTATGAGCTTGGAGAAGAAATTGGTGTTATGGAGTTTATGGATGGCTTGCTTGGATTGATGATGGAGAAGCTTGTTTGCAGGATCCCTGAGCTTGGCTTAATGGTGATGTGCCTCTAATTTGTTCATGTTTTATTTTTTATCATTATGTTTCATCCTTCTATATGCAGTAGAACAGAAAAGTATAGGTTAATAATTTATCTTTGAAGCACCTTAGTCCTCCTGCCTTCTATTGCCTTGATGTTTTCCTCTGTTGAATGTGTTTAAGGAATTCTTAGCTGCTCCTTAAGCCTCCTTATGCTTGTTTGTTTCATCTATGGATTAATATTATAATTTAAAAATATGATTCATGGTAAGCCCTGCTTATTTGATGCTATCTGAACTCTGCCTTTAAACCTCTCTTTGAAGTACTGCTTGCTAGGTTAAGTCAAAAAGGTCTTGTTTCGATTTTTCCCTTTGTCCAGGCCTATCAGTTTGCCTCAAAGTTCTTTGTAGCTTGATCAACAATGTCTAGGAGTTCCCTCTTTTATTGATTAAAGTTATTGTCTCATATTATATTTTTTCTAATTCTAAAGGTGAAATTACTAAGGCTAGATAACCTTTCTTGCTTTCTTTGTTTCAATGAAATGTTTATCTTGGATATTTGTTTGTTTAAGTATTGTCATTGAGTAAATGGTTTTCCCTATATCATGATTAGTATCTTTTGCTTATCATATTTAAGACTTTCTTTTTTATGGGTATATGACAAGGGATACTTCACTGCCCTTTGCCCTACCTTGTCTTCCCTAACTTAATGTCCATTTCACTTCACACCTAACCCTAAGTATCCATTGACCACACTAGATCTGCCCTGTTATGCACTCTGACTCTTTTTTTTGAGATATCCGTGACTTTTATTGACTCCATAGCCCAATAATTCAAATACCTCTCACTCCACCTATTCTACCTATTCATCTTACCCAACCAAACAATCAACAAACCCTACACTTAACAACTAACCTAAAATCAACCATCTAAAGCAAAAAAGAACACATCCTTTGCATCTAATAGAGAGAGCCCTCTCTGAGTCCAGGAAGGCTAGGTCCTAGGACTCCAAAGACTGGTTTTATGTTACCTTGTGCATTTGGTCTACCAGTCTGCCAAATCATAGGACCCTAACATGTGGAAACCCTTTCAGGAAAAAACCACCAAATCTTGTTTTTGTTTTTGATGTAAAATATGAGCACCTACTCTATTACATCAATCAGTTTTGTGAGCCACCACTCACAAGAAGTACCAAATCCCTTTCATTGTTTTATAGGACCTACATGCAAGAAGAACCAACTCAGTCTTTTTGTAGCCACCTTTACAACTTACCAGAAGCACCATGTGAAGCACCAACTTCATGGATTTGTTGCAAGCACCAACTTACAGGAGGCACCAATCCACAAGCCTTCTCAATAACCCACTAGAGATGGAAGCAACAAATTCTTGTGTGTAGGATCCAACCCACACTCAACAAGGAACTCAATGTTCTATGTAATTGGCAGCCACTCTGCTTGATATCATATCGGTTCCCTTCATAGTCCTACTCACTATGCTCACTTTGCAGCAACCCAATAATTTTCTCAATAACAGTCTCTTACCATAGCTCTCGTAGCATTCAGTTCCTTATATTCATATCCACTCTCGACATTTCATAGTAGAACAGGATAACTCTTCTTATGCTCAATCAGTGCACTCACTACACAGAGCTCTCCACTCAGCTCACTCAACTACGCTTCCTTTCCCCCCCCACATTTTCTCATTTAAGCTCCTGGGTTTTGTTCCTTTGGTGCACTTTGATCGATGCTTCCTCTGTTGCATGTTTCCACACTTCCCTAGTGTACCTATACATGGCTCTTCCATTTCGTTGTTGCATATGACTTGTTCTATTCCACTACATAAAACATGATAATGGACACCTGCATGTTTCTCTATATTGAGAGTTAATTATCAGTCCACCTGTACAAATAAACCAAACACAATCCTCTCTGTGAAAAAATATCCTATCACTCAGGTTCTCCATGCTTATTCATGGTTTCACACAAATCGATTGTGATTCAGCATGGATTATTTAATCTTCATTTAATTAACTAAGGCATGCATCGGAATACAAAGATGGTTTGTCTCACCTCAAGGTAGACCCAACATTTTTCTATATTAATCATGGTCCTTGCTGCCTTGACCCAACGATATTTGACAATTGGTAACACTCTTGAGACTAACTCCTCTACGCAATCCTGGTCCTTCCTGCCTTGACCCATCGATATTACTCCTGGGACCAACTCCTTTTCACAATCGTATTCCTTTCTCCTGACTCGTCCATCTTCCATATGCCTTTGTACTATTATATTGGAGCCAAAACATATTGTAACTCATACAAGAGGAACATTACAAGATCACTAAGTTTCGATACCCTTAGCCCCCTTTTGTCACTTTTCCTCTCATGTTATTCCACCATGGGATTGGGAGCTATGATCTGCGACTTCATATACCGCTGTAGTGTTATATCAGACCCCCTGCATATTGTAACTTACATTGAAAGGCCCTTACCAAATCGCAAAATCCCGATTGGAGTTTAGCCTCTTCTGCTTAGCCCTCAACAGTCTTCACACCATATGACCACTGCCTATGACTTCCAGTATAGCACTTAGGTGCCAAGCCGTCAGAATCCTATGAGGAGTCTATCCCCCTGTGTTATAGATCTCTCTCTTGGTTCTTATGAGCTTCCCCTACCAAGCGCTAACACATACATCGAAGCTCCATAGGCATTGTATCTTTTTCAAATGTGCATTTACATAGGATTTACAAACTCTACATCCTTCGATATACTCATATCACTTAGGTTCTAGCTCCATTGTGCGCCCTTGGTTCTTTGGGTCTTCATATGACCATGTGCTATTTAATATCGGAGTCCCCTTTATCATAACATTTTCAAATACAATTTGTATAGGAATTATGAGGTCCTCAATGTCCGATACACTAACCTTCGATATTCTAACCTCCGATATGACGTCATGCTCTCATCGCTTCTCCATGTGGTGCCTTCTGAGTGGTGACACGTGTTACTCTAAGTTTCCCCATTGGGCCACCAAAAGTACCAAAACATGCTACCACGTGTCCACCTTACTGCCACGTCATGTTGCCGTCAGTTTCCACTATAGCTTCTCGGAACCAATCTCTTGCCACCATGTGTCCTGCCAAAGGAGAGAGAAGAGGGCCCGCAAGACGTTGATTTTGTAGAAGAATCCTTTGATAATTTATCTTCTACATTTATCGGCACTTTTAACACTATAGGGAAGACTGAATATCATAACTTCTTAAAACACTTTTGTTAAGAACTTCCGATATTTAGATATCCTAGACCTATGATATTACGATGGCCTCGAGCTTATGACATTTTGATGGACTCCAACTTGTGATATCCCGATGGCCTCCAACTTTTGATATCTCAATATGACATGCTCTGATGTCCCAATATTCTTCAACCTATGTTATAGCCTGCTGTGATGCTCTGATATCGGGTCTCGATGTGCTCAGACCTCCGATATTTTGGCCTGTGTTGGAAATATGATTCTTATGTCTTAGTATGTTGTCTTTGATGGCAACCAACTTGATGAGTTGCCTTTTGATAACTGTTAGAAAATTAAATATTACAGAGCAATGCAACACATAAAATATGCAGAAAATAAAAGCACACAAAACACATAAAACCAGAGAGACACAGATATACGTGGTTCACCCAGTTTGGGCTACGTCCACCCCGAACAGCCAGTCCTTCCTTTCTATTATCCAGTAAAAATTGAAGAGACAAAACCTACAGCAGATCCGCTGTAATATCCTCTGTTCTCTCTCATAGTCTCCCTCTCTGTTTCTCGCTCCGAGAATACACACACACTACACAGCCGCAATACAATACCCTCATAATATACAAGGGGGTTTCCTTCTAGGGAAAAAAACCCTAAACTAAACATAACTTCTACTTTCATATCATCCGCTTATGAATGGCCCAGATTGACTAGAAATTACTATACTCTTTTACAGAACCCATCTGTTTTTAGCCCGGGAGGCGCCCCCGAAACCCCACGCTGGGGGGGTCTCTCGTCGCTCGCCCCCCCCATAGTTTACGACAATGATTAATTTACGGGTGGGTGCCCATTTAAGTACGGGGGCCCACAATCTTTATGATCTAGTATGAATAATCAGGCTCCACACCCAACAATCTCCCACTTGGAGACCGATTGTAGCAACTCCACCATTGCTTCATTCGCTAGACAATTACTCCTCTTTGGACTTGGTTGTTCCTCATCTTCATCGTCATCCTTGAAGACCAATTGAAACTGAGCATGTTCTCAGTTTCTCCCTGGTTACAACTTTTGTTAGCATATCTGCAGGATTCTGGCTAGTGTGTATCTTTTCCAACTTCAACTCTCCATCTTCCAATACTGACCGTATGAAATGGTACTTGAGATGTATGTGTTTAGTCCTGGAATGAAATGCTGAGTTCTTTGCAAGATGAATAGCACTTTGGCTATCACTGTATAGTGTGCCCATATCATGCTTCTTACCCAATTCATCCATAAACCTTTTTAACCAAATCATTTCTTTACTAGCCTCTGTAGCAGCAACATACTCTGCTTCTGTTGTTGAAAGTGCAACAACACTTTGGATTTTTGAAACCCAACTGACAGTTGTTCCACCTATAGTAAATACATATCCTGTAGTGCTCCTCCTGTTATCTCTGTCACTTGCCATATCTGCATCAACATATCCCTGTAGAGCAATGTTTAAACCACCAAAGCATAATGCTTGATTTGTGGTACCTCTCAAATATCTGAGAATCCATTTTACTGCCATCCAATGTTCTTTTCCTAGATTATTCATGTACCTGCTTACAACTCCCACTGCATGTGCAATATCAGGCCTTGTGCAGACCATTGCATACAATAAGCTTCCAACTGCTTATGCATATGGAACTTTAGACATATAATCCATGTCTTCTTGGGTCTTTGGGCACATCTCCTTACTAAGTTTGAAATGGCTAGCAAAAGGTGTACTAACTGGTTTTGCATTGTGCATATTAAATATTTTCAACACCTTTTTTATGTACTCATTTTGAGACAGTGTTAATTTTCGATTTTTCCTATCTCTGGTTATTCTCATACCAAGGATCTATTTTGCAGCTCCCAAATCCTTCATTGCAAATGAATTTGCCAATTTTTGTTTGAGCACATTTATTTTCTGCATGTTAGACCCTGCAACAAGCATGTCATCTACATACAATAACAATATAATATAGCTGCCATCATTTTTCTTTTTTAGATAAACACAATGATCAGAGTGACATCTAGTATAACCTTGTTCAGACATAAACTTGTCAAATTTTAGATACCACTGCCTTGGAGCCTATTTTAAGCCATACAAGCTCTTCTTTAACCTGCACAATAATTTTTCTTTCCCTTTGACCTCATATCCTTCTGGTTGCTCCATATAGATCTCTTCCTCCAAATCTCCATAGAGAAATGATGTCTTCACATCTAACTATTCAAGATGTAAATCTTCCGCTTCTACAAGACTTAAAATAGTTCTGATTGGGATCATCTTAACAACAGGAGAAAATATTTCATCAAAATCAATACCTTTCTTCTGTGCAAACCCCTTCACCATAAATATAGCTTTGTACCTATGTTTTCGTCCGTCTTCTTCCTTCAGCCTATAAACCCATTTATTTTGCAATGTAGTTTTACCTGCAGGCAACCTGACTAAGTCCCAAGTCTGGTTATGCATTAAGGAGATCATCTTTTCTTCCATGGCTAGCTCCCACTTCTTCCTACTTTCAACCTGCATTTCTTCTTCATAACATTCAAGTTCACTAGAATCAGTCAACAATAAATAATATAATGAGGGAGAGTATCGTTCAGGGGGTCTACTTATCCTTGTAGATCTTCTAGCACCACTTTCAAGTGTTTGAGGTGCCTGTTGTTGTTGTGGTGGTTGTTGTTTTTGTGGATCTTGATTATTATTATTTTTAGGCACCTTTACCTTTTATGTGATCTCATCAAGAACTGTGTATTCTTTTTTTTCTTTTTCCTGTTTCTTTTCCTGCAATTGATTTTTATACAATACCTTCTCATTGAATATTACATCTCTGCTCCTAATGATTTTGTGATTTTCATAATCATATAAGCGATAAAAAAAATCATTAACACCATATCCAATAAAGGTACATTTCTTTGATTTTGCCTCAAGCTTGGTTATGTTTTCTTTATTAATATGGACAAAGGCTTCACAACCAAAAGGCTTTAAAAAAGATTAGTTTACCTTTTTACCTGTCCATGCTTCCTCTGGAATACCACCATCCAAGGAACTTGAAGGCCCTCTGTTTATTAGATAAACAGAAGTATCTACAGCATCTGCCCAAAATTGTAAAGGCAATCTAAACCTAAAATCATGCACTTTGTGCTCCATGATTGTTCTGTTCATCCCCTTTCCCTGAGAGAGCTAGTTTCTTGGCATTGTTCTTGGGCCACATGCTTCTCTCTGTGAATTCCATGCTCTGAACAGTACCTATCAAACTCTTTGCTGCAATATTCACCTCCATTGTCTGATCTGAGACACTTCAACTTATTTCCTGTCTCAATCTCAACCAAATCTTTCCATTTCTTGAAAGTATTAAATACATCATATTTATTCTGAATACAATAAATCCAAGTTTTTCTAGTTGCATCATCAATAAAAGTAACATAATAATGAGAGCCACCGAGAGATGATACCTGAGCAGGTCCCCATACATTTGTATGCACAAGCTCTAATTTTTCGCTCTTCTTTTCTTTCCCAACTCTGAGAAATCTGACTCTCTTCTGTTTTCCATAAATGCAATTCTCACAGAAATCCAAATCAACATTCTTCAAACCCGACAACAAATTTCTTGAGTGAAGAATCTTCATCCCCTTCTCACTCATGTGTCCGAGCCTATGATGCCATAATGCTACATCTGCTCCTTTGGAAGTTAAAGCATTAACAAAGTTAGAAATACCATTGCATAAATACAATGTACCAACCTTTTTGCCTTTTTCTATTACCAGGGCTCCTTTGGTGACCTTCCAAGTTTTATCCGTGAAAGTTGTCACACAACCTTCACTACCTAACTGCCCTGTTGAAATCATATTTTTCTTTAGATCTAGAACATGCCTTACCTCCTTTAATAGCCATTGGTTTTCATTTTGCTATTTTACAAGAACCTTACCTATTCCAACAATTTTACAGGGTTTATCATCACCCAAATGGACTTGTCCAAAATCTCCTTGAACATAGTCATGAAAATATTTCTTATCAGGTATGGCATGGAATGAAGCCCCTGAATCTACAACCCAAGAATCAGTAACATTTTCGAAAGAAAGAATCAAAGCATCTTGTAACACATCACCTATCACATTTTCTTCATGATTGTTTTCTTTCTATGTGTCTCCTTCTTTTCCCTTCCGAGATCTACAATCTTTCTTTAGGTGTCCTTTCTTTCCGCATTTCTAGCACACTATCCCCGATCTGGACTTGGATCTGCCTTTCCTTGATTTATTGCGATATCCTAAGCTCTTTCCTCTTTCCATTCTCCTTCCCTTAGACTCTGCACTCAAAGCATTACCTGATGTCTCACCGGAGCTTTTCCATGGCATTTCCTCACTAAGGATAGCACCGAAAACATCATCAAACTTTAAATTACTAGATCCAGAGACAGAGTTACTAATGGCCATTACTAAACCATTCCAACTCTCTAGCAATGAGCACAAGAATAATAGAGCTCTAAATTCATCATCAAAGTTTACCCCTATAGAACTTAACTAACTGGTAACTGTATTAAAATCATTTAAATGGTCTACAACAGATCCACCTTCTGACATCTTCATATTAAATAGTCGTATCATAAGAAATACCTTGTTTGAGGCCGAGGGTTTTTCATATAGTTTCGCCAATGTCTGCATCAAACCCTATGTTGTTGTTTCCTTCGAAATATTGAAGGTGACTAACGCCGCAAGGCACAACCGTACTGTTTTGAGTGCCTTTCTATCGATAATGTTCCATTTTGCGTCTGTCATGGCCGCCGAATTCTTTGCGGTAGGTACAGATCTTTCTGATACAAATAATCTTCCATCTACATCTTCCACAGCGGGAAGTTTGGCCATTAAATTTCTCGACCCTAAACTTACCATATTCCACCATTTCTCCCACTCGAACCAGGAACCCTTCTTTCCTGCGACTTTATCAGCCAAATATACCTTCGACTCTGATACCAATTGTTAGAAAATTAAATATTACAGAGCAATGCAACACATAAAATATGTGGAAAATAAAGGCACACAAAACACATAAAACCAGAGAGACACAGATATACGTGGTTCACCCAGTTTGGGCTATGTCCACCCCGAACAGCCAGTCCTTCCTTTCTATTATCTAGCAAAATGAAGAGACACAACCTACAGTAGATCCGCTGTAATATCCTCTGTTCTCGCTCACAATATCCCTCTCTGTTTCTCGCTCCGAGAATACAGCCACAATACAATACCCTCATAAAAGCGAGGGGTTGCCTTCTAGGGAAAAAAACCCTAAACTAAACATAACTTCTACCGTCAGATCATTTGCCTAATGAACGACCCAGATTGAATAGAAATTACTATACTTTTACAAGGCAATTTTACATCTATTTTTAGCTTCGGAGGCACTGCCCCCGAAACCCCCTACTAGGGGGGGGCTCCATAAAGTCGCTACCGCCCCCCCTAGACCCCCCACGATAGCGATTAATTTACGGGCAGTGTTTCCACCCCATTTAAGGTACATGGGTCCAATGCTGTGATACAAAGTAAAAAAGATAATCAGGCTCCACACCCAAAAATAACAACCTATTTGTTAAAGATGTAAAAATGATGTTTCTACAGGTCAGTTCAGATGTGACAGAGAAAGGAATTCCAGTAAGTGACAGAGAAATGAAAAAGGTAATATTTCATAATGTATACGTAGGTTTTATGAAGGCAAACTGTGTACATACGCAGGTTTGTATACATGCAACCCGTGTATACATCCTGAATTAGTATATACACAGTTTTAATGAAGATAAGTCATGTATACACGCGAGTACAAAGAGGCCAAGTCGCGTATGCCTTTTGCACTCTAAAATTATGATACCAGGGGACATTACCATGGTTTTAGCCCACAATATTGAGTGTGGTGTCGTCTGTTTGATTCCATACAAGAATACCATCAACACTTGTGTGGTTTTGGCTCATGGTACTAGGAAAGGATAAATCTATATAAGGAGAAGAAGATCATAGTGAAAAGGTGTGCATTTGTAAGGGTTTTTACTGAATACTTCTCTCTGAAGTATATCTGCATGGGATGGATTCTATTTATTAGTATATCTGAAACTATGATGAACCCTTGAATACAATGATGGATCAGGATATCTGGACCTGAAATGACTATGTATTTGCTTGATCTATTTATGAGATGAATGGTTTTGTGACCTAGTGCATGTTTTCTGACGTGACATGAAGAAATCTGGGTAAGTCTATAGATCTGAAACTTTCTGCAAAATTAATATCTACAAATCTATACATTAGTTTGTCTCGGTGAAAGCACATATACATGTGGATTTGATTCAGCTAAAGTGTGTATGGAAGTCAAGGTTTTCTGAAGCTTGCTGGAGAGGTTATTTGTTTATTTTTGTTATATTTTTGTTGTTTTTTAATGAAGTCTTCATGTAGATACGGGTTGTTTGAATATTGTATATGTTGCTAAGTTGAATATGTACAAATTTGTTCAATGAGTTATTAAATACGATTAATGATACTGATTGAATAAGGGTTCTGCAAATCTGAAAATATACATGACCAAAAGCCTTAGATCTAGTTTTGAGACTGATCATATTATGGAAATTCAGTATTCTCAGATCTATACACAGGTTGGTGTGCAGGAAAGCGTGTATACATGCAGGTTCAGTAAAGTGAAGTAGTGTATGCATTTTAAGATAATGAATTATTAAGGTTGAGATTGTTTTTGCATGTTGATTCTAAAATCAAGGTTTATTAATGTGTTCTGGTTACTGTGATCTCACTGATCTATTTGAAGTTTGGGTTAAGTCTATTAGTGCTGACCTTTATGTTGATTTGTGTTGAAGCTGTTGGATCTAGAGTGAAAATTTATGAAATGTTATCTACACTGGATCTGAGGGTTGAAGCCTTCACTATGGAAATAGAAGCTAGTGTTCCGATCAGGGGGTTGTAGCTCCCTTCCACTAGAGGCTGGTAAACGAGATTAGGGGGTTGGAGCTCCCTTCCAGTAGTAGCTGGAGAACGAGAGAAGGTTGCAGCCTTCAGCAGGTAGATGCCTACTTACTGATATGATTCTACATCAGTACAACATTGTAAAGCAGTTTTCTATATAATAAATATTGAAGACAAAGACGACAACAATGGTGGTTTTCTCCCTAATTGGATTTCCACCTTAAATCTTGGTGTTCATGTGTGTTGCTATTGTGTGATGATTTATTCTGTTATTACTACTTACTATCTGATGCATAACTGATGATCTGGGTTAAAGAATGATTCTAAATCTTTATCTAAACAGTAAATTTATCTGAGTATACGCTAGTTTCTATTTGGATATCCGTGTACTTAAGCTATTTGGGCTAATCAAAGTCACATATAGAAATTAGTAAATAGAAAAACAATTTATTGTGATTATTGCAAATACGGATTCACCCTCCCCCCCCCTCTCAATATTTTTCCCAACAGCCTGCTTAGGACTTCAATACCCTGACTTTGGAAAACCATACCTTTTGATCCAAGAGACCATTTTTAGACTTCCACACACCGTTGGAAAGCTCTTTCAGAGAAATTTAAAAAAAAAGAGAGAGTCTGATGTAGGCTTTTATCCCATATTCTTCCTAAAAACCGACTGCAAATTCTCTTCCACTCTTTTCTCATTGACACTTCTTCTTGTGCCTCGAATCCTGAACTCTCGACCACCATAGTCATAATTTTATGAATTTTAAATAATCCTGCTACTCTGGTGATTTGATACCATAAACCTACGAATTTCATTAGATTCCTCCTGGACACTTAAAGACATTGTTTATGGATTTTAAATAATCCTACTACTATTTATTCTCTACCATATGCCTACAACTATCATTGATCACCATTGTCCTCTGGTTGAAATCAAATTATGGCCTAAATACACTCATTTACATCAAATTATGGCCTTCATACACTCATTGACATCAAATTATGGCCTTCATACACTCATTGACATCATCATTGATCTATGGCATTCCAATAAGCCTAATACTAGGGAGATTCTCTACCAGAAGCTTACAACTATCATTGATCACCATTTTCCTTTGGTTGACATCAAATGCCAATACACTCACTAGCCAACTATCCAAAAATCTATGCCTTTGGAATTGATGGAAACACCTCAACTTCATCTTCACTTTGATGGAAACTCCATATGTTGCTTCCAAAATTATTCTAGCATGATTCACCAATGACCTTATTTCTTCTGCACAGGCTATCACATCTTCTCCACAAATTCTCCCCCCCTTTGAAATCAATGGAATGGGGCTACAAGTTTTTTTTTTCTCCCTATGAAATCACTTGCTTTGAATACCAATGTTTAGTTGTTTAGATGTCCATTCCTCTTTGCAGACATATCTTCAAGGATTGTCGTCATTACTGCTCCATAAAATGGGCATATGTGATATGCTTCCGCTGAACATATACTTCCTCGTATTTCTTCTTCCGGTCTTGGACACCTAATGGGTGTTGGTTGAATACTCCTCATACCAACTCATATTTTGTATCAGTTAAAAATAAACCCGATACCAATTAAACTGCTCATGATATTGTTTTTGCTGCAAATACCAATAATTGATGTTGCATTTTAGCTTGCTCTTTTACACCGTTGTTGCTTCATCTTCTATACTCACTTCTCTTGGGAGTATTTATAGTCAACACTTCTCCCCTTGATATCAAGCCTTTCATTTTCTCAGAAATCTTCCTTTCTGAGGATAACTATTGTTGAATTTTACAACTTATCAAAGCATCTCCCCTTGAGCCAATGCTCTCTAATCTCCTACAACTTATTTCTTGCCTTTGTGTAGGTAATGATCCTGTGGACCTGACTTGATTGTGAGCTTCCTTGGCATTCCACACTTCTGCTGCAAGCCATATTATTCTTCCCAAATCATAAGATATTGTTGTGTACTCTTCATGTTGGCTGCAATTCTCCTTTTCAATGCTGATACATTCAAAATAAACCAATTTATTCTTGTAATCAATAAGAAGTCACGATCATACCTTCATTAATTAGATGCACCTTTCTGTTCATTCTTTTCTTCCTGCATTTGACTTATTCTGTAAGGAGCCTTAGTATATATATTACCATGGTGCGGATTATGTACGTAGATTTTCTTCATAATACCTGCGTATGTACGTGACCTTGCTTCATAGGACTCACATATACTTTCTCAAAATTTACCTTTACCATCCATTTATCTATCCATGACCTTTGTAACCTTTGTATCAATCAACATAACCATCATGTTAATGCTGAAATATTTATCAAGTAGGTTTTGCATCAAGGACATCATATTAGCCATAATGGCAATAATGAGAACTAGTTAAACTTAGGTAAGAACTATGAGGTAACCGCAATCTACTATGCCAATATGGGCATAAGGGAGCTAGTGTGTTTTGGGTCGATTATTGCATCGTCATTATTGTCTCGGGGCAAGATATTACAGTGACATAGGGGAGGGTATTGCTCCCTAAAATGCACAAATAGTTTGCTTCCCATGATCTAATGCGAGTGTGATAGATGGATTTTGTTGAACATAGGTGTAGTTGGCTTGTTTTGTTAATGTCGTGGTAACGTCGGTGCTGTTAGCCACCTATAAAATTTTGACATAGCAAACAGGTGGCTAAATTTGTTTCTAATCCTTCAAGAGATACATTTCCTTTGAAAACCTATCATTCTTGAAGCCTCCATGTGGTGTTTATCTTTTGAAGAGCCCTCACTACTGTTTCCATTTCAAAAGCCTCACTATTTATGAAAGAAATTTGCTCAGAAAAAGCCTCCATTGGCTCCATTTTATCCCTACAAATTCCCCATTTTCACCTCTTTTTCCCTTCACAAAATTTCCCAAAAAAACCCTCAAAATCCCCTCCTTAGCCCTCTAAACCATGAAATTCCCCTTTTAAAACCTTATGGCTCCCTTCATTTGGTTTAAAAATCCCTTTTTCCCTTTACTGGAACCCACCATTTAGCCTTAAAAACTCTGTTTTTGGCCTAAAAACCCACTTTTTACCTTATAACAAGCTTAAGCCCCTTTCGGCCTAGCCCTTAGCCCCTTACCCACATATAACTTGTGCCCAGGACCAAGCACTAAGCCCCGGGGCGCTAATCGCAATCGGAGCCTCCCTTTGGCCTTTTCCCTTTGTTAATTGAAATTTTCCGATGCGATGACAATTTTTTCTATTGCCCATCCGCTGCAATATTAACCGTTGATCTTCATAGATCTAACAGTCAGCGCTAATATCTCACTGCACCCATCACACCTTTCCAACGCCCCTTTGATTGTATATCCACCGTTGATCCCTTTCTAGGTCCAACGGCTGGCGCAAAATCGCATCGTGCTAACCCAATGTTCCCACTCTTCCTTCTCCTTGATGTTCGACTCTCTGATTAGATCCTGGCCGTTGAATCTACAAGAACCAATGGTCGGGATTTGTCTACACTTTTTTTCATAGACCCCA
Organism: Pinus albicaulis; assembly: GCA_034641835.2. Classification (NCBI taxonomy): domain Eukaryota; kingdom Viridiplantae; phylum Streptophyta; class Pinopsida; order Pinales; family Pinaceae; genus Pinus; species Pinus albicaulis. The sequence continues at coordinate 322,781,136 of CM076575.1, forward strand.
TCATCGCTCTATCGATTTAATATAGACTATTGAATCCACAAGAACCAACGACCCAGATTTAATCGCGCTCCGCCTCTTGTGCCCCCCATCATTCCCCCTCAGATCGGGTCTCCATCGTTGATCTCTTTTGTGATCCAACGGTCCACGCTAAATTTCAAATCGCAAGATCAGTGAACAGCAGAGTTTGGGCCCCCTGCCTTTCTCCGATGCGATTAAATCTCCACCGTCCATTTCACCAGATCTGACGGTCCAGATTGCATTGTACCCCACCTTCCCCTTCCACCGTTTCACTGTTCCGCTGATCTCAGGCTTAATCTCTGTCGTCCATCCCAATAGATCCAACGGTCAGGATTCGTTCCGCCCATCCATCTAACCTTTTTCCCTTTGGAAAATTGGTGCTTCCTCCTTTGATCCTAACCATCCATTCTACAGATCTGACGGTCCATAGTGAACCCACCTTTGACTCTGCCCACTTGTTCCGCCCGTGCATCTTTCCATCTCATGCTCCATCTTGCATCGTCAGATCTCCCCGTCCTACATCCAACAACTGAGGTGCATATCACATGATTTTAGTGCCCAACAGTTAACATTTCAAATTTACGCGATAAAAGTGGTTTTAGAAGGGACACGTGCGAGCGCGAGGTATATCGTGTTTTTTGGGAAATTTCAAACCACTCCAATGGTGCACGGCGATTTTTTCTTCTAAAAGCCACCCCTTCTAGATATAGGCCTTTAATAAGCTTAGTTCATTTAATCCGGATCGATGGCCCACATTTATACGCATTCCCATCCATATTATTTTCATCAGAGCATCCAATGGTTTCATCAGAAGATCTTCGTTGTTGATCTCTTCCCGTCATCTGACAGTCCACGTTCAATCGCCTTTCGCCCTCCGGGTCCCACCACCAAAGGCTCCGATCTCCTGCATTTTAGCCCTTTTCCTTTGTAATTCACCCAAACAATAAACTTTGGTGTTTTACACTAAAGTTACTTCATTCCATCTAACTCTTCCAAAAAACCTGCCCGATGAATCCTGACCGTCGATCACCACCATCTGATCTAATCCAACGGTCCAGAATTTTATGCGCACCAGACCTCCATCAGACCAGTTTCTCCTCCATTTTGCATGGTTTTCAGCCGTTTTTTGCCTGCATCCATCATTTTTGTCACTGCGCCTCCATCTTCCATGAGCCTCCACAACACCCACCTCCACTCCCAGGGATTTTTCTTAACAAATTTTATTTTGTTTTGTAGGGTTACAGACGGTGAAAACCGTTCTTTCTCACAGTCACTGTCATGGTGACACAGAGCGCAGAGAAAGCTTATTCAGAGCCAGGGATCGCAGGAAATACTCCTGAGAGGGGTTTTAAAAATGTGTTTTTGTAAAAGATCAGGGTTCTACTCTGTCAAAAACCTCCAGTGCCATTAAACTTGCATATCCATAAATAGAGACAGTCAACAGAAGTGGAAAAGAGTATCAGTGACAGTGTAAAGAGATTTAAAGCCCATTATTGAAGATTTAATGCTTTAATCCAGTGTTAGAGGACGAATATACAAATTGAAGATTTTATGAATGACCCAGAAGGCGTAATAAGGCCTAAAGCACATGAAACAAGCCATATCAGTGTTTCACATCAGCAGAATATTCTTTCCCAAGAAAGGACAATTTCCCATAATGTTTTTTATTCTCCATCAAGTTCTTGAGAAGATCTACACCCTAACAAAAGCCCTAAGATTTCCAGAGCATTAGTTACACAGTATGGAAGGCCTGAAAGTCATTTATCTTCCTTACTTGATCCAAAGTACAAACAGAGTACAAACAGCCATAAAGTACCTTAGAAACATACCTCTGAAGTAATTATCAACATGTCGAGGACTCGTAGTTCACCCAAAGAGTACTGAAAGTCAATACAGGATATTAAAACAGAATGGGCCTCAAGCACTCTTCTTCTTCCATTTTAAAGTTTCATTTAAAGTTCTATCTACCTCTATAGCCACTCTTTCAACTATAAGAACTCTTCAGAAATACATTGAAAACGTTGGTTAACCGTGGATTGTAAGTTGTTTTAATTGAGATAGAGTTCTATGTATTAGTTGTAAAATAGGCTGGGAGATGATTTCAAACCGATATCAAGCTGTTGGAAAATGATGTATATGACTGGTGTTGCTTTTTAATATGACAAGCATGTTCATCGGATCCTAATCTAAATTAGTGGTGAAGTGTTCTATCTTTGTTGTTCTCCCTCTGCTATGCATCACATTTCATTTCTCTGATAAGAATCAATAATCTAGCTTAGGATATGCCGCTATAAAGTACCCTAACACTTCCTGCTCTTCTTATCTTTGATGTTTCTACTAATTGTGCAATCTAAGAACAAGTTCAATACAATTTAACCAGTATATTTGTTGGTCTTCTAATGCTTACTGATGTATGAATTCAGAATTTGTTTTTATATGTTCATGTTGGGTTTTATCTGAAAGAATTGGGAAACGGGGGATTAGAGTTAGTTCTGTCTCACTAGTGTCCCTCTCTAACAGCCAAGCCTTTTCTAAGATCCCTTAAGTTGAAGATCGAAAGCAGAGAAGGTTAAAAGTCTTTCTCTGATCTTAGACTTCACTTTGTGTCAATCTTAAATGTTTTCTATTTTCTGAAGAGTTAACCTCATTAGGAGTTTGATCATAGATGGTTAAGGCATGTCCTGTCCCTAGATTTTCTCCTAAGTGGTCACCTTGGAAGGTTTCCTTGTCATTCCCTTCACTTCCTTATCATTTCATCTCATACTATCATCTTTAAAGATCCTCTGATTTAGATGACTAGCCCATATGAAAGCCTTGGATATTGAATTGCAAGTAAACCCTTTTATGACCCCATTGCCCAATGGATTTGTATTTTCTTTGAGTTGTCTCCCCATTGCCAAAACTCTTCTTATTCACTCCTTTACCTCGTATTGAATCCTTCTTTCATGTTTCCCAACCAAACAAGAAACAAAAAAAAACAACAACCCTTGTGCCATATAATTAGCCTAACACCTTAAAATTGAACTTCAAAGATATATATTTCTTTGCCTTTTATAGAGAGATCCCTCTCTGGATCCAGGAGGGCTAGATCCTGTGATCCCAAAGTGGTTTGATGTTGTCTTATCATTTGGTATTGCCAAACTTGCCAAATCATAGGAACCCCAATAGGTGCTATGGGGTTTGTGGTTGGAGAAACATCATGCAAAAAGTGACAAGCTACATCCCATAACATGACACATTTCCACCAGTGGCGTGGAGATAGTGTTTCAAGATCCACATGTCCCCCATAACCGCAATGAAAATCAAGCCAAGGTCAAATGAAAGGAGGCACGTCCATTGCCCATGGACACTGTTGATGTAACATAATAAGTGTAACAAGAGTAACCCTCATACCCTTCGAAAAGTCGGGCAGTTGACTCATCACATTGGGTGAGGCTACAAGGGAATATTATAGAATATATATATATATATGTGTGTGTGTACTATGACACATATTTATGAGATATATGTAATGTCAATACGATGATATGTTTAGCTACATGACTTGTATTCTGTATTGGGACTATATATATATATATATATATATTGTCGAATGTTGAGTTTAGTTCACATCCGATGCCTTAGTGATATTTGGGGTTGGAGCATAGACAAACGGTGTCGATGGCGGTAATATGAGGGCTACAAAAACAACAACCATGCAATAGGACCATTGCATAACCGTCGACGAGTGAATCATGATAACCATCAATTGTCTAATCAACCAAGATTCAGTAAGTTCATGGCCATTTTTTAAATCAACAAGCTAGGGAGTGAATGTACCACACAATGTGGCCATGGTGGGGAATGACGTTAGGTGGAGTTGAGCTTAATCCAAACACCGAAAGCCAAGAGTCGATGTACCAATTTGTGGAGAGAGGAATTCTGCTCCCATCTATCATCGACCTCCATTTTTTAACAATAGATGTCATATATAAGGCATGGGAACTGTTGTAACTCTCAGGAGAAAGTTCCTCGCTGTGGGGAACTAGTGCTCGAGACATCTTGAGATTGATTTTAAAAAATTAAAATAAATAGATGGAATGACATGCCATGAGTGTTTGCAAGAAAAGATTCTAGTCTTAAAACCCTAACCTTCCAAAGCAAGATGGCTAGAGAAGCTATGAGAGTTGCAGAGTGTTGGATTAAAGGAATGGATGGAAGAAAAATAGAAAACAAAGTTAAAATTAGGAACTTAGGAATATGAATTTAAACTCTTGCAGAAAGAATGATACAAGATTGAGAAAATGTGAATGAAATTCTTGGATGTGAAGCACTTCATTAAGGGATTTGAGATTAATTTTTGTGAATAAAATTAAGTAAATTCATTAAAAACTAAATTAAAGCACCAATTTCATCCTACACTGTCCAACAGAAGAAAAACATACATGAATGCTGAAACACAAGAAAATGACAACAACTTCCCAATGCTAAAATCAAACTTCAATATCACTTCATATTTCAGAGATAATTTTTTTGTTTACATTTCCAATCATGAGTGAACTTCTTTTCCCTTTTATGAATAAATCCTCCTATCAGTTCCAAACTGCTTTTTGAAACAGTTATATACAAGTTTCTTTTTGAGATTTTTTAAAATAATAAAATTATAAGAATATAATGTTTCTTTAATATATACTATTATATAATATATATATAATATTATATACCATGTAGACAACTTCAATATGAAATATTTTCTACAAGAGAAACTTTTAACCCTTTACAGGTATTATGGTATAATTTCCAAATGAATTCAGCCCTTTAACCCTGGGGCAGCAATACAAATATGAATGTGATTAAAATCAATCTCGACCCAGTTCGCGTGACAAGCAAGAATGAAGTGAATATGGACAGCGGGCGGGTCCCAGTTCTTTTCTTCACATATTTGAGAAAACCACTTACGCGACCATTCCATTGCTTATCCTCCATGCATTTTATGCCACCAGGGCTCTGTTGATATTAGACTTGAATACTATGAACCTTTGATAACCTGGATACCTACAAGAGGTATAATACCATATTGTGTCGAGGTTGTTACTACATCAATAATAACAGGAATTTCCTTCTGGTGTTAATGAGAATCGAAGTACAGTTCTCAAGACGAGCGATGGAGACCACTCTCAATTACATGGGTGCGTTGACCATTTCCGGATGCGATCTTTGAACATAACCAAAGTAAAGCAGAAAATGCTTCAACTTTAAGTCTTGATCCATAACCACACATACTGCATTTCAATAGATGGTGACTCAAATGCTTTCAGTTCTGGATAAGTGTTGATATTTTTTATTAACAACAGGATCAAATATTTGCACCCCATGTCTCAAAAGAGTTTACTGCGAGTACCTTTTTCTCTTGATCATGGTTGGATAGGTACAAAGTTTTATTAACCGAGGTTGACGTTGATTTTCAAAATTCAACACCATTTTCCCGAAAATTGATCCCAAAATTGTTTTTAAACTCCTTTGATGAAAATAATGTAAAACAATGAACAGTATGCCACTCTCCCTAACGCATGAATAATTAGTAATCTGAAAAGCTCCCCACATCATTCTTATGAAGATGTTATGGCCATAGCCACACGAGACCTATTGGAATTCATTGGATGAATTAATCATTTCAGTATTTGCCAATAACAAAAATTAATGAACAAATCAAGGTCATTTAAGATGGTCATCCATGTTTTTAATGAATGGGACTGTTGTTCGCATATAATTCTTATGATAAATGATTTTTCATGCTCCTATAGAAACTTACATGAATTGTTGAAATGAAATCGGTTGGCTTCTTTGACCTGGTCTTCTCGGTGCCCTATTTTTTAATATGGATCAATGCCCATAAAACCCAAATCCGTTCACAAATGAATAACAATTATAAGCATGGGGATTCAAAGGAATTTGGCCTCATATCACTGACGAAACAACCTTCATCACAAAAACCTAGCTGACCCCAGTTCTTTCACAGTACTTGTTAATTAATAGTGGTGACACTTGTATCCTGAATTCCTGATGATATTTGATTTGTATGAAGAAATGATCCATCGTGTTGCAAGAAAGCTCGATATTCTCATGGTAAAAATTGTCACCGCTACCATTGTCAATCGATATGGAGTCGTTGTGAGTAATCAAGGCCTCTAAGAGAATCATCTGGCGTGGATTCAGTGTGGCCCATGAATTTTCCGAATAATAAATCTTATATTAGATAAGGGGTAAAATATCCCAAATATAATAATATAGAGGATCATTAACACATTCAAATACCCTGTCACCTTGAAAATATTTCAACACTTTGTTCACTACCTCATATTTCAATACTTTGTTCACTAACTTGACCCCATTATGGGCACTTTCTCTTGGTATCTATGGCCATATGTATGGCATCCAATAGGTATTGAGCCCCCTTTTTTAATTTAAAATAATGAAACTTCGTCTATTGGAACCAAGAGCGCAAAAATGGCTCATAAAGAACCAAATTCCTTCAAATTTCAAAGATTTTTAATAATCAAAAGTCATAAAATATGTTCATGGACCTAACGAGAGTGTTGTCTTCCTTGGAAATATTTAGCTACAACATCTTCGTTCCAACTGGGGACAACAATTTTCTTACAAAGTGTTGAGAACTGTAGACCAGAGGCATTGGTTGTGCATGGAGTCTAAAATTCTGAAAAACATGAAATATGAAAACTAAACTTTGACATTCCTCAAAACTGATTTCGAATAGGTCTGCTTCCTTACTAAAAAACTAAACTATAAAATCTTAACTAAAATAAATTCTCAATACTCGAGCTTATTTATAAACAAGTCCTACTTATATATAGGGTTGACTTCTCTCAAGTGATGTCCACCTTCGAGTGGTACCAGGGCAGCATTTGAGTGCTAGACCTAATTCCTTCATGCTGATGAAATTCAAAAATTAAAACTGGCATGCACCATAGAAGGATTTCAAACCAATAAATTGATACATACCTCACAAAATATATCTATTGTTGACCAAAGAATGCTTCCATATATTCAGCTACAGGATCACAAAATCAGTGGAGAATTGCTCCAAAATCTTTCTTTGATTCAATATAAGTTCACTGATATATATCATAAGAATTTTTCCAACTAGGGGTGTCTTTTTCTCTACCATCATAATGATTTAGGGAATTTATACCATCCCTATTTTTAAATTATTCAGATTTGAGATATTCATGAAATTATTGCTGGGTAATTCTCATAACATTTTCAAATAACAGTCCCATTTTTTTCTCTTGGAAGAATATACTTATCATAGAAGTATTTTGGAACCTCCCGCTGACCATCTCTTTCCCATTTGTTTGCAAACATATTTACATGGGAACTAGTATCCAACTCTTCATCAGAAGCATATGTATCATAAATAGGAGCTTCTCTAGAAGTCACAAAATAAGTTCTATTTGGAAAAACTTGCAGGTGAATACTTTCTTCATTGAAAAAGTCATGTGATTCATGGGATCTAAGACTATGTTTCATGACATTCTCTTGAATAACATCTTTTTTTATTAAAAAATTCTTTACATATGGCAATCCATGACTTGGCTTGTGACCATTCAAAGATACCCTCTGGTTTCTCATTAAATTTGTTTGTGAACAAAGATGATGGAGGACATGTATTTAATTCTTCCTTTGAATCATGTTTGTCATAAACACGAGAAATTTATTGAAACTGAAACAATAACACTTTGAAGAATTAATCTGAAATTTAATTTATCCTTCTTTCAGATGGCCATACAAGTTATGAAAGTTGTGACTGTCTTCAAGAGACTCAAGGGGTTGGTCCACAGTTTCACCATACTCCATGGCACATTCTTGAAGAACATTATTTTCATTTTCTTGATAAAATAATGGTTTTTGTTGGTGTAAGTATAGAATTTTATAATGTCTAGTGCCACCTTGATTACCTTTAAGCATGGTCAACATATATTTTGCTTGAGGAGTTGTTAAAGAAAAGATTTCCTTAAATTGTCCAACATCTTTTTCAGAAAAAGATTGCTTCTTACATTCCGAAACATCTTAAAAAATAAATCTACTATGGTCCCCTTAAATGCTTGATACATTATCCACATTCATAAGAAATTCTTGAAGTTATTTATCATCAGTTTCTTCAACATGATCATCATAAGCTTTAATTTTTTTTTGAAAATCATAAGACTCAAAGAAATCTTAAAAAGAAACGGTTGTGAATATAAAGTTCTAAAAAATGAATAAAATGTTGCATGGAAATTGTTCAATGAAGAAATACTTCGAGATAAAGATCTATACCAAGCCCTAACTTCCCGGTCCAAAAAAAACATGAACAACTTTATCTTTACATGTTCATGAACGATACCCTATTTATCCATGCATTCATGAAAGCTTCATGTTGGGCGCAACCCAACTTGGCCTCGAATTTGGCTAAGTCTCTACATTTTGAGGAGTGAAGCACAAAGTATACCATGCAACAAATAATTTTGGATATACCGCGCAGTATATTAGGGGCTTCGGGGTGGGTCGAAGCCCCTCCTATTTGTAACAGGTATGGGTTGTATTTTACTTAGCCCATGGTATTTGGACCATGGCATTGTGTCGATGTAATGTTATATAAAGGGATGTAATGCTATATCAAAAGATATCATCATTATATGTTCTATGGTTAAGGGCTAGTTTGTATTTGTCTTTTGTAGCGAAGGAAAGGCTTTGCAACTAAGTGCATAGAGAACTTGGAAGACTCTGCAACTTAGTATGCAGACCACCTACATCTGTGTGCAGAGCTCAGAGAGCTGATTTTACTTAAAATATCCATTATAATACAAAATAAGAAGTTTTGTGGAGATATTTTGTGTTCTCGTGTGTTTCTTGTCTATTTTCTTAATATCAGTTGTCACACAGTAGTTATTACAATTATGTGTTATAATAGTGTAGTTTATTGTATAACGTGTTCTATTGAATGTGGCGTAGTACGTACAGGGTTTTATACAAAAAATTCAGTTTATGTATGTTAAAATATAAGAGAAACACAATAGATTAACCACATTGTGCAATCCATCAAGGTTGGAGAAACTTGGTTATGCAACCACCCATAATCACCTCAGGTGAGACTATGATCTACTTACAGGTCGTTGCTGAAAGGGCTGGTGATAAAGGGTTTTTTTGGTGCACCGCATAGATCAAACTTGGGTCAAACCCAAACCAAGCCAAAAAATGGTTTTGTTGCTGGGACTAGGATATGTTTGAGGGAAATGTGGATGTGGCATCCATAAAATAAGGAAATTCGAGATTGGATAGTTCAAAACGAGCGAGAATTTTAAAACCAAGGAAACAAAAATGCTCATTTGACATCCGAAGCCTGGTTACAAAGGTATATTTTCACAAAACAATATGAAAGTTTCTTCAGATCATTCACTGATGAATTATATGAGTGGGTGTCAAGGTTGACTGAAAGGAAGGATTGATTTAAGAATAAAAAACCTACAATGTGAACTCTTGAGCTGATACATCGACTCAAGAGAAATAACAACAAGATATTAAGGGATGTCAATTTCTCGATTGATAGCATCATGGGAGGTTTCATTACTGAGTTTGCAGTAGACTCGACTATGTCCCACAATGAAGAAAAGTGAATATTATTCAAAGGAATATGAGGTAAGTACTTGAAATATTTGAAACTATGGATTAAGATGCTTTTATGTGAAAAGGGAGTTTTACAAATGAAGTTATATTGCTAGTATACTTATATTTGGAGGAAGAAGTAAATATGAGAAAGAAGTCGGTACAACGTGAAGTGGAAAAAGGTATAGAGTACATACCGAAAATAGATATCATGAAGAACATCTGAAGAAATTCATAGAGACTGATTATATCCCTCTGTTGAGTGAATCTGAAGGTGAAAAAGAAGAAAATTACCTAGAGAATTCCCACGAAAGTTTGTAATATACCTCCTTTCAGCCTGAGAGCTTACTGAAGCCAGAATCTAGTTGTAATCAGGCTGTTGATGCTCTCCTTGCTCCCCCTGACCTGAAATAGATCTGATATAATACTGAAGTAGAACCGATTATTTGCCAACAGTGAATTGATTGTTAACTCGATCGCTTAATGTGGAATACTGAAGGAAAGAAAATTATTTAATGACTTAAACCAAAAATTAAGAAGAATATTAAACATGAAATTATGGCAGAGAACAGAGATAAGAGAAAACAAACATTGATTACAGAGTTCGCCCCTAGAGGACTACGTCTCCGGGTTCATTTTAAAGATGGCGTCCTTTTTATTAAGGATTGATCCAAGGAAGTATTTACATAGAAAACACCAGACTGAATGTGCTCGCAAGCACCTCTAGTCATTTTTAACAAAAATCTCTCTCTCCTAGCTTTCCAATGCCTATGTCTGCGCTCAATTCTGCCTCTGAATGACCAAGTTACACTGAAAACAAAACAAACTCTCTCTTCCAGAATTTGAATACAAGTCTTCGAAATCACTCTGTCCTCATCATGTGAAATGGCTAAGGTTATATAAGTTCAGTATTCTAACTCCTTGAGGTAAAAGAAGGTAAGTGGTTTTATCATTAAAGGTGATTAGGTTCTCGGTGCAATACAAGTGAAACACCTAATGGATTAGGTATATGGTGGTTTGAATTACAACTTGCACATTTAACAAAAAAACCCAAATTAGACCTTATGATAAAATTATAAGCCTGGAAGTCAGCAAATGACAAGGATCAGTGATTGGTTTATCATTTGACCACTGTGGTATAACCATTTGCTGCCACCTTGTGGTTCTGTCCCGACGGCTTCGCAATGGTGCGACCTGACTCCCCCATGTGACAATGCAAACCTATGACGGTTGCGGTCAATCCAACATCTGAACTGTTGCGGTTGTTGTCTTTACGTTGGGATGTTAACAAGCCTTGTTCACATGTTAAACTTTACCTGCTGCGGTTAATTCCACCCCGTGTGGTTTCCTAATTGTTCGGTCCAACCGTGTTGTATTTACCATGATCACATGTCCATGGTTCTGCTGCGGTTAGTGCTCTGACGGTTAACTGTATTACATTTGGTCTTAACATATAGTTTTATGCATGTTATGAAACCTTATGGTTTAATACCATAGTTTTATTACATAGATGTTGCGCTAGGACTTAAGTCTTAGGTCTTAGGCCTTAATACATTTTGTACCATAGCACACTTGCACCATTACATAGGTTTAGGATTAGGACTTAGACTTAGGTATTTATAAAATAATGGTTCCACCATATTTAGGTCTTAGGAACTTAGGATTTCCACTTAGGATTAGTATTAAAAGCACCATGACCCCACATACACCATGCAATCACATTTTACCACACCATGAAGAAGAAATCAACATTGAAGATGAACTGGACTTCTAATCGGACAAACTGGAGCTGACTGGTTGTCACTGTTGATCTGTCTTGATATAATATCCTCCTGGATCAATCCTCTCCACTTGAAAGCTTTTGGACCACAAAAGTTTGATCTAAGAAGACATTAGGTGAGGGTATAACTCCCTCATCTTTCCGATCTCTATCCACCTCGCCTTCCTTCGATTCATGCCCTTGAGTCCCACTCGAAGATAATCAACATCTCCACGCCTGGAAGTGAAAAATTTCCTATTCAAAATGGTATCTTCCTGCAACTCATCCATATACTCAGGTGCCAAATCATCAACTTTAGGAATCTATGTATATTCCTCTAGATCAATGATCATCAGAGGTTCATACAACTTCATATTTTCTACATTTACAACTGAATAAATATACATGTAAGGCGGTAAATCTAACTAGAATGAATTATTTCCAATATTTTCCACAATCTTGAAAGGACCATACCTGATGGGTTTGAGTTTCTTACCTTTAGCTTTCAACTCATCTTTACTGATATACAACCATACCTGATCACCGACTTGATGCTTGTCACGATGCATTTTGTTCTTGGCCTGACTCTTCTCTAATTGATCCTACATTGCTTCATGTATCTGTTGTATATGTTAAATGAACTTAACTTCTTTGTTTGAATCATTGTGTCCATCCACTTTATCTTCTTCACCGAACATGAAGTCCATCGGTGAGTTTGGTAGATACCCAAAACTTGTTTCAAATGGAAATCGATTAGTCGAAGAATGTAAGGCTCGATTTTAATCATGTTGCACATAAGGTAAATATTCATCCCACAACTTAGGATGTTTACTGATATCGGTGGCCACCCATATATTCCATTTGGACCTGCACCATCGATTCTTGCAGCTTTCCACATTCAGCACAACTTACTATTTTTAGCAGGTTTTCGGGTCCTCCACTCCCGGAGCCATTTTGGGGCCTTAATGATCTAGGTGGATATTGGTGGCCACCCACCTATTCCATTTGAACCCCTACCATCCTTTCTTTCAGTTTTTAAGTTGCAACACAACTTACTATTTTTAGCAGTTTTTCGGGTCCTCAACTTCTGGAGCTGATTTGAGGCCCTAAACGACATTTTTTGGGAAAACTAGGAGAAAAATGGGTCCATAGACCAATAATTCTCACACTAAAAGTTTTATTACTTAGACAGATCTTTCTAACGAGCTATTGAGTGCGCCAAACAGAGATCGAATGCCAAAGTTACGTCCCCAGGAAGTTGAACCACCAATTTACCCAAACGGGGCCCATAGTTTTGGCGCTTCATCTCCTAGGTTAGGTTTTTGGACATTTAGAGTTCTCCATTGTTTCTCAATAATAAATAGGCCCTCGAGCCTCATTGTAACATAGTTCAGAGGTATGTAGCCACCACATCTCTTCTCAAAGATTCGCTACCAACACCCTACCTATTTTATTTCCATTATGTCTGTAAGCATATTTCTGTTATTTGATATTAATGAAATGACACATTATTTTCACTGAATCTCTATGTTTATGGTTATTTCTGTATTTTGTTGCGTTCCTGCATAAATCCAGTTCAGTGGTATCAGAGGGGTCTACTCTTTCTTTGTTTTTCTTTGCATGTCCCCGACGCAATCAAGGTATAAGGAGTTAGGGCTCGATCTGGTTGAACCCTTGCAAGATCAGCCTCGCAAACCCTGACGACCTCCCATGGCGGAAGAAAATAAAGACGAGGGAGTAGGATATCCTATCAAAATATTGCTCGAGGAGGCCCTCAAGAGGTACAGGAATGTGATGATAGATAAATTTGCTCATATCCTTCAACGACTACCCACCTACGACGCATCTACATCCAACAGCCACTCTGGAGGTGCCACTCCCTTCAAGGTACAGGTAAACTTTGATATTCCTGTATTTGAAGGCCAAATAGATGCAGATGTCATAGATATATGGTTTAATTTGCTAGAAGGGTATTTCTCGGTCCATGATTTCTCTGACCGAGAAATAATTATTTTTTCACTCCTCAAAGCCGGCCCCCATGTCAAAGACTGGTGGGAAACTTACCATGAGCAAGAGGAAAAAGGGGAACCCTCTCTATTCTTGGCCACACCCACTTGGAATTCATTCCGAGACGGCATCAAGCAACAATATTATCCCGTGGGGAGCTATGGGGAAAAATACATCCAATGGACCACACTACAGCAACAAGGGAATCAAGATGTGCACGAACTGACGAATCTGTTCCATACCCTGCGCACAAAGTTGAGTATTAAAGATTCAGAGAGACATTTGGTGCTCATGTACCGTGGTTGTCTACACAAACACATTCAGGAGGAAATGGAGTTCCTTGACATTACATCGCTTGGCACGGCATATCGCTATGCCGCCAAGATCGAGCAGAAATTTAATTGGGGAAGAAGCGAGACTTTAGATCTACGAATGTGAAAGGTGCCCCCGAACCGAAGAACAAGGGGCAAGGCCAAAGCGGTGCCACTGAGAAAAACACCACAAATCCAAAGAAGGACACAGGGAAGTGGTGTGAATTTCATAACAGCCCCACTCATAGCACAAAGGAGTGTCGAGCCAAACAGTCATTGGTGGCTGAACTAAAGGCACCCGAATCAGATGCATTTTCTGATCCATAGTCAGAACCAGACAAAGGCAATGACAAAGGGAAGCAGATCATTGATGCAGATCCCAGTTCCATTGTTGCCACCACCAAGATCCAGAGGGAGGATCTAGAGGATCCAGAGGAGGGGGAGCGCCTCTTCCATTCGCAGATGTGGGTGAAGGGTTCTCCGCTGCAGTTTCTTGTCGATATTGGAAGCCAAAAGAGCCTCATTTCAGTAGAGGTCGTGAAGTGGCTCGACCTACCGACCATAGCACACCCGCAACCGTATACCATCGGGTGGCTCCACCCAAGGAGAGATCTTTGCATCCGCGAATAGTGCTACCTTCCGTACAGTATCAAGCCATTCACAGATGAGGTGTTGTGTGATGTTGCTCCTCTTGATGTAGCTGATGTATTATTGGGCCAACCATACTTGTGGAGGCAACATGCTGTGTATGAGTCTAGGCCTCGTGATTTTGTTATTACTTTGGGAAATAACTTGTACAGGATACCAGAGGTAGTACCGCCTCTTGTTATCTCTTTGACTACTGCAAAACAACGCAGTAAGATTGTTTCCGAAACCAGGAAATTTATTTTCCTTAAAACTCATTCACAGGGAAAGAAGAATATTGTGGCCACAACCTCAAAATAGGGCTCCCTTGCACGGCTGCAGTAGATGGAAAAAGTCATGGAGGAATACGAGGACATTTTATCCTCACTCACAGAGGTTCCTCTACACTGTCAAGACAAGCACTCCATTGATCTAACTCCCAACGCACCATCGCCTGATGTTGCCATACATCTTGCAACTACACATACAAAATCCACACATGTACTGTTTGAGGCTGATAAAGAAACCAAATTTACTAAATGCATCCAGCATGTCCACCCACAGGTCCATGACATCTTCGAGAATAGAACATGCCTCATCTCATGGAGGATCTCAACGCAATGGGGACCATTGCTTCTTAAGGAGGGAGGAATGATCCAGGTGGATATCGGTGGCCACCCACCTATTCCATTTGGACTCGCACCATCAATTCTTGCAGCTTTCCACATTCAGCACAACTTACTATTTTTAGCAGGTTTTCAGGTCCTCCACCCCCGGAGCCATTTTGGGGCTTTAATGATCCAGGTGGATATTAGTGGCCACCCACCTATTCCATTTGAACGCCCACCATCAGTTCTTTCAATTTTTAAGTTGCGGCACAACTTACTATTTTTAGCAGTTTTTCGGGTCCTGAACTTCTGGAGCTGTTTTGAGGCCCTAAACGACGTTTTTTTGGAAAACTAATGGTGCTCACACCAAAATTTTTAGTACTCAAATAGATCTTTCTAATGAGGTATTGAGCGCGTCAAACGGAGATCGCATGCCAAAGTTACGTCCCCGAGAAGTTGAACCACCAATTTACTCCAACGGGGCCCATAGTTTTGGCACTTCATCTCCCAGGGTTAGGTTTTTGGACGTTTAGAGTTCTCCATTGTTTCTCAATAATAAATAGGCCCTCGAGCCTCATTGTAACATAGTTTAGAGGTCTGTAACCACCACATCTCTTCTTAGAGATTCGCTACTAGCACCCTAGCTATTTTATTTCCATTATGTCTGTAAGCATATTTCTGTTATTTGATATTAATGAAATGACACATTATTTCCACTGCATCTCTATGTTTATGGTTATTTCTGTATTTTTTTGCGTTCTTGCATAAATCTGGATCATTTACTGCAGTAACCTCAGAGAATATGTATCATTGTCCTATTCAGCACTTCAGTCTGTCTGTCGGTCTGTGGATGAAAAGTTGTGCTCTTCTTCAGCTTTGTGTCCATGAGTCCCCACAAAGTGGAGCAAAAATCTCCTACAAAGTGAGTATCTCAATCATAAATAATGGAAGTAGGTAACCCAAAATGAACCCATAACTGTTGAAAGAAAATTTGTGCAGTCCGTTCTACAGTCACTTTCTTTTTTCATGTAACAAGAATGCACATCTTGTTGAAGTGATCAACCATGACATACATGTAATAATGCCCTCTCCTGGACAGATGAAGTCATCAAACAAAATCCATGGGAATGATTGTTGGGTGTAAAAAGGTGTCTTTTAAAACTCCTAATTGCCTCACATTAATTATCAACCTGGGTAAGTCTTTTTGTTTCAAGAGTGTACACAATATGTGCAAGCTATAATCCAAAGAGTAATGATATGAGATAATCTATTAAATTCAGTACAAGACTAAACAGATGCAATCATAGATCTCAAGCTATAACTTTTAAAGGAAATAATACATCTAAGATTCAAGACTCAAACCTATACTAAAATCATAATTAAATCTCACACAAGAAATTTTAATTAATAATAGCATCAGACGAGAGCACAGTAGCAATAACTCATCTCTTCTTAGCTGATTCAATCCAAATCATACTCAATCTCTACAAAGCAATTAAGACAGAAACGATATCACTTCTGAGAGTCTCATAGCAATAATTAAACTCTTACAGATGATTTAAGCAATGCAATGCACTGTTTTAAATAACTCACGCTGTAATGAACAAGATTCAGATCAAATGGTAACGAAGTAAATCATAAATAGAACGCATAATATCTCAATACAGGAAAATAATAAAGAGCTAATGAAATAAATAAACTCATGGAAACAGAAAATAATCAAACCGATTAAACGCTAGAAATATCAGAAGCATAATACAAAGAAGCAGTAGACTCCACCAAGGGTCGGGCCCTTAGCCGCCAGTGAGCACTGCTAAGTTACTTCAGAAAATGTGAGAAAACAACAACTTCAATTAAATATTAATCATCGAACTTGAGTAGCATTACAATAAATTGTGTTCTCCAACGACGCAGTCTGCAATTAAGCTCACAATTTGGAAAATAACAGAGATTCCCTTTCTTCCTACAATCGTTTCCTTTTATAATCAGAAAGGGTGAAGAGTAAATAGTAAATGAAATCCCTCATAACAAAATTGGATTTTTCCCAACAACTTGATAAGCAAGAAAATATATTTCCATCAATCATTCAATAGGAACAAGTCGAATTTGGTATTGCAACTGAGATAATTTGGAAAACAACCGCATTAGCGAATCTGGGAAAATCGTCTTCAGAGAACCTTCCGTTTATCTTAATACGAACCGAATTTGGGCAAAATGCTTTATAATAAAGTTAATTCGGTCCGTTCTGGACAAAACCCATGTTTGGGATTTTCTAGATTCTTCTCCATTTGCCCAAACTGTCCAATGAAAAACTGTCACTTCTTATTCCAGCAAATTTCTGAGTTGGAATATTTAATGATGAACTGGAGCTCAAATCTGCAATCTGGAAAGTATCTTGGTGGCTAAAATGGTGAGTTATGTTACAACAAATTTATTAATAAACAATCATTGGTAAAATTATGAATAATAATCATCAATTTATTAAAAATAAAAGAGAAGAAATAATACTTATCCATAAGAGCATAAATAATTATAAAATGGAATTATATGATAAACCATGATAAATGACGTGATAAATAATGGTAGAAATAAATGAAATATGTGTTAAAAGTGATAATAATAACGAAAAACTAGCGGCCCAACATACCCCCAAACTGAATATATTGCATGTCCTCATGCAACCCAAAGCCTCGTTATTAACCAAGCAATAATACAAAAATTGTTCATCCCAACTCATGAAATGGATGGAACAAATGAATTCTTCCTCAAATAATGAATATTCAATTTTAGCAATCTTGATGAAGGCGTAACAATTTTTACATTTGACGTTCAACTATATGTATATGAAGTTGCAGCAAAATATGATATAAGTAACAACAAACTTCATTAACCATTTTCTCAAAAACTAGATTTCTATTATATTAATGCTTCTATGATCCAAAAATCAAATCGTTTTGATACACGGATCATGAGATATAAACAAAATGGATGTAGGTGATAGTGCATGATTTTCGAAATTTTATGAACTAATTTAGCATGAAATTATCTGGGTTTGTGTATTTTAATGATACCTCTTTGTTATCCAGAAATCACAAGAATTCAGTTCATAGTTTTAAAGATATATGCAAATCAATTTCTGCACTGTATAAAAATGAAATTGTATGCCTTAAATGAGAAATAAAGTAAAAAACATCCATCATGTGTAGCAATGCCTCCCCGAAACTGAATAATTAGCATGCCCTCATGCAATGCTAGAAAACAAATAGAGGTGGTTGCTACAATCTGTTGAAATATATGCTTGGTGTAGAACAACATGGAGGAAGGGAGGTGTTGAGAATGAATAAGATGGTCATAATAAATAAATAAATGAAAGGAACACTCCCCCAAACTGAAAGATTTTGTCTTTGAAGAATGGGAATTGGCAAAGATGTGGAATGCATGATGATACATAATGCTCAATGGATTTTGCATGAAATTCTCCTAAATTCGTAATAAATCAGAAAAGTATGCTATTTTACCTCAAGTTTTACCTCCGAAAAAAAAAATGTGGAATGACATGTATGGATTGGCATTTGTTGAAGCTGATGTAGGCAGAGCGGATACTGAAAGTGATGCAAAATGTGGAAGCCATGCAAGTACATCATGTCTGAAAAATTGTGCGTGTTCGCGAGTTGCATGAGCCTCTATTGTTAGGGGAAATAGTGTGGCCTTGCTACGAATAGAATTCCCACCATACTTGTTGTTCTCCTGTAACAAGTCACTATTTTGCATGCAAATTTCTTGAATCCACAGTTTTAGTTTTGAATAGCAACAAATAAGATGCATGCAAAAATTTTAATCAGAAATTTTTTGTATAAATGCAGTACTAATATTTTGTCAAATCATCAAGTTATGGCAGAGTTCAGTAATTATATCGCATGTTATACCATAATGCATACATTCCCCCCCTCCAATTGGAAAAGGAATTCCATGACCATAAAGCATATGAAAGGTGTTGTGCTGACGGCAAGGCAAGGGAATGATCAATACGGCAGTAAATGAAGCAGGGTACACATATCAATAATAGGACAGAAAGAAGTATGGTTATAATGAGAGCGGAGCGTGTAAAGATAGTTATGAATAAGAGATAGGATGCTTTGGATGATGATAATTTATGCAAAAAGAAAAGGACAACAATATGCCAAAAAGATGCTTTTCTGACAGTATTCTAGCCGAAAATGATGCGATTGATCAGAAAACAATTTCGCATGCGTAAAGGTTCAAAACAGGGAAAAATTAAGGAAATAACTTCTTCGATAAAAAAAAAGAATAAGAAAAGGGTATTATAGTAATAATTGACGATAAGATATAACCTCAATACCATAAGCAGAGCCTCTGCTGCCAGCAGGCATCCATAGCCTCGGTAGGGTTGCTTTTTAACTCATATGAGCCAGGATCCTCAATTTATAAATGGAGATTTCCAGTGTTGTTCTACAGAAGAGATCAGTGTGCTGGCATGGTAACCAGATAACCACACTGCCATTCACTAGGATGTAGCAAAAGTGATCAGGCTGGCTCATGATGAGACCTCCTGTTCTAAGGATATTTTTGCTATCCAATGGATTATAACTCTAGTGTGGTGGCCATAATGGGAATGTCACTTCGTTACAGCCTTATGAACATGGTAGGCTGGCTCGTAATGAGACCCCCTACCCTCCATCTGCAAACAAAATTTTGTTGTGATTATGTACAGTTTTATAATAAAAAGAGGGAGGCTCAATACTCCTTAAGAGTAGGGATGGTGGAAGAAGTTGAACATGTCAATAGAAAAAAAATATACCCATAATCTCATTTATTATAGACAAAGAAGATTATAACCAGGAAGGGTGGAACCAGAACTGTATTAAGATGATCAATCAATATCATGTACAGTAGAAAACGATGCAGTAAAGTAGTATATAAATAATTGTCTCTTTTCTTAAAAATAATCTCTCATCTAGAAGTTGTCCTGTTAAATATCATAACGTTAATGATATTCTCCTGCTTCAATAGAATCCATAATTCTTGTCCTCATATAAGTATTGTACTTCATGTCGTGAAAGAGAATAAAAAAAATGGGGCTGAAAATGAGCTAGTGTTTGGGAAAATATATAACAAGGGTACTGTTCAAAACACACAAAAAATATGCAAGAAAAAACAAAAGAGAGTTGTTCTTTGAAAGGAATAGAAAAAGAGAAAAAAAATCACACAAAAAGTGATGTTCCTTAAAGGGAACAACAGTTGTTCCCTATTGGGAACAACAAAAATAATACGCAAAAAAATGTGTTGTTCCTTATAGGGAACAGCAAGA
This sequence comes from Pinus albicaulis, assembly GCA_034641835.2. Taxonomy (NCBI): domain Eukaryota; kingdom Viridiplantae; phylum Streptophyta; class Pinopsida; order Pinales; family Pinaceae; genus Pinus; species Pinus albicaulis. The sequence continues at coordinate 322,801,434 of CM076575.1, forward strand.
GAAAGCGCACGCAAAAATTGTTGTTCCTTATAGGGAACAACAGTTGTTCTTTGTAAGGAAGAGCAAACCAAGCTACACACAAAAATTGTTGTTCCCTATAGGGAACAACAAGAAAAAGTACACACCAAAATTTCTGTTCCTTAGAGGGAACAACAGCTGTTCCCTGTAGGGAACAACAAATCAAAATTTACACGAAAATTATTGTTCCCTATAGGGAACAACAAAGCGAAATACACACAAAAATTGTTGTTCCCCGTAGGGAACAGCAAAGCAAAATGCACGTAGAAATTGTTGTTTCATGTAGGGAACAACAACTGTTCCCTGTAAGGAACAGTAAGAGAAAATACAGAGAGAGAAAAAAAAAACATCACCCCCCTTAGTCTAAACAACAGAAGAGTGATGATATAGAAAGAATAACAATAGAAAAAAACAGAGAAAAAATGATTGTATGTATAGATCTAAAGAAAAAAGTAACTTTTTACAGAATTTGTGTTGCCGAAGAATTGCCTTCTGCAACTGAAACTTGCATGGTGGGGTCCTCATTTTTCAATCGCCAATGGAGAGGAAACTACAATTTGAAGGAAGCAACACCTGAAACAAAAAACCATAAGAGAAATCAGAAAAGAAACAACACTTTATTTAAAAATAGGATATAAATAAATAAATTAAGTTACAACAACTATGATGTAATTTTCTAAGGGAATATCAATCTATCAATGCAAAAAGAAATGATCTCTTGGAAAAATGTTTTGGCAGCAGTGACATGAATCTTCGAATGGGAATCAATTCTTTATTTTTTCTGTTATGAATCCATTAGGTAATGAATTGAATGAAATGCCCTTGTTTCATTAAAGTTTCTTTCAAGAATTGCTCGTCCATAAATTGACCTTCTTTATTCTCCTAAGACCTGCAAAAAAAACGAGTGCCTACTTGCAATAAAACATTAAATCATGGAGAAAGAGAGGTGATCGGACTCCCCTAATCCAAGAACTATGCAAAAAAAATAACAAGTAGTTACTCTGTAAAACAAATCCACGGACAAAATTAATTTATTACCCGCGGGAGAGCAGTGGCCAATCATGTTAACCTGCAGTTGTTTAATCATAACTTCTTCTTTTTTTCGTTTGATTTGAGTGATTCAAAAGCCAAATGAAAGTGAATTCAGGGATATTTCTCCAATAGAAACAGGTTTTTAAAAATTCTATGTAATGGTATGTTAAATTTTCTTAAAACAACCTGCATAATAGAGTCATTTTTTATTTTCCAACTCAGAACAACAGTTGATATTTCAAGCATAAATTTTTCGTTTGATGATGGATTAACCTGATTCAAATTGGAAATGAAAGTAGATTCATTTATTTATCTCCAATAGAAACAATTTTTGAAGACAAGAAGAATATATAGGTCAAATACTTTAATGAACAGCTTGGAAAAAAAGAGTTTTAGGAGTGCTGATTTAGGATAGACAGTCAGTATTTAGGTCATATTTTCCTCATACGATATCCAAATCGAGTGATTAAAAATTAATTTTAAACTATATTCATATAGGAATATACCATAGAAACAAGTTTTAAAAATATAGTCGTTTAGGCCTCCAAAAACTCGCTGTCCCAACTCTGTTCCTGAGCTGCCTATTAGACGCCCTGTCAATGTTTTGGTTCTAACTTTTTCGTTTAAAATCCAAATGGAGTGATTCAAATTTGGTTGGAAAGTAGACATCAAGGTATAATTATGATAGAAATAGGTTTCTAAAATATTTACTTTTGGTCCCTCAAAACATGACTGTCCCGACTCTGCTTTCAGAAATTTCATCAAGCCAACAAGCCAAAAAATATGATATTCAAGCAATTTTTCCATATTAGTGATAAAAATGAATATGAGTGTTTGTAGAACTGTTATTTTCAATATAATACATCTACATACACAAATAAATTAAAATATTTATTACCGATGTTGATATTCATAGAGTGTTGCAACAAAAACAACTTCTTCTTCTTTTTTTGTTTTTTTTTATATAATAATAAAAATGTATGTATTTATGTCCTTATTTATTTATTTTCTACACTATCCTACTCTTCTTTGAAAATTTAATATGCTTACGTATAAGAGTACTTCCAGTGGAACCATTTTCGAAATAAGGCCTCTATTATGTACATACCCAAATTTGAAAAATGCATGTTAATAAATAGTAGGGTATGAGAAGCCAACTTCCCTTGAAAAGATGGTGCCAAAAATTGTTGAAGTATGGAGTGATGCTGCAAAAAAATGGAGTGAAACCAATCTTCAATGTATCCCTTACTTTCTTGATTTCCCATAGCCGTCATATCATGAAGTTCTTGAGTGTTTAAAACGGCTTGTTGATGCAGGCTAGAAGAAACCTCATTTTCTTTCATAACCTCTACAATTTTTGGATTTGATACATTCTAAATCTCAGTATAAGTTTTCTCCAATGGTGCATGTGAGATAGAATGGGTGGGAAGAGTGCGTAAATTTTGCAGTTCAACACTGTAAGCATGTTGTACTATTTTATTATGGTGAGGGTGTGGAATGAGTTGAGCAGGAAATTGTGTAGGGAATGGAGCATTTTGATGATGTAGTTGATTGGGTTGAATGGATGATTTTGATAGGCAAGCAAGATGTTGTGGAAGAGCTGGAAGATGTGTTTGTGCTACAAGATGAGGGAGAGTAGTCATGCAATCATAAGATGAACCGTGCCAAACTTGTAGACAAGATTGGTGGTGGTTATATTGAGATTGGCATGGCTGCCCTAACATATGAGTATTCCATAATGGATTATGCAAGTAAGAGAATGGAGAGGAAGTGTTTTGAACCATACCTATAGGCCACGATTTCCATGGTTTTGACCTTGTTGCAGCTTCCCCATCTCTTTGATATGCTACTTCCATCCTAGATAAGGAAGAACAACTATCTATGGGATGCTCCTTTCGGTAATGAGGGCAAAACACTTCATCAAATTCTTGATTTTTCTAAAACTGCAAAACATTCAATTGTGAATTTAGAGAGCTAATAAAATCATATTTAAAATTTTCAAATAAAACATTGATTTCAGCTCTTATGTCTCTTGTTCTTGTAGTAAATTTGGAAAAGAAAGAAGAAACTTCTCTAGAATTCTTACCAGCCTTGGAAATTCCTCTTGAATACCTTATGCAAAATTCACAAACATCATCATATGATAACTAAAAAACATCACCTTTTCCTATCAGATTTAAGAGTTCTAAAAATTCATCTTTGATTCCTTTAAGAATGAGTGTTTTCAAGATCTCTTTTTCCAAATGCTTATGCTTTGATTTTTGAAGGTTATATTGAAATCGCTCTACATAGTCCTCCAAGCTTTCATCTTCCCCTTGTATCATACCGAAAATATATTCATTGGATTTGCAGTAGTCTTGGTTACTCTTCAAGAATGTGTTCTTCATGTCCCTCCATGTTTGAAGCTGCGTTTTCCCACCAAGGTTCATGAACCACCTGAGAGTGATCAGAACTCGTGACGAGGTCGTAAAATGGTCAAAAATGAAAGTGCTCAGAACTGGTTGGAACCTGAACGACCGGATAGTGCTCGTCTTTCTGATTCCGGCGCCGCGAACGGTTCGAAAAATGGTCTCCGTATGAAGAAGTTATTCAAGTTTGAAGATTTCTCCATTTTCATTAAAAAAATGCCAAATTTGCCTTGTGGAAAATTTTATTAAAAAAAGAATATTCCACAGAATATTCTGGGAATATTCCGTGAAATATTCCACAGAATATTCTGAAGAATATTCCATTTTGTAGCCAATGGGAGGGCGCCACGTGGCTAGCCCGGAGGCCGCCACGTGGCCCCAAGGTCGAGTTGAATGGCGCATTAAAAATGTTGTTATGACGCGGACGGGATTCGAACGCGGGACCGAGTACATGATAACCCAACGTTTTAACCAATAGACCACAGCAAGTTCGTTGTTTTATGTGTCGGGCGATGTTATGTTTATGGTGCGTATTTGTTTTGGGCGGGGCCCGAAGGGGGCCAGCCCCTAAGGGCCAGCCCCCATTGCATAAGACCTTTCCACAGGACCGCGGCGGAGAACATTCAAATTAATCCATTGGCGCGGGCGGATAAGGTTGGATAAACATTGGTTACGGGTATTGTGATATGGTTAAACATTGTATATTTAATACCAAAACCGTTACAACTTATTTGATAACCGCCGCAATATGAACGCCAGCACATTTATATTTATTGCTAAGTGTAACCGCGCGCCATATTTGGCGGAGTCCGCCCAGTTTTGGCGCCACCTCCCCATGTGGCGGCCTTAACTGCACTTCCTCCACATTTAGTGGAGTTTCCTAAGGAGTAACAGGCAGTTCAGTAAATGGGTCATAACTTTTGCTAGGAGAGGCCTTTGGAGACGAATTTTTTTTTGATTTCGGGTCTCTTCGACCTTCTGAAGCCATTGGCATAGGTTTCACAGCCATCTGAGGCCGTTTGCAGGTGATTTTTCTCCGTGGAAGTTCCAGGAGCCACTAGGGCCAAATCAGTTTGGGAGCTGCATTGGGAATTGTGCAGCCATTTTATGTGGAACGAAGGTCATTCCTGAAGTTTTTCAGCAGTCTGAATCCATTTCTACAGCTCGTTTTCCCTTTTGAGGAATTCTTCTCACTGTTTAGCTTCAGGGAAGCTTTCAGGGCCAAGAGGGCCATTTCAGTGTTGGAGCTGTTTGGGGGCTATGTCCATCCATTTTTGGTGATTCAGAAGTCTATTTCTGCTATTTTCGACATTCTGAGTTGAATGGAAGAGGTTTCAGAACCAATTGAGGTCATCTTCACCTCGAAATTCTCCCTGCAAGTCTAAAGGGCCTCCAAGGACAATTGGGGAAAAGTACTGTAGAAGGTACAAATTTCACTGTTTAGTGTTTGGGAAAGAGCATGTTCAGCTAATTCCTATCTTCTGATTCTGTATTTACAGTCAGATCTGTCTTTCGAGACATTCTTATTCTTGTATTAGCCTTTGTAGCATTTTTAATACAAGAGGACAAGCCTAGTTTGAGAGGCTTGGTCCGGCAGATGTAGCCCAGAGAAGGGGGTGAACTGCTTATCATTTTGATGTCTTTATTTGCTGAAGATGATATGCTAAACAAAACTGATATAAATTGTTAAACAGCAAATATACATAACTTTCATATACACATAATCACCTACTCAGCTGCAGAAAGTTATTTGTCTTATTCAGCAAGACATCAAATTTCAAGTATGTGAATGTCAAAGACTTCTAAGTGTTTACATATTATTTCCTTAGGCAGAGTCTGTAGAGGGCCAGGTAGCCTCCGGATTCATCCTTTCCTAGAAAGGTGAAACATCCGGTGAATGCCCCTACAGTCCATCTCTGTAGAGGAAATAGTTTGTTCTCACATTTTCAGAGGTCACTTGGAGTGTATAGCTCAATTTGAAATTTTGGAAAATGGATACCTTGCACCCTTAAACAAGTACATTCCATTTTCAGATCAGATGGTATCAGAGCACCAGGTTTGCTTGACTGACATCACTAGCTTGATTGTGTAGCTTGAAAGGTGTCTTAAGCAGTGTTGAAGATTGACTGCTTTATTATTCTGCAAACTACTTGTTGTTTGAGTTTGTTGAAGCTCTTTTGTTCATTTTTATAATGACAATTTCCATAAGCAAGGACATACTGTTGAAAGGTGTTGGACTCTGAATCCAACAATGCTTCCACAAAAGTTGAAGAAGTGGGAGAAAGAGTATGGCAAGAATGGGAAGGAAGTTTCCATCATTGATATGTGTCGGGATGATACACATGCTGATATCGATGTGCAGTTAAAGGAAGCGCCTTTGAAATGGATTGGTAAGAAATGGTTAGAATTCTTATCCAATTAAAGTTGCATGTCTTTTGATTGAATGCATTTTCTTTGTTAAAGGAATGCAAGTTGCAGGATGGAAAAGCTGAGTATGAGACTCACTCTTTCGTAGCAAAAGTTATATTCATTTCAGCTTTGAAAGTACATGTACATGTGATTGAGGATCTTGTACTTATGATTGTACTTAAGAGAAAGTTGAAGGATAAACTGCATGCATGAGAATGAGATGCATGAGCACAGTGATCATGATGATTTCCTTGTATTTTTAAACATGTATGTGTGATTAACTTGAAGGGTTGATTACTTTGTTTTTATCCATGCATGTAATGTTATTGACTTGGAAAAAGTTAATTTGATCTCCAAGATTGTAAAGAGGAGAAATGATGAAGTGTTTCATCTTTGTAAAAGCTTTCTCATTTGGGAGGCAGTTCTTCTTCTGGAATGAAGGTGCCTTGGATGGGCATCGTGACAGTTGGCAAGTCCACATATTCAGGGGAATATTTCAGCTTATATAGCAGCAAGTTTTCATTGCTGGTTCCTGCAATTTCATATTTGTCTGGCGAAAGAACTTGGTCGGGATTCGACAAGTACTTGGCGTATGCAGCAAAAAGTCGCCATGATGACAGTTAGCAAGGCAGGACATTTTTGGGCATTAGTATGCTCTTTTGGCTGACTGGAAGAGGATATTTCTGTTCCTCAATTGCTGTACAGTTCAGTGCAGAGATTCAGTAAGCTTTTGGGGACCAAAAGCCCTCTCATTTGGGAGGTGTGATCAGGAGCTCAGGACCAGGTGTCGTAAAATGGTCAAAAATGAAAGTGCTCAGAACTGGTTGGAACCTGAACGACCAGATAGTGCTCGTCTTTCTGATTCCGGCACCGCGAACGGTTTGAAAAATGGTCTCCGTATGAAGAAGTTATTCAAGTTTGAAGATTTCTCCATTTTCATAAAAAAAAATGCCAAATTTGCCTTGTGGAAAATTTTATTAAAAAAAGAATATTCCACAGAATATTCTGAGAATATTCCGTGGAATATTCCGCAGAATATTCTGGAGAATATTCCATTTTGTAGCCAATGGGAGGGCGCCACATGGCTAGCCCGGAGGCCGCCACGTGGCCCCAAGGTCGAGTTGAATGGCGCATTAAAAATTTTGTTATGTCGCGGACGGGATTCGAACGCAGGACCGGGTACATGATAACCCAACGTTTTAACCAATAGACCATAGCAAGTTCGTTGTTTTATGTGTCGGGCGGTGTTGTGTTTATGGTGCGTATTTGTTTTGGGCGGGGCCCGAAGGGGGCCAGCCCCTAAGGGCCAGCCCCCATTGCATAAGACCTTTCCACAGGACCGCGGCGGAGAACATTCAAATTAATCCATTGGCGCGGGCGGATAAGGTTGGATAAACATTGGTTACGGGTATTGTGATATGGTTAAACATTGTATATTTAATACCAAAACCGTTACAACTTATTTGATAACCGCCGCAATATGAACGCCAACACATTTATATTTATTGCTAAGTGTAACCGCGCGCCATATTTGGCGGAGTCCGCCCAGTTTTGGCGCCACCTCCCCATGTGGCGGCCTTAACTGCACTTCCTCCACATTTAGTGGAGTTTCTCAAGGGGAAAGAGGCAGTTTAGTTTTTTGGCCATAACTTCTGCTAGAAAAGGCCTATGAAGACGAATTTTTTTTTTATTTCGGGTCTCTTCGACCTTCTGAAGCCATTGGCACAGGTTTCACAGCCATTTGAGGTCGTTTGCAGGTGATTTTGCTCCGTGGAAGTTCCAGGAGTCACTAGGGCCAAATCAGTTTGGGAGCTGCATTGGGAATTGTGCAGCCAGTTTATGTGGAACGAAGGTCATTCCTGAAGTTTTACAGCATTCTGAATCCATTTCTACAGCTCGTTTTTCCTTTTGAGGAATTCTTCTCACTGTTTAGCTTCAGGGAAGCTTTCAGGGCCAAGAGGGCCATTTCAGTGTTGGAGCTGTTTGGGGGCTATGTCCATCCATTTTGGTGATTCGAGAAGTCTATTTACGCTATTTTCGACATTCGAGTTGAATGGAAGAGGTTTTGAGAACCAATTGAGGTCATCTTCACCTCAGAAATTCTCACTGCAAGTCTAAAGGGCCACTAGGGCCAATTGGGGAAAGTACTGTATAAGGTACAATTTCACTGTTTAGTGTTTGGGAAAGAGCATGTTTAGCTAATTCCTATCTTCTGATTCTGTATTTACAGTCAGATCTATCTTTTGAGACACTCATATTCTTGTATTAACCTTTGTAGCATTTTTAATACAAGAGGACAAGCCTAGTTTGAGAGGCTTGGTCCAGCAGATGTAGCCCAGAGGGGGGGTGAACTGCTTATCATTTTGATGTCTTTATTTTCTGAAGATGATATGCTAAACAAAACTGATATAAATTGTTAAACAACAAATATACATAACTTTCATATACACATAATCACCTACTCAGCTGCAGAAAGTTATTTGTCTTATTCCGCAAGACATCAAATTTCAAGTATGTGAATGTCAAAGACTTCTAAGTGTTTACATATTATTTCCTTAAGCAGAGTCTGTAGAGGGCCAGGTAGCCTCCGGATTCATCCTTTCCTAGAAAGGTGAAACATCCGGTGAATGCCCCTACAGTCCATCTCTGTATAGGAAATAGTTTGTTCTCACATTTTCAGAGGTCACTTGGAGTGTATAGCTCAATTTGAAATTTTGGAAAATGGATACCTTGCACCCTTAAACAAGTACATTCCATTTTCAGATCAGAGAGCTTCTCCTTTTAGAGTAAGAGGAAACACTTTCAACCTTCGATCATTAGTACAATAATCATATCGTACACAAAGTATTTCAAACTCAAATAAGAATGTATCTGGATCTTCATTTGTCAAACCATGAAAATTTGGTAGAGACGATGGGGGAATTATGTGCATTTGTGTCACTCCCCCTAGATCTTTGATAGGGAATTCAAAAGTTGCAATGTGAGCCATTTCTTACCATAATAGAAGATGTTATTCATGTGTTTCTTTGAGGATCTTCCTTCAAATTTTCCTGTCAATTAGTTAGTGAAATGGGTGGTGCTTACATCACCACTCAAGTGGAATTACAAGATTTTTTCAAAAATTCTACCTCTAAAATTCCTAATTCAATTCCTACGCAATTTTGCTGAAATGCGGGCAAGCACTTTACTTTCTCATTACGCAGGTTCTCACCTTCCGTTTTTAATACCCAATTCTTTCACAACAGACAAAAATCAAACATACATCACTCTCTTTGAAATGGCAACACTCTCCCCAGCAATGGCGCCAAAATGTTGGGTGGAAAAAGGTGTCTTTTAAAACTCCTAATTGCCTCACATTAATTATCAACCTGGGTAAGTCTTTTTTTTTCAGGAGTGTACACAATATGTGTAAGCTATAATCCAAAGAGTAATGATGTGAAATAATCTATTAAATTCAGTGCAAGACTAAATAGATGCAATCATAGATCTCAAGCTATAACTTTGAAAGGAAATAATACATCTAAGATTCAAGACTCAAACCTCTACTAAAATCATAATTAAATCTCACACAAGCAATTTTAATTAATAATAGCATCAGCCGAGAGCACAGTAGAAATAACTCATCTCTTCTTAGCTGATTCAATCCAAATCATACTCAATCTCTACAAAAAAAATTAAGACAAAAATGATATCACTTCTGAGAGTCTCATAGCAATAATTAAACTCTTACAGATAATTTATGCAATGCAATGCGTTGTCTTAAATAACTCAGGCTGTAATGAACAAGATTTAGATCAAATGGTAACGAAGTAAATCATAAACATAACACATAATATCTCAATACAGGAAAATAATAAACAACTAATGAAATAAATAAACTCATGGAAACAGGAAATTATCAAACCAATTAAATGCTAGAAATATCAGAAGCATAATACAAAGAAGCAGTAGACTCCACCAGGGGCCGGGCCCTTAGCTGCCCGTGAGCACTACTAAGTTACTTCATACAATGTGAGAGAACAACAACTTCAATTAAATATTAATCATCGAACTTGAGTAGCATTACAATAAATTACGTTCTCCAGCGACATAGTCTGCGATTAAGCTTACAATTTGGAAAATAACAGAGATTCCCCTTTCTTCCTACAATCGTTTCCTTTTATAATCAGAAAGGGTGAAGAGTAAATAGTAAATGAAATCCCTCATAACAAAATTGGATTGTTCCCAACAACTTGATCAGCAAGAAAATATATTTCCATCAATCATTCAACAGGAACAAGTCGAATTTGGTATTGCAACTGAGATAATTTGGAAAACGGCCGCAACAACGAATCTAGGAAAATTGTCTTCAGAGAACCTTTAGTTTCTCTTAATACGAACCGAATTTGGGAAAAATTCTCTTCAAAAAGTTAATTCGGTCTGTTCTAGACAAAACCCATGTTTCGAATTTTCTAGATTCTTCTCCATTTGCCAAAACTGTCCAATGCAAAACTGTCACTTCTTATTTTAGCAAATTTCTGAGTTGGAATATTTAATGATGCGCTGGAGATCAAATCTGCAATCTGGAAAATATCTTGGAGGCTCAAATGGTGAGTGATGTTACAAAAAATTTATAATAAATAATCATTGGTAAAATCATGCATAATAATCATCAATTTATTAAAAATAAAGGAGAAGAAATAATACTTATCCATAAGAGCATAAATAATTATAAAATGGAATTATATGATAAACCATGATAAATGACGTGATAAAGAATGGTAGTAATGAATAAAATAGGTGTTAAAAAGTGATAATAATAATGACAAACTAGCGGCCCAACAATGATGACCATGGTCGCAAAGGAATTAGAAGTAGCATATACAAACCAATCTTTTGATTGCTCGGCTTGCTTGCCGAACGCATAACACATCCTTTAATGTATGTCAAAATTGTTTCATACATGCGAGGCCAATAACAATACCTTTGAATTTGCGCCATAGTCTTGCTTATGCCAAAATGTCCTGCAATGCGAGAAGAATGTGCTTCCCGAATAACATGCACCCTTTCTGTCTGTAATATGCACAAATTACCCAGATGATATAAAATCCTATCATGAACATGAAAATTGACTTCTTCCACTTGAGTACCATGAGTTAGTGATTCATAAATATCTTTGAAATCAGTATCAGTACTATATTGTTCTAAATAAATTTCAAGTTTTAAAGAACTATTCTGCAGCACTATTGAAGCATTCAAAGATGGTCTAGACAACATATCAGCTACTTTTTACATTACACCTTTCTTGTACTTAATTAATAAGTGAAATTGCTGAAGAAACCCCATCCATTTGTAATGGCGAGTTTGTTGCAACTTAGTTTGTGAATGAAGGTACTGAAGCGGTTGATGATCTGTGTGAATCACTATTTCGTTACCCATTAAGCATTGTTTCCATTTATTTACACTTTCAACAAAAGCAAACAGTTCTTTATCATATGTCAGATAATTTATAACTGCCTTAAAAATTTTTTATGAATGAAAGCTAATAGGTTTTCCATTTTGAAGTAAAACTGCACCCATTGCATAACCACTAGCATATGTTTCAATTTCAAATGGCTGTTGAAGATCTGGTAAAGCTAATATTGGTGTTGTGATAATTTTGTACTTAAGTGAATCAAAAGCTTTCAAGTCGACACACATTCCCCATGTCCCGTCTTTCTTAAGAACCAAAATTATGGGTGAACCACATGGAGGTGAACTAGGTCGAATGAAGCCTTTTCCAACCATCCCTTGGATTTGTTTCTTTATTTCTTCGTGCTCTATGACTGACATGTGATACATTCTCACATTAGGAATAGGGGCATCAGACATCAACTGTATCTCATGTTGTATTTCGCGTTTAGGGGGCAGATGTTTTGGTTCTTTAAATAGACTTTGAAAAGAACCTACCACTTTAACCAAACTATCTTTAAACTGAGATTCACAACTTGAAAAAGCATCATGTTGATCCTTAAGTTTTTCTTTTACAACCATGAGTACATATCTCTTACTTGAACTTATTAATCTCTTCATCTGATTATCAGTAAATAAATCCAAGTGATTTTTGATTTTATGTGCCCAAACAATGTATTCAATTCGATCTTTCTTAAGGTGATATTTATGCTCTTTCCTATGAAACATTGTATCATGATCATAGAGATAATTACTTCCTAGAACTATTCCACATATGTCTAATGGTATCACATCTAAATCCACTTCATCAATGTAATTAGCTGTGATAGAAAATTTTAAACAACACTGCTTTTTGACATTAATCTGAGTCTTTTCTTATAGCCAACCTAATGGATATGGTCTTGGATGATTCTGTGTCTCCAAACCCAATTTCTTAACCAATTATTAAGATATTAAATTTTCCTGTGAACCACTGTCAAACAATGTACCTAATTTTGTGTGCTTAGAATTTACCCTTATGTGAAATAATCCAACTCTTTTATCTTCATTCAGATGATTTATGTTTGAAGAAGATTCAGAAGTACTAGAACTGGAACTAGTGTCAGAACATTTACCTATTGAAACCATTGTGTTTAATTTCCTTTCATCACCTGAATTAGAGCCCAAATCTTGTTGGATTGTTGCATTATCCTTATTTTCACCTTTCTCCTTCTGGAACTTCTTTGGTCTGACTTCTGGATGAAGTTTCCAATATCTGGCTTCATCATGTCTGATCCTCTGGTAGTGAGTACAGGTAAGTCTTTCACTTTCCTTCTGAGCTGTTGCTATTTTCTTTCCCTTCGAATTTATCTTCCTCTTTCTGTATTTGGAATCCTTTATTTCCAACTATTTGGATGCTTTCGATGAAAAATTGAATGGTATTCCACCTGATTCAATATGTATGGCTTGAACACACACTTCATCAAAGTAATTAGGATTAAACATCAATAACGTATTCTGTAAATATGAATTTAAACTGCGAATGTACTTTAATAAAGTCTCACATGTATCCAATGGAATACCAAGCACCAAAGGTTTCTTTCTGAACTCTTGAGTAAAATCCTAAACATTTTTCCCTTTACCTTGCCTCAAATGCTGCCAATCAAAAACAACTTGTTGCATCTATCCCAAAGGATAGAATTGTTTTCTGAGAGCTTTTAAAAACTTAGAACATGAAGAGACGAATTTACCTTTTCACTTTAAATCTAGTTGAGTTTTAATTTCCCACCAAATTAAATCTATTCCCCCCATTCTATGTGTGGCTAACTGAGTTTTTGTTCTTTCATCAGAATTGTTCTGAATTCAACAATGCACTTATAATTGCTTAATCTAGTTATCTAGTTTCTCTGGATTCATTTCGCCATCATAAATAGGTAGTTCAAATTTTACATCAAGTTTCAAAAGAGATTTCTGAGGTTTCTTTTATGTTTTAGAATTTGAAATGGAAGAAGAAGAAGAAGAAGATGATGATGATAAAGATGATGGAGGAGATGGAGGTTAATCAACTTTTCCTTTTCCGATGTCCTTTTTTGATGCCTTTGAAGAAGAAGAAGTTGCATCACTCACCTTCTTATCTCCATATATTTCTCCCAACATCCGCTTCATTTTCAAAAACATTTGTTGAACATGTTCTTCACCCATGACCTTTACTTCAGGAGTTTCACCTGCATTGGTTCCTCCCATTGTTGATCCTTGAGCGAATTTTCGCTTTCCAAATTCTGAGTCTATCTCCTCAATCGTTCCTTATCCACGATGCAATATGGACCTGGTTAACATTCACTGGAAAAAATCCTGCAACACAACTTGCTCTGATACCAAAATATATGATCTGAAATAGATCTAATCTAATGCTGAAGTAGAACTGATTATTTTCCAACAGTGAATTGATTGTTAACTCGATCGCTTAATGTGGAAGACTGAAGGAAATAAAATGATCTAATGACTTAAACCAGAACTTAAGAATCATATTAAACATGAAATTACAACATATAACAAATATAAGAGACAAAAAACATTGATTACGGAGTTCGTCCCTGGTGGACTATGCCTCCAGGTCCGCTTTCAAGATGGGCGTCTGTTTTATTAAGGATTTATCCAAGGAATTATTTACATAGAAAAACACCAGATTTAACATGCTCATAGGCACCTATGGTCACTGTCAACATAAATTTATCTCTCCTAGCTTTCCAACGCCTATCTCCGCGCTCAATTCCTCCTCTGGACAACCAAGTTACACTGAAAAAATAAATAAAAATCCTCTCTCTTCTAAAATCTGAATACAAGTCTTTGAA